>OZ012682.1:37220222-37910222 GCA_963942445.1 Argyra leucocephala | reverse complement strand
CGGCGACCAGGGTACGCAGATACAATACCGGACATCTCCCTGGCTACACAGAATATAGCGGGATTTATTACTGATTGGGTAGTTATGGAGGACTACACAGGGAGCGATCATCAGTACATTACATTCAATATAAATATTAGAGAAGAAATGATATCCGAGAGCACAACGGAAAGTTTTAGATATAACGTGAATAAACTCGATACTATAAGATTGAGTGAATCACTTAGATATAGCCTAGGTGACACAATGCAGCAGGTGTAGAGCTAGAAGGTAGGATAAAAGCTGAGGCAGTGGTAGAGCAGACAATGAGTGCGCTCATACTAGCCTGCGAGGAATCAATGCCGCGTAAGAGGAAATTTACAAAAAGAAAACCGGTATACTAGTGGAATGAAGAAATAGCGGAGCTACGAAGAAGGTGTCAGCATCTTCGAAGAATTGCACAGCGATCACGGAACAGAGCGGATGCAACGGAAAAAATGGCAGCATATAAAATAAGCCGTAAAACACTCAGGACAACCAGAATTGAGCAAAAAGGTTGAATGGAAAAAGCTTTGCGAAGATGTAAACAGTGACCCGTGGGGGCTTGGATACAAGATAGTCATGAAGAAGTTGAAAATAGCTACAGCAACAAATTGAAGTGAAGAGAGCTCGATGGAAAATATAGTAGATATTTTATTCCCAGCGCATCCGATAAGAAACTGGAGTGATGTGATGGTTTCACCAGAAGAAGTACCAGCTCTCACGCAGGAAGAACTTGTGGAAGCAACAAAAGCTATGAAGAATAAGAAAGCTCCAGGCCCTAACGGGATTCCAGCGGAAGTCATCAAAGCCGTGGTGGAAACTTGCCCGCAAATGATGCTGAATATGTACAACACATGTCTAAAAGAAGGCGTTTTCAGCAAAAGATGGAAGGTAGCTCGACTTGTCTTAATCGACAAAGGGAAAGGCGGCAGAGTCTCACCGTCCTCGTTCAGACCACTGTGTATGCTGGACACGGCTGGAAAGCTCCTCGAAAGGCTATTGAAACCCAGAATAGAAGAGGCGATACGAACGACTGGTGGTCTGTCAGATATGCAATTCGGATTCAGACAAGAAAGATCAACAATAGATGCAATACGAATAGTAATGGAAAAGGTAGAAGCGGCGGAAGCAAGGAACCATTTCTCAAGAAGAATAGTTTGCTTTGTGACCTTGGACGTGAAAAACGCCTTCAACTCGGCAAGATGGGAAGACATGATTGATGCCCTGGAAAAAAATTTCAGCATTCCAGTATATCTGCTCAGGATGGTAAAAAACTACCTGAGAGAACGCAGCCTTCAGTATGAAACCAAGATCGGCAGTGTAACCAAAAGCGTAACATCCGGCGCAGCACAAGGATCGATCCTAGAACCGGAGCTGTGGAATATATTATACAATAGCTTGCTGGAGGCAGAAATGCCAGATGATATAACTCTAGTAGGCTTTGCAGACGACCTAGGTGCAATAATATCAGCTCAGACCATGGAAGATGCGCAAATCAGGTTGAATCAAGTCATGAGAAGAGTGAGTAGCTGGATGAACAGACACAGCTTAGAGTTTGCGGAAGCAGAAACCGAAATTGTGCTACTCACAAAAAAGAGGATGAGAACCATTGTGCCAATGGAAGTGGGCCTGTGGTCATTCAAACTAAGGAAGCCTCTAGGTATCTTGGTGTCATGTTGGATACCAAACTAAATTTTTGGAGGCATATCAAAAAGGCAACAGACAAGGCGGCCGTGATAACGAAGAACTTGAGCAGATTAATGGCGAACTTCGGTGGACCTTCACCGTGCAAAAGGAGGCTGTTAATGTCCACGACACATTCAGTCCTCCTGTACGGTGCGGTGATTTGGGCAAATGCCCTAAATAGAGAGTATTGCCGGAAGCCCATGGAAGCGGTACAACGAAGGGAGGCTCTGCGGGTAGCATGCTCCTACCGGACGGTCTCAAACCCAGCGGTAAAGGTTATTGCAGGCGTGATACCGATAACATTATTAGCCCGAAGAAGCAGATATATGATAGGGCTGCGGGAAGAGACAGAAAAGAAGTGTCGGGTGACGTGAGGAGACAAAGACTAGAAAAATAGCAAGAACAATGGAATGGGGAAACACAGAGGGCGCTGGACCGCAAGACTGATACTACAACTAGCGGTTTGGGTTAACCGGAGGCACGGCGAAGTGAACTTCTATACCACGCAAATGCTCTCGGGGCATGGATACTTTCGAGCTTATTTATTCAGAACGAATAAAGTAAACAGTCCGCGATGTCGCCACTGCGATACAGCGGAAGGTACGGTCGAGCACACTTATTTCGAGTGCGACGTCGCAGTGGAGGAAAGAAGCGCTCTAACTCGTATGGTAGGGGATGTTACGCCGGATAATATAACCACCATAATGATAGACACGGAAGAAAATTGGAACGCCGTGTCAGTCTAAGTCGAGGCGGTATTACGAAAGAAGAAGAGACTGGGGTACTTAGAAGATTCGGAATAGATCTTCTAAGTTAGGAAATAGACCTCAGTGTAGTCGGGTTTCTGCTTTTGAGTCTGGCGTGGTCTGCTTCGGGCCGGTGGCATACAGGCTTACTGGTGCCGCAGTTCTGTTTTTGTTAAATTAACAACAAATTTAACTCTGCGACACTAGTTACTGCTGATGCTGTCGGCGAGTGGTAGATCTCGCTAGACTTATGAGCGAAATTAGATAAAACGTATCGCTGTTTTGTTATGTAGCAAAGTAGTACTGTTTTTTTTTTTTATTTTTGTTACATATGGAAGTAGATAGTAACTCGCAAAATAGTTGGGCCTACGCAAAGCGATTTTGGGAGTCAAGTAGCTATTTGTAGAATAGATGTAGAACAGAAATAACCTAGTCCAGAATCTTGAGGCAGCTTGACATGTTGGAAGCTACTTCAAGACAGCACCTCTAGGGATTATATAGCTCTGTATAGAATAGTTTTGGTTTGTAAATGGGAAATAACCTAGCTATAATAGAAAAGGATTAGGAAATTAATATTGATTTTAGTAATAATATTAGAAGAGGGACAGTAGAATTTATTTTTCAGTCTGCCGCTGTCATCGCTGCCCTGTTCAAAGATGAGACCTGAAACCAAATGGTAATCAACAGGGCCGGATTAAGATGTTACACGTACCGTGCCGAAAATCAGCTAGGCTGGGGCCCTGTATAAAAACTAGCCCAGTCGCAAACGGTGTCCTCAGATATCTGGCAGCCTCTGAGTGTAAAAGCTTTACCCCCGTATGGGAGCCTTGCGGGGACGGACCGATTTTCTCACCTTACTCGTGGAATAAAATATGATTGAAAAAAAAAACAATTTGAGATTGAGAAGAATGAAAGGACTTCAAGAAGGGGATTTGAGGAGAGCTCATCAAATAGTCCTTTTAGATGGTGCCCGGTATTACTGCGTACACCTACCACTGCAGCTCGCTCAAATTCCTCTCCACCGGCGGTGGTAAGGTAAAATGAGCACGAAGGCAGCATGGAGGCTAATGTCGGAGAAATATTCCAGAAGAGCGATTGCGTTCTGGCCAAAATGAGGGCTCCAACTCTTAGGCAAACGATGGTCAGCTCGGAAATAAAAGATTGCATGGCGGTGCTCCAGGATGCCTTGGACAAGTTAAAAAGCTTGTGGAGCCGGAAAACTGGCACAAAAAGAATGGACAGCGAAACTCAAACAGAGATCCCAAGAAGAATGAGAGACTGTGCTGTCCATACAGGCGATAAGAGGGCATTTGATACCACGAAAGCCCAAAAAACGATGACTGTGATACCGCCAGAAATAGTCATAAGTGGAACGCTGAAAAGAGGAGCTACCAGTCCGGCGGAAAAGCAGGTCCGTTGGTTGACGCCACTCTACGTAAAATCACATTAGTCTGCGACCGGTCAATGCCTCGGAGGCGAATTTCTCATGGGAAACAGCCAATGTACTTGTGGACAGCCGAGATAGCTCACCTCTGGAGAGATTGCCTACGACAAAGGAGAAAGGCTCAGAGAACTAGAACGGAGGAGGAGGTTAGGTTCAGGTCCTCGGATCACAAGGAGAAAAACCGCCAGTTGCGACGTGCCATCAATCACAATAAGGCGAGATGCTGGGAAGAACTGAGAGAGGACATAAACTCAGATACATGGGGTTTGGGTTACAAAATTGTAACGCAGAAAATTGGGGCACTGAAAACCCCTTCCCCCATGGACATGCGGACCACAACACACCTAGTTAATGCTTCCTTTCCAGTGCGTCCCCAGCGAGCTGCGAGAGTGTACAACCGGGATGGCTCTTCCCCATTTACAATGAAGTAGCCATCCAATCCCTTAAGGTAAATAAGGCCCCAGGTCCAGACGGCATACAAGGAGAGATACTAAAACTGGTTTTCCGGTATAACCCGAATCTTTTGTTGAATATGTACAATGCCTGTCTCTCAGCGGGAATTTTCCCTAAGTGTTGGAAGACAGCTAGGCTGGTACTCATCAGCAAGGAGCAAGAAAACCCGGAGCTACCATCCTCATACCGTCCGCTCTGTATGCTGGACACTGCGGGAAAGGTTCTTGAGAAGTTACTCAAGCCAAGGCTGTTGTCTACCATCGAGGCAGCTGGAGGTTTGTCTCCGCGTCAGTACGGTTTCAGGGCTGGTCGTTCCACAGCAGATGCCTTTGTGGAAGTCACTTCTGCGATGAGCAGGGCCGAGGACCAAAACTATTTTTCACGTCGTATAGTCCTCCTCGTGACTTTAGACGTGAAAAATGCTTTTAATTCGGCCAGATGGAGCAACATGCATCAAGCTCCAGAGCAGGAATTTCGTGTTCCGGAATACCTGCTAGGAATGATCAACGACTACCTTGACGACCGTACTGTACTCTTCGATACGGCTGAAGGGCAAGGGAGTATCACTGTCTCTGGAGGTGCAGCGCAAGGTTCAATCCTCGGTCCCGACCTTTGGAATGCCGCATACGTCTGTTGCGATTAAGCATGTCGGATGAGTTAATGCTGGTCGGATATGCGGACGACATCGCCGTGCTGATAGCAGCCCGGAACGTGGATCTCGCCCAACTGAAGCTCAATCAGACCATGCGGTCCATTCTTTCTTGGATGGACAGCCGCGGACTGTCGTTGGCATTGAGCAAGACGGAGGTCGTAGTGTTTCAAAAAGGAGGATGAGCTTTGAGCTCCCGATGCGCATCGGTGAAGAATAGGTGCAGACAAGACGGGCGGTAAAATATCGCGGCATCATGATTAACAGTAGGCTAAGCTTCTTTGAGTGCCGAGATATGGGGTCATGCTCGCGCGAAGGACTATTATCGGATTAGGCTGGGCCGGGTCCATAGTAAGGCGGCGTTGAGAGTGGCGTCTGCTTACATGACTGTCTCAGAGCCAGCTGTTCTGGTTATCGCTGGCATCAATCCAATTGCACTACTCGCAAAGGAGCGTCAGGCGATATACCGGAGAAAGGCTGAAGGAAGTCTAGAGACAGTGCAGCAGGAAGAGCGGAGTCGCACGCTTCGGTGTGGGCAGGAGAACTGGGAACTGGAGGAACGAGGTATATGGACGAGACGTCTTGTCAGGGAGGTTACTCTATGAGTAGAGCGTCGGCATGGAGAGGTAGACTACTACTTTACTCAGCTGCTGAGTGGACATGGATACTTTCGGGCCTATCTGCACAAGATGGGGAAGGCACGTTCAGCGGAGTGCATATATTGCTACATGCACGATGATACTGAGCAGACTTTCTTCATCTGTGAAAGGTTTTCGAGAGGGGATGCAGCTAAGGGAGGTAATACCGCGGTTCTCTCCAAACACAGTGGTGGGCCACATATTACAGGGTCGGGGAGCGTGGGACAGTTTGTCACTTTTTGCGCAGATAATACTGCGAAAAAAGAAGTTGGACCTAGACACCACAGAGAATATGCCTACAGGCTTCGGCTAGGCTGCAGCCTTTAAAGCGATGGTATTGGACCTAACCCGAAGTAATGTGACAAACGGTTCCAGGCTAGTGTCCGTGGAGAGCGGGAGGTTTTTTAGTCGGTATGCCCAAGATGGGAGACTCCTACATTGTTGGACGCACGCCATAAAGAGATTTTCCTTCTAAAAAAAAATCTCAGCCATAAAGAGATTTTCCTTCTAAAAAAAAAAAAAAAAAAAAAAATTATTATTATTATTATTATTTTTGTTATTATTATTATACGGAAGGAACAACCGAAAAGTACCAGCCAAATCCCCAGCATAAGAGAGCAAAATGCAGCATTAACCTCCGCAAATGGAAGGAAACGAGGCAGAGAGATATATGCAGATGAGCATGGTCAAACCGATACCCCTCCTGCAAGAAAGGAAGAGAAGCAGAAGAAAGTGGTTAGACACTTCTGCAAAATAAATTTTAGCGCAGCGACAAGCCAGATTGAACGAAGGTAAAGTACTGCCAGGAAAAAAGAAGCAGCGAGTAGCCAAAGAACACGGAAGAGAAGAAGTAAGATGCCACACTCGGAAAAGCAGAAGAGTACAAGGCCTCGATCAGAAGCAATACTGATAAAACCAACCACAGGGAAGACTTACGCTGAAATCCTAAAGGAAATAAAAGGAAGGGTAAACCCTGAAAAAACAGAGATCGAAATCAGAGGAATCCGCAGAACTCAAAATGGGGATGTACTGCTGGAAATGGGGAAAGACCCGAAAGAAAAAGGTAAATTCACCAAGGAGTTACAGGAAGCTCTAGGAACTTCGGCTAGTGTAAGGAATCTCACATCAAAGACTGCGATAGAGATTAAAGACTTGGATTGTGTAAAAACCGTTGAGGAATTTAAAAAGTCTATAAATAAGGAGTTAACGGAAGCTGTCGAATGCAAAATATATTTTACAGCACCAAATGGCAGGGAACAGATAACTGCGGTTGTAGTTATGGAAGAAAGCGATGCCAAAAAATTACTGGTAACATCGAAAATAAAAATTGGATGGATCAGAAGCAGAATTAGGGAGAGAACAGAAGTTATGCGATGCTACAAATGCCTTAACTTCTGCCACTTAAGGAGGCAATGCAAATATGAAGATCGTAGAGACTGTTGCTACAAGTGCGGACAAAAAGGACACACAGTCAAAAACTGTAAACAAAAGGCAAGGTGCTTTTTGTGTGCGGAAATAAAAGCACAAAGTCTGGAGCACGTGTCAGGATCCGGTTTGTGTAGAGTGTTTCGAACTGCACTTGAGGAGAGTAAAAGGCATAAAAATAATTAAGCTACTATAAATGTAAATATAAATATCTACTTTTACAGCTCGTCCGAGAAAAGAATATTGATGTAGTAATTATCAGCGAGCAGTACAAAAATAAGGATTATCAGAATTGGTTCTCGGATGTCACAAGTACAGCCATCTGGGTAGTAAATCAAGGAAAAATACAAATTAACAGCCATGGAGCCGGAAACGGGTTTGTATGGATCACAAACGGCAAAGAAACAGTAATAAGCTGTTACCTAACTCCAAATCAACAGCACAGGAATATCGACAGAAAATGGATAAATTAGAAGATAAGATAATAGAACTAGGAGGAAATGTAGTAGTCGCCGAAGACTTCAATGCTAAAGCAGTGGAGTGGGGATTGCCAGTTACAGATAACAGGGGAAGGCAAATTTTGGAAATGGAAGCAAGACAAAATTTAATTGTGTTAAACTCAGGAAATACCAGCACATTCAGGAGACTCGGGTACACCGAATCTATACCCTATATATCCCTAGCAACAGAAGAACTTGCTAACAATACAGAAAACTGGATGGTTCTAGAGGATTATACTGGCTGCGATCATCAGTATATACAATTCGAAATATGCACGACAAGGAGACAAAGAAATCGCAAGAACCAGCGAGAAAGTACATGGAACGTCAATAGGCTTGATAAAGATAAAATGCCCAGTGTAATAAGGAGAAACCTAGAAAGAGTAATGCAAGTACCACAGAACGAAACAGGCAGAGAACGAGTAGAAGCAGTGGTGAAAGTAACTATGGACACCATCGCAAGAGCTTGTGAAGAATCAATGCCCAAGAAGTTAGGAAAAAGAAACAGATGCCCAGTATATTGGTGGACAAAAGAAAAAGCGGAATTGAGAAGAAAATGTTTGCGTCTCCGCCGCATAGCACAGCGACAGAGAAATGGAGCAGCACAAACAAGCAAACTAGAGGAATATAGAATAGCGAGAAAAACGCTCCGAATTATAATAAAAAAGAGCAAAATGAGAAACTGGAAAAGTTTGTGTGAAGAAATAAACAATGATCCCTGGGGACTTGGATACAAAATTGTAATGAAAAGAATCAGAGCACCAGCATCAGAAAATCAGCTAGAAGTGGACGTTATGGAAAACATTGTAAACATACTTTTCCCTACACACCCTAGAAGAAATGTATTGCAGAGGCACAAAGGACCAGGAGAAGCCCCAATTTTTACACAAATAGAAATAGAAGATGCAGTAAAATCTATGAAAAACAAGAAAGCCCCCTGACCTGATAGAATACCAGCGGAGGTCATCAAATTAGTAGCTTCGAATAATCCACAAATGATGCTGAATATGTATAATTGCTGCCTAAAAGAAGGAGTATTCAGCAAAAGGTGGAAAAAAGCAAGACTGGTTTTAATTGACAAAGGTAAATGAGTAAGAGGAGCAGCATCGTCATACAGGTCACTATGTATGTTAGATACGGCCGGAATACTCTTCGAAAGGTTTTTTTTTTTTTTTATAAACAGCCGCGTGCTAGGATAGGACCTTTGATGCTTACGTACCGGTTGGCTGGGATAGAGAAGGAAGAGGAAGAAGGAAAGTGTGGTACAAATTAACAGGTAGTGTGAGCAAAAACCGGTTAATGTTTGACTTAAACCTCTGCAGATTATAACAAGTTGTTCTGTTATTATTTGATTGTGGAAACGCGTCGGGAGGGATGTGATTCCACATTGGCGACGCTCGGACTATAAATAAATTTCCATAACCACTTTTTTGCCATCTTGGGATTTCTACTGTCTAGGGGTGGCATTGGCCACTCCTCTTGTTGCGCGTTGGAACTGCTTTAGAGAAGGAAGTAATGATTTGATTTCTACTGAGCAAGTGTCCACACCTACAAGATATCTATAAAACAGAGAAAGTGCCCCTAATGTACGACGTTGTTAAAGAGAAGTTAAGGATGAAGTTACATTTGGGTACCTATTTTTTGGGTACCTACCGCGATTTTGAACGCGGTAAAGGTAGCCTAAGGCTGAAATGGGAGCGCCAGCCCAAATGTGAGAATTGTATTCCATCTTGGGTCGTATAAATGCTTTATAGATATTAAGGAGTTCCAAAGGTGAGAAGGGAGCTTTACAGCGACTTAAATAGCCTAAACAATTGGCAGCTCCTTTCGCAATATCAAAAATATGGTCATTCCAAGTAACTTTTTGATTTACATGCATACCTAAGATGTTTAGACTATTCGAATTTTGCAAAGTAACACCTTGGAAGGAGAGATTGGGTTCAATCTTAAAAGTTTGCGTGAGATCAGCAAGTTTTGAGTTTTCGTTGAGTTGAACTCAACTCTGTTTTTTTGCCCCAGTCAGCAATTTTGTTCAAGTCATGGTTAATCATATTCACCATGATTTGCCTTCTATTGCTAACTTCGACGTTTGAAGCATTGATTCTGCGGAGGAAATCAAAGGAAGCCACCAGAGTGCTGTCATCTGCAAAGCTGTGAATTGGATTGAAGGTTGATTGAAGTAGATCATTGATGAAAATCAAGAAGAGAGTGGGGGAGAGGATTGATCCTTGCGAAACACCGGCATTTATGTGAATTTTGTCAGACGTGAAACCATCGACTAAGACCGAATCGAGCGATTCGAAAGGAAGCCGTCAATCCATTTAGAAAATACAGAACCTAGACCAATGGCTTTGCATTTAAAAATTAAAGCCACGTGCCATACTCGATCGAAAGCAGAAATATCTAAAGCAACAATGTCAGCTTCTCCAGAATTGTGTAGACTGATATTGAGTTTCTCACAAAGGCATGTTGTCATGTCACCGGTAGATCGGTTCGGTCTAAAACCATATTGTTTGTCAGATATTATGCCTTTGCTCTCAAGATATTTCGAAAGTTTCTCATTGATTAAGCTTTCCATTACTTTGGAAAGAATCGAAGTAATAGCTATTGGTCTATAGTTTGTGGGATCGCTTTTGTCACCTTTTTTGCGAATTGGATGAACGTGCGCAACTTTCCATTGACTGGGATATAGACTAGTTGAAAAGGACAGGTGGAATAAGTTGCGTAGAGGTTTCGAAATGGCGAAGGCAGTTTTTTTAAGTACCACTACAGGAATTCCATCCGGGCCGGCAGACTTGTTTACATCTAGGTTCCTCAAAATTTTCACTATAGCTCTTCTTCTAAAGTGAATTTTTCTAATTGAGAAATCTACTTGAGGTATTATTGGTGGTGCAAGAGATGTTGGAGGAAGTGAGGAATTTGATATAAACATTTTTGCAAACAAGTGTGCTTTACCGTTTGGGTCCATCACGATTTCATCATCATCAATAAGTAGCGGAAATGAGGATTCTTGAAAGTTGTGCATAACATTTTTAGCAAAGGACCAAAAGGTTTTGCTGTTTTCGGAAGTTGTAGAATTTTTTGCCTCAACCGTTGGTTATGCAATAACTTTTGCTGGTTGATGACATGTTTACATTTATTTCTAGCAACATTATAACTCTTCCTTGTGGGTTCAGATCTATCCAGTTTAAATTTTTTAAAAGCTTCTTCCTTGTCCTTAATTGCTTCGACACAGATATTATTAAACCACGAGGTGGACATCTTTTTGGAACTCTTGTAATAATATGGAATAACAGTTTTCATTCCAAGTAATATTGTTTTACTAATAATATCAGTGGCGAAGTCAACGTCTCGAGATTGAAAGCACATTGACCAATCAAATGTTAGTAAAAAATTGTTAAAAGCATCCCAGTTAGCTTGGGCGTAATGCCAAACTATTTTTTTGGGAGCATGTTCTTAGTTGTTAGATGTACTTTTTTGGAAGCTCGTACTTACGAGACAATGACCTGATCCCCCCCAAGGGAGAGTTAACCGAAACAGAATATTTTTCGGGATGTGAGGTCAGAAATAAATCAAAAAGATGATCCGATTGACCACTACGATCAGGAATTCTAGTTGGACTTCTAACAAGTTGAGAAAGATTGAATAATTTGGAAAAAAGTTCAACTTGCTTACCTTCGCGGGAATTGTGACTTGAGTAAATGAGCCAGTCCTTGTTATGTATGTTGAAGTCACCCGCCAGAACGATCTCAGATTGAGGATGAATTTCCAAAATCATATTGATTTGACTGGATAAGTTGTCCAACGCTACAACAGTTTCCTGCTCATTTGTTTGAGGTGATCTGTACAAAAAACAGAAATGTAGAGTACGCTTGTCAACATGGATCTTTATCCATAAATCTTGGAATAAAGGATTGGAGCTTGAATGGTTCTGAAGAGTGTTGAAAGCGACATCAGACCTAATATATAAAGTGATACCACGATGGGGACGAAGAGTGGTACTATTGTGTAGTTAGGAATGGTAAAAAAAGAAACATCGCAAGTAACTTGCGTTTCACTAAGTGCCAAAATAGCCGGATTTTCGGACCGAAGATGGGCTTCTATGGCCTGGAAATTCGTTGATAGTCCTCGGATTTTACAGAAGTTCAATTCAAACATCAAGTATTATCAATTCAAACATCAAGGTTAATAAAAACAAGACTGCAAGCAGCAATTCATACACCTGGTGGATTAGCGAACAAACAGTTCGGGTTCAGAAAGGGAAGGTCGACCGTTGACGCTATCAAGGTGGTAACAGAAGCTGCGGAAGCCACACGAATGGAAACACATCACTCGAGGAAAATAGTTCTACTTGTTACCTTGGATGTCAAAAATGCCTTTAATTCGGCAAGATGGACTGACATCATAGACGCATTACAAAATAAGTTTACTATACCTACGTACCTTCTGAAAGTTCTAATAGATTACTTAAGCGAGCGAAGATTGATATACAACACGGTAGATGGAAAGAGGATAAAGGATCTTACAGCAGGAGTAGCCCAAGGATCAATACTAGGACCAGAACTATGGAATGTTCTGTACAACAGTCTATTATGTATGGAAATGCCTGAAAATATACAGCTAGTAGGTTATGCTGATGATATAGCAGTTATTATAACGGCACGGGATATAGCAGAATCCCAGATTAGGCTGAATCAAGTTATGAGAAGAGTATATAGTTGGATGAGGGAACATAAATTAGAATTAGCAACGGCAAAAACAGAAATCGTTATGTTAATTAAGAAAAGAATACCAACTATAATTCCAATGTAAGTAGGTCCAGAAACAATAATGACCAAAGAATCAGCAAATTACTTAAGAGTTACTATTGATACAAGGCTAACATTTTGGCAACAAATCCAAAAAGTAGCAGATAAAGTAGCAGAAGCTACAATCAAGCAAAGTAAACTTATGGCAAACATTGGAGGACCCAAACCAGTAAAAAGACGAATCATTATGAAAGCCGCAGAATCAATCCTTCTATACGGAGCTGAAATCAGGACACATGCGATGGACAAGAGGTATTGTAAAAAACGCATAGCAGCGGTGCAACGAAGAGGGGCTCTCCGAGTCGCGTGCTCCTATCGAACAGTTTCGCATTCGGCGGTCATGGTAATCGCGAGCGTGATTCCGATTGATCTGCTAGCGCAAGAACGAAGAAATTTTTATATATAGGATCAAGCAACGAGCCGAAATGTCATTGTAGTAGAGGAAAGAAAGTACACGATGACAAGATGGCAAGAATACTGGAGTAATGATCAGCACGGGCGATGGACGGCTAGATTAATCCCACAAGTAGAAGTCTGGTTTAACCGACACCATGGAGAAGTAAATTGTTACATCACTCAGTTCCTATCAGGCCACGAATATTTTCGATCCTACTTCTACAAGATGGGCAAAGTAAACAATCCAGGATGCAGCAACACATGACACAGCGCATCACACTTTTTTCGAATATGATTTAGCATAAACAGAAAGAGAATCTTTAATAGTAGCAATAGGAGAATTAACAGCAGAAAATATAATTTCTGTAATGCTTGAAAACCAAGAAAAATGGAATGCAATAGCTAAATATATAAAATTAATACTACGCAGGAAGAAACAGCTAAGATATTTACAGAACTTAGAAGAAGAATCATAAAAAAAAAATTAAAAAATGGAACAAGCACGGCCCAACTTGAATTAATGCGAAAGCGGTTCCGGGTTGTTTTCATCGTGGGAAAAGGAGGAGGTGTATTTGGTGAGTAAACTGAACAAGATCATGGGAGTCTCTCATACCCTTGAAGTGCGGACCGTTCAAGATACCTATTTAAGGTTTTCACCACCGACCTACGAAAAAAAAAAAAAAAAAATTATTGTTATTATTATTATTATTATTTATTATTATTTATTTTTTATAAAAATTTTCTCGAATGTGGAACCATATTCCAACAAACGTGTTTCTCCAATGCAAAAATATACCTACGTACAATCTACAAAAGTTCAAGAGTAATATTAATAAATTTATTCAAAATGTCCCTACTGATCAAAGGGATATTTTTCTTTCTACAATCCTCAATTAGTCCAAGCTATATATTCGTGTATAAAGGTATCGTTTGAAACCTAGTGTTTGGCTTAATTTAAAAAAAAAAAAAACTTGTTTTCCAGCGTTAGAGTAAAATTTTGGTATAACAGTGAAAATAGTCGAATATTTTCCTTTTAATTTTACTGATATGCTTATCATACAGATACGCGTATTTCTAGATCTAGTTTCCTAGAATCTCTAATGCAATTTACCATTACAATGTCTTCTTTCGAAATGCTATGATTCTCCTGGATGATGTGTTCTGCTGCTTTGGATCGGAACTCTGTTCAGTTCTTGTTTTTAGCCAGTTCTGCTTCTTTCAGGTGTTCATTGAGTCGTGTTTGCATGTTTCTCCTAGTTTGCCCAATATAAACTTTGTTGCAATGACTGCAAGTTACCTTATATACACCTGATTTTTCCATTTGTTCCATTGGGTCTTTAGTTGAACCTAGAACAGACTTGAGTTGGTTAGTTCTGCTGCTATATACGATATCTAACACGTGTTTTCTTAATTTCGCTCTGAGTGGAAGAGAAATCTTGCTAAACTCCAACGCTACTCTTCTTATGGGTTGTTGATCAGTGAGTAGGTTAGTGAGGGAATTCCGTTGTAAACTGCTTTTCCGTTTACTAAGTAAGGCCGTGATGTGATGGTTTTTTCCAGATATGCGTTTATTCTCGCAATTTCAAATATGTGTTTAGTTTCTTTTACTAAACCTTTTTGGGAGATGGGAAGTGTTAACATTCGATGGATCATGTGGTTGAACGATGCCATCTTATGTTGATAGGAACGGTTGGAGGTTTTCGGGATGACCCTGTCAGTATCCGTAGGTGTTTTACTTAACAGTAGATCTAAGAACGGTAGTTGACCTTATTTTACTACTTTAACAGTAAACTGTATATTCCTGTGAAGTCCGTTAAGAGTAGTTAAGGTTGATTCTAAGTCCCTTTCCCTTATTACAGCAAAAATATCATCTACGTATCTCTTTCAAAATCTTGGTAATCGTTCTTCTGCTGCTAAATCTGACTCCAGTTTAGCCATGAAAATTTTACTGATGAATGGAGAAAGGGGGTTTCCCATTGGAGCCCCCTTCAATTGCTTGTAGAAATCTCCTCCAAAGGTGAAATAATTTTCTTCCATGCAAAGCCGATCCGGCTGATCCACCTTTATGTACTGTTTTACTTTTGTCCTCAACTGTGGTTCAGTTTCTTGTTGTAGTAACCATTCTTCTACCAAAATAATAGCCTCTTTGACTGGGATACTGGGAAAAAGGGATTTTACGTCAAAAGAAACCATGACCTCGTCTTCGTTAAGTCCTCTCATTGATTCTAATTCTTGAGCAAGTTCCTAAGAGTTTTTCACTGATTGGGTTTCCAATTGCTTATCCATATTACGAAACTCCTTCACTAACCATTTCCTCATCTCATTCCCTGGTTTGTGAATTTTAGGAAGTCCTTTAATTCTAGGAAGTGCTGGATTGGGGACCTTAAGTTTGTTGACTCCTATTACTTGTCGGCATTCCTTGATAGTGTTGTCGCTTGATGAACTGTTGAAGAGGATCGTTTCTTAATTTCCTGTAAGGTCCGTTCGTAATCTTCTCCTGCATCCTATTATCGTAATCTTCTTTGTTTAAAATTACCAGTGCGTTGCCTTTATCAGCGTTGACAAAGTATACTGGTTTCGTCTTGATGTCTCTGATGACTTTCTCATTTCTGATTACCTTTTTATTCTCATAGTCAATCGACATCTTTTCTTTAATGACTTTTGCTGTGGGGGCTCTTATAAGATCCTTTTGTTCTGGGCAACGTTGGATTGTACGTGTTGATTCGACTATTTTCACTGTTATTATTTATTGTTATTATTATTGTTATTATTATTATTACTATTATAGAGAAATGGAGCAGCAGAAACAAGCAAACTAGAGGAATATAGAATAGCGAGAAAAACGCTCCGAATTATAATAAAGAAAAGCAAAATGAAAAACTGGAAAAGCTTGTGTGAAGAAATAAACAATGATCCCTGGGGATTTGGATACAAAATTGCAATGAAAAGAATCAGAGCACCAGTATCAGAAAGTCAGCTAGAAGCGGACGTTATGGAAAACATTGTAAACACACTTTTCCCTACACATCCTAGAAGAAATGTATTACAGAGGCACGAAGAACCAGGAGAAGCCCCAATTTTTACACAAATAGAACTAGAAGATGCAGTAAAATCTATGAAAAACAAGAAAGCCCCCGGACCTGATAGAATACCAGCGTAGTTATTATTTGTTCCTTCTGTGTAAAGAGCTCGTAAAGGTTGGTGTATTGGATAAAGCGAAAAAAAGGAGATTATATTATGAAAAGCTATATCTCTACTTAGAAAAACATTTTTAAGGCTTGTGCATTGAGTAAAGCGCAAATAGGAAATTGTTTTTTTTAATTAATCAAAGTTTTTCTTTTTAAAAAAAGTTTTCTATAAAAATTTACCGTTAAAAACTTTAATTTAAAAATTTTATGTTAAAAAACTTTAATATAAAAAATTTTCGGTTAAAAAAGCTTTAATTAAAAAAAATGTCCGTTAAAAAATATTTTAATTTAAAAAACTTTATCTCTACGTAGAAAAGCATACGAGATACTTTTAAAGATTAATTACAAAGTTTATTTTTTTTTAATTTATAATAAACTTTATATAAAGTTTTTAAGGTTGGTGCATTGGATAAAGCGAACATAGAAAATTATTGTTTTTAATTAAAACTTTTTTTGCATAATTAATGAAAGTTTGTTAATTTTTTAAAAAATGTGTATAAACCTTATATATATAGTTTTTAAGGTTGATGCATTGGGTAAAGCGAAAATAGGCAATTATTGTTTTTAATTAAAACTTTTCAGTAATTAATCAAAGTTTTTATTTTTTTAAATTAAAATTATCTGTTAAAACTTTAATTTAAAAATTTAAAATACATATCTTAGAAAAAAAAATTAAAACGGAAACATTATAAATTATAAAGTACAAAATGTAAAGTATAAATTCGTCCGTCTATTTGTCGGTCTATAAGCGTTAATATTATATAAAACTATATAAGTTAATATTATATTCTAAGATGGTCAAAAAGCGAATTTTTACCCTTATTTAAAACTTAATGGGATTTTGCGGCATAACCAGAACCGGCATAACATTTAACCTGGTGAAATGGCGTTATGAAATATTAAAACTTTTATACTTAAACATTTTTTTTAAAAGAAGTGTTGAATTGCAAGATCAATTTAAATTTAAATTATTAGTAATTCATAAAAAATTTTTTTTTTTGCAAATATAGCAAAAAAATTTGAATTGAAATTATTTTTAACGTAACAATAATTATGCAATAAGGAAATGATTTCGTAAACGGAATAACAGTATAAATTTATTTATAATATGTAGTATAAATTCGTAAGTCCATTGTCGGTCTGTCACCGTTTAAGTTGATATTATATTCCAAGATGACAAAAAAGTGAATTTGTACCTTCATATAAAAAATCCCATGTATTTTTGCGCTAAAACCGGCATAACTTTTAACCTGGTATTAAATGGTGTTGTGAAATTGTGAAATGGCATTAAATGGTGCTATAAATTTTATACTTAAACAAAGAATTAAGGCACGTTGTGCAATATTCAAAATAATTATGCAATGCAATATGACATACATTTTATATACATCAAATTCTTATATTAACATTTTAGCTGAGCGTGTAAGTTTAAATTTAAGTGTTAAATTACAAATCAAATATATAAATAGCTTTGTATTTTTGATCATGCTATTATTAAATTTTCATAACTTCTGTATTAACTACTATAACAACAACTAAACAACAAATTGAAAAAAATGAACAATAACAACATGCACATTATTGAAAATACAAGTGATGCTGTCCAGCCCCTAGAGGAGTTCTTCGAAACATTTGGAGGCAAAATTGTAAAAATTTTAAAACAAGAAATATCAAGATCCTCATTCATATTTCATCTTGATTTAAAGGTGTTATATATTAATCTTCAAATGTTGGAAGATGGAGAATTGGAAAACTTTTTTGACGTTATGTCCTTCAAGTCCGAATTCCATATAATTCAAAGTACGGAAATTGAAGACACATTAGACAGCAGTAATGACGAAGTTTTAACTTAAGTGGAAACATTCCAACAACAAAACTGATCTTGGGAGTTAAACAAAGTGCTTCAGGTTGAAATAATAATAAAGAAATCAGAAATTCAACAGACAACATTGAGAAAACAAGAAGCATTGGAATTATAACATAATGAACACAAAAAAAATGCAACTGAGGAATATGAAGGAAACATTAAATGTTTGAGACAAGGCTTTGAAGGAAGAATTATAACTTATATCGTGGAGAATAAAAATGAAGATATTTTAATTCCACAAACTTTTTTTCAAATATTAAAGAAGACGTATTTAAGCTCTTAAGAAAAGAGTTGATGGATATGTGAAACCGCACAAACTGGATGGGGATAACGAACTTGAAAATATATTTTGCGTAAAAAGTTTCAATTCAAAAATGGAAGCAATCTTGAATGAAAAGGAGATTGAATCAGCTTTCGAAAATATAAAAGAAAAAATCCAATGTCAGGCAGATTAATTCCAAGAAAAAGATTCAGGGGGGAGTTAAATAAAATTGTTATACATTGAAATCAATGTGAATGAATATAGACCTTTGAAAGGCTCGTAATACATTAAACTACCAAAAGAAATTGAAACGAAAAAGGCATGTATTAATATAAAAAATAAGGATGTATACTGCTTTAAATGGAGTATAATAGCGGCTTTACAGAAAACCAGAATATCAAATGAATGCGATCCACATAAATATGGAATAAATGACATAACTTCATCACGAATACGTTTACATAACGCTAAGGTTCAAGCTTAGAATTTGCGAACCTTGAGTTTCCACTTCATCATAGTGACATAAATGTATTCGAAGAAATAAATCCAGATATTAGTATAAATGTATTTGGTTGTGAAAAGATTGGAAAGTCCTATAAAATAGTAGGACCTTATTACCACACTCGAGAAGAAAAAAAACATCATATTAGCTTATTATTAATAGAACCTCACAGTAAATCCCACTACGTATGTATTAGAAACCTCTCGAGGTTGATAAGATCCCAAATTACACGGCATAGATCAACAAAATATTTTTGTTCGATATGTTTATGCAGTTTTAATTTGCAAAAGGATCTTATAATTCACAAAAATGAATGTGGAAAAATTATTGTTACGTTACCTCAAGAAGGAAATAACGTTGTAAAGTTTAACAACTATAAGAAAAAAATGAAGTTGTCATTTGTGATTTATGCTGACGCTGAAAGTATACTGCAGCCGATATCAACATGTGAATCCAATCCAGAGAACTCATCAACAACAGATGTGAAAAAGCACGTTCCAATAGCTTTTTCATTTTATATTAGCTGTTCATTGGATGAAAATTTAAGTAAGCACGGAGTTTTCACAGATATGTAATATTATACATAAATTAAACTTTATATAGAAAACTAAATTTATTCTCTATCTATTTCATTGCAAGACTTGATTGCGGAAAAGAATTTATAATATCTTTAGAAAACGAATGCAAATTTCTTTTTGAAAATTATTTGAAAAAGAATACACCAAAGAACACACTATCCATGCAAGAGAAAATCTTAAACAACACGCATCCATGCTGTCATATATGTGAAGAAAAATTTCGTACCGGAGAACTTCGTATCAGAGACCATTGTCATATAACTGGTAAGTACAGAGGACCAGCCCACAATAAATGTAATTTAGCATACCGTACCCCAAATTATTTTCCAATATTTTCTCACAATTTTTCGAATTATGACTCACATTTAATTTTTAAAGAATTAAATTGTACTAAAGGTCACATTTCTGTTCCTTTAAACGACGAAAAGTACATTTCGGTGACCAAAACTATTTATATAAACAAAAACAATATTTTTCAATTGCGTTTTCTAGATTTCTTTATATTTATGCAATCTAGCCTTGATTCGTTGGTTGCAGGGTTAGGCAAAGATGATTTAAAAATAGTCAAAAAACATTTTAGTAATGAAAATCAATTTAACTTATTAACTCAGAAAGGTGTATTTCCATATGAGTACATAACTTCTATAGACAAACTTGATGAAACAGAATTGCCTTCTCAAAGTGATTTTAAAAATCAATTCAATAATACTGTTTGTTCTGATGCAGATTATACTCATGCAAAAAATGTTTTGGAATCCTTTCATTGTAAAACTTTGAAAGATTATATGTGTTTATATTTAAAAACCGATGTCCTGCTACTTGCAGATGTTTTCGAGAACTTTAGAAAAAATTTGTTTAAAAACTTTAGAATAATTTGCGCATTTTCTAACAGCTCCAAGACTCTCATGGGAAGCTATGCTTAAGTATACAAAAATTAATTTGGAATTATTAGTAGATATTAATATGTATAATTTTTTTAAAAAAGGAATTCGCGGAGGTATCAGCCAATGTTCGAAAAGATATTCTAAAGCCAATAATAAATATATGGGGGAAGAATTTAACGATTTGAAGGAATCAGAATATATAGTATATTTAGATGCCAATAATTTATATGGGTGGGCAATGTCCAACTTTTTACCTTATGGAGGCTTTAAATGGGTAGAAAATCCAACAAACATCAATGTTAATGAAATTGATGATGAGGGAGAAATTGGATATGTATTGGAAGTCGATCTAGACTATCCACAAAATTTACATGATTGTCACAATGATTTACCATTATTTTGTGATAATAAAATATCTCCGAACAGTAAACTAAATAAATTATTATTAGATTTAAATGATAAAAAAATTATATAATTCATTATAAAAATTTAAAACAATGTTTAAGGAATGGATTAATTTTAAAGAAAATTCATAGAGCAATAGCCTTTAATCAAGCTGATTGGCTGAAAAGGTATATTGATTTAAACACATATCACCGAACATTGGCAAAAAATACTTTTGAGAAGAACTTTTTTAAATTAATGAACAATTCGGTATATGGAAAAAAAAGGGAAAACGTAGATAAAAGGAGAACTGTTAAAATAGCTGATTGTTGGGAAAGTAGAAGGAAACATATTGGGATGAGATCCATGATTTCGAAACCTAACTTCATTAGCTTATTATTATTCGACGATAATCTTGCAGCAGTTTAATTCAGTAAAACGCTAGTAAAATATGATAAACCAATTTATTTAGGTTTCTCTGTTTTAGAACTCTCAAAACTTCACATGTATAATTTTCATTATGAATTCATGAAAGTGAAATATAATTCAAAAATTAGTTTATATTATATGGATACTGATAGTTTTATTTATAGTATACAAACTAATCATTTTTATAAAGATATTGAAATAGACGTAAGGGAAACTGAAAAATCAAAATTAATTTTTGATACATCTGATTATGAAGTTAATAATCCATATGGAATACCCCTTATGAATAAAAAAATGTTAGGATTATTTAAAGATGAGTGTAATGGAAAAATTGTGAAAGAATTTATTGGACTTAGATCGAAAATGTATTTGGTAGATGTATTAAAAGGAAAAAAAACTATAAAAAAAGCAAAGGTGTTAAAAGTAATGTTGTTAGAAATTTGTCTGTAGAAGATTATAAGAAATGTTTATTTGATAATGCGATTTTGAAAGGAAATATGAATGTTTTTAAATCTAAATTACACACAATTTATACTAAAACTATAAACAAAATAGTTTTAAGATCATTAGATAATAAGAGATGTTCTTTAGAAAATAAGATAAATACATTAGCTTGGGGACATTATAAAATAATAAATTAAATAATTAATAAACAAGTAGCTTTAAGATTTAGAAACTAGAATTTTATTATTGTTTTACTGTTACTATTACGTTATTTTTTAATTTTAAGTTAATTTTTACTATTCTTTGAATGTATAACATGTGTTATGTTTCTGTAAAATATAAAAAAAAAAAGTAAATTTTAAATAATATCTGTTTTATTTATCCATGAGTTATATGAATTATCGAATCCCAACCATTTCACGTAGGCTTGGCCCCCTTTTCTTTTCAAAACTTTTTCTACAAGGTATGCATTTGAATATTTGACAGGAATGATTTCATCTTCATAAAACCCTCCAAGTATTAGATTATTTTTATAGTCCTCCAAAACATATGTTACTGGGTTTGTTATATTAACCTTTATAATTTTAAAAATCTCAGTTGACCAATTTGGTTCATAGCCTTTACTAAAAGTTTCTTTGTGCTTCCTAATTCGTACAAAATCACCTTTTTAAATTCTCCTTTTTTAAATATTTTAGGTCTATTGTAGACCGATTTCAACAAAAATTTCTCATCTCATTTTCTTTTGTTACATCTATTGGAGCCATTTTAATCGTCCGAAGAACATTTTCATTATATATTGTGAGTAATTTTGGTAAAATATTGATCCATTTATAGTTGCCTTGCAAACTAAATTGCTTCCACATTAAATTTTTCAAAGTTCTATTATATCTCTCGCATATTGAAGCTTTTAAATTAGAGTAAGTATGATAATGATTGATCCCTTTTTGTTGCATTAATTGTTGAAACTTTTGGTTGAAAAACTCTTTTCCTCGATCAGAATGAATGTTCTTAGGAATTTTTGAAGCTCCAGCTTGTATGAAAATTTTTTTCATTACTTTAATTACATCATCAGAAGTTTTTGATTTTAAAGGTTGAGCATATGCCTATTTAGAAAATATATCAATTACAGTTAACATGTATTTATTTCCTTGATTTATTTTATGATAAGGTAACATTTCAACTAAATCAATCTGCCACGTATCATTTATTCCCTTTTGAACTACTCTTCTACGAGGAAATTTCTTTTTCACAGTCCTATCTATTTCGTTAACAATTTGCTCTCTCTCAACTTGGTTTTTGCGAATAAGCGACATCTTTCTCTTATTGTAATGAAATTAAATGTGATTCAAGAATGGCCTTATATAAGGCTGTAGCATAAATTTATATGATTAGTTTAAATAACACACTCAATATGGCTTATTCTCGTAATTCAACTTACATTGTTGATTTTCAATACCTTTTTGGAAATGATAAACAAATATTTATAAAAGAATTATGTTTCATGAGGGCCGATACAGTCAAACCAAAACAAATATTTTTCAAATCACCTTATTCATATGATGAATTAAATGAAAAATATAAAAATCAGTCCGATTATTGCTTTAAAAATATAAATGGACTAAAATGGACAGATGGTGTAACTGATTATCTTATGCTTGCATCAATTTTAAGGAAACTTGATGGCAACACGATAATTGTTGTAGGGAGAGAAAATAAATTGTTTTTGGAGAAATTTATTTCTTCAGAGGTCATATTTATATCAATAATAGTTTTAGCTTGAGGCGAACTGACAATTACGAAACTTATTAGTTAGTTAGTTTTAGTTTTAAAATTCTTTATTCTCAAATTTACAATTAAAGTGCTTACAAATAAAGATCGATTTTTATATAAATTTTCTTTACAAATAAGAGAATAGTTAGTGACACTTTTTATTAAGAAAATAGTGTTAAGCGCCACTTCAATAAAAATTTACAATTTGAAATTTACAAAATTTTTTATTGTGGGGTAACAATAAAGTATTAAAAATTCAATATACCCAAATAAATAAAAATAACAAAAAATTAAAAATAATACATTAATTAGGTAATAAAAGAAAACAAAAAAGAATAAGAATAAAAATAAAAAAAACAAAATAAGTAAACTAAGATAAAATAGTATGAGTATAAGCATGTGAAACAAAAATCAAATTATTCACAAACAAAATATAAGTTCAATAATTAAAAACTCAAATATTCAACTATTGAAAAATAAATCATAAATTCAATTTAAATAATAAAAACAAGTATTAAAACGAAATGAATGTAATAAAATATTTTAAGTAAAAGCTAATAAAAGACAATTAAATTACAAATCAAAAGAAGGAAAAGAAAAAGTTAATAATTCAAGAACAAATTATAATTCACAATATTATTATACTAAAAACTGTAGAAGAATTTCGATTTCATCATGATTAAAACCCAGAAGCCAAGATTTAGTCAAGTTTAAAAAAACATTTCTATTATGTAAAATTCGGATTGCATGTGGAAGTTTGTTAAATAATCTACCTGAAACTATGGAGTATGAATTTCGGAAATTTGTTGTGCGGAAATTAGGAATGTTAACTAACAGGCTATTATTAATTCTTAAATTGTGATTACTAGAGATTCTAGAGTTTAAATATCCGCTCCGAACAAAAAAAATTTTTAAAGTTTTAAAATAATACAAATGTCTAACAGGTAAGATTTTAAGACTCGAAAATAATTGAAATGTTGGATAGAAGCGATTCTTGTTACAAATATTTCTGATAATACATTTCTGAAGTATAAGTAGAGGTGATATTTTATTATAGTATGATCCTCCCCAGCAAGCAATACCATACTGTAATTTAGAATGAAATATTCCATAATAAATCATTTTTAAAGTGTTAGAAGAACATAGTTGCCTAAGTCGATAAAAGCTACGTAAAGTAGATCGTAAATACTTTTTTAAAAACAATGAATGTTCAGCCCAACTCATATTATTGTCAAAAGTAACACCCAAGTATTTAAAGCTTTTCACTACTTCAATTTTGAAACAATTAACACTACAAAAAGAATCATCACAAAAGGAACGCTGAATAGCAATGGAAGAACAATTTTCATTAATTAATTTAAATTTACTACATTCAGACGCATGGAAAATTAAATCTAAGTCCGGATAATCTGGTTGAGATAAACTAAAAAACATCAATTTGGTTTTATTACTCACAACAAGCCTATGTTCTGAAAACCAACTTCTTAACACATTTAGATCGTGATTAATTTCTGCAACCATATTAAGGGGACTTAGCGAGGTATAACAACAGCCGATATCATCAGCAAAAGCAGTTAGTTTACCTTTAAAATTTTGATTGAAAAGAGAGTTAATATAAATTAAAAAAAAGAATAGGTCCTAAAACTGACCCTTGTGGTACACCATGTTTAATAAACTGAGGCCTGGTTTTTTTATCACCAATATTAACCCTTTGCATTCTAAAGTTGAGATAGGATTTAAACCAGTCAAAAATTGCACCTCTAAATCCAATATTATATAACTTTTTTAAGAGAATTTCGTGACTGACCATATCAAAAGCTTTCTTTATGTCGACAAATAGTCCAGCGCAAAATTTTTTACTATCTAATCCTTTATTAATATTTATGCAAAAATTAAGTAGAGCATCCTCAGTAGATAGCCCTTTTCTGAAACCAAACTGTTCTGAGTTAAAAAACTTAATTTTTTCTAAATAATCCAAAACTCTATTTTTAACTAGTTTTTCAAATATTTTGGAAATTGAGGAAAGTAGAGAAATAGGTCTATAATTACTAACATCCTTAGGGTTACCTTTCTTGAAGAGTGGTATAACAGTTGCAAGTTTTAATGACTCAGGAAAAACTCCAGAATATAAACTCAAATTAAAAATATGTGATAAAATATCTATGATATTAAAGGCAACATTTTTTAAAAATACATTCGAAATACCGTCTTCACCACAAGAGTTAGAACTATTCAGGGCATTAATAGCAATCATTAATTCATAGGGCGAAATCGAACTAAAATATAAGCTGTTCGTACGATAAACATCATTAACAAGATTAAGACTGTGACAACAAGAACATAATATAGATGGTTGACCTGGAATAGTGTTCTCAGCTATTGAAGTAAAGTAGTTATTGAAGAAGTTACCAATTACTGCTTCGTCATTTATTAAGGAACCATTGTTTGACAATGTTAAAGATTTATTATTATCAGGAGACCTATTTATGATACGGTTTACAAGCTTCCATTCATTTTTTAAATTTCCATTGCATTTTCTAAATTCATTTTGCAAATAATTATCACGACATTTAGGAATTTCTTTTTTTAAATTAATACACATTTTAATATAGGATTTTTTAATTCTTGCATTCAGTGGATGTTTATAGCATATCATTCGGAGCTTATTTTTCCTTCTTATTTTGCGGAGTAGACTCAGACTCATCCAAGGTTTCAATCTTTTTTCATTAAATTTTGCTCTAACCTTCCTAGTACATGGTCTCATATGTTGTTCTAATATTTTTATAAATTTGTCATACGCAATGGAAGCATTATTTTCTTGATGTACCTCTTCCCAAAATTCAAATCTTAGACTTTCATTTAACTTAACGTAATCTATTTTAACAATAGTTGGTAAGGCAAAGGATTTATTTGCAACATTTTTTACCAAATCCTTTACAAGAATGCCAGCCATGCAATGGTATGAAATTTGTAAGTCGAAATTGGCACTTTCACAAGAATTAACTGAAATATGAGTAAAACGAGCGAAAACGTGATCTAAACATGTTCCGGAAGTTGACCTGGTTGGTGCGTTAATAAAAGAAAATAAGCCAAATTCATACAACATAGTAAGATAAGAATCAACATCTACATTCACACTTAAAATATCTAAGTTAAAATCACCTAGTATAATAAGATTACCAGATTTTTCTTTAGCTAAAAAATTTGAAAAATCGTCGAGAAACATTTTAACATTAAAACTATGTAACCTATAAATACATAAAAACGTAAATTTGTAGCTGTTAATATCGCAAGTAATTTTTATAATATCAGCAGTTTTAAGATTAAAGCTAAAAGTTTCACAGTAATAATTACTTTTAACAAATACTCCAACTCCACCAGCCGAAAAAGAATCATTTGTAGTAGCATAAAAATTATAACCGGGTATTTTAAAATCATTTTTCTCATAATCATAAATCCAGATTTCAGAAACAAAAATAAAATCTGGAAAATTGACAAAGGCTTCAAGGTCTGAAACAAGTAAATCGAAATTCTGTCTTAAGCTTCTAATATTCTGATGTGCAACAAAAAAAGAATTGGAATCATATTTGAAAATATTATCACAATTCTTACTATTAATATTCATATCTAAATTGAAAATAGAATTATCGTTTGAAAGGTTGTAGTTAAGGTTCATTTAAAAATATTTCTTGTGAAATAAAAAGAATTAAATTAAATTTTATTTAGATCATCAAACGACCTTAAAACGATAACTTGACTATTTTCAATTTTTGTTATAAATATTTTACAGTCTCTTTTTTTTATAAATATTTTACAGTTACCATAAATATTTATAGTTTTTTTCAATTTTGAGTTTTTTGGCCTCCCCAAATAGCGCTCTCGTGTACTTAGTGAAGGCCTCATTGATATAAATATTAGCTGGTGCGATAGAAGAGTCACAACCACTAAATAATTTGGTATTAAGATATTTTTTCCTATGAGACTTTTCCTTTAAAATTTTTTTTTTTACATCATTATTGTGAAAGTGTACGCAAATTATATTCCTAGAGTTGGAAGTTGATGTTCCTTTATTTGATACATTGTTTTTCACATAACATTTTTGAATTTGTTCTTGAGAAATATTAAACGCAAGTGCTTCAGAAAATATTTTATTATTCTAATATTCATCAATTGATTACAAATGGTCGATGTGCTGTAAATAATGTATTTAAAATATTTTTATTTTTAGTAAAAAATAATTTTGGAATAAATAACAACTTATCAAAATATGATACAATAAATTGAACGCATATATTAACTTTAATTTAAATAGTGTTTTTATTATCGTTAAAATTTACATCAAAATTTAAAACATTTGTTTGTATTTCTTTTTGTAAAAATATAGGAATTTCATAAAAAAGACGTGAATAATTACATTGTGCTGGATACAAATCCATAGGAATGTAAAAATCATTCTGACCCAATTTAGTGACTCCTTTTATTAAACATTTATGTATATATTTCGAAACATAGTCCTTTACATTCACCTTTGCATTGTTATTATAACACATAACTGCTTGAATAAATTCTATAACATTAAAAAAATTATCCATCTCTTAAGATGATATCCATATTCTTTTTTTAATTTCCTTGTTTCCAAATGTTAATAGAGTTCTTCCACCTTTGTTTACTTTGAATGGTGATGAGAAATTCTTTCAATTTTCATTAGAATTTACCAAAGTGCTGTAAAATTGCTGCCACTCTTCATAAGTGATCTCCAATGAATTTCTTCTAAAATGATGAAACTTAACTTTCGGTTCAAATTGATTTAAATCATAGCCAGTGCTTATATAACTGGAATGATTAGAATCCAAAAAATAAGTATACTTTAGTAGTAACTCTTCTGATAAACTATTCCCAAGATTGGATTTTAAAATTTTTGGGGAAATTTTTTTATTTATTCAACTCATAATTTTGATATCTTTACCTATCGTTATTTTGAAAGAAACTGAATAAACTTTTCCTAAAAAGTAGTTGAATTACTTATATTTAAGTATTTATACGTTTTTTATAAATTTGATATAATTAAAATTTATAGTAAATATCTTCTTTCAATATCTTGTAAGTTAAATATATTATTAAATAGCTTTTGTATTATTATATCATTTTTTTTAAAGTTTGTTCTATCAAACATTTTCAAAAACCTTTTTATATCGATATTTCTTGCACGATCCCATAAAAAAACACAACAATAATGACCACAAACTGATGAAAAAACATCTTGTAACCGCTTATTATCACACAAAAAATTGTATTCCACTGAATTACGTTGCAAAAAAGTTATTATTTCCTTGTTAATAGGTGGTAAACCATATGAATCAAAATATTCTATGCATCCTTTTTGAGGTAAAAATAAAGCTAACAAATGTTTACCTGGCTTGTCAGAAGTATTTGTGTTAATAATCAATAAACTAGGTCTTTTAACATATTTTGGAATTTTATCTATTGAAAATACTCCACCAAAACAATTTTTGGTGTATTGGTTATGTGTTAGGATCGTTTCAATTTTAAATGTGTTCATTGTTCAAGTTCAGTTGATGATAAAATATTAATATTATTAGAATGTTAACTATTTATATGTTTGTATGTACATTACGATTTTTATCAATTTGTAATCTTGCATCAAATTCTTTATAAACAATACATGTTATTGTTGTTGGAAGTTGTTGTGAAAATTTAGCTTCAATTCTTAATGACCCTTGATTTATCAAGCTCTGGCAAATATCACTCCCCAATCCATCAGGGGAAAGATCAAAAGCAAGAAAAAGGAAGCCTTTGCTGAACATTGACTCAGTTACTTGATGTCCTTTGTCTGCATGATGTATTCCAGTTCCACCGAACAACGTGTGATATGCCCTTGTATAACAAGAGTTCTTTTCTGTAAAATTTGTTTCTGTAGCTAAATTTGGTACTTGAACACCATTAATATATAACATAAATTGCTTTAAATTAAAATGTCTAAAGTTAAAAGGATTCTTCGAGCGTTTTCCTGTAAATCCATCATTTTCAGTCATACAAAAGATTATTGTAATTGGTAGCTGTCCAATAAAGACATTGTCTAAGGTTATATTAAAAGTATTAGCAGAAATTGTAAAAGTCTTAACCTCAACGCGTTTGTAATGATACTTTGGCTAATACAGTATTATGTGCCAATAGAATGCTAGGGTTGATTGTTACATGTTTCATAAATAATGTAGCTTCTAAAATTTTTAATTGACTCTCATCATTGTCTTCAGCAAAAAAATAAAATTCTGGCTTTTCTAAGGTTAATACAATTCGAATATCTACGTTGTTGATTAACAAAACTGGTTGATTAAACATATCTATATGCAGTTTTCCTATTAATTCCACTTTGGCACTATTATGAACATTTTTTTGTCGTTCCAATGCACCACTATTATTGGTTTTAAATATATTATCTTTATCTAACATCCAGCCAGCGCATTCTAAATGTGTTTCAGCTGCATTAGTTCCATAATTGAGTAATGTTTCGATATACGCTCTATAATTATAGTTTGAGTCTGATGGTGTTATATTCTTACCATTTAGTTGAACATTACACTGCTTTATCAGAGAGTGAAGCAAATTATTTACAACACCAGGTTGAACAAGAGGTTTACCATCACTTTGCTTATCATCATTCCAAGCCGTTCCATCTTTTTTCAAAATTTGAACTTTAAGTCTTAAATATGTTCCAGATAAGTCTCTATAAGTATCCCCATGCCCCAATGATATAAATTCTATAGTTGAAGCTGAATTTAAAGAAGCAATAGGATTTAAAGCAATTTTTTCAGTTTTTAAAATACTTGTTTGTACTGGACGTGGTGTAAAAATATCTAATTCAGATTTCATACACTCCATAATTTTTATTTGAATATCTATATCTACAAAATTATTATCTTTTAATGTTTTTTTTTATTTGAATATGTCTACAAAACTATTTTTTTTTTTATTTTTTTATTTCTATATCTCGAAGTTAAGCTAGGCTTCTTCTTGTGTTTTAAATGATTAATTTCAGAGTTTGAACGCCTTTTTATAGCTTGTCGTTTAATTCCCATACCATACATATCATTTAATTTTTTGAAAACACCTCTCCTTGTATTTGTTAAAGCTTCCTTTCCTCGGTCTTGTAGGACTTATTTTGGGTTTGCTCCCGTGCTTATGTCTGATAATGAATTAATACCAGTTGATAAAGCTTCCCTTTTCAAAATATCTAAACCTGACGAAAATATCGGTTTTAAATATTTCAGCAATCCACCAAAAAAATCCCCAATCCCTCGCCCTTTTTGATTCTATTTCTTGAATGCTACTCCCACTTTGATTGTGGTAATATTTAATATATGATTGTTGCATAATGAATAAAGGGCAATATTTTTTTTCTACCTATTTATATAATTTTTTAATCATGGATAAAATGTAATACAATTTTTGTTGGATATAGATTTGATATAAAATTAATATTTTCTCCATATTGATCAGAAATTCTTATTGAAATACTTTCAAAAAAATTCTTTTCTATTGGAATATATTGAACATTTTTAAATTCAATGTTAAAAGGGTTTCTGCAATTTTTAATATTGATAGCTTTCAAAGCTCTTATTTCAAGACCTCCATATGTCGTAGGGTGAATAATATCTGCGTAAACAATCATCATACCTTGTAGCTGATCATTATACAATGTAAACACTTGTTTGAATAAATCTATTAAAATTGTTTTTAAATTTACAACTTTTTTTTTTGTGAAAAAAGTTCGTGTATTATTTCTGACACTGTGTATGAATGATTTTTTTGCAGATAAAAATATTCTTTTTCAATAGAGCTTGATATTGTTATATACTTTTCTTTTTCTACAATTGATACTGGCTTATACTCAATTTTATAAAAACTTTCATTTGATTGCAAGATTTCCAAATAAAATTGATCTAAAAGCTCCTTTCTTGTAAATCCAGGTTCAGGCGAAAGATTGTTGATTAAAACTGGTAAAAAATTTGCTCTCCATTCAATGTTTCGATATCTATATTTTTTAAGATCAGGGTAAAATGTATAACCCATTCTCTTCTTAACAGTAACACCTGATTTAGTTAAATGTGAAGTTCCTATATTAATTGTAATGCAATTTTGAGTAATATATTTATCTGTCTGAAGAAAATAATTAACAAAAATTTCTGTTTAGCCAACCTTCCAATTTCCATTTCTTAGATCAATATACCTTGGTATTTTATTCGTAAACTGCGAAAGAGAATTTTCTGTAAATATTTCTTCTGAAGAATTACTTAATACGGTAATATAAAATTCTTTCATTTTTATTTTACAATAATATTTAATCTTTATTTGTACGGAGTCCAATTTAGAAATCTTTTCGATTCAGGTTGTTTAAAACTGCTATCCGGTGCTTGAAGTTTTTTCCGTTTCTTGCGAATAGGAAAACTTAATTCGGTTTGTTTTGGTTTATTGGTGCTTGAAGTTGTAGATGATGGTCGAAGAGTGTAGTTTGGTTTTGGTTTTTCAAATAATGGAACTGATATAACGTCTCCTTCATCCGTTTCAAACATTCGAACTGCGCTATTTATAGATTTTCGTGGCTTTAAACGAGTTGCTATTGAAGCAACAGATAATGCTCTTTTCTCAATCTTCTCTTCGCTATTATCAAAAACATCATCATTTGAACGCGACTCTTCATAATCCTCATCAATTTCTATTGGATCTGATTCATAAATATCTTCATAAGGATCCTTTTGCATTGCACCATCTATCAGTTCTTTTTGTTTTGTTTGTGTGTTTTTGTGCTTTCTTATAATACTCGATGTCTGAGAGCCTATGTTCCTCATATATTTCATTGAATTAGGTATTTCTTTTATTTTATTATTTTTGATAATATCATCAGTAATCGTTACCGGATTTACTGGATTTTTTAGCAAATCTTTACTCTTCTTAATATTTAATTTTATCAATTCATTACGGTATAAATACCACTTTTTCGTATCATTTGAGTTTTTATCCATTAAAATTTTTTTCATAGCTTTATCAATTTCACTAAGTTCATTGTCATCTAATAAAGTTTCTTTTAATTTTTTATATTGTTCAGGATGTAAACTAATCATTAGTAGTAAACTATTCATCTCTATTCATTAAATTTTTCAATCAATTTTCCGATGATTCCAGAAAGTACTGTGCCAATTAATATTGGTAAAAACCCTCCACTTTGAATTAATAATTTACGCTTGATGCTTAGCTTCTTCTTTGAACAAGCTAAAAGTCTTAATTTGCTTTTATACTTTTTTAATTTCTGAAGTTGTGTTGATGTTAGCTTATTATTTCCGTTCAACGTGTTTATGATAATTTCGCAAATGGTTTTGATAACTTCAGAATCACAATTTTGAAGTATGGTTTTTCTTAATTTTTGTATACTACTTTTTAATACATGTAATATATGTTGGTTTACCTTCAATCGTTTGAGTTTTTTCACATAAGTTCTCACTTGCTAATTGTTTTGGGAAACAGTAACATTCAGAAAAATCTTTTTTAAAATCTTGCGTTCTAATACGAAATATATCATTGATCACTTGAGTAAAATCAAGAATAATATGACCATAGCGATGTGAAGTCACTTCATTAAATACTGGTTTCTTACTTCATTAAATCTGGAATTATCCAATGTTCTCAGGAAAAATCTGTCGTGCTAACGGTAAAATTTGAGACTTATCCCTTGGGTTTCTAAAAAGAACCAAATATTTACAATTTATAGAAATATCTCTGCAAAATTTTCCTTGATGAAATATATTTTGTGTAACTAATATAATCGAAATATTACGGTGATGTGAGCCCCTTGTAAACAGCTCACAAATTTTTTCGCCATAGCCATCAAGCATTAGATCATCTAAAATAATTAAAGTAGGTTCACCGCTTTCAAAATTTTCTGGAATATTATTTTGATATTCTATGTTTGGAAATTTTAAATCTTTGGGAATGGCATTTTGTTCAGGGTTACACCAAATTACCTTTTGGATAGAAGGAAGAACCCCTTTGCTTGAATTATTTACTAAATTAAATATAAAAGTTGTTTTTCCACAACAAGATGGACCCGCTACGATCATTGTAAAAGGATGTACAAATTTAATCATATTTTAACGAACTATTTTGGGCAGAAGTTTCTATCTAAATAAAAATAAATAGGATATTTTTCCTTTTTATAAGTTGAAATAAAGGGAAGAGAAAATTATTATCTTTTGGTAATTAAAACATTTTTTTAAAGTTTTTAATTTTTTATTTTCTAAATTATTACATATTTTTCTTAAATTTTATATTTTTTAATTTTTTTTATATTTTAAATTTCTATTTTTTTTTTTTTTAAATTTTAGAGTTTGCTTCAATTTTTCTTTTTAGTTTACGCCTTATTGATGGCTGCTGAACGCTATCATCAGCATCACTTTCAGCTTCAACATCTCCTTCCTCATCAGCTATTTCCTCTCCATCTTCTTCTCCATCTTCTTCACGCTGCACAAATTCGAAGACCGCCATATTTTGACGGTCTTTAATTCTTCCTTTATAAATTATTTTGGTAAATACTTTCTGGAGCTCCTCCAGCTCCTTTTCATCAGCTATGGTGTCAACTAATCTTTTCGGTAATCTAATCTTTTATTGCACAACGTGCCTTAATTCTTTGTTTAAGTATAAAACTTATAGCACCATTTAATGCCATTTCACAATTTCACAACACCATCTAATACCAGGTTAAAAGTTATGCCGGTTTTAGCGCAAAATCCCATGTATTTTTTATATGAAGGTAAAAATTCAAATCATTTTTTCGCCATCTTGGAATATAATATTAACTTAAACGGTGACAGACCGACAAATGGACGGACGAATTTATACTGCATATGATATACTTTATACTGTTATTCCATTAACGAAATCATTTTTTCATTGCATAATCATTGTTACGTTACAAATAATTTCAATTAAAATTTTTTTGCTATATTTGCAAAAAAAATTTTTTTTTTTTTTTATGAATTACTAATAATTTAAATTTAAATTGATATTGTAATTCAACACTTCTTTAAAAAAAATGTTTAAGTATAAAAGTTTTAATATTTCACAACACCATTTCATGCCAGGTTAAATGTTATGCCGGTTCTGGTTATGCCGCAAAATCCCATTAATTTATAAATAAGGGTACAAATTCACTTTTTCACCATCTTAGAATATAATATTAACTTATATAGTTTTATATAATATTAACGCGTATAGACCGACAAATAGACGGACGAACTTATACTTTACATCTTGTACTTTATAATTTATAATGTTTCCGTTTTAATTTTTTTTCTAACATATGTATTTTAAATTTTTAAATTAAAGTTTTTAACGGATAATTTTAATTTAAAAAAATAAAAACTTTGATTAATTACTGAAAAGTTTTAATTAAAAACAATAATTGCCTACTTTCGCTTTACCCAATGCATTAACCTTAAAAACTATATATATAAGGTTTACCTATACACATTTTTTAAAAAATAAATAAACTGTCATTAATTATGCAAAAAAAGTTTTAATTAAAATCATTAATTTCCTATGTTCGCTTTATCCAATGCACCAACCTTAAAAACTTTATATAAAGTTTATTATAAATTTAAAAAAAAATAAACTTTAATTAATAATGGAAAAGTTTTAAATTAAAAATATTAGTTTCTTATTATCTCATATGCTTTTCTACGTAGAGATAAAGTTTTTTAAATTCAAATTTTTTTAACGGACATTTTTTTTGAATTAAAGTTTTTTTAACCGAAAATTTTTTATATTAAAGTTTTTGAACATCAAATTTTTTTAAATTAAAGTTTTTAACGGTCAATTTTTATAGAAAACTTTTTATAACAAGAAATGCTTTGATTAATTAACGGGAAAATTTTCAATTAAAAAAAATAATTTCCTATTTGCACTTTACTCAATGCACAAACCTTAAAAATGTTTTTCTAAGTAGAGATATAGCTTTTCATAATATAATTTCCTTTTTTTTTTTTTGCTTTATCCAATACACCAACCTTTACGAGCTTTTTACACAGAAGGCACATATAATAACTAATGGAATTCTCTTCAATTATAGTATTTAAAGCATCCACAGGTACAGGTATGTCATGATTGAGATCTTCCTCATCAAACATAATAATGGATTCCTGAATTGAATCATTTTTGTCTTAACTGATTAAATCTGCTATAGATACTTTACTTTACTTATAGATAGATCAGCTAAAAGTAAATCAGTCCAGTCTTCTTCACAATTAGCTGAATCTGAGTGATCATTTAAAAGTCTCATTGTTAAAATTTAAATGTTACTGTTAAATGATACTGTTAAATTGATACAAAGAGGGATTCATTTTATTTTAAGTTCTCGATATGACCAATGAGAATACATTTTCAATTGGGTTGTGATTAAATCTTGAAACTAAAATAAAAAATAAGTTGTCTTTTCCCATCACCCTTTCCTTTGCCATCAGGAGCTAATTTATGTATTGCGAAAGGACTTAATCAAATGTGGGTAATCAAAACCATTTCGGTTCTAGAATTTCGCTCTGTAGAAAAAATAGATATAAAAAAAATAAAAAATTATAAATAATTATCACTTAAATATTTTTAATGAACATAAAAATATGTTTTATTCATAATAATGCTTGAAAAGATATAATTTCCAAAAAAAATTACAATAAATTTTAAACAAAATTTGGATTGGAATTTGAATTGAAGTTCTTCAAAAAGAGATAAAACAAGAGAATTGTAAAAATATCTCTCAATAAAGTAAAAATTACTTTTCAATCAGCACAGTGATGGTGGATTTCCTCTTCATTGACGAACGTCCGGACAATTTTATTTTACACTATAAATGAAACACAAATACCACTGAAGAAAATTTTATGATTTCCTCTCAATGCGCGAAGGACTGACATTTGTTATGTAGTCAAAAAAGGTTGACGTTCGAAAATATGTTTACATGCGTTGATATAACTTTTATTAAAAAAAATTAAATTTTTTTAAGAGTAATAATGGATAATAACATTGTAATATTCAAAAAAAATGAAATATAGCGCTTTTCTTTTATCTTAACATATAAATAATTTGTTAGAAACAAAATAATCTTATACTAAAAAACAAAAAAATAAAAAATTACACTTCATATCTTTTTATTAAAAAACATTTGAAGTTCTATATGCGAATGCGTTCATTCATAAATCGAGATAGCAATAAATATTTATCAAATAATTATATATCTATCCTTTTCTTTTACTTCGTCCTTCAGCCAAAAGTTAAAAATATTTTAACTAAGAAATTGGATGAAGAAAATTCACAGAGAGGATTTTTTATGTATGTGTTGGTAAAATAAAAATTTTTGATTGGTTAAAAAATTTGTCCGGACGTTCGTCCATTAAGAGGAAATCCACCTTGACAGTACCCTCGTTGTTTCCCGAATTTACCTTAGTTGAAAATTTTAAAAATTATTCAGATGATACTTCTTACTTTCTTGTTCTTTGCTAATACTTACATACAACAAAATATTTTAAAATAAAAATGACATCCGTCCTTGTGGAAACCAAGTTTTACAAGTAATTGAAATCAAGTGAAGAATATTTAGATGCAATAAAAGAAGATTTAGTTGAAAGGCTGAATCTGGTTATGTATCCCGAATTTATTATAAATGCTGAAAATTGAAATGAGTCGATTGGATACAGGTGTATCGCTATGTAAATATGCTAACAATGTAAAACAAGCTGCAGCAGATTATTTGGCGAAACTTCAAGCACATAATAAGTCTATGACTAAATCTAGGATATCTGGATTGGCTGGTCTAATTCTTGCTAATTTAAATGCTCATTTATTTATTTATTTAGTTTCGTTTCTCTAGGTTAGTTTAGTTTCTCTAGGTTATAAGCTCTTACAAAGTGTATAGCCATTAGCTAAAAGTGGAACATTTTTCGCCGGACATAACGTGTCAAACTTTATTACTTTGTGCATATACTTGCCTCCATGTTAGTTCAAATGGAACGACAGATCGACCGTGAAATAACTGCAGACAGCAGAGCTAACGAAATAAATTTTACCTTTCTGGCAGGCAATTTCGAAAAATTATTTAGATCGGATGATATATTTGAAAGTGACTCTGAAGATGAAGGTGACGGACCTATTTTCTTATATGGTTCTCAACCCCAAACTGTTATATCAATGATTTTAAGAGTTTACATGATATGGTAAAGGATTTTGTAAAAAAATGTACATGTCATTTCAACTCCCAATGGTTCGAGTACCTGAAGACAAATATAGAATTTGTGACACAAAAGCTCTTATTTTTGCGAATATTAAGATCACATGTTATCGGTCGTATTCCTGGTGGCTGGTCTAATTTAGCACATTACTTAGATAAACATGTTGTTGTTAAACTGCACATCGTTCAGCAGTTTCTGCGCGATTAATTCCACGTAGTATTGAACTACACAAGTTTCACATTATTTACGAAAGGTCACCACTACCTCCTACTCGTAAAAGCACACTCTCAGATTTTATCAGCACTACCAAATTTATACCAATTAATTAAGCTTCTACTACAATGTTTTATGTTAGATTTCGTAGAAATCGTAGCCCTACATCTTAAAGGAAATTTGCAATTCAACAATATAATCATGATAACAATGAAAATATTTCATTTCAAACCGCACCAATGACTGCTACTGATCTAAGAAAGAAACAATGTGAATTTGATATAAATAATCAATCAAAAATTCGAGAACGATTCAAACAACATTAAATCAATTTGTCAAACAAAATTTAAAACTAAATGTTTTGTTGCTAGAAGCAGCTCAATGGATTAGGATTATAAAGTTAAAATTTATATAATATTCTAAGTCTGGTTTCATTTTATATCCATCTCAGGGCCCCTACCATGTAAAAAAAACGCATCGCAAAAATGTGCGCATTTGCTTTATGCGTAAATGAATTGGTACCATGTAACAGAAGCGTATCGCAAAACTGTGCTGCTATTGAAAATATTTTTTGTTTTTCAAAAATTTATGAAATTGACATTTAGACATATGTTGTTTGTAAAATCGTAAACAGTTAAAGAAATTTTTTTTGAAACCCCAAATAAATTTAAAATAAAATAAAATAATTTACATTTAGACATTTGTTTTTGTAAAATCGTAAACAGTTAAAGTAATTTGTGTTAGTGTAAATAATTTTTCCTTTTTAAAATATAAAATATAATAATAACATCAAATAAAAAAATGGATTTCATAGTAGTATAGCTAGTAAGAGAGTTCTAAGCCAATATCTCAAGGTAGAGAGGCACTTTTTCATCCTAAAGGTATGCAAATTCGGTATATCTCAAGGTAGAGAGGCACTTTTTCATCCTAAAGGTATGCAAATTCGGTATATCTCAAGGTAGAGAGGCACTTTTTCATCCTAAAGGTATGCAAATTCGGTATATCTCAAGGTAGAGAGGTACTTTTTGATCCTAAAGGTATGCAAATTCGGTATATCTCAAGGTAGAGAGGTACTTTTTGATCCTAAAGGTATGCAAATTCGGTATATCTCAAGGTAGAGAGGCACTTTTTGATCCTAAAGGTATGCAAATTCGGGGTAGAGATGTACTTTTGACGTGGTAGACATCAGAACACTTTTTGATCCTAAATGTATGCAAATTCGCTATATCTCAAGGTAGAGAGGCACTTTTTCATCCTAAAGGTATGCAAATTCGGTATATCTCAAGGTAGAGAGGTACTTTTTGATCCTAAAGGTATGCAAATTCGGTATATCTCAAGGTAGAGAAGCACTTTTGTGATCCTAAAGGTATACAATTTCGGTTGAATATGTCTGTCAGTTTTTGATGGGATATCATGCATATATTTAGGCTGAAATCTCAAGGTAGAGAAGCACTTTTGTGATCCTAAAGACGTCACAGAATTTTGACAGACGTTAATTTGAATGAAGTGGCGGTTATATTTGAATTAGTAGAAATAAATGTTCTGGTTTTCGTTAATTTGAATGAAGTGGCGGTTATATTTGAATTAGTAGAAATAAATGTTCTGGTTTTATGATAAGAGATAAAATTTAAAATTTAAAATTTTTGTTTTGCTCTGTCAGTTTTTGATGGGAATATCATGCATATATTTAGGCTGAAATCTCAAGGTAGAGAAGCACTTTTGTGATCCTAAAGGTATACAATTTCGGTTGAATATGTTTGTTTTCGTTAATTTGAATGAAGTGGCGGTTATATTTGAATTAGTAGAAATAAATGTTCTGGTTTTATGATAAGAGAATAAAATTTAAAATTTTTGTTTTGCTCTGTCAGTTTTTGATGGGAATATCATGCATATATTTAGGCTGAAATCTCAAGGTAGAGAAGCACTTTTGTGATCCTAAAGGTATACAATTTCGGTTGAATATGTTTGTCAGTTTTGATGGGATATCATGCATATATTTAGGCTGAAATTTCAAGGTAGAGAAGCACTTTTGTGATCCTAAAGACGTCACAGAATTTTGACAGACGTTAATTTGAATGAACTGGCGGTTATATTTGAATTAGTAGAAATAAATGTTCTGGTTTTATGATAAGAGAATAAAATTTAAAATTTTTGTTTTGCTGTTTTTATTGTTTTAATGTTGGATAATTAGAGTTTGTAATGTATGTTCACGCAACATAATAGAAATTTTGAGTAGAGTACCCTACCAAATTGTACGATTTTAAAAATTGAAAAAATGAAAACTTGCGGTTTTAAAAATTTTAAAGGTTCTTATCAGTTAGAATAATATTCTTATATGAAATATGTATGCGTAAGCGGAATTGTAGTGTAAAGTTAAAATTCGTCCGTCCATCTGACATCCAACATGTAATTTATTAATGTTTAGCATTCTTCATTAATAAAACATAAACTTAATCGCATATGTTTTAGATTGACAGCACATAAAACTTGAAGTAAATGGTGGGGATCTAGCTATAAAGGGTCAATATTTAGTTTTATAGACTTTAGTTTTGTATAAAATTTTATTAAAAATTAAAAATGTTAGATATATATGAATCATATAATTATGTTATGGTATAGAATTTAAATAAAATATAAATTTAATAAATAATAAATAAATTCTTCTGTAGATGAATTGGTTAAGCCGCTTCTCTGTGATAATACTCAAAATATGAAGGTTAAGTATCGAATCTAGTCTGAGGCGTCTGCAGAAGAATTTTTTTAAAAATAGTATAAATATGAGGGTATGGTTAAGATAAAAACATTATAAATTTATAACTCGTAGAGTGTATTTAACATAATGTTTTGGGTGGAGAATATTCAACACGGATATAAATATTGTACTTGTACGAGAAAATGGAAATAATTTTCTATAATAAACTATAAAATATTTCATGATAGTTTAGAGGTGTTTCTGACTCCTGAAGGTGGTGAAAAGGTTCTACTACTTAGGATAAGAAATGGTGAAGCAATTACAAATATTTCGAACAATAAAATAGATGTTTTAGATTGGCAGCACATAAAACTTGAAGTAAATGGTGGGGATATAGCTATAAAGGGTGATATTTTATTTCCAGAAAATATGAGTCACAACAGATACATTCCAAACCATTTTCCCACAGATTGTCCTTTTATTGAAGAGGATGACTGGGAAAATATAAATAAACTTATAATGGATATATTACCAACAGAAAAAGAGGGAAGTGTGAATGCTGATGCAGCTTTAGAATCTTTAAAATTAAATATAAACAAGAAAGTTGCAGAGAATAATAAAACTATAGAGAAAAGATCTTTGTTGAAAGATAGACTTGATGAGGGTATTAAATTCCTCTCTCAATTAGCTGATAAATATGATAAGAATAATAAAACTGATCGTGTACAATTATTAAGAAAATTAAAAAATGAGCTTGTGATAATTCAAACTGAGAAATTGAATATGACAGATGTTTCTAAGGAAATGCATGAACATCATTTTGAAACGCTTCTATACGTATATCAAGTGATTGAGAAACTAAAATATCATTACAATTATAATTAAATAAAAGTTCAGTATGATTCCTAAAGAGAACTAAACTTATCAATTTTCGAATATATAATAACAGGTAGCATAATAAAAAACCTCATAATAAACCAAACCTTTGAAGTGTACGTTTGCAAAGATATTCATATCTCTCAAAAACAAAAAAAACAATATGAAGATCATATTAATTAGTATTTTGTATCTAATACAATTTAATATATACAAATCAGCTCCTACTCGTTTTTATTTAAATGAAGAGAAACATGGATATATTAATTTTGATATCATCGGACCAAATAATGATACAATTAAGGTCGGACTCTCATTAGATTTTATAAAATATAGTAAAAATCCTGAAGCAGCAACAACAACAACAACAAGTTTACCAATAGAAAAAAATATTACAGAGCGAAGTATTTCAGATGAAGCTGATTCAGCTCCTCAATATGTTACAGTAGAAGAAGCAATTGAAGCTTTTAAGATGGATTTAATTAGAAAAGAAAATGATATTGGTGGTGTAATTAACAGCAAAGAAATTTTTTATAGACATTTTATACTTGAAGAGGGTGAAATACAAATTCATGTAAGATGTTCATACGATAGCAATTTTCAGAAAAGAACAATTAGAATACAATGTATCGAATATCGTGATATCTTAAAAGAAAGAATTTTAAGTAATGGAGAAGTTGAAGAAATGACTATAGAAGATACGACATTCAAAAGTGAATATACTGTATTAAATTTACCTAAAATTAAACAAACATTAAAAAGTGAATTTTTACTTTAACATTAATATCATAATAATTTGAATGATTCATATGTACTTATATCTAATCCAAATATAATATTAATAAAAGAAAAAAATAAACATTTTTAAGGTTATAATAAATTTGTTTTATTTATCCAAGAATTGTGACTTGATGGGAAACCAAGCCATTTAACAAAAACTCTATTATCTTTAGTTTTTACAATTTTTTCAACTAGATAGACATCTTTATTTTTAGCTTTTATTAATTCTAACTCATAGAAACCGCCTTGAATGGGATGACCTTGATAATCTTCTAATAAGTATGTGATGGGGTTAGTAATCTGAATTTTCTTGATTTTAAATATTTCAGTTGTCCAATTTGGTGTGTATCCCTTTTCAAAAACATGTTTGTACTTGCTTATACGAACTGAGTCACCAACTTTAAATTTTGCTGGTGCAGCAATTTTAATATGATTATATACAGTTGACAACAGCTCATTTGCGTTTTTACTATTTACATCAGATGGCCGCTTCTTAATAGTACGATGTTTAGTGTTATTGTATTGGTGAACTAATTTTCCAACAGTATCTATCCATTTATAATCACCATTAAAACTGAAATCTCGCCACATTTTTTCCTTTAGAGTTCGATTGAATCGTTCAACAATGCTGGCTTTTAATGAGCTGAATGTTGAGTAATGATTAATATGGTATTTTCCAATCAAATTTTTGAAAGTATTATTAAAGAATTCTTTTCCATCATCGGGTTGTAAATTTTTTGGATGTCTTTTAGATTCTATGAAAATAGAATTCATCGCTTGAGTTACATTTCAGCAGTTTTATTTTTTATGGGAATAGCCCATGCATATTTTGAAAAGGTATCAATAACTGTTAATAGATATTTATAATCTTTATTTTGTTTAGCATAAGCACCCATTTCTACTAAATCAGCTTGCCAAAGATCATCAAAACCCTTGATAATAACCCTTCGTCTTTTAAAATTTCTACGAGCTGGCTTGTGCAACTCTTCAACAACCTCTCTCTTAGACATTTCGAGAAGTAAAAATAAAATATATACATATGTTGAAATTTTATTAATAATTTATTTTCTTATTCGGTTATACAATTTCATAAGCTTTACAATTCTTATCATAATATTTTCAGCTGAGATGCATTCACATGTTTCGGGAACATCCTCAACAATTTCAGCTGTATATGGACATATACTCCAATGATAACCATATTCCTTTGTTAATTCTAATGTTGAATCTTTAAACCTTTTTAGAAGTTTCAAATGAAGATTTAATTCTTCATAGTGCTCCTCCAAAAGAATATCTCCATATTTAATGAGAAAATTCTTTAAAGAATATCCGATTTGATGTATATCCATGTCAGCAGTTTAAATTGAACTGTTTTAGTATTCTTTTAAAAATTTCCTTTTCTAAGGTCGTGTGTTTGTATTAGTTCTTTTCTCGAATCATTTGGTAGCCGAACAATATCAGTACGAGGAGTTTCCACCATAATTACTTCATCTCGTAATGCATTTATATGTTTTATAAGAAATGCTATTTCTCCATTTATATATTTTTTAGTTTCATCTTTAGTTTTCAATATATTAGTTTTCAAATTAGCATCCATTTTATCATTTGATCCATAAACACGGGATATTTCATTTCTTAATTTTAAAAATACATCTTCTTTTAATTCGTTGGTTAATTTCATAACATATTTTTTTAAATTTTCAATTGAATCATCAACATATTTTTTATTTGTGGAATCCATTGTGTTAAATGGGTTATTAACATTAACTAATTTTTTAAATTGAAGATCATAATCTCCGTCCTCTGTTAATTTGAAATCAAGAGCAGAATAATTTTTAAATAGTAATTTATTTGAAGTTTGATTGCGAGAACTGCGTCCAAACTTATCAATAGACATTTTGCAAGTGTATATATGTTAATATAATTATTCGATTATATCAGCTTCTCTAAGCTCTTCAAGAATAGAATTGATTTCATTTTGATGATTATTATTCCCAGCATGTTGTGATGCATGTAAAATTCTCAATCTATCAATTAACTCATTCGGATCGTCCCAATAGACATATTGTTTTGGTTGTTCAGAGTATAGCATTAATGATTCCGATGTTTTTGATAAATTGTTTATTGAATGACCTGCTCCCTTCTTATTTCTATTTCTGGTATTATATTCATGCTCATAAAGCTTTCTGATAATATTCTTATATTTATAACCTTTATTTCCTTTAATTTGTTCTAGAGAATCATAATTTTTTCTATGAACATTTGTGGTTTCTAGAATTTTCTGATATGTTTTCAAATCACTCTCTGTATAAACTGAATCATCAGGTTTCTTCTTAAATATAAGCTCAAGCAATCCATCATTTGTTTTGAATACATCATTACCAATTATTATGTTATGATTTTGTTCATCAATTCGAAAAGTAGATGCTCCTAGTTTACTTGTATTTGTTTGCAAATCAAAATAAGGTCCATAACTTTTATCAAGTTCTGATTTATTGTATCCATATGGTGCCACTCTCTTAGGTGTTGATGTTTCAAAATTGAATGATGACTCATCATTTAAGAATGTTCTATTCTTATCAGCTTGTGGTTTAACTTCTGGTTTCAACTTAGGCGTTGATGTTTTTTTAAAATTGAAAGATGACTCATCGTTTAAGAATGTCTTATCATTATCAACATCAGGTTTAATTTCCGATTTCAAGTTAAAATTATTAGACTTCTGGTATTTCACAACATTAGTCAATTCTTTAATTGGGTTTATAATGGGCTCATAAGTTTTCTCTAAAGCTTCTTCTTGTAAAATTCGACCTGTTTTTAACGCATGATATTTCCTTTTAAGGCTTTTTTTAACTTTAATCATTTCCTTCATTAGCTTCTCATCCATTTTGTTTTTTCCAATCAGTTTTAGTTGTTGCTAGCTGAACTGGTATCGGATCGGTTGGTGTTGCTAACTGAACTGGTATCGGATCGGTTGGTGTTGTTAACTGAACTGGTATCGGATCGGTTGGTGTTGTTAACTGAACTGGTATCGGATCGGTAGGTGTTGTTGATGTTACCATGCAGTACAGTAAACTAAAATAGTTATGGTGTAACCATTATCTATTTATAACTTAAGAAATTCTTCAAAATTTTTCCTATAACGTCCATTGTTTAAAGAACTATCCTTATCAACCACTACAAATCCATAGTCATTCTTCCAACAATGCGAACATAAATTTTTGAATTGGTCAAAATTCATATCAGAATTAACATGATCATTGTAAATATGTTTTAAATTCAAATCATCTTGTTTGAATGCAATTATGAAATTTGCATTGTCTCGCACCAAATGCTTAGGAATACGAGTATAACTTTGACATAAATAGAAGCTGTCAACATCATTATGGCGACCCATACAAAAATATGCTCTTATGCTATCTTGTTTCTCGCAAGCAACATCATCAAATATAAATATTGAATTTTTTTGAGCTTCTGATGGAGCAATTATTTCAGAATTATTTGGAAATTCATTGTATCCCATCCCTTTAACGGAATTTATTACCTTTCTCAAATATTCATATTTCGGCTGATGTAATGACTTTGAGTAAATGTATATGTTTTCGAAATTAAGACCTTTAGAGTCTAAGAGCATGCTTAGCATAACATTAGTTTTTCCACAATTTGACGGTCCAACAATCAATCCCCGAATACTACAGGTAATAATACACCACGTTTTCTTTTCTTTTTAAAGCTTCCTCGATCAAAATTTTTTACTTTAATCGGTTCATCTACTTTAACAAACTTCATTTTGACAACTGATTAAAATCTATATAAATTCGAGTTTATATAAGTAATAGACAGTCAGTTTGTATCGATAGTTAATTGAAGACATAAATATGATTGATCACAATAAAAAATTAATCAGACGTAAAAGGGTGTTTAAAGGGAGAGGAGGAGTAATCAATACTCTTATAAATAAATTACCATTTGAAGCACATTTACCAGGATATAATTACTGTGGACCTGGAACTAAACTTCAAAAAAGATTATATCGAGGTGATAAAGGTATTAATCAATTGGATGAGGCTTGTCGTGAACACGATATTGCATATTCACAAAATCGCGATACAAACGAACGTCATAAAGCAGACAAAATATTAGCTGAAAAGGCTTGGCAAAGAGTCAAAGCAGCAGATTCAAGCATAGGTGAAAGAGCTAATGCACTTCTAGTTTCTGGTGCAATGAAGGCTAAAGTTAAACTTGGAATGGGCTGTTCAACTAAATCAAAAACGAAACAGAAATTATTAAAAAATATTATTCAAGAAGCCAAGGTAGCTGTTAAGGGCAGTAAACCATCAAGTCAAAAAGATACAATCAAAATTGCTTTGAAAGCAGCAAGAAATGTGACTAAAAAGAGAAAACAAATAAAATTACCAAGAGTTCTTCCAGTGCCTAAAGTTGGTGGAATTTTACCTTTAATTCCAATTTTAGCAGGTCTGTCAGCTGTGGGAGCTCTCTCAGGAGGAGCTGCTGGTATAGCTAAAGCTGTCAATGATGCTAAAAGCGCTAAGAAGCAGTTAAATGAAAGTGAACGACATAATAAAACAATGGAGGCTATTGCTTTAAGAGGAAAAGGTCTATATTTAAAGCCATATAAGAAAGGACTTGGATTATACTTGAAACCAAAAAACTTTTAAATATGCTACCCAAAAGAGCTCTAACCAACATTGATTTAAATAAATTTGGAAAGAAATATCTAAAACATTTTCGTGGAGTTTTCATGAAAGATGATTTACCCAAAAACAAACCTTGGAAACATGAATGTGGGATTATAAATTTAGATAATTCTATTGGATCTGGTACTCATTGGGTAGCATATTATAAAAATGAAGATAATACACAATATTTTGATAGTTTTGGGAATTTACAACCACCAGCTGAAGTTGTGAAATACTTGGGAGATAAGCTCACATATAATTATGACACATATCAAAAATTTAATACATACAATTGCGGTCATTTATGTTTAGCTTTCTTATCAAATTATAATTCTATAAACAAAAAGAAAAAATTTTAAGCGAATAAAGAATAACAAATAAAAAAGATAAAAACTGATTTTTTAATTTAAAATTTAATTTATAGTAAAAACTGACCTACATTAATATCAGCTGACCAAAAATGAAGTTCAAGGTTATTTTGCATTACTCAGATAAAATTAAATAAATTATTTTTCTGATTTTAATGTTTTGCCGTCGGTAATTTGATATTATTTCTATGTATGAGATATATTAGGAAGGTATCAATAATAAAAGTATCTACAATTTCCAAATTATCTTATTAATAAAGTGCAAGTCATGTCGCTAACACTTACATTAAGTGGTAACTCATCTATTTTGACAGCTGAGTATTTCCCACCTATAGAATTACAGCATAAAGACTATGTATGTGGTTTAGTTGATTTTCAAACATACAATTCAATACCAAATATCGATGAGGAAAATAATAGATTTATTATTGATGATAATAACATCACTATTCCGACTGGATCCTATGAAATTGAGGACATTGAAAAGTTTCTTATTAAAAAAATGGGAATTTCTAATACTAAGACAGAAGAGAAAAAATTTCATATAAAAGCTAATAATAACACATTAAAATGTGAAGTTTTTTCTGATAAAGAGATTGATTTTGAACGAGAGGATACAATTGGTGGAATATTGGGTTTTAGCAAAAGAAAATTAAAACCAAATGTTTGGCATGAATCAGATTTATATGTGGATATAAATAAAATTAACATTATACGGGTAGAGTGTAATATTGTATATGGAACATATATTAATGGAATAGAAGCTCATACATTACATGAATTCTCTATTGGTGTCAGTCCAGGTTATAAAATAATTGAAGTTCCTCAAAATGTAATCTATTTACCTGTGAACGTCAAACAAATAAGTTCTCTAACACTCAGATTAGTTGATCAGAACGACAATTTAATAAATTTTCGAGGTGAAACTATAACAATCAGATTACATCTAAAACCTATCGCATAATGATAGTTTATAATAATTCCAATAAATATTCAATAAATGATGCTCCTCAGTTCATTATTGATAGATCGTTGCAGCAACAAGGTCATCAAATATTGCGTAATAAGCGTGCTATAACGTTGGAAAATCTACAATTTTTAAAATTAAATTACAAATTAAAAAATCATTAAGATGAATTTATTTGAAAGTCCTGCTTTCGATGAAAGCATCACAAATGCGCATTGGCATACATATTCACCATTTTTGAATTCATTTAACAAAAGCGATATAATTCGTATTCAAATCCAGAATCAGAATTTAAATATATTACCATCAACGAGTTTACTTTATATTGAAGGATCACTTTCTACGAAAGATGGCCTGGCAACAACAACAACAAAATTGACTAACAATTCAATGGCATTTCTTTTCGATGAAATACGGTATGAGTTGAATGGGAAGGAAATTGATCATAACCGAAATGTTGGAATAACGTCCTGTTTAAAAAATTACATTTCTCTAAATGAAACCGAAAGTATCAGATTAATGAACGCAAGTTGGACACCTAGGGTACGCATTGAACTGAATGGTTTGTTTTTTAATTTTTGTATTCCATTAAGAATGCTTTTGGGATTTGCTGAAGACTATAAAAATATAATACCGAATGCAAAACATGAGCTGATTTTGACCCGCTCTCGCTCAGATGATAATTCTATGATTTGTGGTGATCAGATTGAAAAAGCAAAAATTCAGCTTATAAAAGTACAATGGAGAGTTCAACATATAACTTTAAATGATACTTTAAAATTGAATTTATATCAAAATATGAATAAAGGTACAGCGATTAAATTAGCCTTTAGAAATTGGGATCTTTATGAATACCCTACATTACCATCAAATACTAATCATCATATTTGGAATGTAAAAACGACATCACAACTTGAAAAACCGCGTTTTATTATATTTGCTTTACAAACAAATCGGCAACATAAGCTGGATAGAGACCCCGCACAATTCGATCATTGTAATATCACCGATTTGAAAGTATATTTGAACTCAGAAGCTTATCCATATGAAGATATGAATTTGTTATTTGAAAGAAACCGTTATGCCATTGCATATGAGGCATACTCAAATTTTCGAAGTAATTATTACAATCAAACACTTTGGGATTCGGTACTTACATGGCGTGATTTTAAAAAAGATGCTATGATTTTAGTAATTGATACTCGTCATCAAAGTGAGAATCTAAAAGTAGGACCAGTTGACGTCAGAATTGAGTTGAAAACTTCAGAGAAAATTCCTGAAAATACTACAGCATATTGTCTTATGCTGCATGATCGATTAGTTGAATTTAGCCCGCTGACTGGTGAAGTCAATAAAATTATATAGTTCAGTTAACATCATTCATCCTATATGATCGATTGTTATATATTTATAATCACTATATTTCTTATAGCAGCCGGATATTGCTTAGGCTGTTTAATTTATCTAGGTTATAAATATATAAAACTGCGGACAACATCATCAAGATCAGTCAATTCAGAGATTTAAAAAAATAAAAATGGAGTATGTAATAATCGATATACAAGGATTTCGGGATAATAACAACAAATTCATTCTAAAAGAAATTGCTGTTCTTACATCAAAAGATGAAATTCAACATTTTATAATAAAACCACCATATAGTTGGCATATTCTGGATACCAAAACAAAATATACCAATAATTGGTTAACTAAAAATCATCATGGATTCAGATGGTCTGACGGAAGAACTCATTTTCGGGATGTGATCAATTTTATGAAAATATTTATAAACAACAATACCAAAATTTATGTTAAAGGGGAGGAAAAAAAGAAATGGATTGAATTTACCTTAAATCATAGCAATGTGAGCAATTTAGATGAGGATGATCCTACAAGTTTGAAAATATTGATTAAACAACAAAATAAAACAGATCAAACAGATCAAACATGCGCATTCAAACATATTGGGTATTGTGCATTTGAAAATGTTCATATTTTGAAATTTCTTGCTATAATGAATTTTATGCTATATGAGCAACTTTATGAAGTTTTACCATCATCATCTGAAAAAGAAAACTAACTATACTAAAGCTGAAAAAAATGTAATTCTAAATTTGAATCATTATGAAATAAAACAATTTTTGTAAAATTAAAATTAAAGGTTTTTTTTATTTTTAATTTTTAATAAAATTTTATACAAAACTAAAGTCTATAAAACTAAATAATTGACCCTTTATAGCTAGATCCCCACCATTTACTTCAAGTTTTATGTGCTGTCAATCTAAAACATATGTGATTAAGTTTATGTTTTATTAATGAAGAATGCTAAACATTAATAAATTACATGTTGGATGTCAGATGGACGGACGAATTTTAACTTTACACTACAATTCCGCTTACGCATACATATTTCATATAAGAATATTATTCTAACTGATAAGAACCTTTAAAATTTTTAAAACCGCAAGTTTTCATTTTTTCAATTTTTAAAATCGTACAATTTGGTAGGGTACTCTACTCAAAATTTCTATTATGTTGCGTGAACATACATTACAAACTCTAATTATCCAACATTAAAACAATAAAAACAGCAAAACAAAAATTTTAAATTTTATTCTCTTATCATAAAACCAGAACATTTATTTCTACTAATTCAAATATAACCGCCAGTTCATTCAAATTAACGTCTGTCAAAATTCTGTGACGTCTTTAGGATCACAAAAGTGCTTCTCTACCTTGAAATTTCAGCCTAAATATATGCATGATATCCCATCAAAACTGACAAACATATTCAGCCGAAATTGTATACCTTTAGGATCACAAAAGTGCTTCTCTACCTTGAGATTTCAGCCTAAATATATGCATGATATTCCCATCAAAAACTGACAGAGCAAAACAAAAATTTTAAATTTTATTCTCTTATCATAAAACCAGAACATTTATTTCTACTAATTCAAATATAACCGCCACTTCATTCAAATTAACGAAAACCAGAACATTTATTTCTACTAATTCAAATATAACCGCCACTTCATTCAAATTAACGTCTGTCAAAATTCTGTGACGTCTTTAGGATCACAAAAGTGCTTCTCTACCTTGAGATTTCAGCCTAAATATATGCATGATATCCCATCAAAAACTGACAGACATATTCAACCGAAATTGTATACCTTTAGGATCACAAAAGTGCTTCTCTACCTTGAGATATACCGAATTTGCATACCTTTAGGATCAAAAAGTACCTCTCTACCTTGAGATATACCGAATTTGCATACCTTTAGGATGAAAAAGTGCCTCTCTACCTTGAGATATAGCGAATTTGCATACATTTAGGATCAAAAAGTGTTCTGATGTCTACCACGTCAAAAGTACATCTCTACCCCGAATTTGCATACCTTTAGGATCAAAAAGTGCCTCTCTACCTTGAGATATACCGAATTTGCATACCTTTAGGATCAAAAAGTACCTCTCTACCTTGAGATATACCGAATTTGCATACCTTTAGGATGAAAAAGTGCCTCTCTACCTTGAGATATACCGAATTTGCATACCTTTAGGATGAAAAAGTGCCTCTGTACCTTGAGATATTGGCTTAGAACTCTCTTAGCTATACTACTACATTACAAACTCTAATTATCCAACATTAAAACAATAAAAACAGCAAAACAAAAATTTTAAATTTTATTCTCTTATCATAAAACCAGAACATTTATTTCTACTAATTCAAATATAACCGCCAGTTCATTCAAATTAACGTCTGTCAAAATTCTGTGACGTCTTTAGGATCACAAAAGTGCTTCTCTACCTTGAAATTTCAGCCTAAATATATGCATGATATCCCATCAAAACTGACAAACATATTCAACCGAAATTGTATACCTTTAGGATCACAAAAGTGCTTCTCTACCTTGAGATTTCAGCCTAAATATATGCATGATATTCCCATCAAAAACTGACAGAGCAAAACAAAAATTTTAAATTTTATTCTCTTATCATAAAACCAGAACATTTATTTCTACTAATTCAAATATAACCGCCACTTCATTCAAATTAACGAAAACAAACATATTCAACCGAAATTGTATACCTTTAGGATCACAAAAGTGCTTCTCTACCTTGAGATTTCAGCCTAAATATATGCATGATATTCCCATCAAAAACTGACAGAGCAAAACAAAAATTTTAAATTTTAAATTTTATCTCTTATCATAAAACCAGAACATTTATTTCTACTAATTCAAATATAACCGCCACTTCATTCAAATTAACGAAAACCAGAACATTTATTTCTACTAATTCAAATATAACCGCCACTTCATTCAAATTAACGTCTGTCAAAATTCTGTGACGTCTTTAGGATCACAAAAGTGCTTCTCTACCTTGAGATTTCAGCCTAAATATATGCATGATATCCCATCAAAAACTGACAGACATATTCAACCGAAATTGTATACCTTTAGGATCACAAAAGTGCTTCTCTACCTTGAGATATACCGAATTTGCATACCTTTAGGATCAAAAAGTACCTCTCTACCTTGAGATATACCGAATTTGCATACCTTTAGGATGAAAAAGTGCCTCTCTACCTTGAGATATAGCGAATTTGCATACATTTAGGATCAAAAAGTGTTCTGATGTCTACCACGTCAAAAGTACATCTCTACCCCGAATTTGCATACCTTTAGGATCAAAAAGTGCCTCTCTACCTTGAGATATACCGAATTTGCATACCTTTAGGATCAAAAAGTACCTCTCTACCTTGAGATATACCGAATTTGCATACCTTTAGGATCAAAAAGTACCTCTCTACCTTGAGATATACCGAATTTGCATACCTTTAGGATGAAAAAGTGCCTCTCTACCTTGAGATATACCGAATTTGCATACCTTTAGGATGAAAAAGTGCCTCTGTACCTTGAGATATTGGCTTAGAACTCTCTTAGCTATACTACTTTTCATAGCATTATATTTGGAAAGCAGTGATGATGAAGAAAATAACATGTATATTGAAAAAAGAATGCTTAGGGAAAAATCAAATATAATGGAAATGCCCACCAAAAGGTATGTTTATATATATATCTGTGTAGTTTTAGGGTTTTTTTAAATAACGATTAATTTTTAATAATTCTTTATTATTCTTCACAATTTAGTTTTATTAAAAATTTCCGCTTGTAAAAAGAAGCTTTTATGTATATTCTAGATGAAAATAAACATAATTTGAAGACAGCGTAAAGATCAACATCAATTACAAACATAATAAAATTAGCTACAACGTTGCGATTTTTAGCAGAAGGTGGCTACGAACATGGAGTTGGTCAAGATATTCATTTAGCACTTTGTCAGCAGTCGGTGTCAAATGTGGTTTCAGAGGTATGCTCCGCTATTGAAAAAAAATTATGTCCATTGAAAATAACAATTGAAATGTCTGGTGCTGAACAAAAAGAAGCCAAGAAATATTTTTTTCATAGGGGAAGTTTCCAGGTGTAATCGGTGCAATAGACGGGACCCACATACAAATAATACGGCCAAAGGATCATGAGCATTTATTTTTCAACAGAAAAATTAAGCATAGCGTAAATGCTATGGTGATAAGTTTACTTATGCATATATAAAGAATATTTTTTTAATTAATAAAAAAATTTAAACAAATTGACAGATATGTGATTACAATATGAGAATTAGATCTGTAGAAGCCCGCTTTGGTGGTTCTTCTCATGATTCTCATATCTGGGCAATAAGTAACGAAAGGAAATTTTTTGAAAGACGTTACAATAGTCGTGACAAATCATCTTGGTTAATTGGTAGGTAATTTTTGCTAATGTTTTCCAAATACATGCTAAAGTAATTTTAATAATTTTAGGAGACTCGGGATATCCATTAGAGCCGTGGTTGCTAAAACCATATAGGGAGGCCCCAGAAGGTAGTGCTGAAGCACACTTCAATGATATACATTCAAAACTAAGAAATATCATTGAGCGTACCTTCGGTGTATTGAAAGGTAGCTTTAAATCTTTATTATCAGCATGGGAGCTTCATTATACACCTTTGGAAGCAATTCAAATATTCAATTCTTGTTGTGCTCTTCATAATATTTGCTTGGATTATAAAATTACATTTGGATATAACATCGCTGAAAATGATGTAAATTCAATTTTGCTTTTGGCTCCAGTTAACGAAACTTCTATTGTGGATGAAGCAAAGAAAATTCGGGAAAATATAAAAAACTTTATCAGAAGAAATTTAGAAAATTGAATTGTTTCATTTTATTTCATTCATTTTGTACTTTTTTTAAATAAAACATAAAATATTTGAACAATATAAGAACACAATGTAAGAAAAACATTTAAATCTAAAACTTATACTTAATATTAATCTTTAGTAATAACATTTGTTGATTCAATTTTAATTATCTTCTATTTACAGCTGTAAGAAAAATACTTAAAACTACTTATGCACACTTAATTTTAGTCTTTGAGTAATCACATTTGTTGTAACAGTGAAAGTGAGGGAATTTCTGTTGTAAACTTCTTTTCCGTTTATTAAGTAAGGCCGTGATGGTTTCTTCCGGATATCCGTTTATCAACACCAGTACTCACGATCATCAATACTCACTGATCAACAACCCATAAAAAGAGTAGCATTGGAGTTGAGCAAGATTTCTCTCCCACTTAGAGCGAAATTAAGAAAACACGAGTTAGATATCGTATATAGCAGCAGAACTAACCAACTCAAGTCTGTTCTAGGTTCAACTAAAGACCAAATCGAACAAATGGAAAAATCAGGTGTATATAAGGTAACTTGCAGTCATTGCAACAAAGTTTATATTGGGCAAACTAGGAGAAACATGCAAACACGACTCAATGAACACCTAAAAGAAGCAGAACTGGCAAAAAAGAAGATCTAAAGTAGCAGAACACATCATCCAGGAGAATCATAGCTTTTCGAAAGAAGACATTGTAATGGTAAATTACATTAGAGATTCTAGGAAACTAGATTCAGCTGAAAGCATCGAAATTTACAAAACTAAAAATGACTCACTCCTAAATAAAGACAAAGGCAACGGATATTCTTCTTTATTTAAATTTTTAGTGAAATACAATAAAACGAATAACACCACCCCTACCTGTCACTCTAACGTCGGAAAAATTATTTCAAATACTAACAATAAAACAAATAAAAATATTTTTATTCAACCCCCTACCTATGTTATTTCATTGGAACAACCATGCAGCTGCGAGAAACATCAAATTGTTACCTGTACGAATAAAATAAATAAGACAATTTTAGATTTCTTTCCTCAGTCGAGTAAAAAACACTGAAGAAGTCTGCAAGTAGTGGACGAAATACGCGTATCTGTATGATAAGCATATCAGTAAAATTAAAAGGAAAATATTCGACTATTTTCACTGTTATACCAAAATTTTACTCTAACGCTGGAAAACAAGTTTTTATAAAAACACATTTGTTGATTTAATTTGAATTATCTTTTTTATAGCGGTAAGAAAAACACTTAAAACTACTTATACTTAGTTTTACTCTTTTGGTAATCATTGGTAAACATTTGTTCGTAAACAGCTTTTCGCATTTCCATTTTGTCTTGATATCTTTTCTTATTTTCAATATTTTCTGCTTCTATCAAGGCTATTTTTCGTGTTTTTATATTGATTTCTTCTTTGTTCAAATCTCATACGTTTTCTTCAAGTATCTCGTTATTTCTGTGGTGTTTTCGGCAATTTTACACAAAGTTTCAGAATTCTTTTCATGGAAAGTTTTTTGCAGTTCTAATCGTTGTTTTATTATAGAAGTTTAACTAGATTGCTCGTTGCGTCTATTCCGAATTCTACTTGCACTCTCCATTAATTGTGCGGGTGGAGTTGGTTGTAACTCAATTTCGTTTTCTACTAGAATTTCGTTAAAATTCGACATGCTACGAACCGTTTCATCAATCAGTTGAACTATTGCATCTTCATTTTCTTCGGTTAATGCGTTATTAGGTTCAGCACAGCCAAATCTATCTTCAACTCCATCAATATTCACATTCAAATTTATTACCTCTATTATGGTTTCCTCTAAAGCCGTATAAGGTTTAACTCTGCTTGGACCACCGCCGGTTCCTGTAATGTTTTTTTTGTTCTACTTCATTTTTGCTTTGAGGTGAACCTTGAAATCTGACCAAACCTAAAAGTAAGAAAAACAAATTTAGAAACTAATACATATATATATATATATATATATTATAACTACCTTTTTCCATTCATTTGCTGATCGGTTTGGGAATCTGTCAGTATTTAACTCATTGGTTAAAATATGCCACAACCTGGTGGATTTCACCCGACCATCCACCGTTCGAGTATACCCTTGAGCTAACTCTTTGTGTTGTGCCATAAAGTCAACCATTATCTGAAATTGCGAATGTCTTGTGGTTTGCTTAGACCTACAAAATAAATATAATTAATAGTGTTACATATGTTAATCCAAAAAAAAAATTAAAACTTATTGTTTACATCACAAACTACCATTACTATATAGACACTTATTTCTGAAACAAAAAAAATGATTTATGGGTTTTTAGACATGGTCCAGTACCCTTTGTCATTGGGATATAATAAATGACAAAAAATAATTGAGAGTATAATCCGGTAACAACTTAAATAAAATACAACTATTCTATTTAAGAAGGCCTAGTTCCTGACAATAGTAGTAGTTGTCTTAACTTAAAAATTCCATGTATATGTACATAAAAATCATATGAAATATGTTAACAAAATAAAAATAATTAAATATTTATTTTTACTTTTTTTTTATTTTCCGTTTGTGTGGACATTTTTCTTTTTTCATTTTTCATTTTTCTTTTTTGTGGACATTTTTCTTTTTTGCAGAAAGAACACACACGCTGGGTGGCGCAGTAGGTAGAACGCCTGCCTTTCAACCGAAAGGTCCCGCCCGGGTTCAATTCCCGATGAAGCAAAAAAAAAAAAAAATGTTTCATTGGTTTTTCGAGCTGGTCTAGTACCGTTTGTCATTGGGATATAATAAATGACAAAAGATAATTGAGATTTAATCTGGTAACAAGTTAAATAAAATGAAACTATTCTATTTAAGAAGGCTTAGTTCCTGAAAATAGCAGTATTTTTCCACATTTAATAAGCTGATAAGCCAGTAATTTGTTAAAATAAATACTCGAATTATTGTAGATATTGTAGTGTAAAATTGTAGTACCGTACTTAATTAAGCATGAAAAGGTGATTCTACCTAAGTTACTGTAAGAGTGTAAAAAAAGAAAAAAAAATAAATGTTTTCAACAAATATAAATTAATTAATACATCATATTGGTCAAAACTGTTGTTTCATAACAACATCACTGTGGGCACATCCAATTTCAAGGTAGTTCAGGAATTTACCTGCTTTGGAACCAGCGTTAATCCCACAAACGAAATCAATGTGGAGGTACGGCGAAAAATAGTCCTTTCAAATCGCCGCTGCTGCGGTTTGTTAAAACATCTCGGCTCAAGGCTCCTTTCCCATTACACCAAAGTGCAAATCTACAAAACGTTCATACTCCCGGTTTTGCTCGACGGATCAAAATAAGGGTTACTGCCGAAGGCTAGTGAGCATATACTTGATGTCTTCGATAAGAAAGTTCTTCGCCGGATATATTGTCCTGAAAACGACAATGAGTCTGTCTGGGTATTCTATTTAAGAATGCTTAGTTTCCTGACTAAATAGTAGTAGTTTAGTGTGACTGTTGTCAGGAATTAAGCAAATGATTTTGCTCATTCTGTAAGATTTACTTAGTAGACGAATAAATATAGGAATATTTTAAAAAAGCCATATTAAATAGCGTAATTCCATTTTATTAGATTATACTCAGACTAGTCGTCTTATGTATATTTGTATAGAAATAAATAAAAAAAATAAATGTATCGGTTATAAGTCAAAGAATATCTGTATTAGGTAACAAAAATAAAAAATCATATGACTTTGCAGCGTCAAATAAATGAGTCAACTTACAACCGATGTCTAGGGACCTATATTGATCGTATTTCAAAAAATATATGTACATATGATTTTGAATCGCTAAATAAATAAATCGCATTACAACCGACGATTAGAAACCTATTTTGGGTCGTAAATCAAAGAATGTCTGTAAATATAATTTTGAATAGCCAAATAAATAAGTCGACTTACAACAGACATTTAGGGACCTATAATTGGTTATAATTCAATGATTTGGAGCACTAGATAAGTAAATATATGTTCCGGCCTGGCGGCATGTTTCCAGCTCCAACCAACATCTAAAAAAAACGAAAAGAATTCGCTTGGAGTACACTACATTAACAATAATAAAAATAGAACACTTACCTAAAATTCATCAGCATCAACCAGCGATGTTCATCAGTATCAGTAGGTTATCATGTATTCTCTAATCTGAAACAATTTATTATTATTGATATGATCAATATTATTAATTTTAATGTGATTATTGTTTAAATATTAAATATTTAAATAATCTAAATATTACTTACTTGTATCTTCTTGTTTACTTTTATTTCTATTAATTTGTCACTTTGACGTATTATATTTAAGTCTCCACTATAATTATATAATTTCGAATATCACAGTTTTCGAGTGATATTTAAGTTGAGTAATTATATCGAGTCAAGCTTTTATTGTATTTTGTTATACAAAAGATAACATATGTTCATTATGTATTTCATCGAACTAGATTTTTATTTTGAAGGTCAATAAACTATTCATGTATGCATTATGTATTATTGTATTCCATACATTAAATTAGATTTGTTATATATTTAAGATCATTGAACTTAAATTTATAAGTTACGTTAGTAAATTGTAATTAAAATGAAAATTGAATTATATCATTCTCTTCTATTTTAGAGTTTAAACAAGCAAGTCGTGGTAATTAAATAAATTGCCAATATTGAAATATAGTGATAATTTGTTAATTTATAATTTAAGAATAAAATTATTAGATTATTGTATAAAAGAGTGTTTCATTTATTTTTCAAATTTATACAAAACATTTTGGTCCTTCGAACCGGATTACATAAAAAATAATCTTAAATTGAAAATTTGAAATTGTGAATGTGAAGAGCCGGATATTTACGATCCGTAACATTTAAACTATTAATAATTAACATTTGCAACATTTTGTGTTAAAATCAAGAGCTGGATTTACGATCCACCAAATTTAGTTTCATTTAGTCACTTTAATCTTAAATTTAAAATTGTGAAATTGTGAATGTGAAGAGTCGGATATTTACGATCCGTAACATTTAAATATTAATACTTAACATTGAGCTAAACATTCATCAAGATACAATACCAAAGAAATCATTTTGTTTGAGAAAAAATTTTTTTATTGTATCAGAAACATGTCTGAAACAACAAAAAGGATTGAGAGACTCATAGATAATCAAATGTGTCAAAAGATCATCATAGAAAAATTTATAACGAATTATAAAAAGAATGGATCAGGGCGCAGAACCGAGTCCTATTACAAAACGCGTTTGAAGGTGTTCCAAGCACTGTGGGATGTATTTCAACAAAATCATAAATCGATTTTAATACAAATAAGAAGGGAAAAACTGGAGATACACGATGACTACCTTATAAACGATGTTTATTCAGAGGTCAGTGATTTTTTCTTAGAACAGTATACCTCAATCGAAGACAGATTCAGAGAGGAATTCGAACCAATCCACAACAAAAAGGATGCATTTTGGGAATTGGAAGAAATTACGATGAAACATTTATACACAGAAGAAGAAAAAGAAAGTGAAGACATATACAACAACACGACCATTAGACGAGCTGATGGTTTTTTTTTTTTTTTTTTTTTTTTATATTATAGCCAAAACTTAGGTTTTGAACCTTTTAGTACTTGCGTACCGTTGACCATTTGAAAAAGGAAAGGATAGCTAAAGGAAAGGAAAGAAAAAGGAAGAAGAATAGTTTTGTGGGAAAGAGCGAACAATGTTGTTAATATTCGTCTTAAATTTCTGTAAATCATAAATAAAAAATCCTTCTCTAATTGGGAATGCTTCGATTGGGACTCGATTCCACAATCGAGATGTTCTTACTATAAAAGAATTTCCATAGCCGGACTTAAACCATCTCGGAATTTCCACTGTGAAAGGGTGTGCACTTGATGCCTCTCGTGTTATGCGACAGAATTGCTTGAGAGGAGGAAGAAGTGACTTTAGTTCCTCGGAACAAGTGCCAACACCAAGTAGATATCTATAAAATAGAGAAAGTGCTCCAACAATACGACGATGACCAAGTGGTATAAGGGATGAGGTCACATTTATGTCGCCTATAAGACGAATGGCGCGGTTTTGAACTTTGTCCAAAAAATTTAAAGCAGCTTTTGGTGCACCTGCCCATAAATGTGAGTTATACTCGAGCTTGGGTCGTATATATGCTTTATAGATTTTTAAGAGGTCTGGAGATGAAAAATAAGCTTTACAGCGACTTAAAAAGCCCAAACATTTGGCGGCGCTTTTCGCAATATCGAAAATATGCTCATTCCAGTGCATATTTTGATTCACTCGCATCCCGAGAATGTTCAAGTCTTTGAGTCGCTGAATAACTTCATTTTGAAGTCGGAGAATTGGTTCGAATGTTGTTAGCTTGTTACTAACAAGACAGCTTTGAGTTTTTGAAGTGTTAAACTCGACTCTGTTTGCTCTACCCCAGTCGACAATTTTGGCTAGGTCGTGATTGAGTGCACCAGCCATCATTGTTCTTTTGGAGTTGACTGCTGAAGTTGTAGCATTATTTGTTTTAAGAAAATCATATGATGCTACTAGAGTGCTGTCATCAGCAAAACTATGGATTGGATTGAAAGTTAATTTGAGAAGGTCATTAATGAAAATGAGAAATAGGGTGGGTGAAAGGACGGAGCCTTGTGGAACACCAGCATTGATTTGAAGTTGGTCGGAAAAACTACCGTCAACTGAAACTATGATAGATCGATTTAGGAGAAAGCTTTCAATCCATTTAGAAAAGGTTGGACCGAGGCCTACAGCATTGCATTTTGCTATAAGAGCAGAATGCCAGACTCGATCAAAAGCCTTAGATATATCCAGAGCTACAACAGCAGCTTCACCAGATTGATGAAGACTGGTGTTAAGCTTTTCGCAGAGGCATGTCATGAGATCACCGGTGGAACGCTGAGCTCGAAAGCCGTATTGACTATCATGAATTATACCTCTACTATCAAGATATTTCTTCAACTTTTGATTGACTAAGATTTCCATCGTTTTGGAAATAATGGAAGTAATAGCTATGGGCCTATAGTTCGAAGGATTGCTTTTGTCACCTTTTTTAGGAATAGGATAAACTTGGGCAACTTTCCAATTGGACGGGTAAGTTCCTGAAGAAAAGGACAAATAGAATAAGTTGCGCAGAGGTTTAGAAATGGCGAGGGCAATGTGTCGCAGCACAATCGCAGGTATACCATCGGGACCGGTAGATTTTTTTATATCAAGATTCTTCAAGACTTTTACTACAGCTCTTGTTCTGAAGTATATCCTTCCAAGCGAAGAATTAACAACAGGGATTGTTGGCGGAACTTGGGCTGTATTAGGGAGTGTGGAATTGGCTGCAAATAATTTTGCAAAAAGGTTAGCTTTTCCAACAGAATCTGATATAATTGTACTATTATCAATCATAGGTGGAAATGAAGATTGGCAAAAATTTTGCCCAACGCTTTTAGCAAACGTCCAGAAGGACCTGCTGTTGTTAGGGAGATTAAAGATTTCTCGTCTCAACCTTTGGTTGTGCAGGAATTTTTGCTGATTGATAATTTTTTTACATTTATTCCTAACCACTTTATAACTCTCATATGTGCTGACAGTTTTATTATTCTTGTATTTTTTATAGGCTTCTTCTTTGGACTTCAGAGCTTTGCTGCAGATATCATTAAACCAAGCTGAGGGATTTCGTTTTATACTTTTAAGGCTATTTGGAATGAAGGTTTTCATTCCTAATAGAATCCTTTTGGTAATCACCTCTGCAGCAAAATTGACATTTTTATATTGGAAACACAACGACCAGTTCGATGCATTTAAAAAGTTGTTGAAGCCTTCCCAGTCAGCTTGGTGATAATGCCAGACTAGTCTTTTGGGAGACTTAGAAGAACTGGTATTTGTGCCTACTTCGAAGCTTGTGCTTACAAGACAGTGGTCGGAACCACCTAGCGGAGAGTTAACAGATATTGAATATTTCTCTGGATGGGTAGTTAGGAATAAATCCAGGAGATGTCCGTTCTGGTCGCGTCGGTCTGGTATCCTCGTAGGGCTTTTGACAAGTTGAGAAAGGTTGAAAAAGTTGGAAAAAAGTTCAACTTGTTTGCCTTCGGGACTGTTGTGACTAGAAAAGTGAAGCCAGTCCCTGTTATGAATATTAAAGTCTCCCGCCAAAACAATCTCAGATTCGGGAGTGGTTTCCAGAACTGAGTTTATCTGATTAGATAGACTTTCTATAAGCATATCAGTTTCTAGCTGGTTCGCTTGAGGCGATCTGTAAATAAAACAGAAGTGAATGATGCGCTTATCGACGAGTATTTTCATCCAATTATATTGATAAATTGGGTTGGAGCACTCAAAATTTTGAAGTGTCTTATAAGCTACATCATTTCGTATATACAAAGCAATCCCTCTATGGGGTATAAAAAGTGGCACAAGCGAATAATTATTGATATTAAAATTAATATCATTATTCACAACTTGTGTTTCACTTAGTGCTAAAATTGCTGGATTTTGAAGCCGTAGATGGCTTTCGACGGAATGGAAATTCGTTGATAGACCGCGGATGTTACAAAAATCTATCTTAAACATTATAGAGAACAATTTACAAGAGAGAAGGTAAATAAATTAAAATTGACAGAAGTAATCCAAAAATGAAAAACAACACAACAAACAAAAAAACAAAAAAAAAAAAAAAAAAGATAAATAAATAAATAATTAAAATTTTTAAAATCTTTTTAAATTCTTAAATTTTTTTTTTTTTTTTTCTTTCTTTTTGAAGTATGAAGTTGAGCTACCCTTTAGACAGGCAACAACAATAAACTACCTGGGTCAATCGAGAAGTATTGCGATAAAAGGACATCGATTGGAATATCGATTTCGGCATAACGCAAAGCTCAAGAAAGAGTATGTTAAGTGTATGAATGAAAACATTTCATTAGGTCACATGAGTCCAGTAAGTTCACAAGAGCAGCTTACAAATGGTACAGACACAATGGGTATACAGTCATACAGCACTTGCTATCTACCTCATCACGCAGTTATTAAAAATTCAAGTACTACAACGAAGTTACGAGTAGTTTTTGATGCCTCGAGACCCACGTACAGTGGCAAATCCCTGAACGATATGCTACTTAAAGGTCCAAGATGAACTACTAGCTATCTTAATTCGATGGAGAAAACATCGAGTCGCCTTCACAGCGGATATAGAAAAAATGTACCGTCAAATTTGGGTCAGAGAAATACATGCAGATTATCAAAGAATTGTCTGGAGAGAAGATACATCTCTCCCAATTCAGGATTATAAACTATTAACCAAGCAATCACCCAGTAGGTTGTAACATAATAAATAATAACTTTTATGTCGATGACCTTTTATCCGGTGCAAACAATATTCAGACAGCATTGGAAGCTCAACAACAGGTTTTAAAGGAAATCGGCAGGATTACCATTAAAAAAGTGGATGACACGATGCAAACGAATCACAATTACTGCAGGCATTACCTAGTGAATATTGTGAAAAGCTACCACCGAGCTTCGACCAGAGTGCGGAAACTATAAGAACTTTAGGAATTTCATGGAATCCTAGATCCGATTCTTGTCATTATATCATTAATTTATCAAGGGCTCCATTGTTATGGACCAAAAGAACCATCTTGTCACAAATTTCAAAGCTATTCAATCATTATATCTGCTAAGATTATAATGCAACATAACTGTCAACATAGCTTTCAGGTATGCATTGGGATGATGAAATCACAAACGAATTAAAGTCAAAATGGATTAATTATTACGAAAATTTAGAAGAAATTAAAAATATTTCGATCCAAAGATGGATTAGATTATCTGAAAATGATAGAGAAGTTGAGTTACACGCATTTGACGATGCATCTACAAAAGCATATGCAGCCGTTTTGTATTTATGTACGACTACCAAAACAGGAACAAGATCAACTGCACTTCTCATATCAAAAACAAAGGTAGCTCCAATTAAAACCGTATCATTACCTAGACTGGAACTGTGCGCTGTGCATTTAGCGGCCAAACTAGTGAAATTCGTGTTAAATTCATTACACATATCGCAATCAATCAGATTGTATGGATTGACTGATTCAGAAATTGTACTCGCCTGGCTTAAAAGTCATCCAAATAAATGGACCACCTTCGTTGCCAACAGAGTGTCAAACACTCACGAGATAATTGGGCAAAACATATGGTGTCATGTACCTACGAAAGAGAACCCTGCAGATGCTGCTTCGAGAGGAATGTTTCCATCTGTACTCGAGAAAGATCACTTATGGTGGCTTGGACCTGAATGGCTTATAAAGGCCAAAACTCAATGGCCATCAAAAAAGGAAAATAAAACCAAAATAGAACTCAAAAAAATCAATGTGAACCATGTTCAAATAGGTGATTCCTGGAATTAAGATTCTCGAAATTTACCAGACTCATACGAGTCGTAGCTTACTGTCCACGTTTTACTTCAAACACAAAACAAAAGGTACTACGAGAGACAGATTACTTAAAATCCCACGAGCTCCAAAGTTCAATAAAAATCTTAATCAAGAGATCTCAACGAAGAACATTCGAAGACGAAATACAGATATGTTTAAAAAAAACTTGTACATCCAAAAGGAGTCACTTAATAAAACTGCCACCTTTTTTGGATCATGAAAGAATATTACGAGTAGGTGGTCGTCTAAAATTTGCAACAATTCCATATTCGGAGAAACATCCGATTATTCTTTCCGACAAGGATATATTCACACAAGAATGATTCAAAAGGTTCACAAGGAGAGTTTACATGGTGGAACTCAATTAATGATGTCCATAATCAGAAAACAATTTTGATTATCAACGCTCGAAATATGATTCGATTTCAAATACATAAATGCATTCCTTGTTTTAAACAAAAGGCAGAGACACGTACCCAATTAATGGGAAATTTGCCAAGAGTAAGAGTACAACCATCAAGACATTTTGCTCATTGTGGCTTGGATTATTGCGACCCATTCGAATTAAAAACACATAAAGGTAGAGGAGCAGAAAGGTATAAATCATATATATCTCTTTTTATATGCATGTCCATCAAAGCGATACATCTAGAAGTTGTAACCGACATGACAGCAGAAGGTTTCATCGCAGCCTTCAGAAGGTTTTGTTCTCGACGTGGATTATGTACCGATTTATATTGTGATTGTAGCACTAACTTTGTAGGTGCGAATCGGATCTTGGCAGATGAAAGAAAATTTATATTGGGCGATGTGAAATTAGAAATCGCTGAGCTAATAGAGAATATAGGAGTAAAATTTCATTTTAATCCTCCTGGGTCACCACACTTCGGTGGTTTTTGGGAAGCCGGTGTTCATCTCAAAAGAATTTTAGGAAACAATGTTCTAACTTATGAAGAATTCACAACGGTTTTTACGCAGATCGAAGCATGCTTACACTCTAGACCGTTATGTGAAATAACAAGTGATCAACAGGATTTGGATCCTTTAACTCCAGCACATTTCTTGATTGGCGACTCCATACTCTCTCCACCTCAACAGTCAATGTTAAATTTAAAATTAAATTGGCTCGATCGTTTACAACAATATTTACAACACTTGCTACAAAGTTTGTGCAAAATGGCTTCTCGTGCAAATGGCATCTCGCTAGAATCATCGAAACGCATCCAGGCTCTGATGGGCTAATTCGGGTCGTAACGATTCGAACAAAAAATTCTATTTTCAAACGTCCCATTACTAAATTATGTACGTTACCGATCGAAAACGAAACAAAACTAATTGAAAGCGATAAATCTTGAAACCCACATTCAAGTATAACTATATATGAATAAATTTAAGTTCGGATCAACCTAAAGTCAAGCTTCGAATTATAAATCGAACTACTTAAATGTAAGCTACTTAACATTAATAACTTAACTTATTAATAACTTAAACAACTTAAATATAATTGAAATTAATTAAAACTATTAAAGACAAGATAATTACAAATTTTTAAGTATTTAAACAAAAATGGAATCAATTTAAGCATAAACTCAAATTTAATAATGAATGACTTAGTCATTTACCAAATGAAATAACTATGAATATAAACATTAAATATAATAAAACTAAAATTTAAATTCAATTATACGCGAAAATGAATAATTTAAAGCGCTAAAAAGTGGTTACTGAATTGTAATCATATAGTCTAAAATTTAACGATAAAACAAAAAAAAATAATTAAAATTAACTTAACAATAATTCAGCACCTTCACCGGTGTACCAATATAATATGTCCAGACTCGCACTCGTCACCAATTCTATGTAAACCTAAAATCGAAAATAAAAATTAATTATTTGCACTCAATAAGTCATGAACAAACAAACATACAACATTACAACAAACAACATTACAATCAATATGAACTTGGAGGTACCTATGGACACATTTTTAAACAAAATACAAACATGGAAACACATATAACATAAATAAATGCATAACATAACCAAACAAATTAATTGAAGACACACACACAACATAGCAACATAGAATGCATAAATCTATACACGATCATGAAAACGAACATTCAATCCACTGAATTTATTTATCAGATTTCTATACACACACACACATACTCAAATTGAAAATCATCATGAATTGTATCAAGCATGCAAGATCACTTACACAGAATTTTAATCACTAACCTTTACCGATTTACTGTTGGGGGGAGAATGTTCCGGCATGGCGGCATGTTTCCAGCTCCAACCAACATCTACAAAAACGAAAAGAATTCGCTTGGAGTACACTACATTAACAATAATAAAAATAGAACACTTACCTAAAATTCATCAGCATCAACCAGCGATGTTCATCAGCATCAGTAGGTTATCATGTATTCTCTAATCTGAAAGAATTTATTATTATTAATATGATCAATATTATTAATTTTAATGTGATTATTGTTTTAATATTAAATATTTAAATAATCTAAATATTACTTACTTGTATCTTCTTGTTTACTTTTATTTCTATTAATTTGTCACTTTGACGTATTATATTTAAGTCTCCACTATCTTATATATTAATACGCTTAGACGTCTGTTAAACTTTTCACAAAGCTTTTTTGAACTAGATTAGACAACTTCATTAGAACTCTTACGAATTACGATAGTGGGAAAATATTTTTTTAAAGACATAAACCACAAAACGATAAAACCAAATAAAATCAAAAACAAATTAAAATTAAACTAAAAAAAATTCACCTATTGAGCAATAGCATTTACTATATCTGATTATATGAATTAATTTTTAAAAAAAAAAACCAAGTAGCAAAGACAAAAACCGAATTATCAGAATATAATTATTATCAGAGACTATAATCTCTGTCTCTGTTATTATATTGATTTATAAAAATAGCTTTGTTAAAATATTACGATGTTACGATATTACAGCAAAATGACCATTATAGATCGTAGTTAACTCATGAATGATCATTAACTTATGAAAAGAGACATCTATTAGAAAAAAAAAAGTTCAAAATATCACAATTAAAAAAGTAAATCAAAATTTGACGTTTTCACATCAGCAATATTTTCGATTTTAAAAAATGTTGTTGTTATATTGTAAACATAAGATTATTTTAAGTTTTGGTAATAAATATTTTGATGTCATTGTAGAATCGTTTGAGATTGAAAATATTATTAATAATGGTGAAAAATAACTTATAATTATTGTAAGTAAATTGATTTAAAAAGAATATAATATTATAATACAAGACAAGACCAAAAATTTAATTGTAATTTGAGTGAAATATTTTTTTTTAGGAATTAACTACTGCAAGTGCGTCAGAACGAACTACCTCCTCAACTGCACTAACAACTTCAATAATAACTCATCATGCCGATCTAACAAAAAATAATACTGAATTAATATTAGTACAAGTTAGAAAAAAACAAAAAACTACAATGAAATTATTAAGCAGAGTTTTGTATTCGTAAAAACGCAATGAATTACTTAAACCCATGCCAGAACTAGAAAATAAAAAGTTAGAACTACAGCAAAAATTAGCTGAATATTTAATTTCAAAATTTTAAATTGTTTTAAACTACGGTTGCCAGAAGGGAAAAGTTTAAAAAGAGAGTTTCTTCGGCAAAAAAGAGGACAAAAAGAGAAGGGTGTATATAAAATTAAAATAGGTATATATACAAAAAATATATTATACCAAATAATTAATATAATTTAATAAAAAAAGACCCACATTTCGAAAGGGAAAAGGACCTATAAAGCTGACCTGCAGATTTATATGTAGAATCAACTGTTAAAATAAATTAATAAATAAGACTTTATTTCATCAATTGTTTTCTTCATAAAACCAGAACACATAACATTAAAAATATTTTATATAAATTAATTATGTTTTATATTAATATAATATACTTTATATTAAACATAATATAAATTTATTTTAGCAACAAATCACAATATTTCAATTGTACAAGCCTCTGTTTCATAATTTGTGGTTTGATTTGAGTTCATTACTTCTATTATAAATTTATTACCACATTTTATTTCATTGTAAAATTCTTTGCAGTTTGTATATTTATATATAATTGCATGTGACGACTAACACTGTCTATATTTAGACGTTTTCTCTCATAAAATCCTACATTTTTGCCTTTGAAATATTAAATCCATTTCAGATTTAAAGTTTTTTCTTAAATTCATGGGAGGAAATATTTTTTTCAATGAAGATTTTTGACATTTTTGCTCTTTTTCTTTATAAAAATAAGATAAATTCAGTTTAAGAGAAAAAGAGAGCAAAAAGAAATACGAAAGATCCGAACGAAGAAAGAGAGTGAACATAACGATCGTGTTGAAAAAAGAGTACATGTGCTCTTTAAAAGAAATATTCTGGCAGCCCTATTTTAAACTGTATTGTATTTTTACTAGGACTATTATGAGACTGAAATATAAAGTGATATGAAATATTTTTTTGATTTTTAATTGTTTTAATAATTCTGAATTTATGTGATGTATTTATTTCTTAATATATAAAAATATATGGTTAAATAATGTGCTCATATTTTATACAATTATAATATAGTATTTCACTAAAAACACAATTCTCTATTTCACAGTTATATGTTGCTTTGTCTAATGTCAAAGATGGATAAAATGGCAGCGACAAATTGGATTATAACAAGAAAAATATGGCGTTGTCTTACCACGTAGGCGCAGATAAAGTTATCAAAGTGGTCTTCTACAGTAAGCCAATCCCCTACTTAGACAGTACAAACAGATTAAAAATGAAATTAGACATTGCCTTGGAAATACAAGTGAAAGTAGCAGTTAGAAATCTAGTACGATGGAAATGTCAAGTGGAATACCTATGCTCCCAAGAGGAGTACGGAGAAAAAAAAAATCTGAAGCATATCATATGTATTATCTCTGAAGATCATATATTTGGTTTTGTTAAGGATTAGGGTAAGTTTATGTTTACTCAACTATGACTCTATAATCATCATGTCGAGGTTTATAGATTTACAGATTGATAAGGTTATCTTCTGTATATATTGTAGTTAAACATTAAAAATATTTAAAAAAATAAAACTTTTTCGGTTCAATTTTGTTTTATTTCGTCTCAAACTTCAAACTAAATTTTCGTTTTTCGAAACTAAAAATTCGATTTTCTGGATATACAATAAAATAATGGGGAGCGACGATATGCTGTATAATTTAGGATCAGTTATTGAGCCTTGAGGGACTCCTGAGTTTACTTTTTTTTTTTTCTTTATTCAATTTTTATACAAATACAATTAAACTAAAAATAAATGTAAATGTAGCAAATAATTTTTTTTTGATCTTAGCTTTACAGCTGTGTGATCTTATAATTTTAAAATTTAATTTTTACAACGTCATACCAAGTTTAAAGTACAAATTGCAAAAAGCATTAACTTTAATTTTAACTACATACTTTATTTGCTTTTTTGTTTTGTTTTTATTTTATTTTATTTTTTTTTATTTCTTTTTTTCTTTTTCTAATTAAAGCCTGTTTAGTATTTATTCATTGATATTGTTATAATAATTTTTATCAATTGATAATAATAATAAGGTAATAAAATTTGTTTGTACTCTGGTTATAAGGAACTTGTTTATATCTCTTTTAAATTGAGATATGAAAGTTATCTCTTTCATGTTGTTCGGTAATTCATTAAACATTTTTAAACAAGTATAAAGGCAATTGTTTTTTTGGTTATTAGTTTTGAAAAGAGTCAAATAGAAATTTGCTTTATTTCTTCTGTTATATGTGTGAATGTTTATCATTCTATTTAGAATAAAATTATGTTTTATTAAGTTATTTGTTATTTTAAATTCAGTCATGGAGGTCTCTTTCCTACAAATATTTTCTAGACTTAAATAATATTGTGAGTATAATAAGGCAGTAGGATAAGTAGTCGGATAAAAATTATAAAACTTTATAGCTTTTTTATGTATTGTGTTTAATTTATTCATAACTGAACGATCAGCCCTACTCCAGATAGGGTTTAGATAAATAATGTTAGATATGATATATGAATTGAAAATTATGTTCAGTACATTTCTTGGCAGATAATGTCGAATTCGTCGAAGTATGAATACATATGGTGTAATTTTTTTTCTAAGATGTTCAATGTTTTCGACCCATTTCAATTTAATGTCTATTAACAAACCAAGGTAGTTAAATTTCTTCACCGTCTCAATTGGAGTGTTGTTAAACGTAAAGTAAGGGTTTAAATAATCTTTACCACCAAATGACAGAACCTTTGTTTTGTCTACGTTTAAGAGTAATAGGTTATTTCTCAACCAGTCCTCTATAATTTTCAAATCGTTTTGTACAGCAGCTCTCAGTTCATCCTCACTTTTTTCACAATATTTTAAGACAGCATCATCCGCATATATTTGTATGTGTCCTTTCAGATTAAGGAAAGATATTTCATTAACCTACAGTTTAAAGAGATCCGGCCCCAAGACTGAGCCCTGGGGAACACCTCTCTTAATTAATTTTTTTGTACTTATTACGTTCCCTATTTTAACCATTTGAATAATTTTAGCTTTAATTATTCCTGATTTATTACCGTCAATAAAGACATACATAGTTCTATTATTTAGGTAGCTAATAATCATTCTAGTAATTTCCTGTGCTCCAGACAGAGTCGAAGGCTTTCTCCGAATCCGATTTTAATGCTACTGTACATGTTTTTCGCCAATTCTCCAATCATAATGATAATAACATAGAAAATTACAAAATACTTATTGATACTAATGGATATATATCCTGCCACAATGTTATAACTCGTCCTGCATCAGCTACATGTCTTGATCACGTAATTACCAAATAATTTATCTAAAAAAACTAAATATCTTAAACACACTTAAATTTGAATTTTACTGACCATAATAATACTGTTTATTGAAATTGATGATAACAAATTTATTAATGTCAAAACTTATGGTCATGCAAAACAATTTAACTGATATTATAGCATTTCCGAGTCAAATTGAGCTTTTTGCTAAACCAATTCCAATCTTTCCTAAAAAAATTCAGGTTTGTTTTGAAATACAGAATTTTGCTAAACAAATTCAGATAATTTTAATTCGAATTTTTACGAAAAAAATTCAAGTATTTTTTTTTAAATTCAGAAATTTTTTATTTCAAATTCAGATAAAAAAAAATTATTGGCGAAAAAATTCCAAATTGTTTCCTTTCACAAATAGAAGAAAAAAAATTGCAAAAAATTAATATGTGTGTATGACTATACATCACAATATTACTGATAGACGCGTAATATCGATATTGTAATATTGTTGATATCATGTTATCGCTACATGAGTGTCACTCCAGCATGGCATTAATAAGTATTATTGCAATGAAAACGTAGTGTTGATATTATGAACAAAGGATTAATATCAAGAGCCAACACGGTAGTGTTGTTCATCAGACCAGTCTAGTGGCAAGTACGTTAACGTTTTTTTTAATTTTTAGGACTAAAATAAAAATGTAGTTGATTTGCCATATTTTAAAATTTAAACAAAATTTATTTAAAAAAAAAACATTGTCAAGAGAAATTAATTACATAGAAATAAAAAAGAGGCAAATTTAAAATACAATTTGATATTATTATAACATAGAGAATTTTAAAATTTTGATATCATAATATTCATCTTACATATCTGTCAGTAGTACGACATGTTCATTCCGAACAGGGACAAATAATATAAAGTAGATTTCTGGAGTTTGGAGGAAGCTCCATTAAATATAGATGAGAAATAGTTTTTTATAAAGTTTACATTTAAGTAAGAACGACGAAGAAGTAGTCTTAGTTTTATAGGTTAGGATAAGTTAAGTTTTATCTAGTTTTAAATAGGATAATTTTTATTTTTTAAAATTTAATTTGTTGTTTTTTTTTTATTTTACCAAAAAATATCAAACGATTAGACTACTTAAGTTCATTTTGCTTATTTGGTCATAGTCAGTGTATAAAGAAAATATAAAAAACAATGAAATGAATTAAGATTAACAAAAAAACTTATGTAAAAATAGCTACGTAGTGAAATAAAGAATTATCAACAATTTTTTATGTGTTAAATTTGATGAAATAAAATTATAACGAATTTGATGAAATAAAATATAAAATTATTAGCAACTCTAAAATTCTAGAAACATTTAATTTTTAAAAGTAACGGAAACAAAAATGAAAAAAAAAAATGCAACCAATCTTAAACAATATTCGTTTAAAATAAATTCACTTTAAAACATTTAAAAATTATAAATTTTAGCTCAAATACGATACGAACGCTTATAATGAACTATACAACTACATAAATCAATCAATCAATATAATCGATGATTAAAAATCGATTTATTTTTATTTTGTGCTTTATTTTTTAAACATTTCGTGAAGTTTAAATATTTATTTACAAAGGAAATTTTGATTAGCGTGAAGGTTTTTTAAGTTGAGTTTACATTTTTATTTTCGTTGAATAGCTGAACCAATTCAATACTCAATAGAAACATTAATTTCATTATTTTTAGATTGGCACAAGTTAATTTGTAGATTATTAAAAATTTATTAAAACTATAAATAAAAATAAAGATTAAAAAGCAATAATAATAATAGTGTATAATTTATATTTCTAAGTAAATAATGTATAATGAAACCATTATCCTATTGTTTTCTATTTAAGATTGAAAAAAAGTAGTATATAAATATTAATTCTGTCATTCTGTCAATATACGTACCTACCTAGCAGTACCTATATCTTACCACAAATTATTAATGATATATATATTACTTTGTGATTTTACATTAGTAATTTAAATTAATAAGCATAGTTATTTTTTTCAGATAGACCAGATGGCCTCGAAAGAGGCTTCAGGGACTACCTATTATCGGGGAAGGCAGTTTGAAGGACTTTAACCTACTAAAAACTCCTATCATTATTGCAACATTAAAACTAGTCTTATAGACTAACCATTAATTTACATTTAACTCAAAGAAACTAAGATACCTTTAATCTACCAAAATCCAATAAGGTTTTAATAGATAAAAGGTTTTAATCTAACTCAAGTGGTCTTGTTCGTTTTAGTCGCTTAACAAAGTTTTGATTATCAATTAAGCTAGAAGCTTCGGTATTGACATGTTGGATCAGACGAGTTTTATGCCGTTCAGCGCATTTCATTATTTCGTCTTTTATAGATGAAATCTTCAGGTCTCGATGAATATCGGCACTGCGAACATACCATGGATTATTGACTATGTTGCGAAGTACCTTATTTTGGAACGTTTGGATAGTTTGAATATGGATTTGTTTAGCACATTCCCATATTTGATTCCGTATGCCCAGACTGGCTTCAATATTTGATTATACATCAAAACTTTGTTCTAGGTCGAGACCGTAGAATTCCGCCCAATCAGCCAGTATATTTCTCTATATTTGAACTGGAGTTCTTGTTTTTGATTTTCACATGATCTTTCCATTTCAGTTTTGCATCCAAAGTCATGCCAAAATACTTAGCTTTATTCTCGTATGGAATCACGACATCATTAATTTTAATTGAGAGAAGAGTTACTATGTTTTTATAGGGGAAGTTTACATGACTAGATTTGGCTTCATTTAATTTAATTTTCCATTTTTTGCACCAGCTGGAAATTTTGTCATTAGCTTTTTGCAGTTTGTTTGTAGCTTCTTCTATAGTAGAACCCACTGCCATCAACGCTGTGTCATCTGCAAAGGTTGCTATTTTTATATTTTCTACTTCGGGTATATCACAGTATAACAAATATAGTAATTTCAATAGTAATTTTTCAAACAATTTCGATATTGTAGGGAGCAAAGATATCGGCCTGTAGGATTTGGTGTCGTTAGCAGGATTTCCTGGTTTTCGGAACATTATTATCTCTGCAACTTTCCATATACTAGGTAAGTGTTTAAGCTTAATACAGGCATTCATTATATATACGAGCTTTGTTGGGTATATTTTTCAGCATATTTGAAGTTATTAAATCAAATCCTGGGCTTTATTTAATTTTAGGTTTTTGATTTCCTTAATTACTGCTTTTCGACTTATTAAGGGAATATTTATGTCTTCATGGTTATTTATTTCATTTAGATCAATAACAGTGTTCATTTCATTGGGCTTGAAAATTTCAGCGAAATGATCTGCAAAAGTGTCAGCTTTTTCTTTATCTCTCCTTGCCCATGAGCCATCTTTTTTCCTCAGTGGTGCAGAATGCACAATAGACTTCTTCATTTTACTCGTAGCTTTCCATAAAGAATAATTTGTTTCTTTAGTAGCTGCTAAATTTTCTAGGTAATAATTCAGAGATCTATCATTCAATTTCGTTATTTCTCTCTTTAGTTGCTGACTTTATTATTAAGATCCGTTTTGCTGAATGGATCACGCGTTTGTTGCCACCTTCTTCTCGCTTTTCGTTTCTCTTTTAACATGTTAAGGATATACACCGGATATCTAGGGCTGATTTTTTTAAATTTTTTTGTCTTAGTACTACTCCAAGCTGCAAACTGGACAGCTTGCTTAAGTTTTTCAGTAGCAGTTTCTAGTTGTTCCTCATTGTCTAATGTTACTCTTAAATTAATTTTTTCTAGCAGAATCTTTTTGAAGCTTAACCAATCTGTAGATGAGTTGGTTAAAAATGGTTTACTAGATTTTTTCACTATTGTTGTATTTAATTTTAGGATGACAGCAGAATGGTCGGAATTGAGGTCACAATTATCTTCTATAGTTGTGAAATTATTTGATATTTTTTTTATTATAAAAAAGTCTAACAAATCAGGAGTATTTATATCTGCAGGCCAAGATGTTGGTTTTCCTGTTGAAAGAAATAAACAACCTGTTTCTCTCAGCGCCTCTCTCAGTTCTTTACCTCGACTAACGGTCATGCTGGAGCCCCATTCTAGATGTTTGGCATTGTAGTCACCTCCAAGAATAAATCTTTCACCTAATGTCATTAATAAGCTCTTGAACATATGTTTTTTAATAGCATGATTGGGCGGGCAGTACAGTGCTCCTACGTTGATATTTGGTTTTGTGCACCTTATTTTTACGGCGGTGAGTTGCATTTCTGTACTTTGTATGTTGCAATGTTCATGATGAGTAATAATATCATTTACTATGACCGCACTATCTCTTTTTGATAGATTGTCAGGGTTCGTTGTATGATTTACTTTGTATCCACGAATTACTTAATTGTCCTCCTTTGTTAGATGGGTTTCTGACACGAGACAGACATCTATGTTTCGTAAGTTTAGGAACATTTCCAATTCTTGTCTTTTGTTGTTAATGCCATTGGCATTCCAAGTACATATAGTGATTTTGTCTTTATACATTATCTAATTGAGTTACGTGGCGTATCAGGATACTTAACAGTATACCTACTTTCCAAGTTATTTAATCTTAGTGAGATTCTATCTACCTGACTCATTAGTTTTTCCATTGTTTTTAATATAGTTCCGTGCTGTTCTTTTTCTGAAATCAATTTCGTATTTGTTGAACGAGCTCTTCTCGGCATTTGATTATTTGATGAACGAGTTCTTCTCGGCGTTTGATTATTTGCATTTGATGAAAAACTATTCGAGGTGTTTCATCAGCAGTGAAGTCTCGTTTTTTTTCATATTTCTATTGTTTTGGTAAACATTCTCATTGTTTTTGCCTTTTGCTATGGAAGAATAAGTTACTCCCTTTATTACTTTCTTTGATATGAATTTTCGTGGTTGTTGCCTTTGAACTAATTTTGGTTAAACAGAGCTTCTCCTTTTCTGAAGCTCTTTGGCAATAAAACATCCTCTCTAATTTGCTGGATGAGACTCTTGGCAGTTGGCCATTTTGGCTGTGAAGTTTTCAGCTTATCGCATTCTTCTGTTAAATGTTTACCAGCACATTTCACACATATAGGCTCCCTATTACAAAATTTCTGCGTATGATTATAACACTTACATCTTTTGTACTGAGGAATATCTTTGCTTTTTCTCAAAGGTTCAATATAAACTATCATGTTTTGAATATGATTGATTTCCTAAATTTTTTTCATGTCTTTCTTACTATCAAAGGTAAGCATGAAAATTGGGAGTTTAATAGTTACCTGTTTATCATTTTCCTTGACTTTATTTTTCATATTTACTGCATTGATGATATTGAATTGCCTATTATGAAGCTCATTTATTATATCTTTTGGCATGCAAGATTGGTGCAAGCCGCGTGCCATGACTTTTATTGGTCTATTTATTTTGCTTCCATAAGTATGCATTCGTATTTGGTATCATTGAGATCTTTAGTTAGGTTTCCATAATCAATTTCCGTCTTCACATTTACTTTCAGCTGCTTATTGTTTAGCATCTTTATTTCATATTTTTAGCTTGCTACATTTTATTTAATGGTTTGAATTCATTTATGTTACTTATGATTACAGGAGGAATTTTGATTTTCCTTTTACTCACAAATTCAGTTGTTTTGAAGTTTTTTTCCTCACAGGTTTTGTTAATCCAGATGGTGAGAATTCAACTTCAGGTGAAGAAGTAGCTTTTCTTTTTTTATTTGAACTTTTCTTTTTTTTGAACAACCAGTCAGTTTCTCTGCTCAATTCATTTTCACTCGCTTCAGGATTATTATTTCGTCTTGTTTGCCAGTTATTATTTTGTCTGAATTGTTCCATTCTATTAAAATTTGGTTGGTTATATTTTAGGTTAAATTGCGAGTTATTATCTTGTCTGAATGGTTTAGTTCTGTTAAAATTTTGCCTTGGTTGAAAGTTGTTATTTTGCCTATACTGTTGTTGCATTCTATTAAAATTTTGACCTGTATTATTATTATTTGACGTTTGAGGTTGTAATTGCATTTTTTTCTCATATTTATTTAATTGATCATATTTATTTTGATTTTTAAATTGTTTATTTAAATTATCTGTTAAATTAAATTTGTTCATTATTGCATGAGCTAATGACCCAGTAACTAATTCTTTAATTTTTTGAATTAGCATTCCATTAAATATATTTATTATTACCGTTTTTTCTTCTTCAAAAGCAGCACATTATGTTATATCTTCAACAATAATTTTTATTTTATTAATCAACTCACTAATACTGTTTACTTCTAGAGAACCGATAGTTTTTGTTATAAACATCGAGTCTTTAGAAGATTTGTAATGTTTTTTTATTTTAATTTACAATCGTCCCAAGTAGTTGGTGGATCGATATTTAATACATTTTTAGCAGATCCTTGAATTTTAGTGTCATAAATTATTTGAAACACTTCATTTTCTTGTCCACCATAATTTCTTAAAATTCTTGATACAGAATCAATAAATGAAGGAAGCGTTCCCTCTTCACCTTTAAATAAATCTAAAAATCTAATTTCCCCTTCAATTTCTCCAGTTTTGCGGTGAATTGTTCTGTATAACAAGGTGCGTTAATGCTACTAAGCATTGTTCGATTGTATTATCTGCCAATTTATTTCTCTTTTTTTTTCTTTGTTTTGTTTTGTTTTTAGAGCAAACCTTTATTATTTAATTTTATTGAGTAAGTCTCTATTAGCAGTAATTTTTGCATACCACTACGTATACAATAATAATGATAATTTTACGTTATTAGTTATTTAATGTAAATTTACGATATGCTAATAATATGTATACATCCCTGTATACAATGCAGAAATGAGTTTTTTTTTTTTTTTCAAGAATGGACATTTTTAATATTTGCCGCTTGAAAAAAATCACGAATATTAAAAGAACAACACAAAGCGTTTCCAAATTCCCATTAATAATATTCCAGCAAGATTCATTATATACTTTTGTGTTTTATCTTATAGTAGTTCTAGATGCTCAACATCCACAACTAGTTTTATTTTCCACTTTTTAGGGGGCTAGTTTGGTTTCGATAAAAGTATATTTTAAAAATTTTTATTTTTACATTATTATTTTATTTTATATTTTTTAGCTTTAAGTGAAACCTATAGGTATTATAATTTCAGAAAGAGTATATAAGTGTAAACTCTTCTGTCTATAACACAATTGGTTTTCGAAATACGAGTAAGACGTGCTAGAAGTTGTTCAGCAGTAACCCGAACCAGTCCAAATTTTTGAAATCGGTAGAAAGCGTATTTCTTTATTTGTGAAAAAGTATGTAAGTGTAAATTTTCATGCTTGTAATACAATTGGTTTTCAAATATGCTGAGACGTCCTAACTGCTAAGAGTTGTTCGGCAGTAACCCGAATCAGTCCACATTTACGAAATCGGTAACAGTCGTATTTTTTTATTTGTGAAAAAGTATCTAAGTGTAAATTTTCATGCCTGTATTACAATTGGTTTTCAAATATGCCTGAGACGTACTAGGAGTTGTTCGGCAAAAACCCGAACCAGTCCACATTTTCGAAATCAGTAATAGTCGAATATCTTTATTTATGAAAAAAAGTCTAAGTGTAAATTTTCATGCTTGTAATACAATTGGTTTTCAAATATGCTGAGACGTGCTAACTGCTAAGAGTTGTTCGGCAGCAACCCGAACCAGTCCACATTTACGAAATCGGTAACAGTCGTATTTTTTTATTTGTGAAAAAGTATCTAAGTTTAAATTTTCATGCCTGTATTACTTTCAAATATGCCTTAGACGTGCTAGGAGTTGTTCGGCAGCAACCCGAACCTGCCATTTGACATAACTTTTCTAATCCGATTTTCTTTAACCCTCTGCAGCCCAGGTAAATTTAAAGATAGACCCCTCTTCTAGAACAATTTTTTTCTAAAATACTCCAAGGAATCACCCCTTAAAAACTTTTTGCTCTAAACCGGACCACCCTGTATACATTTATATTATACATAACTCACGTGCTAACCAAATCGACTTACTTAGATATTGCGGCAAGGGCTCGCATTCACCCGCTCTCGTTAGCCTTACAAGTTACCAGGTGATGCGCGGCAGATAACTATGTTTCCTACCTTCGAGGAGGTGAGAGTCGGATTTGATGGCAGAGCTGAAAATGTTGTACCAAATGGCATTTCCTAGTTTTTATGAGAAACATAGGTTAGCATATATTCCGTCTAGAGCCTTTACTAACCTTTTACCACCCCAATCAATCAATCAATATAATCGATAAATAAAAATCGATTTATTTTTATTTTGTGTTTTATTTTTTAAACATTTTGTTAATTTTAAATATTTATTTACAAAGGAAATTTTGATTGGTGTGAAGGTTTTTTAAGTTGAGTTTACATTTTTATTTTCGTTGAATAGCTGAACCAATTCAATACTCAATAGAAACATTAATTTCATTATTTTTAGATTGGCACAAGTTAATTTGTAGATTAATAAAAATTTATTAAAACTATAAATAAAAATAAAGATCAAAAAGCAATAATAATAATAGTGTATAATTTATATTTCTAAGTAAATAATGTATAATGAAACCATTATCCTATTGTTTTCAATTTAATATTGAAAAAAAGTAGTATATAAATATTAATTCTGTCATTACGAATATACGTACCTACCTAGCAGTATTTATATTTTACCACAAATTATTAATTATCCATATTACAATACACAAGAGCACGATTAGTGGAGGCCCACTTTTCGTGGTTTTTCGTGTTCTTCGTTTTTTTTTTTCATTCGATCAATCAGTGATGATGCAGGCCTTGGCGATCAAAATCAATTGTTATTGTATGTGTATATTTTGGGTAAACAGTTTTTATAAGATATTAGCTGGGTTGGTTAAAACATCATCTAATATCAGAAATTTTTGTCGATTTGAGTAAAATTCTTTTTATTTTTTTTTATTTATCGCATTTGGTTTTTTGCACTTTTAGTATGAAAAAATTAATTAGTAGGATAATATGATTAATATAAATTCTGTGGTTTTACAACGAAAGATGATAACTACATTTTTGGCATTTCTTGTAAATCGCAATTGAATAAAATTTAGTATAGAAGTTCCTATACTTTTTTACTATAATTATTTTTGCAAGATTTGCAATATTTTTAATGAAAATCTTTTGAAAATCTTTAAAAAGATATGATCTTTGAAATGATTTCAATAATTTTTTAATTTTCGTAAAATTTTTACCTTTTTACCTAATTTTTAAATAACTTATTCATTTTTGTTACATAAAAGTTATTGCTGAAGAACATGATAACTTCAGTTATTCAGTTTATACAAAAAAAAAATGTATGATACGCAGTAAAATTTTTCAAGATACATGGAAATATCTTTACATATCATTTTTTTTTGTTTTGTACTTTTCGGTAAGTGTTGCCTCCATAACTGCATAAGTGAAGTTATATGCTTATGTTAGAAATATTTTCAACGGCAGTTGTTAGTTATTCAGTTTTGAATTCATAAATTACTTAATATTATTAAATTTTTTTTTTTATTTGAAAGAGCTTAAAATTTTATATAAAATGGCATTCATAACTAAGATTCGGCAAAATTGCAGTTATCATCTTTCGTTGTAAAACCACAGAATTTTTGTGAGTTCGATTCTCTATTAATTCAAATTTTTTTTTTTTTTATTAAAAAAATATTTTTTTTATTATTATGTATTATAGTATTAATTTTTGTAATATAATATAATTAATAACAAAAAACAATATTTTTTTAATAAAAAAAAAGTAATTTTTATTAATATTCTCTTCTCAATTATTTCAACAAAATACGAAACCGATTCGTTTGAAATAAATCTAAGATTACAAATTATATACAGGGTGGTCCGGTTTAGAGCAAAAAATTTTTAAGGGGTGATTCCAATAAAAAAAAAATAAAAAATAGCGAACTTTTTCGAGATAATCAACGTTTTTTTTACAAAATTTTCAGTTTTTAAATGCAAAATTTTAAGTTTATGCAGTTATTATTCAAAAACGGTAAGTCTGATACTCATTTAACATATACCATTAATTAGGTTGTATTAATTCTAAAAAAAATCTAAGAAGAAGATGATGCTCTAGTTTCAATTTCTTCTGAGCTGTAGTCGATATTCTTTAGACATAATTTTTCTAATCCGATTTTCTTTAACGCTCTGTAGCCCAGGTAAATTTAAAGATAGACAGACCCCTCTTCTAGAACAATTTTTTTCCTAAAATACTCCAAGGAATCACCCCTTAAAAACTCTTTGTTCTAAACCGGACCACCCTGTATACTTACTACTTATCCATACATGGAATGTATTAACAGTTCACAGTTTTGACACTATGATGTATCATGTAGATGTATGCATATAATATATATTATATCAATTAGCATTTTATCCTATCTATATATGTATACTAAAACAGCTAAAATGTAGGTACAATAAATATAATATAGGGCTTTTTCGATATTTCAATTTTAAATTAAAACCAAAGCGCATCGCGGTCGTTTTCAAAAAACTGCTAAAACTGCAAAAGCAAAGTGTTCGGTATTAAAAAAAGCTTTTGCAGAAAGTTCGGTTTCTTTTACTGCAAATTAAATTTACAAAAGAAAACTGCAGTTTTGCCAGTTTTAATTTTGATTAAGTGCGAAGTATGCAAGTTGAATAATAATGCCAGATATAGAGGATTTACTTGGGTAAATAAAATAATTTTTAAAATTTGTTAATTTTTTAATTGATTTTATAATTTTCAGTTAATTAGAACAAGATAATTATTGGACTGCAACTAGAATAAAATTGCTGGCTCAATGTCGTCTTCAAGCTGAGAAGAATTTTAAAGAAAGTGTAAGAAAACAGAGCTTTTATGGAGAGTTGTACTTAGGGATATAAAGAATAAAGATCCAAATTTCCCTTTCTCCGTTGATGAGTGCATGAAAAAATATAACAACCTCATGACAACATATAAAAGGGCAAGAACTAAGAATAAAAAATCTGGAAATAATAGATCGCAATGGGAATACTTTGAAATATTTGCTTCAGTTTATGGCACAACTCATTCAATTAATCCGCCAAGAGAACAAATTTTTTCATCATTTAATCAAATTGAATCTAATACATCAAATGGAAACGCAGAAATAAATAATGAAGTTCAAACTGAACATACTGATTCAAGTGAACAGTTTACACCTACCTCATCTAAAAAAAGAAAGAGTGAATTAAATATATTTTTAGAAAATTTTCAAGAAGAGGAAAAGGAACGTCATAAAAAATTTATAAATAATGAAAAACAAAGACTTACAATTGAGCAAGAAAAATTGAAAGTGCTTAAAGAATTAAAGGATATGTACACCAATAGTATTAATTAAATCATGTAGGTACCTCAGTATATATGTGCTATTTTTATGTTTCATGTTATGTATTACACTATTTTATAATGTACATACAATGTACCAACTGAATGTTAATATATTTTTTCGTGTGAATTGAATAAAAATAAAAAGTTAAAAAAATTCTTTTTACAAATCGTCGGCTGGAAAAACGTTTGTTGAATGTGCATTTTTGGGCATATTGAGTTATTAATTGATACTTAGGTTTTAGATGTTTCTCTTTCATTTGATGCAATCGGTATTTTAATAGCACTTCTAGATCTCGAGATTTTGAATCATGCTTTTGTCGAATGTAGTCAGTAATTATCAAAAAATAACAAACAAATGTCGTATGTGAAACATTCAACAAAGTTCTGTGTTAAAAACTGATTTTTTCGTTTAGGAAAACGATTGTTGAGTGTGATAAAATTCAATCACATTAAACAAAATCATTTCTTTTGTGTATAGTTTTGAAAGGTTGAATGTGTATAGCAGTATTAGTATACATACATCAAAATACAAACAGTTGTGCTTCAGCGTTGGTTGAGTGAAGATCAATATGTCGGATTATTAGTCGTCGCCACCAAGTCTAACAGAAGATTTTGTAAGGTTTGTTAGTAAAATATTTTGAGATATTTACTTTTTCTAATTAGATTTTTTTGTTTATTTTTTTTGTATTAGATTACAAGATATAATTTTTGGATGCGATGAAAGGGAAGTGCCGAGGTGGAGTGATTCACGTAAATGAAATGAAAAAGTTTTATTATTAAAATTACTCTCCTGAACAAAATATCAGCGATTTTGTGGAAAATTTCAATCCGTCCAACGATGAGGGAAACTCTTTTTGTAGTGATGAAAGGGAATTACCATCTTCAATTTCATGTTCATCTCACAACTCCACCCCAATTTCTGGTAAAAGAAAGCGTAACCTCGTCCTTTGGAAAGCTAATATGCAAAAGAAATTGCGTCAAGGTGGACAAGAATACACAAACCGACAAGGGAAATTTATTCCTGCCAAATCAATTGGACCACCACGTGTTTTTATCCATGTTCAAAAATTTTTTCAGAAGAAGCAAGAAAAGCAATTCATTGTGGTTTTTGGAAATTGAATGACGAAAAGAAAAAAGAGTTCTACAGCAATTATTATTATAATTATTGATCATTTATTTAGTATAATTTTACTATTCTTAGCATTTTATATTATTTTTTTAAAAATTATTTTTAACATAATTAATAACAGTTTTTTTTAAAAGTATTCAAATTGTTTTCAAATTTTAATTCATTTGGTAAGTTATTATACAAATTTAATCCTTTATATAGTAACATATTCTTGGTTTTTTCATTTATATAGTAACATATTCTTGGTTTTTTCATTTCTAAAGTAATTAGGTCTAAAATTAAATATATTTCTTAAATTATAATGATGAATGTCCCCATTATACACCAATCTATTGCACAGGTATTCAGGATATATGTTATTCTTGATTTTGAAAACAATAATTAGTACATTCATACAAATTCTTTGGTACACCGACATCCAAACCAGGGTTTTATATCTGTTTAGCTTTAAAATTATTCTCATTGCACGGTTCTGTAGTTTCTGTAATCTGCTTATATCTTCTTGCGATGACATAAATATAATAGTTGAACAATATTCAAAATGTGGCTTTATGATGACGATAAAAATTTTTATAGCATTCATATACGACATTCTACACCTGATTTTAGAAAAGAAGTATATCTTCTTGGCAATTTTTTTTTGTAAATAGTTTATGTGGCTCTTAAAAATCATTTTATTATCCAAGATTATTCCTAAATACTTCATTTCATTCACTTCTTCAATCATTATATTATCCATTTCATTATATTATCCATTCAACCCTTTCATTGCAATTAATTTTTATAAATTTAGTTTTTTTGGTATTTAATTTAGTTTGTTTTGCTTTAACCAACAACAAAGCTTATCCAGTTCATCATTTATTACATTGCTACATTCATTTATATTATTACCAGATACATATAACAGAGCATCATCCGCAAACAAAAATAACTTGGACTTTTGAAAAATTTTAGATATATCATTTACAAAAATTAAGAACAATAGTACACCCAAAATACTGCCTTGCGGTACCCCTAACTTTACTTCAATTAAGGCCGATATAGCATTACCAACTTTTGTTCATTGTCTTCTATTGCTTAAATACGAATGAAACCATTTATGTTCAATGCCTCTGACACCATAGCATTTTAGTTTTTCTAGCAAAATATGGCGATCAACTGTCTCAAAAGCTCTCTGAAGGTCTATAAAAACTGCTAATATAATTTTTCTATCATGCACATCCATTTTCCAATTACTAACTACCAAATTTAATAGAGATTCACAACTATGATTTTTTCTAAAACCAGATTGATTTTCTGTGATTAAGTTGAATTTCTTCAAATAATCTTCTAATTGAACATTAACTACATTTTCCACAATTTTTGATTCAGTACTTATGTTATTTATTGGTCTAAAGTCTTCACATTTACAAGAACCTCTTACTTTTTCTGCTGGAATTATTATGCTTTCTTTCCAAATCACTGGAAAGATTCCACTTTCTAAAATTTTTTAATTATAGACAAAAAATTAGAGCCAATAAGATCAAATGAATCAATAAATATTTTTGTGTTCCCCATATTATTGTCTCTTTTATTATTCATACTTCTTAAGACATTTTTTAATTCATTAAGTGTAACTATTTTGAATTTAAAAGTATTATTAACTGGTTGAATTATAGTGTTATATTCAAATCTCATTATTAATCTTATTAATATTATCTATAAAATAAGTATTTAATTTTTCTGCAATTGCTAATTTTTCTTCAATAATTTCTCCATCAAAATTAATGTTAGTTATTTCAAAATTTTTCTTGTTCAATACATATTTTTTTATATTGCACCACATAGATTTTTGATCGTAGGAATTGACAATTTTACGTCTTATAAAACTATTTTTTGCATATTTTATTTTATTTTTAAATTTATTTTCCACGAGTTTATATTTGCACCATTCTTCCCTATTATTGGACCATACTGCAGCATAATATTGTGTCTTTTTTTCTGGTTTTAATGCCGCAAGTTCATTAAAGAACCAGTTACCTTCTATATTATTAACATTTTTTTTAACTACAAATTCATTAACTACGTAAGCTTTCACTAAACTTTTCAGCTTTAGAATTGCAATCTAAATAATAAGTAGTCATTATGTCATTTCTACATATTTTAGTTCTAAATCTATCTTTATTATATTTAAATATACTTAATTGATGAAACGTGTTATTATTTTTAATACTTGTATCTGCAACAACATTTATGTATAGCGTTTCATGATCACTCACTTTAGCATCATTATCTATCCCAATTTTCATAACAGTTCGATACCCAGTCAATTAATATTTTTGAGGATTCAGTTACTCGTGTATAATTTTCTACTATTTGCTTAAATAAATTTGCTTGGAATATTTCTTGCATTTTTAGCTTAATAATATCATTTTTCATCCAATTAATGTTAAAATCACCCATTATTATAAAATTTTCATTCATTTCACTCCACTCTTCTTTATAATTATTTATTTCAATCAAAAAATTATCATTAATATTAATATACTTAGGTGAGCGATATAAACCTATTACATGAAATCGATTGTTTCCGCAACTTCGATATATGTATTTCACACTTACGCGGCAATTTAATGTGTGCGGTTGATTTATATTGGGTGTAATTTAGTAAAAGTGTTTATAGAATTTGATTGTTTTATAATAATTGATTAATTGCTTTTATTTTCAAACAGTTTTTACAATTTCTCAAAAAAATAAACTTAAATAATAAAAAACTAAACTTTTAAAATAATAAAAACTCTTAAATGAATGAAAACATGTGAATTGTTTTTTTATATACATGCATACATCCTAATATGTATTTTTCTTTTTCTATCAAACAGTGCTCTTATTTTTTTATATTTTTTAATCGGCTTTTTATTATTATTTTTAGTGATAATTTAAATTAAATAATTAAATTGTTGTCAGATTTCCGTTCACTAATAATTTTTAATATTTGATTGCAAATATCGATATTTCGGAAACAACATACTTCCTTAATCAGTGCTTGTGGCTAACAGTTAGTAACCTGAGTGCTCTTATTTTTGAAAAGTTTTTACAATTGTACATTAAATATATTATACACTTTTTTTAAATTATTATCATTATAATTTTTATAGAAACTTTTAATTAATAAATATTTTTTGATTTAAAGCTTAAAAAATTAAACTTAAATAAACTTAACTTAAATAAATTTAACTTAACTTAAATGATAAATAACTCAACATTGATTAAAATAATATAAATTATATCGTCACTTAATTTTATAACTTCTTCAAAGCAACTGTTTACATAACACATAGTCACTAATTTATTTTGACAGATAATATAAAAATATACTAAAACTTCATACAATAATATTAATTTAAATGTTTTGATAAAATAAAGCTAGAATACAATAAAAATATAAAAAAATTAATTTTTTAAAACAAAAATGTGAATTTTTTAATTTCTAAATGATATTCAAAAATAAAATTAAAGTAAATAAAAGTAGCAGTGATACTTAGCTATACATTGTATATAATATGTAAATGAATGGATATAAATAAATAATAAATAAATTATAATTCAACTAATAAAAATTTCAATAAATAATATTACTAAAAAAATATTAATGATAATAACAATAAAGTGCATAACTTAACAATTTTTAACTTAAAAAATAAATTTGTTCCCTTTGATTATTTGAATTGAATTCAAATTGTGTTAACCTATAATTTTACCAAAGAGTACATATAATAAATAGAGTGAAGAGCAGGAACAAAAAATAAAATCCAATTTATTTTTTTCTTTGCCCAGTTTAGAAACAAGAAAAACATAAAAAAAAATCCTTTAAAAAAATTTAGAAATTAAATGTAATGAGAAGAGAATAGCAGTAAAGTTAACGCACTGGTAAGGTTTCATCATTCATCGTATATATGATTTATGAATGAGGAATTGATCAATAGATATACATACATATTATTTATATTTCTATTATTTTTGTTTTAGCTTTATATCAAAGAATTAAATAAGGATATTATATTGTTATTTCACATGCATAATCTTTTTGTTTGTGTGCTTTATTTTTTTTTCTGGTTAAAAAATGTTAAGAATTGAATTTGAATTAAAATTTTTATTTCTTAATTTTAAAATTCATCTAATTGTTATTAACGTGGAGAAGTGAATAAGCTAGTATCTACTTTATGAATTTCTGTTTGTGAAAAAAAACAATATTAATAATTTTATACCTAAGGCATTTTTTTCATTTTTTTCATTTTTTATCTTTTCAAACCAAAAGCATGTATTGATTTTATTTTTATATAATTTACATTATGTTTTTGTTATTTAATTTACTTAATTTTTTTCTAGATTTGTTTATAATTTTTAATCTATCCACTGTACTATTTGTAGAAATTTCCTTTTCGCTCATCCATTTGCAATTTCGCTTTATTAATATTGTTAAAAATAAATCTAGAATTTTAATTCTATGTTGATAACAACTTTCATTAAAACTGTACCAATTTGGGTGTCTTCTTTTTGTTAGTTCAATTATTTTAATTTTCATGAGTTCTTTATGATTTTTTTTTGTGCACATTTTGCTTAAACATTGCTTTGAAGTATTTGAACTGATATAAAGATATATAAAAAAAATATGTACTTGGGTTTTTTAGATATTGATATTGATATTGCTCGGTCGAAATATACGTACGGAATTTAATAAATGATTCTGTGGGAAGTTCTAACAAAGAATTGTTATCTATTAATACTCGTTCACAATTAGTACATTTCAACGACATTCTGTACGCTATATACCCAATAAAATACTTTAAGGCATTTTCGTCCAATATATCCAAATCCTGCCAAAAAAAATTATATACAATATATTATATGCGTATAATATATAATGCATATATATATTATATATAATGCATATAATATGTTATATGTATATATTATATTAGGATAATTTATTCTGTTTTGGTAAGTGATAGATACGGATGTGTAAAAACATTGTTTTAAGAATTTAGTATTTTCTATATTTAAAACCCTTATTCCCTTAACATTGTAAAAAACGTAGTCTTACCAAAAATATTTTGTTTATGTTATTTTCTTCAATAGCACTATCTTCTACTGTTTCTAAATTAATTTCATCAGAACATTTATTAAAAACTGCTATGTCCGATTTAGGAATTGTTAAATTTTCACTGAAATTTCCATTATCCTTCATTTCATTTAAGGAAATAATGTTGTTGCACTTATCAGAAACCATTTGTGCTTTTATTAGCTGTGATGATGCTATATATTTTATGTGGTTTTTAAATTCGTAAGCAGAAGAATACCTTTTATAGAATATAAAATGAATAAATATTTTACATTAAAAATTTAAGATTGATAACTTACCAGAAATTCCAAATTTTCTTACACATCCTTTTAGATTTGCATTTTTTCTACTTTCTATATTTACATCCTTTAAAAAAGTTTTCGTTTCATTTAAAAAATTAAAAGCTGCCTTTACTTAATACATTTTTGTAAGCATTTTTATTTTTTGTATTAATAAATTTTACATTAAAAACATCAAACAGATTATTCATTTTTTCAAAAAAAATTGCAGTTGGTTGTGCACATTCAGATAAGTTGCCAACAAATTTATTGGATTCTACCAAAGTTCGAATTCCAGCTGAAACAGTCCAACTAAGTACTTGTGTGGCATATTTTGTTTTCATTCTTCGAAAGTTATTAGGGCAAATGTGCTCTGGTTTTAGTTTTGGGCATAGTCGCACGTTTTGTTTGCTATCTATTTCAAATAATTTCTCTACTATCGCCCAAGAAACAACTCCATCATTAGTTTTTAAATTACAATTCAGTAAAATATTTTTTACAGTTTTTATCAAATGCACGAAATCGTAAAATGCCATTATTTTTTGTTCATTATGATAAAAATAGGGTTTATCTTCTTTAACTGTAAGATTTTTATATAGATTTCTGTTATTGGCTCCTTGGTCACTTATTATTCCAACAATTTTAATATTCACGAAATCACACATTGTTAAAATAGTTTTTATAAAATCTTGTAAACTATTTCCTGATATTGAGGTTGCTGAAATAGCATGAGCAACCAAATAAGACCATTTTGAGACTAGTCTGCTGATCATGAATGCACAAACTTGGGAACCCAACACATTTTTGCGTTTAGTGCCGTTATCTACTACTCCACATACTTCATCTTTTGCTGAATCGTATGTGATACATTTTCTTATATGAATTTCATCGAACATCAGAACACCAAGAGAATTAAGTTTATCTTAACAAAAGAAATATAACTTATCAATATAGATATATATATATTTACATAACATCTCCTATCTCCTATATATAAAAATGACGTGTGTGTTTGTAATATTAAAACTCAAGAACCACACAAAAATTTATGGATGTTTGGGTTGGAAATTCTCCCGCTCGGCGGTTCGGGTAGCTGCCATACAACTCCCAGCACCGATATTAGGAATATTTTAAAAATAAAAAGTGTTGCAGACATGAAAATTTGTACTTAGATACCATCTCAAAAATGATCTCAGAAATAAATATATCTAATCTTTAATTTAAGATGCCAAAAAAAATTAATATTTTATTCTATGAGAATGTTTTTATTCTATGGATAAATTTCGTGTTTATTGCCACGCAATGAAATTTAAAAACGAATCACCAGGCATCCGTTGTTCGAAGGGAAAGGTTAAATTATTGACACTTAATGAGGGCCAGCAACACGGACCGGATATAGCTATTATGTATATAAATTAAAATTATTTTCAATAATGTATATACCTGAATCTTTAAATTTTTCTTTTAAGATTTGAAATTGCTCGTCATATATTCCAGCTGGACAATTTTTTATTGGCAAATACTTCAAAAATGTTGGTCTTGAAGGCATCTTACAACCGAGGTTTTTTAAAAATTCGTATGCGTTCGGAGATTTATAAAATAATGAACAGGCTAGAACTCTTTGACTTTCTGGCCATTTTTCATTTTTCGCTGTAACAAAAATTTAATGAATAAGTATACAAAATTGATTTTTTCTTGAGAAAGTTAAATATAAAAGTTTATATAAATAAGGATATCAAAAACTTATCAAATTTTGATTATATTTGCAATTTCATTATTTTTATTTATATACAAATATTTAAGAAAAGTGATAATGTTATTTTAGGACATACCTTTTTCTGATAGTATCATTTTCGCAAAATTTTTTGCAAGTTCTGTATTGTGTGTTGCATCAATTGCTTTTTTTAAATCCATTTTTGTTTTTTTTTTTATTATTTTGTATTTATGTCTTATATTTTTATAATATTTCCGTAATTTAAAATATTTAGTTTTGAATTCATTATTTATAAGTTTTTGTTTTTTTTTGTATGCCATATGCATATTTTTTCTTTGAATTGTCTTACGTATTAAGAGATTCAACTAAAGACGGACTACGAAATTTTTCTATCATCTTTCTCGTACTTCTTTCCGGAGTACTAAGAAGAATATCACAATTTTGTTTTTCTAGAAGCTCCACCGTTGAAGAAGAATAAGATTTATTTCCATTTTTATTTAGTTGAAGAGCAGAATTTTCTTTTTCAAATTTATATTCCAAATTGTCATCGCAACTTAGTGAAGGTACAGCAACACTGCTTAATCTCTTGGTTAAAATATCACTTTTTTCGAAGTGTTTTTCGCAAACGTAGTAGTTTTTCTTCATATCTAAATAAAGATCCTAAGCTTCAAACCACTTTTTTCTCTTTTCTACGTTACCTGTAGTATTAAATTACAAAAAAATATAGATAATAAAAATATGTGTAAGTACTTACGTGGAATTTGGAAAAATCTTAAGTCACGAGTTTGTTTTTCTGTAGATTCACAGAATTTGGCAACACACTTTTTACAATTTTTCATTTTTATTACTTAATTTATAAAAAAAAATAAAAGTTTAAAATTATTTTTTAAGTTTAAAAAAATTTCAAATTTCACTATTACCTGTAGGTTTATTTTAGTAATCACAAAACACAAGTTCTAAGATACTAGCTACTAATATTCACTTCTCCAGGTTAATAACAATTAAACGAATTTTAAAATTAAGAAATAAAAATTTTAATTCAAATTCAATTCTTAACATTTTTTAACCAGAAAAAAAACTAAAGCACACAAACAAAAAGATTTTGCATGTGAAATAATAATATAATATCCTTATTTAATTCTTTGATATAAAGCTAAAACAAAAATAATAGAAATATAAATAATATGTATGTATATCTATTGATCAATTCCTCATTCATAAATCATATATACGATGAATGATGAAACCTTACCAGTGCGTTAACTTTACTGCTATTCTCTTCTCATTACATTTAATTTCTCAATTTTTTTAAAGTATTTTTTTTTATGTTTTTCTTGTTTCTAAACTGGGCAAAGAAAAAAATTAATTGGATTTTTTTTTGTTCCTGCTTTTCACTCTATTTATTATATGTACTCTTTGCTTTTACTAAACAAAAACAAACTGTTTAAATTGTCAAGTGAACTAACTGTCATTCATTCAATGGGAATGGATAAGTGCATTTATAATATCAATCAGTAATTCTCAAACTTTTTGTCAATGTAAACAGTGTTCGCACATGTTAACAAACAATTAACTTTTAATATAAGAAGCAGTGCTCTCAAACTATAAAATAATGATTAATAACAGTGGATATACATTAATATAAAATAGTTAATTCATAAATAATAATTAGTACATTTTATGTTTACACACAAATTTAATTTAATTATATCAAGTTAATACATAGTCATACGTATAAATTAAACTTTATAATATTAATTTAACAATTAAAAAAAAAAAAAAAAAAATAAAATTACAAAAATTTTGTTTATTTACAAAAAAATAAAAAATAAAAAACTTAAATAAAAAAAAAAATTTGTTTGATAAACTAATTTATAATGATAAATTTACTAATAGTTGTTGACATTGTTATTTCAATTTATATAACAATACGATTTTTATTCACTTTCAATTAATTAAATACAATTTATATATTATGTCAATAAAATAATTATAATAACCAAACATTAACACCGAATTATCATAAATACACAAAATAATAACAAACAATTATATCACAAAATACACCAAAATAAACAAATAAATAAACAAAAAAAAAAAATTTAACACTTTTTGTCAATCACATTGTTACAATTTTTATCGTTTTAAAAAAACTTTAAATTTTTTTAATTATTTAAACATAAAATTTTCAACTATGAGTTTCAAATGTGAAATTTCAAATTGCATCGGTTATGATAAAATGTCAAAATTCAAAACATGCAAAGGTTTTTGCAGAAGAAAATTTCATGGTATATGTATTAATGCTCCGAGGGATAGTAACTTGATTTTCATGTCCAATTACTTTGTTTGTAATGATTGTCAAGATAACCATAACCTTCTAACAAAAATGCATGATAGTCTAAAAGCGGGCATAACAGACCTAAATGATAATAGCGCGAACATGCTTAACAGGAACGCAAGAGATTTTGAATCATATTCGGAATCTTTTGCCCACATGGGAAGCAGTTTTGATACACTAAACAATAAAATTTCGGATTCTCTTAACAAACAGCACATAATCATTAATGAATCAATTATAAATTGTTTATCGGAAATCAAATGTGAAAATAATAATCTGCTTCACAGCTTTAAAAATGAAATCAGACAACTGAATGCTGAAAAATGCTCTTGTAACACAAGACAAATCTAATGAATGATGAAATCAGGGAAATGGTTAAGACCATTGAAATTAATATCAATTCCAGCATTAAGAAGATAATCGAAGCAGTGTTGATGATAGGTGCCGATAATAGTTCTAATAATAGTCCGCGCACAGACAACAGTACGATGCTAGGTTTTGATGTTTTATTGTCTGAACTGGGCCTGTTGAAAGTTAAATTAAATACTTTGGAGGATAAAATCGATAAAGCAACCTTTCCAAAGGTATCTAACCCTCCGTTCGATGATTCAGTTGTGGACTCAGTTGTTGATCATCTTAATATAGATGCGGAGATTGCTGCTGCAATTAGCGAGCCTGTACTTGTTGCGCCATATAATGCTCCAGAACTTAATAAATTTGGTACAACTTGGTCATCGTCAGACTGGGACAATAGAATTAAAAAACTAAGAATTTCCAACCAAACAGAACCCTGCTCAAAATTATCCAAAAATATTGAGAAATTTCACTGATTTAGAAGCGGCCTTCTTTTTAACCGGAGCTCCTCCTGACGCCAACGTTGAATGGGTACAGTAATTTCTACAAAAGAAATTTTGCATATCTGTTCTAAGTTTTCTGCATATTAAACCAAAAAAAACTTCAAAAAAGAAAGCCACTTTCTCATGTTTCAAATTTATAATTCATGAGCGTTGCAGCTGGTTGTTTCCGTGTAGTAGCGTCGACAAAAAAGGTATTAAAATCTTAATTCAGCCTTGGAAAGAGAAGACAGCACATCTCAACTCAAGAAATAGAAATAAAATTATAGTATCTAAGAATCTGACAAAAAATAAAAATAATCTTAAGCTAAAAAATCATTATAGTAATAGTAGTACTAACACCACTAACTATTTTCGTAATTCAAAAAAACCTCATTCTAACTCTATTTCTAATAATTTTCAATCTAGTTCTAAGAGTGTTAAGAAGACTAGTAACCTTAACATTGCACCTTCTTTTAATAATAACCTAAAAACTAAATCTGTTAATAGTAATATAAAAACTAACTTGAACTCTAACAGTAGCTCTAATAAAAATATTAAACCTCTTAAAACTGTTACGCCAATTACTAGGTCACCCAAATATCCTAACTTCATTCAAGGAGACACCTTTATTGCTGGGGCTGCCCCAGCCTTCACAAATCGTTCTACATGTAAAAACTCGCCCAATTTCATCAATCCATTAGTCCCACCGGTCGTCAGGTTAACGCAAAATTCAATCGATTTTGGAGATAGTAGTTACGTTCTCTCAAGATTTAGAGATCGTAGAACTTACGATAATGTGCGGCTTTATTTGGTTTACCTGCATGACCGATCTGAAACTGTATGTGTTGACGGTAAAACGAAAACTAGTATGAAAGTTTTAATACAGCAAGAAGGTCTGCCATCCGACTACCTAGAACTATTTAAGTTATTTATTCGCTATCACGAAACTCTTGGTTTATCTAGTGATACCGTAATAAGGGACCTTGATACTTATCGTAGCCATGTATTCAACAATTGGGTTCATAGAACAAAGAATAACAATAAAAAGTTTTTTCGTCCCTAGTCCGAACTTGAAAACAGTTGAACGTCATGACAAGGCCGATAATTCAACGATTAAAACTCATCCTATAAAAAAATTTTCCTTATTTTACCAAAACGTTAGAGGTATGCGAACTAACACAACGGAGGTATTCATAAATTCCAAAATTTTGGATCATGATATCTTTGCTTTAACGGAAACGTGGTTGCATAGTTCTATTAGTTCTTCTATTGAGCTTTTTGATCCTTCATATACTGTTTTTCGTAAAGATAGATATAAAAATCTAACTAATGCTATTGTCCCGAAAGGAGGAGGCGTTCTTATTGCAGTTAGAAATGAGTTTAACGCTAATGAAATCTCGTTACCTATTGCTGATTCTTTAGAACTGGTTGCAATTAAGGTGGAACTTTGCAATAAAACTATATATATAGTATGTTGTTATATTCCACCAAATTCAGTCCTTAATATTTATCTTGAACTCTCTTCTGTTGTAGATTCAATATCAGCTTTACTTAACCCTTTTGATGAACTTGTAGTATGTGGAGACTTCAACCTACCCAACATACGTTGGAGGCTTCATGACGAAGAACCATTCTTAATTCCAGAATACATTATTTCTGAGTCTGAAACTTCTTCAATTGATGGATTTAACGTAAATGGTCTTCAACAAGTTTTGAAGAAAAAAAACTTTCAAGGAAAACAACTTGACCTTATATTCTCTTCGGACTGGATCAATTTGATTGAAATTGAACAAAATTTACCTCTTGTTACAATTGACAACTACCATCCACCTATATGTTTTTCATACTGTAATAATAGCCCTGTGAATAACACGGTATGCACCACATATAGATTCAATTTCTTTAAAACCAACTTTGTTGCCCTAAATAACTACTTTTTATCAATTAATTTTGAAACTTTTATTTGTGATTTAAACATGGAACAGGCGATAACTGAATTTTATCGCATTATTGAGGATGGTTTTAAGTTGCTTGTTCCCTTGACACGTGTTAAAGATTCTAATATAAGCCCAAGTTGGTTTACACATGATTTAAAAAATCTGAGAAATAAGAAAAATAAATCTTGGAGAAAATATTTGAAACTGAAAAATAATGAATCATACCTTAAATTTGTTAATCTTTTGAATTCTTACAAGGTTTCAGTAAATACTAAGTACAGGGACTATCTCACTATTACAGGTTCACTGCTAAGGTCTAATCCAAAATCATTCTGGAAATTTATCAATTGTAAACGAAAATCAGATGAATATCCCAATTACATGACTCTTGGAGGTATAACCATTACCTCGTCAGAGGCTATAGCAGAACAATTTAAAAAATTATTTTCTTCTTCTTACCAAGAAAATAAATTTGAAGTGGATCCATCTCAATTCTCACATCTACCACTTCTCCCGCTAATTCCGATCTCATCAATCAATTTTCAAGCAACTGACGTTAAAACCTATTTAGATAATCTGAGTAGTAACATTTTCCTAGGCCCTGATAATATTCCGGAAATAATCTTAAAAATTGTTCTGATTCGCTTGCATACCCTTTGTCTATTTTATTTAATTTGTCTCTTAAAGTTGAAATATTCCCTCAAATGTGGAAAAAGGCCTATATTAAACCGGTTCATAAAAAAGGGTTAAAAAATGATATCGCAAACTATCGCCCAATTGCAAAGCTATCGAGCATCCCAAAGCTATTTGAACTTATGGTATATGATGCGATATATTATGACTGCGCTGCTTTACTTGCTCCCAACCAGCATGGGTTTATGAAAAAAAGATCTACTGTCACAAATTTGGTGGAATCTTGCTCCACATTTCTAAACTCAATGGAGGCTGGTCTTCAAACAGACGTGATATATACTGACCTAAGTAAGGCATTTGATTTTTTACCCCATAGTGTAATTCTGCTGAAGCTGCGTAAATTAGGTTTTCCCAATTTTTTGTTAAATTGGATAGATTCTTATCTTTCTAACAGATCTTACAATGTGCTCTTTAGATTTACCCCTTCAAGTACGTACTACGCTAATTCTGGTGTTCCTCAGGGCAGTCCTTTGGGCCCACTAATCTTTATTATTTCCGTCAACGATGTAATTTCGGTCCTTAAAAACAGTAAAGTCATCATTTATGTGGATGATATGAAGATATTTAAAGAAATTAGCACAACTAAAGACTCGGCCCTGCTTCAACACGACTTGAATACCTTCTTAAATTGGTGTACAATTAACAACCTATTACTGAACGTTGACAAATGCAATGTCATTTCTTTCACCCGCCGAAACGCACCATTCACTGCTGATTATACTTTGGACAACAAATTTGTCAAACGAGTGACGCAATTCAAGGACCTGGGAGTGATTTTTGATGATAAATTGTCATTCGTCCAACACATAAATTCTATTGTGAATAAAGCAAACTCTATGTTGGGGTTTATTAAGAGATGGTGCAAAGAATTTAACGATCCATACATTTTTAAATCCCTTTACATGTCCCTCGTAAGACCCAACCTGGAATATGCTAGTCCTGTCTGGTGTCCTTATTACACTACTCATAAAAATAAAATTGAGGCAGTTCAAAAGAAATTTCTACGTTACGCTCTCTGCCACTTACATTGGTCGAATCCGCTTGTACTACCACCATACACTCATCGCCTTAAGCTTCTACAATTAAATACCTTAGAAACGAGAAGAATTACTGCTGATATCCTTTTTATTTTTCAAGTTTTTAATAATCTAATTGATTCCAACAATATCAAAACAAAAGTCAATTTGCACTTTAATTCCAGTACCCGTTTTCGTTCAAATAATATTTTTATCCCATCCTTCCATAGAACCAATTACGGCAAATCAGAACCACTAACCAGAATGTTCGCTACCATCAATAAATACAAAAACTTTATTGATTTTTCCCTGACCATTCATTAGGTCAGGAATACTCTTGTATCCCAGTTGCCATAGCTTTTGCGATCTTTCTAATTTTTAACACGAAGTAGTTTGTAGTTTTAGTTATTCTTATTTTCTTTCTTTTTATTTTTATAATATCATATTTTTTTTTTTTGTAATTTTAATTTAATTTTTTTAATATATAATATAACACCACCCGTATGTCTTGAATGACTATTTATATTCAATAGCTAATAATTATTCAATTGTAGCAAGTCATCATTATCGTTATCTGTAAAATGAGTTTCTGTTAAACAAATTATATCAACACTATTACTACTACAAATAATTTGTTCTGATTCTGCAAAATTATTCACTACTCCCTGTATATTAAAATATAAAATCTTTACATTATGATTAACATTCTTTGGTTGCTAATATATAATTCTTTCTGACTCAATTTTTAATTTTCTTTGTAGTATTTTAGATTCATTACTATATGCATGATGGTATATATTGCAATTTTCATCTCCCAAACTATTTTTTAATTTTTTGCATTTTATGCATATCAATGTATTACTAACACATTCAGAAGCTCTATGATCATTTTCAGAACATTTGTAACATACAATTTTTGAGTTACATTTTTCAGCAGTATGGTTGAAACCAAGGCATCGGTTACACCTAAGAACATGTAATTTTTCATATACCCAACAACTACTAAAACCCATTGTTAGCCTTTTATTTGTCATAATTTCCTTAAATGCCTCTCCATCTACTTCAACAATAGCATTAAATATTTTATTATTTTTATGCGATTGATACACTTTCAAGCATTCAATTTTAGTACATGTAATATTATTTTGGATCTTTATTGAATTTATAACTTTTTCTTTTTCAAGACATTCATCCATACCACAAATTAAAATTTTTGGACATTTTGTTCTGGGTGCCATAATATCATACGTATTTTTTTAATTTTTCTTTTAATTCTTTTTTCAAAAATTCTGCTGAATTTTTATCTTTACAGCAAATTGACCATCTCTACGCTCATACACTTTATTAATATTAACTGGAATTTTACTTACATCAACTCTCTCTTTTATTTCTCTCATTTACCCCGTATACATGATAGCTTCAAGTAGGCTTTAAGAAAGCTTCAACATCATGTATACGCTAGCTTATTTAAATTAGCTTCACTAAAGTCAATCACAAAAATTTACTTTCTTGACTTGAAAATTTTAACCGAATACGCAGCTTGAGAGTTTGAGTTGACATTTAATGTCAAATATTTGTTGTTGTTTTATTATAAATATAAATTTTGTTTATTAAAAATATAAGTTTTGTTTGTTTTGTTAATTTAAAAAATAGAATTAAGATTTAAAAGAGTAAGTAAATAAAAAACTTTTAATTTTATATTTTGTTTAATCTTTAAATTTACTTAAAGTTTACGTTCAATTGAAATAAAAAATATGAGCAAACGCAACATATGGAAAACTGAAGAGCGATGCTGAGCATATTTAAAGAATTCGAATGTATAAAGAAATTCGACGGAAAGAAATAAAGAAACAGTGAAATTTATGGGGAAGTGGAAAAAAAAATGATAGAAAGAGGGTATACAGATAAGTCGTTGAAACAAATCGAAGTACGGTGGAAAAATATAAAATACGACTTCATAAAAACGAAAAAAAATAAAATCAGGGGATATGTAAAGGATGTGGCTTTAATTCGTTATCTAATTTTGCACATATATACAAAAACGTTCGCTTGTCCATTCGAAAATTTTCTAACATTTCAGTATAATCGTTTCCATTAAATATTCTTTTCCAGCAATGTTGGCTTCTTTATTTCATCCATATTTTTTAGGGCTTCTTATTTAAAACGCATAACATTAAGTCAGCATTCAAGCGATTTATTTCCTCAATTTTTTGATATAAAAGTGGTAATCTTTTCCTTAATATCTTTCTTTTCTTTAAATTGTTTTGTTTTATTATATTTAAAAAAATATTTTGCAGTAAATTTCTATTTTTATAATAGCCTTCTAAAATATTTGTCACTACTAAAATTTCATTATCCATTTATCCAAATCAATTAGTACAAATTAAACCAAATTTTACGAAATACTAATTTTATGAAAAATACATATGTCAAACTCAAGCTATTTTCGAGCTGACAGCAACTCAAGCTGGTTAATCTAAAACACAGCTTAAAATTTCAAGAAGAATTCAAGTCAAGTACTCAAGCTATCATGTATACGTAGTAATTGTTTGCTTACACTCCTGTTGACTTATGTTAGAAAAAGAGATATTAAAAGAGTACGGAACTAAATGCGAAAAATGAAAACAGAAAAGATGTAGCGTTTGACTATTATCTTCAAAACAGAATAATTCAAACCTGTAAAAAAGTTTTTATTTCCACTTTAAATATAAGTGAAAGGAGAATTTATTATTATTTTCAAGTGTTTTAATAAAACCACTGTTGTCCCATTACCTTCCAAACAGCATTTGACAGGAAGAAAAAAAATTGGAGACGACTATTTAAATGAAGTTAAGGCACATATTGCTAGCTTTCCAACGATGGAATCTCATTACTGTCGTTCTTCGTCTTCAAAAAAATATTTAGAAAGTCATTTAAATGTTACCAAAACCAAAATGTATGCCCTGTACAAACAAAAATATGAAAATCCTGTAACCATCGATGTTTACAGAAGGGTGTTTAACTATGACTTTAATTTATCGTTCTACTTACCTAAAAAAGATCGATGCGACAAATGCCAAATATAAAAATATTGAAAATAGAAAGGAGTATCCAGAATACAAAAACCACATAGAATTAAAGCAATTTGTAAAATATGAACGAGATCTCGACAGGAAAAATATTGATCCTCAAAAAGTTGTTATATGCTTCGATTTACAAAACGTTATTACACTCCCGAAGGGCTACACTTCTAATTTTTACTCTAAAAGAAAATTGACTGTATTTAATTTAACCGCTGTAATTTTGATTCCAAACAAACCAAAAATCACTTTTTGCGCAATGTAGAGTCAAGGAACTATGGGACGATCAGGTGATAATTTAGCTTGTGCCTTGATTAAAATCTTAAAACAAGTCTTACAAACAGAAACTGATATTGAGGAAATGTTTTGATGAATTAGAAATTCACAGGCCTTTTGAGTTTAATAATATTGTTCAAAAATATAAACTACAAAAACGTTAATTTGAATATCATTCAAATGCCACCTAAAGATTTTAATTTGTACAGTCGCAAATCGTCAGAACTTTCTTTTCAAAAGGTTCCATTCAGCAAATTAAAATAATTGAGTATTCTAGAGATTTTAGTATGATTAAATACAAATTATATCCTAAACATAATATGATAACTATTGTTTACATTAATAAAAAAAACAACGATTTTTTCGAAATGCTGTTGATATTGAAAAGATATTATCTGCACTCTTGAGGCATTCTGAAGTAAAACCTATCAGCCGAGAAAAGAAAGATGATTTAAAATCTATGCCCGAAACGGAAAAAGGTTAATTTAAAAATTTGACTTAAAATTTAACAAAACTGAATTTATTGTGATATTTTATTTATTTTATTAGTAATAAGCTAATTTAACTTAACATTAATAATATTACAGTAGTACAAAGAAGATTGATACTGGAATTTTTCGTTCAAATTATGAAGCAGAATAAGTTATTTAGTTTTATAAACGTTATTGTTGAAATAAATAATATTTTCTAAAAAACAAATTTATGTTTAAATTTAAATTTTTAATTGATATACAGGTAATAAAGTTTAATCCCTTCAAAATTCTCAATTCCCTTTTACGTTATATTTTAAGATTAAGGACTAAAATTCCCAAGGGAAAAAGCAAAGATATCATTACCAAAATTAATCAAAAAGTAAAATACCTTAACACTTTTTGCGTAAAAGAAAAGTCAGAAACCCTCAAATCACACCTTTATTTAATCCTATATTCTTTTCAAATCTGCAGCTTACAAAAGTCTTGTTATAAACTTCAGTTCAATCTGTTACACGACAGAATTTCAAAAATTAAACGTTAATGGCTCGAAATCCTTTCAAGACTGGAGCCTACTGAGAAATATCTTTAATATTAATTTCATCTTTTTCACTTCACTCATTCTCGAGAAGAAAAAATTACAAAATGCTTATGCTTTTTTACTGAATCTTAAAAAAAATTTAAAATTTGTAGGTTTAAAATGGAAATTCATGGCACTATAACTATATAAACATGAGAAAATCACATACGACAAGAGAAAAACTTTTAAAAACAAAAAATTTTGCACATACGACAATCCATCCGCCACTCAACAGCTTTTAGGTCCGAAACTAAGCGTGGGCGGCAACTATTCGACAACTATGAATCGAAAGCTGATTTGATACGTTGTATGTTGTAAAAAAAAATATTGAATTTTATCGTCCAGTTTTTGAATAACTGCAGCTCAAACCTTTAACATCGTTTTTCTGAAAACCATATTTCGTCACATTCACCAAACGTTTTTCCAGCCGACGAAATATTTTATTACCATCAATAATCAACAGCATGACATGCATTCAAAATCAAATAAATTTATTTTTGTTATCATATTTTAAATAGCAAACACACCTACATATGTATTAAATTATAATTTTTAGTTCAGAAATCTAAAGTATACCTACATATAGTACATATATATATGTATTGTACATCTGCTCAATAGTTTTCTGTATGATAAAAATGTTATTATCATATTATATTATAAAAGTTTTATCATACAGAAAACTATTGAGCAGATGTACGTATGTACATACATACATAGGTATGTTTACTATAAAACAATTTACCATTATAAAATTAAAGTATTTTGTTTTTTAAATTGTTTTTAGGTATCTTTTTTAATTTTCAATGTTATTCCATACTTCATCGCATATCTTATTTCTTTTAATTTTGCCATCGTGCTCAATTTCCATATCCATAGCATTAGCAAAGTTTTCATTATTTTCATCATCCAAATTAATAGGAATGTCGTGTTCCTCACTAGATTCATTGATAATTATAAAATTGTGTAAAACCACACATGCAGCAATTATGTACTTAATATTCGTTATCGATTGGTATTTGACTAATTCTAAAATTTTGAATTTGGCTTTGAGAATTCCAAAGGATTGTTCAATGCAAACACGCAGAGAACTCAAATACATATTGTATTTTTTTTCCTTTGCGGATAAGTTTCCATAATCTTTATATGGAATCAGCAAATATTTATGCAGAGAATATGCTAAGTCACCAACAAGATGTGCATTGCTTGGAAGATTTATTTCATTCCTTTCAAAAGCATTTCCTATATCGCTGTTCTTCCAAACGCATGAATCGTGGGCTCGTCCTGGCCAGCCTATGAACACATCTAAAAATTTTAATTACTGTCGCATATCGCCAAAAAAAAAAATTTTAATATGTAAGTTAAAATTATCTCAATAAATTACATAAAATTAAATTTAAAACTTACCTGCATAATAACCAAATAATAATTTTTCCTGTTATAGTAACTTTGTGGGTCGTGTTGTGGACAATTAATCCATACATAAGTACCATCGACAGCACCCGCAACGTTTGGTAACTTATTTTTTCTATTGAAATTTGTTATAATATTCAAATGATCATTATAGGAAGGCCATTGAATGTATTTAGTGCTTAAAGTCGTAAGTATTTTACATATTTAATTTACGATTTTATGTGTTGTAGATTTAGATATACCAAATCTGTCTGAAATAGTTCGATAGCAGCCTTTATTAGTAAGATACCAAATTGTTATATACAATGCTTGCTCCAAAGACATTAAAGGTTTGGTAATTGATTTCCATTGCGGGCTTAGTTCTGTGGCTAATTTCTAAAAAAATTGAAAACTCATTAAACTCAAAAACAATTACTTGATATTATATCAAAAATTAGAAAAAATTATTAATTACCGAAAAAGACTCCTTTCCCATTCGGAAATGTGAAAAAAATATGTTTGACGACATCAGTTCAATAATATTTACATAATTTTTTGTTTTAGGTATATAATCTTTTTCTCTTTTTTTCAAATATAGCAACATCAAAAAAAGTTTTTTTTCTAAATATTTTTTCATATTATGGTTATCGAAATTAGAATTTAAAATGTCTATGAACTCGTTATTTAAAATTTTAACCACTGACATCTTTTTTAATTTTATATTTCCTCCTTACAATAAAATAAATACCGAACATCTGACATTTCAGTTTTTGAATGATGCATAAGTTTTTTTTTTAAGTAGCAGTCGTCCTCGTCTTTAAAGTTCCTTAAATATTTAAAAAAAAGCTTTTGTAGTTTTAAGTTAAAGTTTCCAGTGCATAATGCGATATCGAAAAAGCCCTAATTTGTACTGTATTTTGGTTAGGAAATCTTATTAGTATGTTGGTGAAATGTTATGTATATCGAAGCTATGTTAAAATTTTATTGTTCAAATTTATTTTACAGATTTCATAATATTTAATTTTATTAAAAAAGAAATATAAAAGAAATAAAAAAGATTTATGATTAAAAAGTAAATAGTAATAAAAAAAGTTTTAAATAGGTACCTTTTTTTATTTAAATAAACAATAAAATAAACTTTTCATTTCCTTTAAATTATATTTAATTATATTTATATTAAATTTGTTTTTTAAATGTAAAAAGTTTTGAAAAAGTTATTAAAATATCTTATTTTAAAAAAAAATTTATTTTTAAAAAACAACTAGGAACAAAATTATATATTTATTAAAATCCACAAAATTTTTTTTTTTTAAATAAATTATTATTTACGTATACGGTTGTTTTCTAAGTAAAATCATTGATTAATAATATTATAAAGATAGACATTTTCAAACAAAACTAACAACAGCAAATTTTCAACTCACTTTGTCAATATTCCCTTCATTGCATATGTGTTCCCCCGTTTATGCAATGTGTCAGTGCATTTTCTATATTCAATTTGAATTTTTAAATTTTTGAACGTTTTATACGACTTTATTCTCTAAATAATTTGTATGTGTTCAGTTTCTATATACTGTTCTTGAATGTATATTATTGTTTTTAACTTTTTGTTATTTGAATTTGTATAATTTGGAATTTTTTTGAATTGATAGGTTCCAAAGTTTCAAATATGGATAGCATTTTTATCGAGTAGTCTTTTAAGAAAATTTTTTTATTTTTTTATTTTTCTCTCAATATACATTGTAATGAAAGGATTTTTATAATTCTTGATATTGTGCATGTATATTATTTGTAATAAAAAATTATAAAATTATAATATAATTTTATAATGCTTAGAAAACAAAAATATTTTTCTTTTTTTAATTGAATAATTTTCAAAAATAAAACAATTTCAAAAACTTCAAATAATAGTGAACATTCATTCACTTCATGATTTTTAATATATATTCATACATACTACATACATATATATATATATAAATTTAGAAATTTAATCAAATTTTTATTTTTAAAAGGCGTTATTTGGTTATTTCAATATGTGGATATGTATGTATGCATGGATTTTAAAATTATAACAAAATTTAAAAATATTTGAAAAACTCATTGGTATCACAATGGTATTTTTCAAATTAATTTTCTACTATGTCATTATTTTCATAACAAGAGTATTAAACATCAATATGCAAAGGCCTGTCATGATTTACTCCAGCTTTGAAAATATATTGTTGTTGTAAATAAAATTCATCAAATTCGTAATATATTTTTAAAAATATTTGCAACTTATTGTGCAGGTGGATTTGTTTAGAACTTTTAATTTTTTAAGATAATCTAACATGTTCTGTACGAACAAATATGGACAATTTTTAATAGTTGTTTGTACGTATTTTTAGTATAAATATTTGAAGAATTTAAAGAAAGACCAGCAGTTTACATATTACTCACTACAGCAGGTTTACTTTATTACTCATTGTTATATAGAACAAATTAAAATTAGAGTTATTTTGTTTTTGTAGCTGCATATTTCCATATGTATTAATTGAAAAGCTAAAACGGCTAAGATTTTTTGCAAACTGATATGAGTATTTCCAGTCTTGGACAATATTTTTGATGAGCATTTTTCTCTTTGGAAACAATTTTCTTAATTATATCTCAGTTAATAATTTTATAAAATGTACCAGTTACCAAAATCATTTAAAGGAAATAATTTATAAAGGAAAAGAACCATCTTACTGTATAAAAAGGGATTGTATAGATGGTGTAGAAGATTTAGATGGGGATAGAAAACAAAAACTAGCAACAGAAGCACATTTCTTTATGATTCAAGGTTTACATGAAAATGGGGTTACAATTTATCCAAAAATAATTTGAAAGGAGAAACTTTAAAACCTTTCATTTTTTTTATCAATTTACTACTAAAATATCTTAAAATAAGGTAGACCCTCTTTTATGATTGGAATGGAAATAAAATTTATGCGTTTTTGATATGACATCTTATAAAATCTGTCAGAAATTCTTTTATAAAACCCGATTTTGAAAACTGGAATAATGATATTATTAGCTTTCAACAATTTTACCTAAAGTTCATAGCACCCATATTAATTCTAACACATTTGAAAAATGTGAGTAAAATCAGCTTTTCAATTATTTAGTCATAGTACAAATGCAGCCACAAAAGCAATAAATAACACTGACCTAAATTTTTTTAATTTATTGAGTAATAAAGCCAATCTGACTGTTGATTTTGTTTTAAGAGTTAACTAGTTAATTGATTACCCAAATTCTTCAAATTTTAAAATTTTGAATTCACAACCGTTAAAAATTCTTCGTTAATTTCTTAGAGGAATTGCTAGAATATCTTAAAAAATCAAAAATTAAAAGTACCAAAAAAAATGTTTCCATTAATGAAATGGCCCAAACAATAACAGGTGTATTATCTTTATCGAAAAATCAAATTGACAATCAATAGAATATTAATGACGCGCAGACTGAATCAAGATCCGTTACAAAATATGTTTTCTCATATAAGATCTGCTGGTGATTATTGCAGAAATCCATCTGCACAACAAATTGGGAATATTTTGCTAAGACGAGGCGAGTATTTATAACGAAAATACATCCTCAAATTGTCAAACAGATCACGACAATTATTTGGACATTGATGCCAATGATTTAGCTGATAAAGATTTTATTATTGAAAATTGTTCTGAAGAAATGAGAAAGAAAATGTTTTAGCTTCAACTTCAAATACAGTTAGTAATTTTGACACATAATAAATCAGTTAGTAAATTTTGAAGAGTTAGCAATTAGATATTTTTCTGGATTTTGCACATAAAAACTGTCAAATATACATACATGTGCATTATACTATTTTTAAAAAATGAACGCAAGATTTGAAAACGAAATTTAAATAGCTATTCTTAATGAATTATTAGAGATGAAATAAGTGAACGTAGGTATATAAGTACGTATGTACCTAAAAACCGATTTGAATTGAATTTAAAATTTAGAACTGAATTTAAAACATCTTTAACAAAAAATTGATTCTGTTTGTAAATTTATACATATACGTATGTATGTATGAATATATTAGAAATCATAACGTGAAGGAATGTTCACTATTATTTGAATTTTTTGAAATTGTTTTATTTTTGAAAATTATTCAATTAAAAAAAGAAAAATATTTTTGTTTTCTAAACATTATAAAATCTATATAATAATACACAAAAGCACGATTAGTGAAGGCACACTTTTCGTGGTTTTCCGTGTGCTTCGCTTTTTTTTTCATTCAATCAATCGGCGATGATGCAGGTCAGGGCGATCAAAATCAATTTTTATTTGATCAATATTATAATACACAAGAGCACGATTTTGAGGGCAAACTTTTCGTGGTTTTTCGTGTGCTTCGTTTTTTTCATTTAATCAATTTTTTTTGTCGATTCTCTTTTGAGTCAAATTCTTTTTATTTTTATTTTATTTATCGCATTTGGTTTTTTTGCACTTTTAGTAGGAAAAAAAAATAATTAGTAGGATAATATTATTAATATAGGTTTTAATATCACAAATTTTTGTTAGTTCGATTCTGTATTAATTCAATTTTTTTTTTTTTATTAAACAAATATTTTTTTTATTATTATTTATTAAAATAATAATTTTTATAATATAATATAATTAATAACAAATAAAAAGATTTTTTTAATAAAAAAAAGTAATTTTTCATTATTATTTCAACAAAATACGAAACCGTTTAGTTTAAAATAAATCTTAGCATACAAATTATGTATACTTATTACTTATCCATATATGGAATGTATTTACAGTTGACAGTTTTGACACTACGATGTATCATGTAGATTTTGCATATAATATAATATATTATACCAATTAGCATTTATCCTACCTATATATGTATACTCAAACAGTTAATATGTAGGTACAATAAATATAATATAATTTGTACTGTATTTTGGTTAGGAAATCTTATTAGTATATTGGTGAAATGTTATGTATATCGAACCTATGCTAAAATTTTATTGTTCAAATTTATTTTACAGATTTTATAATATTTAATTTTAATAAAAAAGAAACATATCTTAATTTATGAATAAAATTTTTATTTTTTAAATTTAAAAAGTTACGGAAAAGTTATTAAAATATCTTACATATGTACATTGTATATGTATATTATTATAACTTTATGATAAAACTGACAATTTATTTTAAAAAAAAAACTAGGAGCCAAATTATATATATATTAAAATCTACATAAAAAACCATCTGACGGCCAATAATCAAACTAAAATTTAAAGTACATATAAGAAAAATAGTAAAATATTAGGTTTATTCAGTAACCTGTTCGAGATAGTTCTATATGAATATGAATAGTCATACGTTTTATAATTTTTTTAATGTCATTAGTCATAGTCATTTGAAAATACATAATTTAAGTATGTTTAATTTATAGATTGAAAAAGTGCGGTTCAAATCTGATCCATCTAAAAGCCGATGTTCATTATTATTTTTTAAAATGATAAATATTTAAAAGAAGACTAAGAACAATCTAGAACGATCTAGAGTAAAAAAATTTGTTGTGTTCAGTAGTTTCCGTTAATTTAACTTTTTTGCATAAAAGTGCTCTGATCATTTGAGTAGATTGTTTAAAATAGTTCTAAATTGATCTGTTTTGTTCCGAATCTTTTTGTGCAAAATTTTTGTAGCTATATCTTTTCTAATTTCAGCACCTGAATAGTTAAGTAAAGAAAATTTTGAACATTTGACATGTTTAAAGTATCTGAAAACAATGTATTGAATAATAATATTAATATCAAACCAGAAAAAAATAAAAATTGCTCAAAAATTTTTGTTAATCTTTATAAAATTAACTCTTTCATTTATAAAAAAAAAATATCAGATATTAAAGAATGAAAATTATTTTATAAGATTTATTATATTAGACATCAATTTCCAGTAAGTCTTGCATATGCAATATTAATCAATAAATCACAAGGTCAAACATTTCAAAGAGTCGGAAATTATCTCCCTCAAGCTACCTTCACTCATGGTCAGCTCAACACAATCCACTGCTCTAAAGATTAAAATTCTAGCAGGACCAAGACAGGAGAAAGTTACTGACAACGGCACTGTAATTAACAATTTTGCATACCAGGTTTAGAATACTTCACTTTATCCAATTGTTTCCTATATGATGAATTTTGAAACTCACTCATAATAATTGGGAAACGGTACTAACCCATAGGTATGATTAATGGTTTAATAAAATTATCGGAAACTATTTTTTAATAACATTCCAACATACGTTTTCCCAATTAACGTGAACAATCAATTAATCGGTTAATAATATCTGTTATGGTAAAGGGTATCGGTGATTTTAGTAGGTTAAAGTTCCACATAGCTAAGTACCTACGTGCACGGTCTGTTAAGTATTTTTCGACGCTTTCACCATCCTTCGAGAAATAAAAAAATAATAAAAACAAATTAAATCTTACAAAAAAAGTTTAATGCTATGTGATATTTTTTTATTTTAATTTAAAATTAATATTAACTTAAAATTTTGAACATTTTTTATTTTTTGTGGTTTGCTATTAATATCACTATTCTATATATTGTTGCCAGATACTTTCAACGTGTCAAATGTACAATTGTATTAAAAATCATTTTATTGTGCCGTTTCACAGAAAAATTTCTTTCTTTTGCTCGGCCGGGTATGTACCCGGCGGTTTCTTCTAGTTATATTATAATTTTATAATTTATTATTACAAATAATATACATGCACAGTATCAACAATAATAAAAATCCTTTCATTACAATGTATATTGAGAGAAAAATAAAAAAATAAAAAAATTTTCTTAAAAGACTACTCGATAAAAATGCTATCTAATTTGAAATTTTGGTACCTATCAATTCAAAAAAAAATCAAATTATACAAATTCAAATAACAAAACGTTAAAAACAATAATATACATTCAAGAACAGTATAGAGAAACTGAACACATACAAATTATTTAGGGAATAAAGTCGTATAAAACGTTCAAAAATTTAAAAATTCAAATTGAAAATAAAGAATGCACTAACACATTGAATATACGGGGAAAAATATATATAATGAAGAGAATTTTGAAAAAGTGAGTTGAAAATTTTATGTTGTATGAAAATGTCTATCTTTACAGTATTATTAATCAATGGTAAAATCAATGAATACTAATAATAATAAGAATGTGCAAGTAGAAGAAACAAAATTAAAATTTTGTATTAACTTAAGAAAAATGAAAAACGTAAAATCAAAAGAAAAAAAAAAACTCTTTGTTGGTTTACTTTACTCACTGTTTACTCACTATTCGCTTTCGATGTGTTTAAGAATTTTATGAATTATTTATTGTGTATGTATATTCATTGAGTAAATATATTGTATATAGATTATAGAGAGTGAAAGCTAAAACAAAAGTGTAAACTGATTTTAGCGATCGAGTTGTACTTAGAAGAAAAGAAAAACAAAACATAAAAATAATAAGAACAAAATCACCATTCATGAATTATAGTGACACAATTTTTCTTACCAAATTTTATACACATACTTACTAAAAATTTTTTATTTTTGTTTTGTAGATTTCAAAGTCTTATTTGTGTAGAAATGTATCGTATCAATGCAGTAAATATATTATGACATTATCAAACATATAGTTATACCACTGGTTTATAGAAATTAAATTTTGTATTTTGTTTTTTTCAATTCTAGTAAAAATTTCGTTTTTATATTTTGGTTGAATTGAAGAATAAAAACTATGAATGTACATATAAAATAAATGTGCTAATTTCTCAAAATTTACTGTCTTGATAAATCGACGACATTTTCAATAGAATATGTATATTTTATCATCGCAGATGAGATTTTGTTAATTTGTATTATTTATATTATTAATTATTATAAATTAATATTTATTTCATAAAAGCAGATAGTAACTAATAAAACAATATTAATAAATAGCACCTAGTATAATTTCGAAAACATTACTATTAATCTATGATAGTTGAAAATAACCTTAAATTTACTCATTCATTTATTCAATTTACGCAACCGTTCATTACGGTCAATGAAACCGTAATAATGAAATTATCCTACAATACTAAAAAAAGAAAAACAAAAATGTGCACATATTCAAATAAGATAAAGAAAAAATATAGTAAACAAAAGAGAGTAACAAAAAAAGCTGGCTGAAATTAAATAAAAAAAAGTAAATAATTTTTAAAAAAATTTCGTCAAAAATTTCGTTGAAAAATTTAACAATATTATTTTCTAAATTATATCAACTATCCATAAGATTTTTAGGAGACCTAACTAAGACATAATAAAAGATCAGAATTAATCCTCGTATAAGGGAACAAACTAAATTAGAACTAACATTTTTTGCCACCCTGCCTCATATAAATAATGGAAACGCAAACAAATCCAAAGGAGAATAATGAGAACGCAAAACTATTTTACAGTATAAACGAAAAGACAAACATCTGTTTTGTACCTTTTCTTTCTCATAATAAATTTGGTATACGATAAGTAAATGTATATTTTAACTCTTTTAACTAATGATATTTTGCTTGGTTTGGTATTTTTTAAAAATTGTCTTACGTAAACTGGGAGTGCATATTCTTGTTAATACAGATATTCTTTGCATTCAACAAAGGTGAAATTTACATATGTGTACTAATAATGGAATATGGATATTTGATAAAATTAAAATTTGGTTTCTCTTTAAATTCACTATATTTATTAACATTTCTATGCTAATTGCGTAAGAGTGAATTTTAGTGCTATTTGATTATATGTGTAGTTCTTTGAAAATATATTATTTTTCATTAAAAAAATAGTTTCACTAAAAAGTTGAAAATAAAATAAAGAAAAAAAAATTTTTTTTAGAAATATTTCCCTTCAATTTAAGCGTACTAAAACTACAAAAGTAAACTTTAGAACAACAGCTTGATATAAGGCTTTCAAAGCAAGTTATGATTATACTTACGGAAAAAGCAAATTAGCCTGCCAGCTTTTTCCGTATTTACAATCATCACAAAAAAATATAATGATAATGATGATTGAAAATAATTGAAATTGAAATATAATTAAATAATAATTGAAAATTATTGAAATATAATGATAATGATTTGTATTGCACACACTTTTTTACATTCCTTTTTTTTTTTTTTTTTTTTTACTCCATAGAAATGTCAATAAATATAGTGAATTTACAGAGAAACCAAATTTTAACTATATAAAATATATCCATATTCCAATATCAGGGGTGGAAGCACGGTTGGCGTTTGAAACGCTTTTTTTTTAAACGCTTTACCAGCGTAACAAAATTTTAATGGCAGAACGAAGGTTGAAACGCCAAAAAATTTAGCGAACCAAACGAAAAGCGAAACAAAAACCATTTGAAAACATTTTTGTTCTTTGGAATTTATTTACATTTGTTTGTGTTATTTCACATCGTTTTATATTTAAAATTTATTTTATTATTTTCTAAAAAAAACAAAAAAAAATTTCAATTGTTAATGAAAAAAAATTGTGTGAGAAAATGTAAGTTAAAAATTTAAAATAGTTTAGAATATATACCTAATAGATTGAAGAATGTTAGTACGACAAATAAAATGTTAATTTCAATATTTTGTTATTTTCGTACTTTATTAAAGGAATCAAAACCAAATTCACATCAATAAATTACAATTAAAAATCATGGTGAATTTTATGAAATTCCATGAAGAACTTGCTAAAGGGATCTTAAAAGATATAATTTCATCATGGAGAGATATACTCAAAAACAACATTTACAAATTATTCAGTTTTATTATTAAAACAATCGTTCTCCAATTGCAACTTTTCGTGGGCTTTTGCCATATTATATTCGTAATAATCGTCCAAGGGTGCTCGCTATTCGTCGAATTGTTGAAAATTTTGAGCGTACATTTTCTTTGCATAATGTTCTAGTTCCAGTAAGACAAAGAACAGCTCGAAGTAATGCAAATCTTACTGCCGTTCAGACAAGTGTTGCTGAAGACAGCAATTTGTCGATTCCAAGACGTTCTCAAGAATTGGGACTGTCTCCAACCACAACCTGGCGGATTTTGAGAAAGCATTTGGGCTTGCATCCGTATAAAATTGTTCTCACTCAAGAACTAAGGTCATTGGACCACCGTAAACGTCGTGAAATTGCTGATTTTGCCTTGGAATAACTTGAAAACGATAACGATTTTTTTAACAAAATCATCTTCTCCATGTTCCAACAAGACAGGGCTACGGGACTCACAATAAGTGCACCAATTGAATTATTGCGAGAAGAGTTTGGAGATTCGATTATTTCAAGAAATTGTAATATTGAATGGCCTCCAAGAAGTTAGGATTTAACACCATTAGGCTATTTCTCGTGGTGTTAATTGAAGTCATTGGTCTTTAGCAATAAACCAAATTCTCTTCAAGCTTTACAAGTCAATATTGATCGTGCTATTCATGACATACGACTGGATTTAGTGGAAAAGTGCTCGAAAATTGGGTTCACCGAATTCGTTCCTTCAGAAGAAGTCGTGGAGGCCATTTGAATGACGTCTTATTCAGAACTTATTTATATCGATTGTACTTCACATTAAATTAAAAACATTTGAATTTTCCCCAAAATGCCCAAAAAAAGCACCCCTTCCCATTCGAAAATCTCGATTTCGGCCAATTCGGCGATTTTTGATCTTAAGAAACCGAGTTGTGGTCCATTTCGGATGTTGAAAATGCCACCAATCGATAGAACACCTTCGATTTAATTACAAACTTTTTTTAAATTTTAAAATAACGGCTCCTTCTTCTCTTAAAAAGTTTATACGCATGCTCTGGAGCACCCGGTATAAATAAAAAAAAAAATAAAAAAAATTAAATGGCCCATTAAAAAGTTGAACCTACGCTACCCTACTAATAACTACTGGTTCAACCCAACAGAGCCAATGGGCCATTTATATTTTTTGATCAGAAAGCAGTGATAAACATACGAATCATTTTTTTTTTTTTTCTCTATTTTAGTGAAAGAATTTTATACCCTCATTCTGTATCTCACTTTAACTCACATAGTGAAAAAAAGAGGTGAAGAAAGAGTATTTATATTATGAATCTCACTTTTTATTTATTTATTCAAATAACCTAAAAGAGCCTAATGGCTCGTACAAGTATTAATAATAATTATATACTTATGTTTTACAATTGACGCAAACAATAACGAAGTTTTTTTTTTTTTTTTAGTGCAAGTTAACAATAAATTAAAATATAAAAGTAAAAATAAAGTTATTCTGATTATATGATTATATGATACATTTAATTTTATAATATACAAAAAGAAAGAAAGAGAATAAAAACAAGCAATAAAAGTAAAAATAAGTTGACATATATGATTGAGCTAGGATTGATATTGATATTTAATATTGAATTTACTTATTATTATCTTAGACAATAACCTATTTCTGACTGAATTTTTAAATTTTTTGTACGATAAAGCTTGAATGTCCTCTGGAACTGTATTATAGAGTTTAATTGACTGGTTTGTTATTGAGTTATGTCCTGAGAACATGCTGATTATTTGCCGATCTAGTGTTGTAGTTATGCATTTCATTGTTGGTTATGCATTTCATTGTTTGGGAGGCTAAGGTTGATATAGGCCCTGGGCAGAGTATACCCCTAACGTAAAGCTCTGATAAAACCTAGGAAAAGCCTTCTGGTTTAATAACTACAGCTCTGTCAACAAATCCGACTCTCACCTCCCCGAAGGTAGGTAACATAGTTATCTGCCGGGTGCCTCCTGGAAACTTACTTTGTAAGGCGGACGAGAGCGGGTGAATGCGTGAACCTAGCGCAATAACTAAGTAAACCGGGTAGGCTGGATAAATCCGCGCAAACGAGGACGTATGTTTTCGACGGGCGCGAACAATCGATTAGTTAGGCGGAGACGGAAATTCCGTCGTCAAATGACCTGGTCCTTCTGGTAGGGGGTTTGTGTGTAGTTTTATCTGCCCTACCACAATAAAATTAATACAGTATTTAAAAATGTAATGGGCAAAACAAAATATATTATTACCTCAGGTGGCAGACCAGTTGCACTGGAAAATCCACCCTTTTCGGAGGTCGTCCCACGGATTCTGGGGGGGGGGGCCAACTATTACATACAAAAGGAAATTTCAAAAGGAGTTCGTTAACATCAAGAACTCCCCCTAAATCAATAAACAAAGAGAGTAAAACAACAAGAACTCCTTTGAAAAACGTGCCAGTAGAAAAGCAAACAAGAGTCTAAAGCGTTGGCGATAACAAGATCCATCTAGACTCTGTAGGTGTAAATTTCTACAACGAATGGAAAAAAGAAGTAAAGGCACAGAAAGAAATGGAACAGATAGTGATCAGTCTACAGGATCACATTAAAGAACTAGAAAAAAAGGTTACCTTATTAGATAGAGCTTATTCACCTGCGCCAAGTAATTGCAACATCTTCAATTACTTCACGGATGAAGAAGAACTCACGAGAGAAACGGATTGGATTTTTAAAAAAACAAAAAGACCATCCAAAAAAAGGAAAGCAGAGGGTAGCCCCGAAACTGCCCAACAAGAAAAGAATCACCAAAAACAAAACAAGCAGCACTTGGAAACAATACTGCGGATAAAAAAGTTAAAAAAGAGGAACATAAACCACCACCTATTATGGTTCATGGGTTAGGTACCTTTGGTGAGCTAAATAATTTAATAAAGCAAGCCACTAAAAAGGAATGCAAGTACACATCTTATAATAATAACGTCTGGAAGATCAATGTTACTGATAGTGACACATACAGATGTATAACAAACGATTTAACATCGAAGAAAGTTCAGTGGCACTCCTATGAGGACAAAGCTAGACCAACAAAAGTTATGGCCAGGGGATTACATCCTTCATGCGATGAAAATGAAATAGTTCAAGACCTGAGAGATAACGGTTTCCAGATACTAGAGGCCAAAAACATAATTATTAAAGATAAAATCGAAAAGAACGATGGTAGCTTTATCACTCAAAGAAGAGGATTACCATTGTTTATGTTAACATTTGATAATAGAGAAAATATAGAAAAAAAATTTTCTATTAAAACAATAATGAAAATAGTCGTTCAAATTGAACCACTAAGAAAAAACAAAAAGTTAATCCCACAGTGCAAGAGATGCCAAGCTTTTGGGCATACACAAAGTTATTGTAATAGAGACTGTGCTTGCGTTAAGTGTGGCGGTAAGCATTTCACAAAAAGCTGCATTTTAAAGTTGGGAGAAAGAGCCAAATTTATTAATTGTCGTGGTGATCATCCGGAAAACTACAGAGGATGCCCAATTGCAAAAGAACAGCAAGCCAGAAGAAACAAATAAGCAAAACTACCCCAAATTCAAAAGATTAATACTTATAAAAATGTAAAATTCGTTGACACGAATAGAAAACCTACAGTTATAAATGCTGTACCTAATGTAAATGCTAAATCATATGCCCAAATTGTGAAAAACTCCCGTTAGGAAGATGATTGCTCAGTCAAGGATATATTAAGTCTTATCCTACAGAGACTAACAAACCAAGACGAATTTATAAAAACATTATCTGACGAGATTACAACGATAAAAAACCATAGCAGAAAACCACCGCAGTCACGTAAAAAATAAGCCACACCCTTAGAGTTGCTACATGAACTCTTCCAACACATTTTAGAACTCGAAATTTTTCTGAAGGATCAACACATAGATATATGTCTAATTTCTGAAACACACTTCACAAAGAAATTTAGTGCAGAAAACACCATGAGGAGCAGAAAATAGAAAATGCAATGATGCAAGTTACAACAATTAACATTAAGGTCAAAAATAAGGACTTCAAAATCTCGGCTATCTATTGCCCACCAAGACACTCACCTACTAGAGTCGACTTCATAAATCTCTTTAAAATACTTGGAAACAATTTTATCATCGGAGGAGATTTCAATGCGAGACATACCCACTGGGTTCAAGATTAACCACAACAAAAGGGAGAGAGCTATATCAAGCTGGAAGAAATCATAAGTATGAATTTATTTCTTCCGGTGTCCCAACCTATTGGCCCACTGACCCAGCGAAAATACCTGATTTGATTGATTTCTTTATAATAAAGGGAATAAATAGAAACCACACATATGCCGTGAGCAATGATGACCTATCGTCTGACCACACTACAGTGATCATGGTTCTAAGCAAAAAAGTTGAACACAAAAATTGCCTTCCAAGACTTACAAACAAGAAAACTGATTGGGATATGCTTAGAGAAAAACTTGAGCAATTCATTACTCTAGGATCCGTGGAATCAAGAAACCAAATTGATGCAGAAGTCGAGCAATTCATTGTAGACGTGCAGCAAGCAGCAAAGGAGAGCACACCATGTTTTGACTCGAAACATCACTCGAGAGTGAGCTATCCTTCAGAAATAAGAGCACTGGTTATGGAGAAGAGAAGGGCACAACGAAAATGGCACTCAACGAGGTACCCAGGTGATAAAATTAAATTCAATCGCTTAAATAATCAACTAAAACAGCAAATCAGAAATATAAAAAATAACTCATTTAATAAATTCTTAAACAATTTATCAGCCGATGCTTATACTGACTACTCACTTTGGAAAGCCTAAACGAATAAATAGACCACAGGTGCAAGATCCACCATTGAAAACACAAGCTGGTAGCTGGGTCGGTAACCCAAAAGAAAAAGCTAAGATTTTTTCTGACCACTTGGCAGAGGTCTTCACAGCACCAACACAAAATCTTGCAAATGAAAATATAACTCTCGAAGTTAAAGTAGATGAAGCGGAAATTTCGCATGTCACTCTAAGAGAAATTAAACAAATATGCAGACACAACCTGAGCGTCAAAAAAGCACCAGGTTACGATCTCATCAATGGACAAATCATGGGGGAACTACCAGATCTAGCTTTGTTAAAGCTACAACATATATTTAATACATGTTTTAAGTTCACATATGTTCCGAGACAATGGAAAATTGCAGAAGTAATAGTAATACCGAAGCAAGGAAAACCGCCTTCAGAGGTAACATCATATCGTCCAATATCGTTGTTACCTTAATAGGTAACAACGATATAATTATCAAAAATATTTGAGAAACTGCTTCTCAAAAGACTTGCCCCGATTATTGAAGAAAGAGATCTGACCCCGAACCATCAATTTGGATTCAGAAACAAACATTCTACAATTGATCAAGTGCATCGGATCACAAATATAGTGGAAAAAGCGTTCGAAGAAAAAAAAGTCTGCTCAGCAATCTTCTTAGATGTTGCTCAGGCTTTCGACAAAGTGTGGCACCAAGGCCTTGAATTTAAAGTAAATCGTGATTTACCAAGACAATTCTATGAAATATTAAAATCATATATGAACAAAAGATGCTTTCGTGTACGTTATGCCAAATAATATTCAGAAGTAAAAGAAATATCTGCTGGAGTCCCACAGGGAAATGTTCTTGGTCCAATATTTTACCTGCTATATACAAGAGATATCCCACAAATTGACAACATTTTTATGGCTACCTTTGCAGACGACACTGCGATTCTTGCAGTTGACGTATCTGTCGAAAACTCCACAGCAAAACTTCAAAATGCAGTGAATAAAATAAGATTATGGACCCAACGACGGCGCATAAAACTTAATGAAAGCAAATCAACTCATATAAATTTTACATATAAAAAGATTGCAACCATTCCTATCTCAATCAATAACAAAATAGTACCATATGCCAATACAGCAAAGTATCTGGGAATGACACTCGATGCTAAGCTAAGATGGAAGGAACATATAAGAAAGAAAAAAGAAGAGCTAAACATTAGACACAAAAAATTTTACTGGTTACTTGGGCGTGGTTCTGAGTTATCAGTACAGAACAAAATATTGATATATAAGCAGATATTAAAACCTGTGTGGACGTACGGTATCCAATTATGGGGCTGTGCAAAGAAACCAACATCGAAATGTTGCAAAAATTTCAAAATAAAGTGCTCCGTGGTATAGTAAATGCACCATGGTACGTACGTAACAAAGATCTCCACCGTGACTTGCACATTGAAACAGTCACGGAAGAGATCAAGAAACATGCAGTCAAACACGAGCAGAGACTTCAAATTCATGTGAACTCGGAAATGGCAGCAGTTCTTCATATCGACAGCAGTATCCGTCGACTCAAGAGAACGAAACCCCACGAGCTGGTCACTACCTAAAATGGAAAATTCTACGATAATAGTTTCCTTTACGGAAATTATTATTTCAATAATTTTCCTTTGCGAAAAAATCTAAATAATCTTCCCACACGGAACTATTGCTGTTCACGGGAAATATCATAGTGATAAAGTTCCTACACGGTAATTATTATGATGTTAGCGATCCTCCACAGAAAGTACCACTATAATAATTTCCTAAACACGCGACCGAAAATTTACGAAAAAAAAAGTCATTAGTCGATCTTACGTAGATTGGTTATAACGGAAAAAAGATAGGTAGGCTTTAGTGGGTTCGATTCCTACACTATCAAGACGCACATGCGGCTGGAGCTATTAATGTCCTTCGGGGATTACCTCCTATCTTTCGTAAAAAAAAAAAAAAAAAAAAAAAAATTGTTATTAATTAGCTTTGTGTTCGATTTTATATTTTTTATTTACATGTTATGTAATTGTAATGTTTGAGCCAAATTTCTGCTGTCTTCCACTTTAAGGATTTTGTATTGCTGATGTATACGATTGGTAGATGTTCTTTGACCAAGTTCATAAAGATTGTTTATTACCTTATTTTGAATCTTTTGTAATTTAATTATATTCTTAGCGTATGTGTTTCCCCAGATAGCTACACCATAGGATATTACACTGTGAAATAGACTAAAAAAGATATCTCGACTTAGCTTTTCTGGAACCCGCTTTCCAATTTTTTTAAATATCCCAGCTATCCTTCGTATTTTCTTGATTAATTCATCCACATGACAGTTTTTTTTTTTTTTTTTTTTTATTTCAAAAGTTAGCTATAATACAATAATTCATTAGATAGTTTCTTCGCCTAAGTGGCATTGTAGAAACATACATACTATAAAAGAAGGCGTTCATAACGATTTTGTTTAATCTGAAATACTCCGTTATTATCATCGTATCATGCTACATGAGATTTAATAGCTTCTAAATTATTATCAGAGTAGAACAAGCTGGAGTCGTCTGCGAAGAGGTATAATTTACCTATTAATGGCAATTTGTGTATATCATTTATGTAGATGAGAAATAATAAAGGACCCAATATAGTGCCGTGAGGATTACCAATGTTAACTGAATTGTAGGAGCTAAAGCAGTTATTATACGAAACAAACTGATTTCTATTCTTTAAATAGCTTTTCTTAACTTCAGCGAACCAAATCTAAAGCCTAAATAAGATAATTTTGTTAGAAGCAAATTGTGTAACTTTAATTTAGTTTTTTTTCTAACTATAATTTTTTTAATTTTCTTTCAGTCTTCTAGTTATTAATTTTACTTTTTAGTCTTGCTATAATTTTGTATTTAATTCTGCTTACTCTCGTTTATTATTTAAATTTTGCTTTAAATTTTATGATATTTTATTTTAAATTTTATTTTTTTCATTATATAATTTTAATTTTAAGATATTTTAGTTTTTCCATATTTAGCTTTAATTTTCTACTTTACTATGTATGTACCCAACAATATTTTATATTTTTAATGCCTGTATTTTTGCTTGCAGTTTCATTCATCACATATTCTAATGAATATCCGAATGATCCTATATTTATTCTTATTGTTTTTATTTAGTAAATGTATATTTTTATATACATTCCCGTAACAGGATCCATGACCGAGGGTACCCCGGTTCGAACCTGGTTGGTGGCGATTTATAAAAGAAAATCCATCATTAAATTTGTTAATTGAAAATTCGAGATTAATCGAATGAAAATCATTAATTGGGATCGAACCGGTAATAAGGTAGCGCCACGTTGTTTCTAGGCAGCGGTAGATGGTTACTCCATCTCCTAGGACCGGTTACTGTAGGCCAATCACCTGCATAATCGGTAAATTAATGGATTCGAAATAATAGAAGAAGAAGCCTCGGATACACGAATGACTACTTGATAACGACAACACCGGAGAAATCAGCACGGAGAATGGAAACATGGTAATTTACAGTGGAATTGAAAAAGGGGGTGAAAGTGGAGTCGGAATACTAATATCAAAGAAATTGAAACAAACATTGGTTTCTTGGAAGGCAGTCTCGGATAGAATTGTTATAGGGCGATTTCGAAATATGACAAGACATGTAACAATAATTCAATGCTATGCACCAACAGATGTCGCTGAAGACCATATTAAGGATGACTTCTACGAACAAATAGAAACAACGCTAACACTCATAAATAGGGGAGATATCATAATATTAATGGGTGACTGGAATGCGAAAATAGGATCTAACAACAATGGACTTGAGGAGATAATGGGCAAACACGGGTTAGGAAGAGAAAGAAACAACAACGGGGAAAGATTGATAGAGTTGTGTCAGACTTTCGACCTAGCAATCGGAGGGAGTCTATTTCCACACAAAGATATCCACAAATACACATGGACAACACCAAATGGGATCTCAAGAAATCAGATAGATCACATATGCATCAGCAAAAAGTGGAAACAATCAATGTTAGATGTGAGAAATAGAAGGGGAGCAGATATACACAGCGATCATGAATTACTAACTGGGGACTTCAGAATGAAACTAAGCCAACAAGGAAGAGGCAGAAGAAATAGAAAGAAGAAAATAAATATAAACAACTTAAAAAATCCGCAAGTAAGAGCTGACATAGTTACGGCGTTACGAGAAAATATTGGAAATAATAGAGAATACACTTGGGAAGAGATTCTGGAAATTTACAACCAAACAAGCGAACAAAATCTTGGAATTTCACAACCACAAAGAAAAATCTGGATAACCGATAACACATTGATTAAAAGAAGAGGTGAAATGAAGAAAATGATAAACAACAGGATGGCATCAAGAAGAGAATATGAAGAAATAGCGAAAACAGTAAAAAGAGCAGCAAGAAGAGATAAAAGGAAATTTCTACAAAATTTAGCCGGAGAAGCAGAAAAAGCAGCACAGCAACATAACCTGAGAGAATTGCATCGCATAATCAAGAACTTAACAAACCAGTCGGAACAACAAAACAAACCAATTAAATCATGGAAGAAAGGAATGATTATCAAGATACCTAAGAAAGGAGACTTGGCAAATTGCAGCAACTGGAGAGGAATCACGGTTCTAAATACTATTCATAAGATAATAGCAATTATTATAAAGAAAAGATTAGAAGAAGTACTAGAACCAATACTACGGAAAGAGCAGGCAGGTTTCAGACCAAACCGAAGCTGTGTAGACCAGGCAAATACTTTACGGGTCATAGTTGAACAATCAGTAGAATGGAATGCCCCACTATATCTACTATTCATAGATTTTAAGAAAGCATTCGACACAGTCAAGAGATGCGCAATATGGAGAACACTTACAAAGAAGGGAGTTCCTGAAAAAATCATCAACATCATCAAAGCGATGTATGAAGATGCAGAGACAACAGTTCAACACAGAGGTAAGATCAGTAATCCATTCTACACCAATATAGGAGTTAGACAAGGATGTCCACTATCTCCACTTCTCTTCAACACAATACTAGACGACATTCTAAGAGAAGTTTGCACTGGAATAAACGGAATAGAATGGGATCTCTTCGGAAACTTAGAAGACTTAGATTACGCAGATGATGTATGCCTCTTATCAAAAAATCAAAGGGACCTACAGAACAAAGTCAACAGATTACAGGAAGAAGCAAAGAAATCGGGACTGGAATTAAATATCGAGAAAACCAAAGCAATGAGGACAAACAATAGTTATAGTGAGCCAATAACAGTGAGTGGACAACATATAGAATACGTAGAAGAATTCAACTACCTGGGGAGCATTATAACATCAAGAGGAGGTGCAACAGAAGATGTTAACAGCCGTATAAATAAGGCAAGAAGAACATTTAGGAGCCTAATGAAGATATGGCGGAGCAACCAAATATCGAGAACAACAAAGCTGACAATATTCAGAGCATGTGTTAAGTCAACATTAATATATGGCAGCGAAACATGGCTCACTTCGGTCAGAATCAAAAGAAGCTACAAGTATTCATCAACAAGTGCTTGAGAATTATATGCAGAATATTCTGGCCGGCAAGAATTAGCAACGAGGATTTATGGATGATAACTGGAGAAGAACCTATAAGAGATAGAGATAGGTTCTTCTCCAGTTATCATCCATAAATCCTCGTTGCTAATTCTTGCCGGCCAGAATATTCTGCATATAATTCTCAAGCACTTGTTGATGAATACTTGTAGCTTCTTTTGATTATAGGATAACAGACAGATAAATAGGAAAAAATGGAAATGGATTGGTCATACACTAAGGAAATCAGAAAGTGATATAGCAAGAAGAGCTCTAGAGTGGAATCCACAAGGACAAAGGAGACCCGGCAGACCATACAACACATGGAGACGCACAATCGATCAAGAATTAACAGTCAACAATTATACCTGGGACGATATTAAGGAAGTAATACTCAACAGAGAGGAATGGAGGTTCACTATCGAAGCCCTATGCTACCACGCGGAGTAATAGGTGAAAAAAAAAAAAAAAATATTTTTAAGTATTGTATTTTATTATAATATGAATAAATGAATTAAAAATCTAAAATTATGGTTAACTGTATCAAAAGCTTTTTTCAAATCGATGAATAAACCTGTAACAATATTAAAGTCAGAAATTTTCTCACAGATCATATCTACAATGTCAATTAAAATATTTTGAGAACCAATACCTTTTTGGAACCCATATTGATAAGGAAACAAAAAGTTGTTGGATATCAGATGATTATTTATATCAATATACATGGCTTTTTAAATTATTTTAAAAAATACACAAGGTATGGCTACAGGTCTGTAATTTGAAACATCAGTTTTTAAGCCCTCTTTGTAGATGGGAATTACTTTTTGAATTTTAAGAATGTTTGAAAAGGAGCAATCGTCAACTATTTTATTGTATAAATCAGAAATTAAAGAAGAATAAATTGTTTGAGAGTTTTTTATTATTTTTGTTGGAATTCCATCATGTCCCATCGACTTTTTACTTTTTAAATTAGCTAAAACGTTTGAGATTAACGTTACATTTACTTTTTTGAACTGAAAGTTGGGGAAATCATTATTTAAACTAGAAAAGAAATTAATATTATCATTAGGTCTCACATTTACTGAATTAGATATAATTAAACCAATGTTAGCAAAATAATTGTTAAATTCATCAGCAATAAGCTTTGGGTCTTCAATGTAAGTATTATCATTACTTATTAAAAATTTAATTTAATTTTTATTTGATTTACCCGACAGTTCATTTATAAAAGACCATAGTTTTTTCTGGTCACCCACACAAGACTCAATACAGTAAGCATAATAGTTATTTTTACAATTTTTAATTAATTTAGATACAAGTTTATTTAAACTAACGAAAGCTGACCTTAAATTTAAATTATTTCGATTACGTTTATATTTATTTCTTAATTTGTTCTTCTCTCTAATTAGATTTTTTAAATTATTATTCATTCATGGAACTAATAAATCTCTAGAGTCAATTTTTGAATCCCTTACTATTGAATTTGAATCAATAATTTGTTTGGTATCAGGAACTAACATTTCACATGTTATGAGCATTTAGATTACTGTAATTATTTACACTTGGTAAAAAATTGTTTATATCAGTGATAATATTGCTATAACATACTTTAACTGCTTGATACGATTTAATATGGTTAATATTAATTTTTTTATTCAATAAAATTATTAACGCATTATGATCACTGATAACATTTTCTATTGAAGATATATCAGTGCAAATGTGTGTATCATTACAATACACATGATCAATACATGTTTTATTACTTGGTCTTTTTATTAAATTATGACGATGATTGTAGTTGAAGGAAGTAAGAAATAAATCAAACTGGTTTTTAATACAGTCATCATTGAATAAATTTCTGTTAGTATCACCTGATATCAAACACGGTTCGGTCGAAATTTTGTAAATATAAGTTCAATATTATTAAAGAAAATCTCGTGTTTGCATTTCTGTGATCTATAATAATTGATTAAGTTAAGCGGTTTATTATTGTAAGATAAGTCGGATATTTTTATCCATAAAGCATTAAAATAATTTTTATTAATATTATCAAGTAACAAAGATTTTAATGAGTTGTGAATATATATACTAACACCTCCACAGCAATCATGACGGCAAGAATGAATCGCATGGTAATTAGGAATATCATATTATTTAAGTAATTTAGAATCAAACTACGTTTCTTGAATATTTAATATTTTAGGTGTTTCTTTTAGTGAGTGGATCAATTGTTTAAATGAATTAAATTTTTTAATTGAAGATAAACTTCTAGCATTAAATGAAAGAATATTAAAGTTGTGTAAATTAAAATTATGAAAATGATTGTTAAAATCTTCTACAGACTTAAAATACATAGAATAATTGAAACTTATAACAAAATAATCTTATTAAACAATATATAAATTTAAAGAAAAAATTGGTGCAATTATAAACAATAATAAACATACTATACCTATATATTATAATATAATAATACATACAAAAGTTGATATATTGATCAATTATTCAGCTGAACTGTTGTAGTCATCATCGTCATCACTGCTGCTTATGGATGGATCTTTATTTGATGATTTCGTTTTAGTAGGATTGATTTTTGGATTACTTTGTTTCGTTAGCAGGTAATCAACTGTGTCATTATTTTTTATTTTAATGAGTTTAGAAGTGCCATTATATTTAGCATATATATTTCCATGGGCAGCAAATATTGACTTGTAACCCACTGCTGTTAAATTTCTTGCGTAACGTAGTGTTCGAATTCCTTCACTAGTTAGAGCATAAAAAAAAGAAAGATTTTTATATTCAACAAAATCTTTAAGATTCTTTTTTTTATCCATAAATTTGGATTTAGTTAAAGAAGTGGAAAATTCCACTTTAGATAACGATTTGTTAAAAGTTTTACCATCTTTAGTTTTCACTGTGTAGTTTTTTATTGTATTACAATATAGTATATCACCTTTGTTAATTTCAACGTTTATAGCTTTCCCAACTTCAATAATTTTTGAAACAATATCATTATTGATTATAGAAGAGTCACCTTTTATCATAACCTGATTTTTGATACTATTAGCTTCTAGATGATTAATAGTTCCCTTAAGATTAGATACGTCATCCTTAAGCTTCCTATTTTCATTTTTGATGCTTTTATTTTCTTGTAAGGTTTTGTTTAATTTATCATTTATTTCATCATATTTCGCGTTTACAAAGTTAACAGATTCACGTAATTCTGAAAATTCCTTACCAAGACTATCTAACTTATTAATAATTATATTGTATTGCTGTTTCAATTCATTGTCTCGCACTTTTAGACTTGCAGACTTGTTGAATTTTTTATGGAAATTAGGTAAGCACTCTTGACAGTAAAAAGGTTCATCTTCATTTTTACTTAAAGTCTCATAAGCTTTTTTATTTAGCATTGAACACTTAAGATGACTCCATTTGTTATACTTGTCACATTGGAGGCTCAAATCTTCCTCGTCACTAGATATAATATCTATTGTACACACTTTACACTTTGATCTAATTCTATTATTGGTTGAAAATCTTTATATATTCCATCTTGGGACGTATAAATGATTTATAGATATTAAGGAGTTCCAAAGGTGAAAGGACAGCTTTACATCTGCTTAGATAGCCTAAACACTTGGCAGCTCCTTTTGCGATATCAAAAATATGGTCATTCCAAATAATTTTTTGATTCACGAGCATGCCTAAAATATTTAGACTATTAGTGTTTTGTAAAGTAACACCTTGGAAGGAGAGATTAGGTTGAAATCCTGGAAGTTTGCGTGAAATAAGACAGTTTTGAGTTTTAGACGAGTTAAACTCAACTCTGTTTTTTTAGCCCCAATCAAAAATTTTGGTCAGATAGTGGCTAATCATGTTAACCATTATCTGTCTTCTATTGCCTACTTCGGCAGTTGTAGCATTAGATTTTGAGAGAAAATCTAAGGATGCCACCAGAGTACTATCATCAGCAAAACTGCGGATTGGATTGAAGGTTGTTTGAAGTAAATCGTTGATGAAAATCAAAAAGAGAGTGGGAACAGAACAGATGCTCGCGGAACACCAGCATCTATATTAAGTATTTCGGACGTGAAGCCGTCTACTAAGACGCGAATCGAATGATTCGAAAGGAAACCTTCAATCCATTTAGAAAATACAGACCCTAGACCAATAGCTTGACATTTGGCTATTAAAGTAGCGTGCCATACTCGATCAAAAGTTTTTGAGATATCTAAAGCAACAATATCAGCCTCACCAGAATTATGTAAGGTGTAATTCAGCTTTTCGCAAAGACAAGTCATCTTGTCACCGGTAGACCGGTGCAATCTAAAACCGTATTGTCTATCTGAGATTATGCTTTTGCTTTCAAGATATTTCGTAAGTTTCTCATTAATTATACTTTCCATAACTTCGGAGAGAATCGAAACAATAGCTATAGATCTATAGCTCGTGAGATAGCTTTTGTCACCTTTTTTTGGAATTGGATGAACGTGCTCAACTTTCCATTGACTCGGATATTGACCAGTCGAAAAGGACAAATGGAACAAGTTCCGCAGTGGTTTTGCCCGAATTCTATCAGGACTGGTAGATTTATTTACATCAAGATTCCTCAGGGCTTTCACTATAGCTCTTCTTCTAAAGTAGAGTCTTCCAATTGAAAACTCTATTACGGGTATTGAGGGTGGAGTAAGAGCTGTAGGAGATAGTGATGAGTTTGTTGCAAAGAGTTTTGCAAATAAGTTGGCTTTACCGGTTGGTCCATTACGATTCCATCATCGTCAATCAGTGGAGGAAAGGAAGACTCCGGAAAATTGTGCATAACATTCTTAGCAAACGACTAGAAGGTTCTTCTTCGACCAGAAGGTTTCGGGAGATTTAAAATTTTTTGCTTCAAACGTCGGTTATGCATCAACTTTTGTTGATTGATAATGTGTTTGCATCTATTTCTAGCAACATTGTAGCACTTTCTTGAGTGTCCAGATCTATCCAATTTAAATTTTTTGAAAGTTTCTTTTTTGTCCTTAATGGCTTCGACACAGATATTATTAAACCACGAGGTGGGCTTCTTTTTAGAACTCTTATACGAGTGTGGAATAAATGTTTTCATTCCAAGTGAGATTATTTTACTAATAATATCAGTGGCGAAGTCAACGTCTCGAGACTGAAAGCACATGATCCAATCAAATGTTAATTAAAAATTGTTAAGGGCATCCCAGTTAGCTTGCCAATAATGCCAAACTAGTTTTTTGGGAGCAGATTTTTGGATCGTGCATGTGCGTTTTTGGAAGCACGTAGAAATGAGACAATTATCTTATCCACCCAAGGGAGAATTTACAGAAACGATATACTTTTCAGGATGTGAAGTTAGAAATAGATCCAAAAGATGTTCCGTATGGCCATTGCGATCAGGAATTCTTGTTAGTTTCTTTACAAGTTGAGAAAAATTATGTGAATTGGAAAAAAGTTCAACTTGTTTGCCTTCGGGGGAGTTGTGACTGGAGAAATTGAGCCAGTCCTTGTTATGAATATTGAAGTCTCCAGCCAGTACAATCTCAGATTGGGGATATTCTTCTAATATCTTATCAACCTGGCTGGATAAGTTATTCATTACCACAACAGTTTCCTGCTCATTTGTTTGGGGAAATCTGTGCAAAAAACCGAAATGAATTGTACGCTTATCAACATGGAATTTTATCCATATGTATTGAAATAAAGCATTGGAGTTTGAAAAATTCTGAAGAGTGTTGAAAGGGACGTCAGATCTTACATATAAAGCGATACCACGATGGGAAACGAAGAATGGCACAAGTGAATAATTAGAAATAGTAAAGAGGGAAGCGTTGCAAGTAACTTACGTTTAACTAAGTGCCAAAACTGCTGGGTTTTCGGACCGAAGAAGGGCTTCAATTGCCTTCCAGGCATTCCGTTGATAGTCCACGAATATTACAAAAATTTAGTTTTGCACTCATTCACTGTTAATTTGTGTAGTGACATCCAGTTATGAATAGTTAGCATATCCTGGTTTATTTTTATTTCCAATTCTTCTAAATTATTCTCAGCATATATTACAACTAAGTCATCAGCGTACATAAGCTGCCTCCATTGAGACTGAGATTTGATAGTGCACTCACATAACAGTTAAATAATGCTGATCCCAATGAGCTTCCTTGTATTACGCCGTTTGATATCCTCACACTCTGCGTACTGTTTTCTGTCCTTAAAATAACTTGCAAACCAGTTGTACTCTTTACCCATTATTCCAAATTCAAATAAGATTCTTAACAATATTTTCCTATCAATTGAATCAAATGCTTTAGTCAGATCGAAGAACACTAAAGGTGTTTTTTTTTTATTGAATATGGTATTTTGAGCGTATGTTATTACATCGAACAAGGCAGCTTGAGTATTAGATTTTTTTGTAAAACCATATTGTTATTGACTTATTAATTTATTATGTATAAAGTATCTTGTAATTTGACTGTTGATATATGTTTCTAACATTTTACTAAGTATAGGAGCTATGGATATTGTTCTGTAATTTTTTAAATCAGTTTTGTGGGAATAAATGAGAATCACTTTATTTATTTTTAAGCAATCAGGAACATTAGACTGCTGAAGTGAAGCATTAATAGAAGCGCAGATAGGTTTTACTAATTCATTTTTAAATTTTTTTACCATATTCGTTTTAATACCATCAACGCCAGAACTGTTAGTGTTGTTTAGGTGGTTTATCATTGCTAACGTTTTAATCTCAGTAATTTTCTTAAAATAGGATCTACTATTTGTTCTATGTGCCGGCTTGTAAGTTGTTGAGAAGTTTTTTGCCATATGACTTCCTACACTACAGTATAGATTATTGAATTTTTCTATTTTAGCAAACTTTCCTGTATAATTTTCTTCTTGATAGAAGTAGTTTAGTTTACACGTATTATCTGTTATTATATCTTTTAATAGATTCCATGTTTTTTTTTCAGATTATTTGAAGTTTTATCAAAAGAGTTTGCATCAAGTACTAACGTCGTTTTTTTCTTTTAGTTGCAGTTAATTTGTTTAGCCAAAAGTGATATTTATCTTTAAAATATACATGATCAAGATTACCCATATATTTTTTGTACCAAAAGCTATGTCGATATTGCAGTTTGTCAGCTGGTTTTTTAATTGATTGAAATTTGTTTGCTTGTAAGTATATTGACATATTGTTCTGTTTACAAAATATTTATGGTCAAGTTCAATTATCAAAATATGATGATCAGTAATATTAGAATTTAAGTGAGTAATATTTAATTGTTTTTGATTTTTATTTAATATTACATGATCAATACATGAATTTGAGCTTGGTCTAGTTGTTGTGGTATCAGCAAAATAAAATCCATTGGATTCAACTATAGTTCTGTAGGTGAAAACATTGTTGTTACTTTTTTTTTTTAGGTTGAAATTGAAGTCCCCAATAATTGAGGTATTCTCATTTTTTATTTCTTCCAGATGTGCATCTAGGATAGAGAAAAATTATTTACCATATTTCTGCCGTTGTTGGGTGGTCCATAGAAAGCCGAGATATTAATTTTTAATTTGCTGTTTTGAATTTTAAGGTATACTAGGCTATTATAGTTATCACAATGAGTTTTTAATATTTTGTTGCTTATCGAAATATGAATTTTCTTTTTCTCTTAACAAAACCTTACCATCTTTTACCCAAGCAAACTTTATTATGTTCTTTCTATTAAGAGATCTTTTTTAGATCTCTTTTAAGAGCCTTTTTGTATAATAATCCAAAATATGGTGTGAGTCTTTCGTTAGTGAAGATTGTTCTGGATACTTCACTATTATTTAGCTGAAAAATTTTATTATCGTCTAATTTTTTGTCCTTCTTAGCCTGCATGATTTCAGAAGTTTTAATATAGGTATTTTTAAATTTAACAACAATCTTATTTGGCTCACCCGAGTTTTTTGAATTATTTTTAATAATTATAATAATTATTTTTATATCTTCCTCTTCAACTTTAACACCTGGGGTGGGATTATGTAACTTATGTAACTCAAACATTTCGGTCGAAACAAAATGTTGTCGAAACAAAATTTGGATGACATTACGTAATTTGAAACGTTAATTTATTTTGAAACGCTCGAAAAAACAGTGAAACACTTTACCTAATTCCATTCTTGACTTGTTTCGTTAAAATTTCAACAATTACTGCTAGAAAATAATATTTAAAAAAATGGAACTAAAAGAAATTGCAACTAGATACAAGTAAATGAAGCTAATAATAATACCAAAATTTTTTTTTTTTATTCTGAAAATTTTTTTCCGTGAAAGAAAATCATTATAAATTTACTTAATTTTTCATTTTATTGGAATTTTTATTTCCGTGAGTTTCCAAAATAAATATTCCAATAAAAATCATGTATTAATTTATTATTTTTTTTTAAATTTACCTAAAAGCGTCAACTATTTTTCAATCGCCAAAATTTGGTCGTATCAAATGTAAAAAAAGTAGCGTTTCAACCTTACGCAATACCAAAATATGTCGTACCAATTTTGAAAAGATTGAAACAAAATAAAAATGGTCGAAACAAAATTATACAATGCCACTTTTTGAAAATAGCCGAAACAAAACGACGTTTCAAATTACACAATGCCACCCCTGTAGCACAATCCAGAGACTGAAAGAAAAGAGGTAAGAAAAGTCATATAACTTATATTTATAATAATTTTATATTAATATAATAATATATTATTAATAATAACATATATTAAAATAAAATATATTTATAATATAATTTTATTTTTTCTTATATTTATATAATTGTACTGTAATTGAAATCAAAAATATTTAGGTGAAAAAAACAAACAAGAAACAGTTTTTAGTTTTAGTTTAGTTAGTTTTAAAATTCTTTATTCTCAAATTTACAATTAAAGTGCTTACAAATAAAAATCGATTTTTATATAAATTTACTTTACAAATAAGAGAATAGTTAGTGACACTTTTTATTAAGAAAATAGTGTTAAGCGCCACTTCAATAAAAGTTTACAATTTGAAATTTATTATTTTTTATTTACATAAGCATTCACATATTCAATACAAAAAATTAATTTTTGTTATTGTTTTTACTCAAATTCAAAAATTTAAATGTCGTTCCGTATCCATAAAATGTGTTGGTAGTGTGCGAATTTTTTTTGTGTAATTACACATTACTTTATGTTAGTGTTAAAAATATCGGCGATAATTATAGGAAACATATCTTTGCGAAGATATGTTTTTTTAAATATTCTCCGATATTTATGGCGAATCTCCGATATTTATGGCGACTCTCTCGATATTTCTCCCGATATTATTGTCATTCTCCCGATATTTTATCATTGTTTCTCTATCGCACTTATGAAATTTTTGTATCTTCTGCCTATGCTCTAACAATTCGCCGATATATCGGCTACATGAAAACCGGGCATAAATCAAGAAAATATATTGAGCGAACTAAATACCAACAACTACAACTTGAAATCATGATTAAAAAAAATAATTTGAAAAGGCATCAATTAAATTTGCTGGAAAATGAAAATCAAAATGTCAAATAATATAGGTTTCAAAATTTTAACAATAGAAAAAAAATGTTATAAACTTATAAGTTTCAAAAAAAAGAATTTGTTCAAATTTGTTTTTAATTTTATCAAATAATTTATGAAGTGTTATTTCTTTGTAGCTATGTACGTACATTTTTTTTTAATGTTTTTTTAATAAATATTATTTTCAAACAACCATTATGAAATATAAGACTTTATTTATGTATTTAAAAAGGATTTACAAACTGTCTTTAATATTATCTCGTAAAAGCTTAGGAATTCGTTGTTGATTCTGTTCCAGTGGTAAGCCTTGTTGAACAATATCATTTCCTCTTTCAGACTGTATTTCTTGTGGCTCAATCTGAATTTTGTAGCTTATGCATATATTGTGAAGAGCAGCACAAACGTTAATAATAGATGTAACACGTTCAGGATTAAGCCGAAGTTTTCTTTCGCTTGATAAGCATCTCCACCTCGCTTTTAAAATACCTATAGCGCGTTCTACCAGACTATGTGCCTTGCGCGTGTACATCGTTAAAGTGCATTTCCGAACTGCCTTCTCCTGCAGATCTATACGGTGCAAGCAACCAAGGAAGTAACGGATACTAACTATAACCTTAACAAACGTACAGATTAATAAAAGATAACTGTTATTTCAATATTATATTTACCTAAAATCCTAAAATTTTCCTCTTAAAATTATTTTGCATATAGACTTGAATTGCACTATCATTCCACACTGGTGAGTCATGGGCAGCTCCACCATACCTTTTGCATTAATTGCCATTATTGCATACAAGTGATTACAAACCTTGAATAAATGAAAATAAAATTAAATAATATGACCAAAAATACAAAAATTACACTAAGATTTAGTAGATTGTTTAATGCAACACTCACTATCATGGCATTTATGCTATGAAAACCTTTTCTATTGAAAAATACATGCTCATTAGTGGAGGGTTTTAAAATTGAAATATGAGTTCCATCCACAATGCCTATGACTCCCGGAATTTTATATTTTTCAAAAAAATATTTCCGGGTTTCATGAAAATTTTGCTGTCTTATCCGTCAATGAGAACACAAACTATTTTCTAGAATTTTCAAATTATTTCTAAATACTTTAGAAATGGTTGTTTGTGCTATCCCTATTAAATTGTTACCGCCAACATTAACTTGGTACAAGCCAATAGGTTTAATGCTGCAACAAGTTGTAATATTGGCGGAATACCAAAATTTCTTACATTGGGACTGAATGTTGAACTATCTAACACCGTTTTGAAGGCATCTTTATTTAATCTAAAAATTTTCTGAGACCTAGAAAATTTACAACGGAATTTACTAACATAGAAAACGTAATATATTAGTTTCATGAGACGGTGCTTTGTCCTTACATTAAAAATTGTATAAGTAAAAAATAAAGTATCGCTTCATCAAACGAACTATAAGTTTTCTTTACTCCTTTCCTTTCAAAAGAATTACTGCTGTCTCTTAGCATACGCCTTTTTATAATATTTGTTTCAATATTAATATTTTCTTCATACGAAGAACTATCGGTAAAAAGTATCATGTTTCCAAAAATTCTAAAATTTTCAAAGAATATAATATAATATTCAATAAAATCATAAAATTTAAATTATTATTACTGAAAACTACTTTAATTTACTTACCTTTATATTCACTTTTAAAATTTTCAGCGTTAACTCTTTCACTATCGGTAAATTAATCGCATAACAAACTCTAAAAAAAGTGTATCTGCTGTTCCATACTACCAAAAATACCTCAAAAAAAGCGAAACAAAAAAAAAGCGAAACAACTTTCCGTGCTACCGTTTTTTACAATTAGCGAAACAAATTTTTTGAAACGCAAACCGTGCTTCTACCCCAATATGAATATGCTCCCAGTTTACGTAAACCTAAGACAATTTTTAATAAATACAAAACCAATCAAAACATCATTAGTTAAAAGAAGTAAAATTTACATTTACTTACCGTATACCAAATTTATTATGAGAGGGAAAAGGTACAAAATAGATGTTTGTCTTTTGCTTTATACTGTAAAAAAATTTTGCGGTCCCATTATTTATATGAGGCAAGGTGGCAAAAAATGTTTGTTCTAATTTAGATTGTTCCCTTATACGAGGATTAATTCTGATCTTTTATTATTTCAATATTTTCATTTTAAACATTATTATTTTCTTATATACATATTAAAAATTGCAAATTATAATTACATTACAATAATATAAAATATTATGAACATTTTTGTCAGTAATAATTTGGAGTTGCAAACATTATTATTTTTTATTAATTATATTAAATTATAGTAAACCTAAATATTTATTATATGGATATACGTTTATAAAATAATATTGAAGACATGTATTTACCAATCACAGAACTTAAACAATGTTTAAACGCTGTTTTATTTAGGTGTCCTAAAAATCTTATGCATTGTTTATATAATTTAGAAAATAATATTGTTAAATATACCAACGAAATTTTTGTCGAAACATTTTTTTCCAAATCAATATATTAATCAACAAATTTTTTTAAAAATTTATAGATGGTGTCGCGACATTCAATTTTGATTTGATTTTCAACTAAAATCGAAAATTTTCGCTGTCGCGTATATCAATTTTTGTGATTTTTTTCAACTTTTTTTGATTTTGAAATTCAACTAAATTTTTTTAGTTGAATTTTGAGTTTCGTTATCGGACTAATGACGACCAAGGACCTCCTTCGAGAAATTTGGGTAGTGCGATACAGAAAGCAGAAAGATCGTCGGAAAGAAGTTTTCAACGAACACTCCTTCTCTGATCATCGCTACATTGAATTCCAGTTTCAGAAATGATGTTTATCCAGATCGCCGATCATCCGTAATCCGAGAAAAACCGACTGGTCTAAGTAAAATTTGTCTATCTCTGATATACTTTCCTCAAAAACTCTCAGACCTCCTAATGGTTTACCGGAATTGGACGATCTGGCAGTAGTTTTAAATAAGGCCTACAATAAGGCTCTTCCCGTCTCCTGTCGCACAGGGAAATCTCAAGGTAAAACTGGACCACCGTGGTGGAGCGAGGAAATAAAAATTCTTCGGCAAACTAGCAGAAGGAGGCTTAAGATTTCAAAAAGTACTAGAGACGCTCAAGACTGGAAACTATATAAAGATTCCCTTAAAGCGTACAAAGCTGTACTAAAAAAGGCCAAAAAGAATTCATGGAGAATCTTCTGTGGCAACATAGAAGAAACCTCCGAAGCTTCAAGGCTGCGTAAAATGCTATCCACTGATTCGGCTATCCGCAGCTACCTTTTAAAGGCAGATGGCACTTGGACCACTTCTAGTGGAGAATCATTGAAGCTGCTGTTAGAAAATCATTTCTCCGGCGGCACAATCTACTATCTAATACACAATCTACGATAAATCAAAGCGGCATTCAACACTCTGATTTATCGGAGAGAGTGGTAACAAACTCCAAACTGCAATGGGCTATAAATAGTTTCAAACCATTCAAGTCACCAGGACTGGATGGTATCTATCCAGCTGAATTGCAGCACTCCTTTAGTACTACTTTTCCCTGGCTCAAAACCAATTTTAAGAGTTGTCTAAATCTAGGCCACATCCAAAGTGTTGGCCTGAGGTTAAAGTAGTATTAATACCGAAAGCGGCTAAAAGTTCCCACGCCTATTATAAAGATTTCAGACCAATTAGCCTGTCTTCTGTTTTAATAAAGACTCTTGAAAAACTAATTGATATCTATATACGATGTAATATGTATAATAATCGACACTCAATGTCACAGCATCCGTACAACGAAGGAAAGTCGGTGGATACCGCCCTGCACTCTCTAGTTAGTACTATTGAAAAATCATTGGCTTGCAAAGAGTACACTCTATTTGCATTTATGGACATAGAAGGAGCCTTTATTAATGTCAACGTTGAGGCAATCACACGTACACTGTCGAACCTTGAAGTAGAATACGCACTAGTAATACTTGTTAAGAATATGCTTACAAGTTTACCACTGTACTTCAACCTAGGTACATGTGAATTAAATGTGCGGTACAATTAATGAACATTTAAACAAATAATGGTCAAATAAAAACTAAAATCTTATTAAAAATAAAATACAAATAATAAAAATTTAAATTATAAAAACAAATTAAAAATAGTGTCAATATAAAAATTTACTTTAGAATAATGATTAAATTAAATAATACATAAATTAAAAATATCCAAAACTAATGGTTTTTTTCTTTGTTCTCCTTTATTCAAAATGTTGTTAACTGTTCGTCTTAGTTGACAATAATAAAATCTTGCTTAAGTCATGACGCGTCATCATGATTCAATTCATAATTAAACTAATAAAAATCATATCAAAATAATTTGTTTTTCGTTTTTCTTTTCCGGCTTTCTTTTTCTTCTAAAAAATTCTCTCATTAATGCATTATCATTTTTTCTTCTTTTTGTTTTGTTATTACCGTAATTTTCTCATTGTTCTAACCTGCAGTGAATGTTTCTGAGAGTATTTCTACACCCAATAAGGTATTAAAAACTATTGTGTGTAAATATTGGTTTCAGTTGCATTCATTGCAGGGGTGGTATCAGTAAGTGGTACGCGAGCTAAAAAATTTAATTTATATATTTTTTTTATATATTTTTTTTTCGGTACTTTTGGTTAAGTTTAATTTATTTTCCTTTTCTCTTTGTAAATTGTTCGTTATTATGTTTAAGATAGATTTTTATAATATTCGCGGTCTATCAACAAATTTCCATTCAGCAATTTTAGCACTAAGTGAAACACAAGTTGTGAATAATGATATTAACTTTAAAATCAATAATTATTCGCTTGTGCCACTTTTTATACCCCATAGAGGGATTGCTTTGTATATACGAAATGATGTTGCTTATAAGACTCTTCAAAATTTTGAGTGTCTTATAAGCAACATCAATCCAATTTATCAATATAATTGGATGAAAATACACGTCGATAAGCACATCTGTTTTATTTACAGATCGCCTCAAGCGAATCAGCTAGAAACTGATATGCTTATAGTAAGACTATCCAACCAGATAAACTCAATTCTGGAAACCAATCCCGTGTCTGAGATTATTCTGGCGGGAGATTTCAATATTCATAACAGAGACTGGCTTCATTTTTCTAGTCACAACAGTCCCAAAGGCATACAAGTTGAACTTTTTTCCTATTCTCTCAACTTTTCTAAACTTGTCAAAAGCCCTACGAGGATACCAGACCTACGCGACTAGAACGAACACCTCCTGGATTTATTCCTAACTACCCACAAATATTCAATCTCTGTTAACTCTCCGCTAGGTGGTTCCGACCACTATCTTGTAAGCATAAGCTTCGAAGTAGGCACAACAACCAATTCTTCTAATTCTCCCAAAAGGCTAGTTTCGCATTATCACCAAGCTGACTGGGAAGCCTTCAATAACTTTTTAAATGCATCGAACTGGTCGTTATGTTTCCAATATAAAAATGTCAACTTTGCTGAGGTGATTACCAAGAGGATTACCAAGAGGAAAACTTTCATTCCAAATAGTCTTAGAAGTATAAAACGAAATCCCTCAGGTTGGTTCAATGACCTCTGCAGCAAAGCTCTGAAATCCAAAGAAGAAGCTTACAATACAAGAACAATAAGACAGTCAATACGTATGAGAGTTATAAAGTGGTTAGGAATAAATGTAAAAAAATTATTAATCAGCAAAAATTCCTGCATAACCAAAGATTGAGACGAGAAATCTTTGTTCTCCCCAACAACAGCAGGTCGTTCTGGACATTTGCTAAAAATGTTGGTATTCGTTTCCACCTGTGATTGATAATAATAATACTATTATATCAGATTCTGTTGGAAAAGCTAATCTCTTCCCAAAATTATTTGCAGCTAATTCCATACTCACTCTTACAGCCCAAGATACTCCATCAATCCCTGTTCTAAATTATTCCTTCGGAAGGATTCTACTTTAGAACAAGAGCTGTAGTAAAAGTCTTGAAGAATCTCGATATAAAAAACTCTACGGGTCCTGATGGTATACCTGCAATTGTGCTGCGACACATTTCCTTCGCTATTTCTAAACCTTTGCACAACTTATTCCATTTGTCCTTTTCTTCAGGAACTTACCCGTCCTATTGGACAGTTGTCCAAGTTTATCCTATTCCTAAAAAAAGGTGACAAAAGCAATCCTTCAAACTATAGGCCCATAGCTATTACTTCCATTTTTTCAAAAACGATGGAAATCTTAATTAATCATAAGCTGAAGAGCATCATATGATTTTCTAAAACAAACTAATGCTACAGCTTCCGCAGTCACCTCCAAAAAAACAATGATGGCCGGCGCGCTCAATCACGACCTTGCCTCTCAGTAAATCCACAAAAGACTGATGTAGTCCTCTTTACTAGAAAATATAAATTTTCGACAATATACCCTATTTATATTAACGGCACCCAACTAATTCTCAAAGATAGAACTAAGTACTTGGGTCTTATCTTAGACAAGAAACTAAGTTGAAAACCGAATATAATTGAAAGAGTAAAAAAAGTTACAACAGCACTGTACTCTTGCAAACGAGCTATTGGCAAAAAATGGGGAATGAATCCACACATTGTCCACTGGTGTGTTTTAGGTGAAGGTGATGGCAATAAAAGAAGCCTCAGACTGGCTGACATCCAGCGTATTATCTGTTAGAAATATCTACACACTCACAAACAGTCAGGCCGCAATTAAAGTACTGGAGTCGGTAACCATCAACTCAAAAGCCGCGTTGGCCTGTCGCAGTTCTTTGGACGAACTAGCGGATAGGTTCAACATATTGTTACGATGGGTTCCAGAACACAGTAATATTCCGGGTAACTGCATGGCAAATCTACTTGCTAGAGAGGGCACTATATTAGAAATCCTTCCGGAAAGGATTAATCTGGGTGCACCTCTTGCCACCTGAAATTTATTGCCTCGCAATGATGCAATAAAAGCTTGAAACTTCAGATGGTCAACTAGACCAGACTGCAACATCATCAAGCAAATCTGGCCTATGTTGAACCTGAAACGATCCCTTAACCTACTAACTATGAAAAGGTGTGACATTAGCACTATGGTAAGAGTCATTACGGGTCATTGTCTGATTGATAAACATACCAGAAGACTGGGACTCCCCTCAAACGACTTCTGCGCAGAACGTGTAGAGAGGTGGAGGAGGATGAAACTGTTCAGCACCTACTCTGTTCCTGTCCTGGTCTCTGCCATAAAAGGAAAACCCATTTAGGAGCCTTCTTTCTGAACTGGCTGGGTGATCTTGAAAATACTGGTATACAAAACCTCCGCCGCTTCGTTAAAAGCTCAAATTGGTTGAACAACTAGGGTATTACGCGAGGAAAGTTTCCATTTTATCACAATGGACCTCACCGGTCTAAGTGTATCTGCGTACTGTCGGCAGCCACTACTACCTACCTACCTTGAATTTCGTTTTGCTTTGTTGTTATTTGTTGTGACAAATTTGTTGTAATAATGGATAATTTATAAATGAGGAGTTGAATTTCAAAAGAAGTTATTTCCACTTTCGACCGAAATAGTTTTTTTGATGCAATTTGATGTAAAATCCTGAATTACGTTAAATATTCACTTTATTTCTTGCATAAAATATTTGATTCCTTTTCTTAGTCCAAAAACAAATTCTACGAATAGAACAAAATACAGCTACTTATATATATTATGTATTTATTTTACATAATATATATAGCTATAGCGCCAATATTACTAAACGAAAAAGCAATTATATTATTGGAATAATATTCACTTTTAAAAGACACAAAACACATAAAGAACTTGCATAAGGCAAGTTAATATAATTTAAGAAAAAACTAAAAAAAAGAAAATATTGGCCAGACAAAAAATACAAACTAGAACGAGCTAAAAAGTAAATATTATATTGATATAACCATGATTTCAATAATAAAAATAGCCCACAAATTGAAAAGTATAACAAAAAATTAAAAATATAAAAAAAACTTAAAATTTATTGAACATTTACTTATAAACTTATAACTTTTTTAAATATAAATAACTAATAAAACAAAACTGGAAACTCCAACATATTTTAGGTATCTTAAAATTTTTGATTTAAAATGTCAAAAACTCAAAGTTGAAACAAATTGAATCAACTAGTTGAACTTAATTCAAATAGTTGAAAATTGATTCTCCCGACACCGTGAATTTTTTTAGTTGATTTGAAAAATATGAATTCAAATAAATTGAATTGATTTGTGCGACACCACCTATTAACTTTTTTTTATTTAATTTCAGCCAACTTTTTTATTACTCTCTTTTGTTTACAATATTTTTTCTTTTTCTTGCACGTTAAATTCTTATTAACATCTATTTCTTACAATTTTTGCAAATTTGCATATGGATTTGTGTGCAAACAAATGAATCCATACATCAGTGCGTATTCTTGTTATGGATATTCTTTGGTTGAATGGTTATTGAAATGGTTATTTTGTTGAATTGAAGCAAATTGAGGCAAACATATAAATATAAAGTCCAAGGCGAGTTAATTAAGGCAAATATAAAAAACTGTTTGATATAATGCAATTCTCCACAGATAAATTCATTATATATGCACAGATGAAAATTCTTCATATTTAATTTTTCTTCACTTTCTTTACTTTATTTATATACTTTCGCGAAATTGTAAACAATTCTAAGGAAGATTGCTTGAGTTAAATAACCTTTTGTTGAATGAATATTAATTTAAATAAAATTTTAAATTTAAAGCTAAACTTTATTTTGTTTACATTTTGAAACTGGCTGGCAATCGAGTAAAAATTTTTAACCAAAATGAAAAACAGCTGAGTGTACCATGCATGTGTATTAGGAATAGTTTCTTCAACCATAATTGCGGGAAAATATGAAATTTGATGGGAATTTTTTCTGTTTAGTGTAGAGTAGTAAACAAAAAAATTTTCAAAATTTATTAAAAATATATTAAAAATACGATGATATATCTTTATATGCAATCCCTCCTGTAATTGATGCCGCTGTTATATATATTGCAGGATGCATTCACATTTTTTTATTATAAATTAGTTATATTAAGAAATATTCTATTAAAATTGGTTGTCGAAAAATATTTAACAATTAAACTATACCATATTGGTAAAAGAAAAGCCGAAACTTTATTAAATAAATCAAAAAAGATAAGCCAGAATAGGCCTCTTGGGGAAACCACGAAAAAAAAACGCACCTTTTTATTTACCCCATGGGTGGTGTGGAAAAAAGAACAACATTTCTAAATATAGTTTTTCTGCATACTCCTAGGAGAGTAGGCGTGTTTGATTTAAAGCGGGTGATAAAAATAATAGAAATAAAATTAAAAAATAAAAATAAAATTTAAAAAAAATGAATAAAAATAAAATAAAAAACGAAATTCGGTTTGGTTTATTTCACATAATTGCTGATGAATTGATAGTAAATACATATATAAATAAAAATATAATTTAAATGAATTGTAGAAAATGCGAAAAAAAGTTTTAGAACAAGGTCAAAAATAAATTGTAATGGAGTTTGTGCAAGGTGTTTCATCCAAGTTGCCTCAATTTGATGGACGGCGATATGAGTTTGATAGCTGAGAAGCCAAAAATCTACTTGCTGTGTGATAAGTGTGGTGATTTTAAGAAGTATTTGATGGACAAGATTACATATATTGAAGAATCTCTCCGTAGAATTGATACAAGTGGCGATAATATGTAGAAAGACAATAGAAATATTAAAAAGAGGTTAATAGAGGTAAACCAAAATTCTGAAATAAAAAATACTCATAAAAATAAAATTACTTACGCGGACATGATCAAGAAAGATCCAGTTGTAGTAGTTAAACCAAAAAAAACACAGTCAGCAGTGGAAACAAAAACTGAGTTAAGACGCCATGTGGACACAGTAAACTTAAAGCTTAATATAAATGGCATATCTGAAAGAAGGGATGGGACTATAGCAGTTTTTTGCAAAGTTGTGCAATCGATAAAAAGTATCAAAGAACAAGTGGAAATGAAGTTTAACAAAAATTATGAAATAGTAATACCTAAGGAGAGAAAACCAAAAATGCTTGTGGTAGGGTTATCCGAAAATTATAATGAAGAAGAATTTTTATATTGAAATTCAGAATAATTTAAAAAAACAAGATGAAATAAAGTTAATACGTCGGTATAAAACAAAAAATGGATGGGAAACAATTTTAATTTTGTAATACGAGTTAATGGTGAGGATTTTAAAAATTTAATGGAATTAGAAAAGCTAAAAATTGTTTGGGACAGTTGTAGGATTTATGAAAACTATGATGAAAACTAAGAAAGTGTCATAAATGTTTAGCTTATAATCACAACGCAGGAAAATGCACTGCGCAGAATTTTTGCTGTTTTAAATGTGGTGGTGAACACCTAGCAAAAAATTGTAAGGAAAAAAAGCAATGCATAAATTGTATTAAAGCAACTAATTCACTAAATTTAAATATAGATGTTTTTTATTACTGTTCTTTTTCCTTTTTTTCTCAATACTTAAATTACTCTCAATATTATTAATATAATCTCTTTTATAGATGACAATTGCCACTTTCAAAGTAGATTTTTGCAACATTCGAGGACTTTCAGCGAATTTTCATGCCGTTGAGTCCCATTTACATTCTCAAAAACCAGCAATATTAGCGTTAAGCGAAACACAAGTTTCGAGTGGTGATTCGGATTACAATGTCAGTAACTACACACACGTTCCGGTTTTCGTTCCCCATAGAGGTATCGCTTTATACTTGAGAAATGATATTGCCTTCAACACTCTTCATTCAAATACGTGCTCCAACCCACTATTTCACTATACTTGGGTTAAAATTCACGTTGCAAGGCATATTATCCACTTCTGTACTCTATACAGATCTCCCCAAGCAAACGAACTTGAAACTGTTACGGAGATTGAAAACTTATCCAATCAAATTAACGATATTTTGGAAAAATATCCAGAATCTAAAATTTTATTGGCTGGATAATTCAATATTCATAACAAAAAATGGCTCCGCTTGTCCAGTCACGATAGCCCCGAAGGCAAACATTTCGAATTATTTTCAAATTTTTTCAACTTATCTCAACTTGTCAAAAGTCCTACTAGAATCCCAGATCGAAGCGACCAGGATGAACATCTCCTAGATTTATTTCAAACTCCTATAAAAACGAAAAGCAAAGCTCCACATCGTGGTTTAATAACATTTGTAGTGATGCATTTAAAATGAAGGAAAATGCATACGTAAAATACAAGGCTAATTTGTACAATGAAACCCGTTAGAATTATAAAGTGGCCAGTAACAAATGTAAATCAATCATCAAAAAACAAAAATTTTTGCATAAACAAAGGTTGAGGCAAAAAATTCTTAGCCTCCCCAAAAATAGTAAATCATTTTGGTCTTTCGCCAAAATTGTTAAGCAAAAATTTTCTGGGTCTTCTTTCCCACCGATGATTGTCAACGGCAGAATTATATCTGATTCAGTTGAAAAAGCCAACCTTTTTGCGAAATTATTCGCTGCTAATTCCACACTCCCTCCCACAGCTCATAAAGTACCAATTCTTCCTGAAGTAGATTTTTCCCTTGGAAGAGTTTACTTTAGAACACGCACTGTGGTGAAAGTTCTTATGAATCTTGGTATAAGGAAGTCGACCGGTCCTGATGGGATTCCAGCTATGGTCCTGAGAGACATTGCACTCGCCATTTCTAAACCGCTGCGCAATCTCTTTCATTTATCATACTCCACTGGTAAATATCCAACTCAATGGAAAATTGCGCATGTTAATCCTATTCCCAAACAAGGTGACAAAAGCGATCCCTCCAACTACAGACCTACAGCCATCACGTCGATCCCCTCCAAAGTAATGGAGATTATTATCAACAAAAATCTAATGAAGTATCTTGAATGCAAAGGTATCATTAGTGATAGGCAATATGGTTTTAGATCACAACGCTCCACTGGCGATCTAATGACTTGCTTTAGCGAGAAGCTAAACATTAGTATTCTCAACTCTGGCGAATCTACTGCTGTAGCTCTGGATATTTCAAAAGCCTTTGATCGAGTCTGGCATTGCGCTCTTTTATCCAAATGCCAAGCTATAAATCTAGGTTCTGTTTTCATAAAATGGATTGGAAATTTCCTCTCGAATCGTTCGATTCGTGTCTTAATTGACGGATTCATATCCGACAAAAATCATACTAACGCTGGTGTTCCTCAAGGATCAGTTCTCTCACCTACTCTCTTTTTGATATTTATCAATGATCTTCTCCGATCAACTTTCAATCCTATCCATAGTTTCGCCGACGACAGCACTCTAGTAGCATCCTTCGATTTTCTTCGAAAATCACATGCTACAATACCAGTTACTGATACTAAACGGAACATCATGGTCAGCATGCTCAACCATGGCTTAGCCATTATTTTCAACTGGGGAAAAAGTAATAGAGTTGAGTTCAACACCTCCAAAACTCAAAGCTGTCTAGTCTCGCGCAAAACTATCCCATTTAACCCCACCCTATTATTCGGGCGTGTGCGTATTCAGCGAACCGAACACTTGAATATCCTGGGCATGAAGGTCAACAATAAAATGATATGGAATGACCATATCTTTGACATTGCTAAAAATGCCGCAAGATGTTTGGGTTTTTTGAGTCGCTGCAAAACGTATTTTTCTCCCCAGGACATGCTAAATATCTATAAATCATACATACGACCCAAGTTGGAATACAATTCACATATATAGGCCGGTGCATCACGAACCGCACTAAATTTTCTTGACAAAGTTCAAAAGCGTGCCATTCGTCTTATTGACAACCCTAATGTGACATCCTCCCTTGTACCACTTGAAAATCGTTGTGTTGTTGGAGCACTTTGCCTATTTTATAGATATCTCGTAGGTTTAGGCACTTGTTCAGATGAAATAAAAACCCTAATGCCACCTCTCAAACATTTCCGCCGAGGAACAAGAGAGGCATCAAGTGCCCACCCCTACTCAGCGCCAATTCCAAGGTGGCTTAAAACTGGCTATGGGAATTCGTTTGTAGTCAAATTTTCTCGAATGTGGAACCATATTCCAACAAACGTGTTTCTCCAATGCAAAAATATACCTACGTACAATCTACAAAAGTTCAAGAGTAATATTAATAAATTTATTCAAAATGTCCCTACTGATCAAAGGGATATTTTTCTTTCTACAATCCTCAATTAGTCCAAGCTATATATTCGTGTATAAAGGTATCGTTTGAAACATAGTGTTTGGCTTAACTTAAAAAACAAAAAAAAAAAAAAGTTTTCAATTATTACAACAGTACTTAAATGAAAATGTTTGTGTAATGAACAAAGTGTATTCAGATCAGATGTAAATATTCCTGTGAAACGACATTTAATTTTGTTTTGTATGACTGGAAACTGACAAAAGAGAATAATTTAGATAATTTAAAAGAGCTTTTGAAACCGTAGACCGTGAAATCTTGATGTCCAAATTTAAAAAGTATAGTATTATGAATGTAGAACTTGAATGGTTTGAAAGTTTCCTTGAGTGCAGAAAACAAAAGACGTAGGAATAGATGGATGGATGTGAATAAATGAGCTCATTTGTTCAAGATATGCTGGAGAAACAAGTCGTTACAGCCTGAGATCGGCAAAAATTTTCAGGTTACCATTGTTTCGTAGCAGTAATACACAAAACAATTTATTTCATAAAGGTCTTCAATTATTTAATCACTTACCAGTGAAAGTCAGAAACGCAGAAAATTTAGATATTTCCAGACAAATTTTAATAACTTTTTCAAAGTATAACGAATTAAAAAATTTGGATGTTGCCTATTGAATATTCATAAATTTTTAACTTATAACATTTTGATTTATTTACTTGAATTTTCTAATTATTTAAAATTTTGTAGTTTAAATTTTTTATGAATTATTTTAATAAATTATTGTTTATAAATTTTTTAATATTGTGTAATAACAATAACCATATTGAACTAATTTTATTTTATGTAATTTGAAAATAAATAGATTTAAGGCTTTAAAATAGTATTAATTACTAATAAATTAATAAAAAAAAAAAATAAAATAAAATAAAAACTTTACTTTTTTTTAAATTTTTTCTACTAAACTAAAATAAACTGCTCTACTCATCTTTGGTTTTTGGTCAAAGTATGTTCAGAAAATAACAGCTGAGTGTACCAAACGTATACACATTAGAAATTGCATATGTATATTTTTTGTCGGAAAGTCTTTAGATAGGAATTCGCATTAGAAGAAAAGAGAAAGAAATTTTAGATTGCCAGTCCATGATTTTAGATGTCAAATCATCTATAAAAGATACCATAAAAATAATATAACTTTAGTCCCTCATACACATTAACGGTATACTATACTCCTCTCTTTCTAAACTCCAATTTATCAGCTAAAAATTTCTCATAAAAACCGGTCTTAAAACCCTCCCAATAGGTTGGAAAGGTATATTTTTCTTCTATAATTCATACATACAAACTTATGTCTACGTCAAATAGTTTAGAAAATATAAGCTTTTTCTATGTAAAACTAGGAATGTTCCTTTTACGAAGTAACACTCGTCGTTCATCTTGTATATTACATATAAGAATAAAGGTGGATTTTAATTGACCAATATTTAAAATCTTAAAAATTTTATCGGTTCTAAAAAGGAAGATAACATGAAATGACATTATTTTATATGAGAGCTCAATGCGTACGACAAGAACAGAAAATATAATTTACCGGGGATATTTTCACAAAAATTTAACATATTTTTACAAAAATTGAGGATATTTTCAAAAAATTTGGGATATTATACTTTGATGTAGTATATTTTTAAAATATCGGGGATAGTTTCTTTATACCGGCAAGACGGCAACACTTTTTTAAGCAATTTTTTGAGTATACAAAAGAAAAAAAATTTTTAACAGATAGTTTTGACGGTTCAATTGTTGTTTTTTGTGTATACAATAAATTTCCCAAATAGAAATTTAGCGAATTTTTTTTTATTTTATAAATTATTTTTTTTACACCCTCTTTCTATATAAAAGTAGGAATGTGCCTTTAACTTTAAAAATCTTTTTGCACTTGAAAAGGTGCAACATTATTTTTTTTTTATATAAAAACAATATAAAATAGTACAAACATTTTTTTATATAAAGCTTATACAGGGTGGTCCGGTTTAGAGCAAAAAGTTTTTAAGGGGTGATTCCTTGGAGTATTTTAGGAAAAAACTTGTTATTGAAGAGGGGTCTATCTTTAAATTTACCTGGGCTACAGAGGGTTAAAGAAAATCGGATTAGAAAAATTATGTCTAAAGAATATCCACTACAGCTCAGAAGAAATTGAAACTAGAGCTACATCTTCTTGATAGCTTTTTTTTAGAATTAATACACCTAATTAACGGTATATGTTGAATGAGTATCAGACTTGCCGTTTTGGAATAATAACTGCATAAACTTAAAATTTTGCTTTTAAAAACTGAAAATTTTGTAAAAAACGTTGATTATCTCGAAAAATTCGCCAATTTTTTTTTCTTTTATTTTGTTGATGCGCTACATCATCCCCTACAACTTTTTCATACACAACTTTCATATCAGACCTGCCGTTTTTCATTAACCCTAACTAATTTCAGTAATTTTAACTAATTTTAAACTTTGACTAAAAAATAAAATTGTTACAATATTCAACTCTCAGTTATTATTTTTTTTACTAAAACATGGGTTACCCAAATATTAAATATGACTTTACCTGAAAAACGGCAAGTCTGATATAAAAGTTGTGTATGAAAAAGTTGTAGGGGATGATGTAGCGCAAATAAAACAATTAAAGAAAATGTTGACCGATCTTGGCATAAATATGAAAACAGATAATAATAATATCAATAATAATAATACTTATAATAACACTAATAAAAATAATTCCCAATCTAGCAATAATAATTCGCAAAATATCTCGCAAAATAGTGACAATTATTATAATCTATTAACCGAAGAAATGGACGACTGCGATAACAACGTGGCACAGTGTGCAGAAAATAATAATAAAAATGATGAAAAAAATGACGAAGAAGAATTTAAAAAATTTATCGAAGTTTTAACTCAAAAAAATTAAAAAAAAAAAACAAAGTGAAAATAATTCAAAACTTACAAATTCGAATGAAAAGCGTAATATTCCAGAAAGTTCAAATAATAATTATTCCCAAAGGTTTGACAATAGTGCTAATCAAAATGACAATAATAATACTCAAAATATTCACAATAAAAAAAAACAAAATGAAACAAAAAAAATGCCACCGATTAATGTATTTAACACTGAAATAGTCGATTTAAAAAAAATTATCAAAATAAAAACAAATGATTTTTTAATTAAAAAAAATTAGAAATACACACTCCATAATTTACACTAATAATATAAATAATTACAATATAATAATTGAAATATTAAAAAGTACAAACACCAACTATTTTACATTTACACCAAAAACGGAAAAAAGAATAACTCTACTACTAAAAGGTCTTGACACAGGTTATGAAGAAACAGAAGTGCTAGAAATACTAAAAAATTTTAATTCTGAAAAAATTAATTTCATATCAATCAGCAGACTTAAAACAAGAAAATCAATTGAAGAGAAAAAAATTCTCCCTTATTTTATTATACAAGCGTCACCAGACAGTAATGTAAATGAAATAAAAAAAATAAAATCAATAGACAACACAATTATATACTGGGAGAATTTAAATAAACAAGATAATCTACAATGCACCAGATGTCAAAGATTCGCTCACTCTGCTGAAAACTGCAATATGGATTACCGTTGCGTAAAATGTGGGGAGAATCATACTCCAGGCGAGTGTAAAATTACGATTAATGACGAGAAGAGCAAATTATTTTGTACATTATGCTAACAGTATGGACATCCAGCATCATACAGAAGTTGCCCTGTACATATTAAAAAAAAACAACAAAAAGAAGAAGCAAAAAAAATATTAAGAGATAAAATTAATGAGAGGTATAGTATGTATAACAATTTTACAAAACATAATATTTCTTATGCGAATGCATTAGGGAACAACAACAAAAATAAGATCCCATTTACTTACAATGGTACTAATAATAATAATAATAATGATAGTAATAATAGTAGTAGTAATAATAATAATAATGTTCTTGAAAATTTAAACAATAACATGTTATTGATATTACAAAAAATTGAAAAGATTGAAACTAAATTAAACCAAAATTCTAATGATATTAATTATTTATATGATATGTTCGACGTACCTGCGAATTGTTGATTATGACATATTTTACGACAAATAACATTAAATTAAAATTAATTTCAATTAATGTTAATTCACTAGTCTCGTATAATAAAAGATTTTCTCTTATGCATTTCACAGAAGATACAAATCCTGATATTCTCTGCCTTGGCGAAACTAAATTGCAAAGTAAACATTCTTTATCTCTAGAAAATTATAATACAGTAAGAAATGATAGGAGTAACTTAGGTGAAGGTGGTACTGCCATCTGTATCAAAAAGTCAATCAAATATGATACAATAAGAAACTTAGAATTTGATAAATTTGAATGTATAGAATTAAACATAATTAATATTAATTTAAAAAACTTTCAAAAATTATTCATAATATCAATTTATGCTTCGAACAGAAATCAGTCTAAATTTATAAACGAATTTAACACTATATTTCAAATATTAAAACTATCCGATAGCAAACATTATTATATTATTGCAGGAGACTTAAATGCAAAACATATCTCTTGGAATAATATCTGTAATAACAGTCGAGGCTCGACTCTATAAAATTGGCTAAACACCAATAAACTTCAACATAAAGGCAAGCTGTTGATACCGGATACACCAACGTTTCCTAGGTGTAATTCATACTTAGATCTAATGTTAATAGATATAAGAATACAATCAGCTAACAATACACTTACTACAATAGCATATAATAGTGATCATAATACTATCTGTGGTGTTTTTAGTCTAAATAAAGAAAGTATGTTAACACACAGTAATCCACTAACCAGCGATAACTATCTATTCCACAAAACTAATTGGAATAAGTTTAAAAGAAAGCTGGATAACAATTTGGAAAAAGAATACCTAACCTACAATGACCAAATTTTAGAAACCGAAAATATCACAATAGACAAAATTGACGCTCACTTGTACAAATTAAATAAAATTATTAAAGATACAATGAACGAAACAATCCCTAAACACATAAATAAAAATTATTTAAACAAATTTTATTCATCCAGACTTAAAAACCTACTAAGTTACTAAAGGATATACATATAATATATAAAAGACACTTAGACTTTTCGTCACATGCAATAGTTACTCTTAAAAGCCTTTTGAACAATATTAACACATTAATAAAGCAGCAACTCAAAATAGAAATAAATAACTACTGGACAAACAGAATAAAAAAGATTTCCCCTAACGACAGCCGTAATATGTTTCCAGAAATAAACAAATTATTCAGGAAAAGCATATAGAAGATATAAAACAATTACACATAGACCAACAAGGCTTAAACTTACTAATTAATAATGGCATCGACGTCACCAAACTAGGCACAACTAGTTCAAACCAACTTATAATAAAATAAAAAGAACAAATAACTAAAATATTGGGAATATAATGAGAAAACAGTCACAAAATAACACTATCCAACAATAACCGATTTCATCAAAAAGTTCACAATAGAGTACAAACATTTAAACATATTAGCATACAAAAGCAACAAAATAACGAACATTTAGTCATATTTGACACCACCAATACATCCTCCAACACTTTAAATAGAAATAACTTTTTTACAAACTATTATGATCTTTTTACAAGACTTAAAAATTTAAATAACAAAACATCAGCTGGAATTGACGGTATTCCCAATATTGCATTAAAAAATTTAAGTTCTAAAATTATAGAAAAGTTAGTTATCCTTTTTAACAACGCATTAAACTACTGATACTTTCCGAAAGCTTGGAAAATAGCAAGAGTTGTTATGCTAAAAAAATCGGGGAAAGATCCCACAAATCCCGGCAATTACAGACCTATAAGCTTGTTACCAAACATTAGCAAAGTTTATGAGACTATAATTAATGACAAGATAACACATTATGTTAACAATGAAAAAATACTACCTGAAAACCAATTCGGTTTCAGGTACAAACACAGTACAAATCATGCTATTAATAAACTTACATCTGATATTTGTTGGTATATTAATAAGAAAGAATGCGTTGGTGCTTGCCTTATAGACCTCGAAAAGGCTTTTAATAGCGTATGGATAGAAGGTTTAATATATAAATTAATAAAGCGAATGCTCCCAAACAATCTAATTAGATTAATATTAGATATGATTACTGGAAATAGTTTTGTAATAGCAAACAAATCGAATTCAGAGAATTTATTCCAAATTAAGAGTGGCTTACAACAAGGCACTGTAAATTCACCAATATTATTTTCTCTGTACACAACAGATCTTCTCAATATGCTCAATGATATCAAAGGCGATAATTTTGCTATCGCCTTTGCCGACGATCTCATCATATACTCCGCAGCAAATAATATAAAAGAGGTGCAAACTAATGTTCAAAAACAATTTAACCTTACCGTAGACTATTGTAAAGTATGGTTACTGAAAATGAACATACACAAATGTGAAACGATATTATTCCGCAATACAGTGAACAAAGCTAATAATAATATTAAAAAACACTGGAAAGAATTTATACAATAAAATTATAAATAATAGAGTACAAATTTTACCATGGCTTAGCCATTATTTTCAACTGGGGAAAAAGTAATAGAGTTGAGTTCAACACCTCCAAAACTCAAAGCTGTCTAGTCTCGCGCAAAACTATCCCATTTAACCCCACCCTATTATTCGGGCGTGTGCGTATTCAGCGAACCGAACACTTGAATATCCTGGGCATGAAGGTCAACAATAAAATGATATGGAATGACCATATCTTTGACATTGCTAAAAATGCCGCAAGATGTTTGGGTTTTTTGAGTCGCTGCAAAACGTATTTTTCTCCCCAGGACATGCTAAATATCTATAAATCATACATACGACCCAAGTTGGAATACAATTCACATATATAGGCCGGTGCATCACGAACCGCACTAAATTTTCTTGACAAAGTTCAAAAGCGTGCCATTCGTCTTATTGACAACCCTAATGTGACATCCTCCCTTGTACCACTTGAAAATCGTTGTGTTGTTGGAGCACTTTGCCTATTTTATAGATATCTCGTAGGTTTAGGCACTTGTTCAGATGAAATAAAAACCCTAATGCCACCTCTCAAACATTTCCGCCGAGGAACAAGAGAGGCATCAAGTGCCCACCCCTACTCAGCGCCAATTCCAAGGTGGCTTAAAACTGGCTATGGGAATTCGTTTGTAGTCAAATTTTCTCGAATGTGGAACCATATTCCAACAAACGTGTTTCTCCAATGGAAAAATATACCTACGTACAATCTACAAAAGTTCAAGAGTAATATTAATAAATTTATTCAAAATGTCCCTACTGATCAAAGGGATATTTTTCTTTCTACAATCCTCAATTAGTCCAAGCTATATATTCGTGTATAAAGGTATCGTTTGAAACATAGTGTTTGGCTTAACTTAAAAAACAAAAAAAAAAAAAAGTTTTCAATTATTACAACAGTACTTAAATGAAAATGTTTGTGTAATGAACAAAGTGTATTCAGATCAGATGTAAATATTCCTGTGAAACGACATTTAATTTTGTTTTGTATGACTGGAAACTGACAAAAGAGAATAATTTAGATAATTTAAAAGAGCTTTTGAAACCGTAGACCGTGAAATCTTGATGTCCAAATTTAAAAAGTATAGTATTATGAATGTAGAACTTGAATGGTTTGAAAGTTTCCTTGAGTGCAGAAAACAAAAGACGTAGGAATAGATGGATGGATGTGAATAAATGAGCTCATTTGTTCAAGATATGCTGGAGAAACAAGTCGTTACAGCCTGAGATCGGCAAAAATTTTCAGGTTACCATTGTTTCGTAGCAGTAATACACAAAACAATTTATTTCATAAAGGTCTTCAATTATTTAATCACTTACCAGTGAAAGTCAGAAACGCAGAAAATTTAGATATTTCCAGACAAATTTTAATAACTTTTTCAAAGTATAACGAATTAAAAAATTTGGATGTTGCCTATTGAATATTCATAAATTTTTAACTTATAACATTTTGATTTATTTACTTGAATTTTCTAATTATTTAAAATTTTGTAGTTTAAATTTTTTATGAATTATTTTAATAAATTATTGTTTATAAATTTTTTAATATTGTGTAATAACAATAACCATATTGAACTAATTTTATTTTATGTAATTTGAAAATAAATAGATTTAAGGCTTTAAAATAGTATTAATTACTAATAAATTAATAAAAAAAAAAACTAAAATAAAATAAAAACTTTACTTTTTTTTAAATTTTTTCTACTAAACTAAAATAAACTGCTCTACTCATCTTTGGTTTTTGGTCAAAGTATGTTCAGAAAATAACAGCTGAGTGTACCAAACGTATACACATTAGAAATTGCATATGTATATTTTTTGTCGGAAAGTCTTTAGATAGGAATTCGCATTAGAAGAAAAGAGAAAGAAATTTTAGATTGCCAGTCCATGATTTTAGATGTCAAATCATCTATAAAAGATACCATAAAAATAATATAACTTTAGTCCCTCATACACATTAACGGTATACTATACTCCTCTCTTTCTAAACTCCAATTTATCAGCTAAAAATTTCTCATAAAAACCGGTCTTAAAACCCTCCCAATAGGTTGGAAAGGTATATTTTTCTTCTATAATTCATACATACAAACTTATGTCTACGTCAAATAGTTTAGAAAATATAAGCTTTTTCTATGTAAAACTAGGAATGTTCCTTTTACGAAGTAACACTCGTCGTTCATCTTGTATATTACATATAAGAATAAAGGTGGATTTTAATTGACCAATATTTAAAATCTTAAAAATTTTATCGGTTCTAAAAAGGAAGATAACATGAAATGACATTATTTTATATGAGAGCTCAATGCGTACGACAAGAACAGAAAATATAATTTACCGGGGATATTTTCACAAAAATTTAACATATTTTTACAAAAATTGAGGATATTTTCAAAAAATTTGGGATATTATACTTTGATGTAGTATATTTTTAAAATATCGGGGATAGTTTCTTTATACCGGCAAGACGGCAACACTTTTTTAAGCAATTTTTTGAGTATACAAAAGAAAAAAAATTTTTAACAGATAGTTTTGACGGTTCAATTGTTGTTTTTTGTGTATACAATAAATTTCCCAAATAGAAATTTAGCGAATTTTTTTTTATTTTATAAATTATTTTTTTTACACCCTCTTTCTATATAAAAGTAGGAATGTGCCTTTAACTTTAAAAATCTTTTTGCACTTGAAAAGGTGCAACATTATTTTTTTTTTATATAAAAACAATATAAAATAGTACAAACATTTTTTTATATAAAGCTTATACAGGGTGGTCCGGTTTAGAGCAAAAAGTTTTTAAGGGGTGATTCCTTGGAGTATTTTAGGAAAAAACTTGTTATTGAAGAGGGGTCTATCTTTAAATTTACCTGGGCTACAGAGGGTTAAAGAAAATCGGATTAGAAAAATTATGTCTAAAGAATATCCACTACAGCTCAGAAGAAATTGAAACTAGAGCTACATCTTCTTGATAGCTTTTTTTTAGAATTAATACACCTAATTAACGGTATATGTTGAATGAGTATCAGACTTGCCGTTTTGGAATAATAACTGCATAAACTTAAAATTTTGCTTTTAAAAACTGAAAATTTTGTAAAAAACGTTGATTATCTCGAAAAATTCGCCAATTTTTTTTTCTTTTATTTTGTTGATGCGCTACATCATCCCCTACAACTTTTTCATACACAACTTTCATATCAGACCTGCCGTTTTTCATTAACCCTAACTAATTTCAGTAATTTTAACTAATTTTAAACTTTGACTAAAAAATAAAATTGTTACAATATTCAACTCTCAGTTATTATTTTTTTTACTAAAACATGGGTTACCCAAATATTAAATATGACTTTACCTGAAAAACGGCAAGTCTGATATAAAAGTTGTGTATGAAAAAGTTGTAGGGGATGATGTAGCGCAAATAAAACAATTAAAGAAAATGTTGACCGATCTTGGCATAAATATGAAAACAGATAATAATAATATCAATAATAATAATACTTATAATAACACTAATAAAAATAATTCCCAATCTAGCAATAATAATTCGCAAAATATCTCGCAAAATAGTGACAATTATTATAATCTATTAACCGAAGAAATGGACGACTGCGATAACAACGTGGCACAGTGTGCAGAAAATAATAATAAAAATGATGAAAAAAATGACGAAGAAGAATTTAAAAAATTTATCGAAGTTTTAACTCAAAAAAATTAAAAAAAAAAAACAAAGTGAAAATAATTCAAAACTTACAAATTCGAATGAAAAGCGTAATATTCCAGAAAGTTCAAATAATAACTATTCCCAAAGGTTTGACAATAGTGCTAATCAAAATGACAATAATAATACTCAAAATATTCACAATAAAAAAAAACAAAATGAAACAAAAAAAATGCCACCGATTAATGTATTTAACACTGAAATAGTCGATTTAAAAAAAATTATCAAAATAAAAACAAATGATTTTTTAATTAAAAAAAATTAGAAATACACACTCCATAATTTACACTAATAATATAAATAATTACAATATAATAATTGAAATATTAAAAAGTACAAACACCAACTATTTTACATTTACACCAAAAACGGAAAAAAGAATAACTCTACTACTAAAAGGTCTTGACACAGGTTATGAAGAAACAGAAGTGCTAGAAATACTAAAAAATTTTAATTCTGAAAAAATTAATTTCATATCAATCAGCAGACTTAAAACAAGAAAATCAATTGAAGAGAAAAAAATTCTCCCTTATTTTATTATACAAGCGTCACCAGACAGTAATGTAAATGAAATAAAAAAAATAAAATCAATAGACAACACAATTATATACTGGGAGAATTTAAATAAACAAGATAATCTACAATGCACCAGATGTCAAAGATTCGCTCACTCTGCTGAAAACTGCAATATGGATTACCGTTGCGTAAAATGTGGGGAGAATCATACTCCAGGCGAGTGTAAAATTACGATTAATGACGAGAAGAGCAAATTATTTTGTACATTATGCTAACAGTATGGACATCCAGCATCATACAGAAGTTGCCCTGTACATATTAAAAAAAAACAACAAAAAGAAGAAGCAAAAAAAATATTAAGAGATAAAATTAATGAGAGGTATAGTATGTATAACAATTTTACAAAACATAATATTTCTTATGCGAATGCATTAGGGAACAACAACAAAAATAAGATCCCATTTACTTACAATGGTACTAATAATAATAATAATAATGATAGTAATAATAGTAGTAGTAATAATAATAATAATGTTCTTGAAAATTTAAACAATAACATGTTATTGATATTACAAAAAATTGAAAAGATTGAAACTAAATTAAACCAAAATTCTAATGATATTAATTATTTATATGATATGTTCGACGTACCTGCGAATTGTTGATTATGACATATTTTACGACAAATAACATTAAATTAAAATTAATTTCAATTAATGTTAATTCACTAGTCTCGTATAATAAAAGATTTTCTCTTATGCATTTCACAGAAGATACAAATCCTGATATTCTCTGCCTTGGCGAAACTAAATTGCAAAGTAAACATTCTTTATCTCTAGAAAATTATAATACAGTAAGAAATGATAGGAGTAACTTAGGTGAAGGTGGTACTGCCATCTGTATCAAAAAGTCAATCAAATATGATACAATAAGAAACTTAGAATTTGATAAATTTGAATGTATAGAATTAAACATAATTAATATTAATTTAAAAAACTTTCAAAAATTATTCATAATATCAATTTATGCTTCGAACAGAAATCAGTCTAAATTTATAAACGAATTTAACACTATATTTCAAATATTAAAACTATCCGATAGCAAACATTATTATATTATTGCAGGAGACTTAAATGCAAAACATATCTCTTGGAATAATATCTGTAATAACAGTCGAGGCTCGACTCTATAAAATTGGCTAAACACCAATAAACTTCAACATAAAGGCAAGCTGTTGATACCGGATACACCAACGTTTCCTAGGTGTAATTCATACTTAGATCTAATGTTAATAGATATAAGAATACAATCAGCTAACAATACACTTACTACAATAGCATATAATAGTGATCATAATACTATCTGTGGTATTTTTAGTCTAAATAAAGAAAGTATGTTAACACACAGTAATCCACTAACCAGCGATAACTATCTATTCCACAAAACTAATTGGAATAAGTTTAAAAGAAAGCTGGATAACAATTTGGAAAAAGAATACCTAACCTACAATGACCAAATTTTAGAAACCGAAAATATCACAATAGACAAAATTGACGCTCACTTGTACAAATTAAATAAAATTATTAAAGATACAATGAACGAAACAATCCCTAAACACATAAATAAAAATTATTTAAACAAATTTTATTCATCCAGACTTAAAAACCTACTAAGTTACTAAAGGATATACATATAATATATAAAAGACACTTAGACTTTTCGTCACATGCAATAGTTACTCTTAAAAGCCTTTTGAACAATATTAACACATTAATAAAGCAGCAACTCAAAATAGAAATAAATAACTACTGGACAAACAGAATAAAAAAGATTTCCCCTAACGACAGCCGTAATATGTTTCCAGAAATAAACAAATTATTCAGGAAAAAGCATATAGAAGATATAAAACAATTACACATAGACCAACAAGGCTTAAACTTACTAATTAATAATGGCATCGACGTCACCAAACTAGGCACAACTAGTTCAAACCAACTTATAATAAAATAAAAAGAACAAATAACTAAAATATTGGGAATATAATGAGAAAACAGTCACAAAATAACACTATCCAACAATAACCGATTTCATCAAAAAGTTCACAATAGAGTACAAACATTTAAACATATTAGCATACAAAAGCAACAAAATAACGAACATTTAGTCATATTTGACACCACCAATACATCCTCCAACACTTTAAATAGAAATAACTTTTTTACAAACTATTATGATCTTTTTACAAGACTTAAAAATTTAAATAACAAAACATCAGCTGGAATTGACGGTATTCCCAATATTGCATTAAAAAATTTAAGTTCTAAAATTATAGAAAAGTTAGTTATCCTTTTTAACAACGCATTAAACTACTGATACTTTCCGAAAGCTTGGAAAATAGCAAGAGTTGTTATGCTAAAAAAATCGGGGAAAGATCCCACAAATCCCGGCAATTACAGACCTATAAGCTTGTTACCAAACATTAGCAAAGTTTATGAGACTATAATTAATGACAAGATAACACATTATGTTAACAATGAAAAAATACTACCTGAAAACCAATTCGGTTTCAGGTACAAACACAGTACAAATCATGCTATTAATAAACTTACATCTGATATTTGTTGGTATATTAATAAGAAAGAATGCGTTGGTGCTTGCCTTATAGACCTCGAAAAGGCTTTTAATAGCGTATGGATAGAAGGTTTAATATATAAATTAATAAAGCGAATGCTCCCAAACAATCTAATTAGATTAATATTAGATATGATTACTGGAAATAGTTTTGTAATAGCAAACAAATCGAATTCAGAGAATTTATTCCAAATTAAGAGTGGCTTACAACAAGGCACTGTAAATTCACCAATATTATTTTCTCTGTACACAACAGATCTTCTCAATATGCTCAATGATATCAAAGGCGATAATTTTGCTATCGCCTTTGCCGACGATCTCATCATATACTCCGCAGCAAATAATATAAAAGAGGTGCAAACTAATGTTCAAAAACAATTTAACCTTACCGTAGACTATTGTAAAGTATGGTTACTGAAAATGAATATACACAAATGTGAAACGATATTATTCCGCAATACAGTGGACAAAGCTAATAATAATATTAAAAAACACTGGAAAGAATTTATACAATAAAATTATAAATAATAGAGTACAAATTTTAGCTTATCAGGGCCTTATTAGACCAACTGTTTCATATGCTGGACCAATTTGGTTCAATAATAGTGCAAGCCAAATGGAAAAAATCAGGAAATTTGAAAGGAAATGCATAAGAGCCTGCGTAAATCTACATAGAAAACCAGAAACGGACTACAAACATTTTTACTCTAATAAATGCTTGTACCGAAAAGCAAATATTATAAGATTCGATAATTTTTTAATAAAAATTATTCGCAATCACTTTGAAAGATCTCTTAATACGTTAGAAAATGGTCTTATATCCAATATATACTACCACAACGAGGAGTACATTAAAAATACTTTAAAAACGGGGTTCATTGCGCCCGAACACTTTATATATCTTGACTCTAAAGGGTATATTCAAAACCACGAGTATGTCCCTCTATTATATCACTATAATAGAAGGGCTACATGCAAGTGTATAGAATATAACCCACAGAATATTGAGACTAATCTACTAAAATATGACATGCATATTCCTGAAAAGGATAAACAATTATCAATAAACTATTGGTGGTTACATAGTTCATGAAAACGAATATAATAGTTAAATATATCAGTAGAATAAGTTAGGGTTAAATTAAGGTTAGTTAGTTAGGGTTAGATTAAGTGTAGTTCTAGTTTAGTTTTAAGTTTTTTTTTCATAAAGAAACAGTTTAAAAAATTTTTGGTTTTTATCGAAATTTTCCAGAATAATAAAAAAAATCATAATAAAATTTGTGCTATAAAAAATAACAAAATATTGATGGTGTATAAATAATACTGTAAAAAAAACTAAACAAATTAAATAATTGTTAAGGCTTTAGTTCTCAGTAAATTAAGAAATAATATAAGTTTTATAAAACTTTTTTTCTAATTGTAAACAGAATGAAACAAGAGAATAAAATAAAAGTTAACTAAAAAAAAAAAATATTTTATCTATTGATATTCATTATGCAGTAAGTAGATATTCCTTAATATAATTAATGTAACAAATATTTTAATTTGGCTTGTTATTTTAATGGTATTTTTAACTTTATTTTTTTATTAGTGGTAAAATTATACATTCAAGTAAACATATATAATGTACCACCTATATTGATGTGTAGTTTATTAATAATTTAATATTGTAATAAGTGGGTATTTAATTCGATATATATACATATATGTATATATATATTTATATTTTAATTTTATTTCATCAAATTTGACACCTAAAAAACTGTTGATAATTTTTTATTTAACTACCTAGTTTATTTATACATAAGTTTTTTTGTTAATCTTAATTCATTTCATTGTTTTTAATATTTTCTTTATTACACTGACTATGACCAAATAAGCAAAATGAACTTAAGTAGTCTAATCGTTTGATATTTTTTGGGAAGGTTAAAAAAAACAACAAATTAAATCTTAAAAAATAAAAATTATCCTATTTAAAACTAGATAAAACTTATATTATCCTATTTAAGCTATAAAACTGAGATTACTTTCTTCGTCGTTATTACTTAGATGTAAACTTTATAAGCAACTATACCCACCTATATGTAACGGAGCTTCCTCTAAACTCCAAAAATCGATTTTATATCATTTGTCTCTGTTCGGAATGAACATGTCGTACTATTGACAGACATGTAATATCGATATTATTATATCAATATTGTAATATTGTCTACATTATAATAATATCTAATTGTAAATTTACCCTTTTTTATTTCTATGTAATAATTGATTTGGCTTGACAATGTTTTTTTTTAAATAAATTTTGTATAATTAAAATATGTAAAATCCACTGTTTTTAGTCCTAAAAATTAAAAAAATTTTGACGTACGGAAACTGGCGTCTCTCAAAAGCACATGGTGTAGCTCCAATCCTTTTTTTTATCTTAAAATATAAAACCGCTACAACATCAAACAGTTTAAAAATAGAATACAGATTTCGATAAAGTCAATTGGGATAGTTTAAACAGTTTCTTCAAAAATTTTGATTGGTATAATATATTTCGTCACAGAAATGTTAATCTCACTGCAAATACATTAACTAGTACTATATTTTTCGGAATGCAGCTTTTCATTCCAAGTAAACTTAAGAGTGCTAAACCAACTCAAAAATATAATTGGTTCAATGATATATGCAAGCAAGTAGTCAAAAGCAAAAAGAAAGCTTTCTACTTCTACAAGAACATACCGGGCGAAAGCAACCGAATAGCTTATAAACAGGCTAGTAATACCTGTCAACGAGTATTAAAACAGGAAAAATTCCAATATGATAGTCGCCTAAGACAATAAATTATTCGCTACCCAAAAGGTAGTAAGCAGTTTTGGTCATTTGCTAAAATAGTCAAACAAAACTTTTCACCATCAGCAACACCTACGCTGATTGATAACAATGCTGTTATTTCAGATCCTGAACTCAAGGCAGACTTGCTTGAAAAAATGTTCGCAGCAAACTCTACATTACCAGCAACAACAGCAACTCCACCTGCCTTTGAACCAAATGAATGCTCACTTAAAAGAGTTTACTTCCGTCCTCGAGTTGTTGCAAAAGTTCTAAAGGATCTAAATTCCAACAAATCCGCGGACCTGATAAAATTCCTCCATTAGTACTAAAGAATTGTGCAAACACCCTAGCCAGACCGCTGAGCAAACTTTTCTACAAATCCTATGTTACTGGTATTTACCCATCCTCATGGAAAATACTCATGTCCAGCCAATCCCAAAATAGGGTGACCTTAGAAATCCCTCAAAATACCGGCCAATGGCCTTAACAGCAGTAATATCAAAAGTCATGGAGACTATAATTAATTTCGAGTTTAAAACATATCTAGAAAGCAATCACCTTCTAAGCGATTGCCAATATTTGTTTTAGGTCAAAAAGGTCAACTGTTGATCTTTTGACCTTTTTGACTGAAAAATGACACCAATGCACAGAAAAATACGGTGAAGCAAAAGTTGTTGCTCTAGATATATCCAAAATTTTTGATCGCGTTTGGCACGCAGCATTACTAAAAAAAACTGGAAGCAATTGGTCTAGGAAACTTACTCAATACGTGGATTGAAAGTTTCCTTGCAAACCGTTCAATACAAATTGTTTTGGATGGGTTTATGTCCCAAAAATTCAATATCAATGCCGGTTTCTCTCAAGGCTCAGTTCTTTCCCCAATATTATTTATATTCTGTATAAATGATCTCCTATCCACATCTTCAAATCAAATCCATAGCTTTGTTGATGATAACACCCTTGATTCTTTGTATTTTTTTTAGAAAGCTGCTGAAGTGACCCAGACTTCGGTAAATAGAGAACGAAATAACATCTCTCGAGCTCTAAACTGTGACCACCAAAAAATTTAAGCCTGGTGAAGAGTAAATAGGGTAAAATGTAACGCTTCAAAAACCCAGACCTGCCTAATATCAACAAAGCAAAGTCCTTTATTACCAAATATCCTTTTCGATAATGTAAATATTGAAAACTCCAAACTCTTAAGAATTCTTGGAATGGAGATGAACAACAAACTTTCGTGTCAGAACCACATTTTTGCAATTGCAAAAGATGCCGCGAAATTTTTGGGATTCTTAAACAGAAGTAAAAATTATTTTACACCATCCAACTTTTTTCTAATATATAAGGCATACATTCGACCACGACTTGAGTACAACTCGCATATTTGGGGCGGTGCACCCAACAGTACCCTCCAGTCAGTGGCGACTCGTTATACATTAAGTTACTCGTTCAAAGCAAAAAAAAAATTTTTTTCGTCGTTAGGTGGAAATTCTCGAAAGATACCATGTGGCTTGAACTGCAAACCAACCATGATAGTGTGTGGTCCTAGAACTACCTCCGTTTGTCTGTCATAACTGACTTATGATAGATTAATTTACTTTGATCATTTCTTTATGTGTACTGGAAGAATATAATTTCTGTGAAAGATATCATTATAATATAAATAAATACTCGCTGAAGGAGATTTTTATCTCAATATTTTTTCTCTAAGGAAAATTATTATCTTAATAATTTCCGTGGAGGAAAATTATTTTTACTTTTCACACATTAAATAACAATGTGTAATATTATTAAATTTTTTATTTATAAATAAGGTCTAAAAGTGTTCAATCATGATTTTTGGCAAAAAAATTCTAAAATTTTTTCATAAAAAGATTCTTCTTACTGAAGCTGACTTAGAAATTCGAATTTCAAAATCAAAATAAATTTTTTTAATCAAAATAAGAATTTTTTAACCCATTCAACAAATTTGTTGAGAAAGTTTTTGAATATTCCTTAAAATTTTTGGAATTTAACCAAAGAATATCCATAATAAGAAGGTTCACTGGAATAAAAAATTTTAATTTGTCAATGTGTTGGTCACCATTTTTCCAGTCGATTTCCAATATTGTAAGAAATAGATAGTCATAAGAATTTAATTTTTGAGAGAGAGATAAATATTCAAAATACAAAGTGGAAAAAAAATGAACGAACAATTTTTTTGTATGAAAAAAATATTGTCTTTATTTTTAGTTAGTTAGTTTAATTCCAAATTAAAATTTGTTTCAGCACCGCACACCAAACACTTGACCAACAAGATGATGTTTTCTCAATTTCGAAACATTTTTAAAAAATTGTATATAGAATAGTTTTTATAAAAACTTTTTTCAAGCGTTAGAGTTGATTTATTTTTAAATATAACATACACACTTAATTTTCATATATAATCGCATTTTTTTTTTCTAAGTACTTTCTTATATACTAATTTTTTTTTTAAAATGCATATCAATAAAAAATATTATTTATTCAAATTTGAAATGTTCATATTATTAATAATCAACTTTGCTACCTATTTATAAAATTAACAGGTACCTAAATGCATATTACTTATAATATAATATGTATTATTAGTTCATTGATGATTAAAATGCACAATTTAATTTTTCAGAAACTAAAAAGGCATCGGATTATTCATAAAAAAACAAACCGCTTGGTGTTCTACCTATTTCAATACCTGAAAAACTGTGTATATTGAAAATACATGAATGATAAAAAATGTACTTCCCTTATAAGCCAATAAAATAAAATAATATGATATTTAAGAAATACCATATGTTTTTGAAACGAATATTATTTTATATAGGGATCTGTAAAAAATCAGTCATTCAAAATTTATTTATTCTCATGCCCTAATAAATTTAATACGTTTATTTTTAAAAAAATTTGTAAACAGAATTTCAGACGACTGTACACATGAAAAATATCTAGTGGGCTAAATAAATAAACAAAAATCTCCCGTGGGCTATTTAAAATTACATTGCAAAAATGAAGTTGTTTTTTAAATGGTTTATATTGCACTCTTTCTTTCTTACAACTTCTAACATAAGAAAATATTTACAATAGTTCTTTGCTTCTTTAACTAATGGTTTTTTTTTTGTAAATGTGTTTGTAAAAATATCTTGACTTCCAGTAAACCTTCTTATTATGGATATTCTTTGATTTAACAACCAACATTTTTTATTTCCAACATAATTTATTTTTAATAAATTGTTTCTGCTGTACATACATAACAGAGTAAAAAATAAAATTAAAACTTACTAAGTTCTCCTTTTAATATATCGCTCATTTGCGAGAAAACCGTCATAACTCAAAATTTGTCATATTTGACCTGAGTACTACAAAATATTGTTTTGAGTGAGTTCTTTCAAATAATTCAATCCACTTAACTCAATTCTCATTATTTTCGGCATGAGAGAGTTGTGTCGTTATGGAGTTAGTATATTTGAGAAGTTACTTTGTTATATGTTTACTTTTTTTTTTTACTTTGACATATCGTAACTTTTGTGACCATTCCAGTATTTATCATTCTAAATAATTTCTTTTATGATCGCTTTGTTAGTCTATTAATACTGTTATGAACTCTCGTTCAAAATTAATAGTCGAGTTGGCCAAAAAATCAAGAACGCAAGCACCAATAGAGGCAGAGCCAGATATTGTCAGCGTACTTTTTTCTCAGAATCTTCACAGAAAATTTAACAGCCGCTTTTTCAACCCAAAAAAGATTTGTGCGACATCTGCAATGCTTATTAATTGCATTTATTTTATGCAATGCATAACGATCAGCGCTTAGATGAGAAAAAACTATCAAGGGTTTTCAACTATCAAGGGAAAATGATAAGAAAAAGGTTGACGTAGTTGTTGCAGTCTACGATTTGCAAGCAGTAATGCAATTGCCAAAAGGAGACGTATGGGTCTTTTATTATAAATCTAAGCTCAACGTTTTAAATTTTACCATTTATAATATGCTTGAAAATACTGAAGAGTGTTATGAATGGGATGATTCAAATGCCTAAAGAGGCATAAATGAGTTAGGAACCTGCGTCCTCAAATATTTACAAGATCTATCTATAAAAGGCAAACGTAACTTCATTTTTTATTCCGATAATTGTCCAGGACAGCAAAAAAACAAATTTATGTTATCCTTATATTTGTATGCAGCACGTAAGTTAAATATTGAAAGTATAACTCATAAATATTTAATAAAAGATCACACTCAGAATGAGGGGGATTCAGCGCATTCTTTAATTGAGAGAGAAGTAAAAAAGCAATTAAAAAGTGGTCCACTATTTACAACAGATGCATTCATTTCAACAATAAAACTTGCCAAAAAAACCGGAGAACCGTTCAAAGTCAATGAATTATGCTTTGAGGACTTTTATAACATAAAAAAAATTTCAACAAACATGTCATTTAAAATTACAAAAAATGCAAACAATGAACTTATTAAATTTCTTGATATAAAAATCGCAAGATTTGAAAAGAGAATTCCAAATACAATTTTTTATAAAACATCGTATATGGACGAAAGTTTTGAAGAAGCTGTAATTAGCAAGACGAAAAAGCTCCCAACATTATTTTACAGAATATGTACAATTCCAAACCAGGAATATCCGAAAAAAGAAGACTGATTTAATGTATCTAGTAAGCAAAAATCATATTTCAAGATTTTATAGATCTTTTTATGAAAACTTATAATAATTGTTATAATTAATTAAGACTTAATGTGATTAAAAGTACCTTTTTTATTAGTACTGTAAGATTACTTTAAAGTTCTTTTTTTTTATTAGTACTGTAAGATTACTTTAAAGTTCTTTTTTTTTATTACTATGTTCAATAAATTTTGTTTACCTATTATTTATACACAAACGTAACTCAAGTATTGGAAAAAATTGCATCATTACCTATTTATATTTTTAACAATAATGTCATATCTTTAAATATTTCAGTACTTGGAAAAAATTTCGCAGAAAGAACGTCATAACTAAAAACTGATTTTTTTATGGTTTAGTTAAATAAGTAAAAATACATTTTAAATTAATCGAAAACTTACAAAATTGTTATAAACATATTGAATTTTAGTTTCTGAAATACACAATTTAGATAAAATTAGTTTTCATAATACTATAACAACTTCAAACTTTCAAAGTCGTTTTACCAAAAAAGACGGTTTTTGAGTTATGACGGTCTTCTCGCAAATGAGCGATATGTACTTACAAAACAATTAACATATGTATAATCGTGTGTGTCCACCAAATAAAATAATATTTTGCTATGCCTACTTTTTTTATTTTCTTCAACCACAACAAAAAAATAACATTATTAAGCGAATGTGCAAATAAAATTGTAAGAATTTTTTTTCTTATATTTCTTCTCCTTATTCTCATTATTCTCATACATTCTCATTCTCAAAGCAAAGGCTATCGGTCATAACAAATTTGAACGAAATGGCCATTTAAATTGTTGTTGGATTTTTTGTTTTTTCTTTTTTCAATCATAAGGGAGATTTCGTTCAAATTTAAGGTGAACGCCACTGTTTATTTTGCATGTGGTTTTATATAAAAGTGTACAGGCACTGACAGTATAAAATATGTTATGTATGCATGCATACATTTCTTTATTTACATTCTGTACAATACAAAGGGAGATTTCGTGCACATTAGAAGGTGAACGCGTTGCTTATTATTTTGCATGTTGTATTTGTATTGTTTCTTCCATAAAAGGAAGGATACAAAATAGAATATCTATGTATGCATTAATTTTTTTTTTCAAATCATACTAATCATACTTTCAATCATTAATTTTGTATTTAATTCTACATAACAGTATTATGGCTATTTCTATTAATAATAAAATTCTGTAAATTAGTATCATAACAGTAAGAAAATAAGTTGTTAATATATAGAAAAATATAATATTAAATGTATATTCATTCTTTGCATCTATTACTGTTTATGGAAAAATAAAAAATATCATTATTTTTTTATTAAATTTTTTTTAAATTTTTTTAGAGATTTTTCTAGTCGTTCATGAACGAAACGAACACTTAGAGGAATTGTGCTTGCCTCCAGTACTTAGATAAAGTACAAAAGCGAGCCATCAAAATTATTAATGATGGAGATGTTAACAACACCTAACATCGGTGAGTCACCGTCGATATGTAGGAGCAGCCACTCTGTTTCATAAATATCTATTGGGTAATTGTTCTGATGAAATTAAAAGTATTATGCCAAAAATCCACCATTCCAACGAAATACTCGCAGAGCAGCCCTTTCCTATAAATTTGTAGTCGAGCCTCTTCGAACCAGAACTGTGAAATACAAAAATTCTTTCGTTAACCGAACCTCTAACCTATGGAACGCTCATACCGCCTCATGTGTTCCCCCAAAAATACAACTTGGAAGTTTTCGAAAAACGAGGGAATCAATTTCTGTTAATTTGTCTGTAAATCTGTGTTACTAGCTCTTTTCTATTTCTCATCTAATAATCTCTCTTATTTTCGGTATATGTTATTTATTTATTTCCTTTATACTTTCTTTTTTTATATCGCTATACTAACTGGTTAACTATCTGCGAAAGCAGCTAGGGTGTTTATCCCATTATTTTGGCCATAAAAAAAAAAATATAGATATACACATATATAAGTCTATTTTATTTGAAAATATATTTATTAACTACTGTTTTTTTTTAGAAATTAGGAAAACCAAAAAATTACAAAACTACTGTTTTTTTTTTTAAATACAAAAGACTACAATATCTAATCTCAATAGATAGATATAGGATATATTCATATATTACATAGGTTTTTTCACATTTATTATTTATCTGTAATATTGCACTAATATTATTATTAACTACTCTTTATTTTTTTTTTAAATTAAAAAACACTAAAATATTAAAACTAAAGTAAACTAATATAGCTATTGTTTTTTATTTACAAATAACTGTTATTATTATATTTAAGTTTTTAGTTAATTATGTTTTTTTAGTTAATATTTTAATATTATAAATCCAAATAGTTTTAGAATATAGCTTACTAGCAAAGTCACCCGACGTTGTTCGGGCTCAACACAAGATATATAAAATTTCGAATTTTGAAATATAATATAGCAAATATACGCTGCCATATTCAAGTTCACCAAATGGAACTTTGTATGCTCACTAAATATTCACACAAACAATTGACGGCGTGGTCACGATAAGATAAAGTATATTTATACCAGAACTATTTGATTCAATCATCTATTGGGTCAAATAACAATATTTATATAAATAAGTTAGACACCGTCAAAATTTTGTTGCCTGAAGTTTGTTAGAAGTGACTAAGCTCGTAATGTATATATAACCCTATGTGCATCTTGCACAATTATTGTTTTTGTTAAATTAAAGCTTCTTTATAGACAATATTTTTTGTTTTATTTGCAGGAATTGAAATAAAAATATTTTTTTGCTACTTACTGTCGAGCGAGCTACATAATATTAACCATGAGAGAAGCATGGTTCTCTTAAGTCAATTGCTAAAACTCTTAAAGTTTGCCTTGGTTTTTAGTTATAAAAATAGCAATAAATATTTTAAGGCAATTGATGCCGTTTAGACTGGAAAGGATAGTTTGATTTAATTATAAAAATAAAAACATTACTTTTAGCAGAACATCCTTACATGTCTTTAGGAGCGCACTCGGGGAAGGTTGGATTACATAATGGGTTTTCCAACTTTTGACTTTAATTTATGGAGTGGTAATCCAGAAGGTTGAAGGGACTACAAAAATTAATTCTGTTTGATTATTTATATCTTTTCTTCGACAGACTCATATTATTATTTCTTCACTTTTTATTTTATTCAAAAGAATTTCGTTTATTTATACCGCCGTTTATTTATATTTATAGAAAATCCAACAGTGGGCATTTGGATTAAACTTTATTAATGTTTGCATACACATTAATTCCTGTAAAGTTCACGACATCCCATGTCACTGGTAATCTCAATTTCTCCAGAAACTTCCGCTGTGATTCCCTCACTAATCTTTAAAAATAGACCAGCAAAATCTTTTTCTGATGTATCACTTTTTGAATGTAGTCTCATTTTTACCGATAAAGGTATGTGACCATGATTCAAAATGCGATAACACAATACACAACATATATAACTTCAAACTTACAATTAGATTTAGGCATTTACACTCGTCAAAGTACAATTAGGCATTGTACACTCGTCCCAAGGCAGTTTCTTTTTAGATACTACAAACTGTACTTTCGGAATTCGAGTTTTTCATACACCTAGTTATCTCACCATTTGTTTTTTTGCATCTTTTCGCTATCCCATACATTTCGTGCATTTCTTTTATCGTATTCTATTTCTCACAATTTAAAATAAGAACATTTGTTTGACTAACATTCATTTTCACAATTTTTGGCAAAGAAAGGGAGGCAATATAGACAATATAGACTTATACTGGTTATGTGTTTGCATTTATAAAAACTATAAAAAAAAAAAACAGAAAATAATTTTTGCGTTTTTTTGTATTAATTTTTTTCAATTCCTGAAAGCAAATGGAAGGAACGTAGGGATAAGTAAACAAATTGGTTCTGTTTGGAAAAAAAAAAACAAAAACAATTTGAAGTCATCACTCTAAAATCGAAATTTTAATCAAAATTGTGACGAAATTGGAATTTCTTCTACATGCAAAAAAATAAAAACCGGTCTCGATTTTGAATGGACATTTGAAAAAAACAAAAACAAATCAAGTAGCTACAAAAGTAACGTCATAAATTATAAAAAAAAAATCATATACATTATGTAAGTACATATAATATGTTCTATCTTTGCTACCTACCTGCTAATGATTTTTGTTTTTTATGAATAAAATAAAAATTCGTGTATTAAAAATAAATGAACATAAAAGAATTTACTGCAAAAAAGCAGGAAGTGTGGGGACAAAATAGCCTACAACTTTTGAAGCAACTTCAACTATTTAAATATAACTATTTAACTGTAAACAACTTTTTTATTCAAAAATTAGCAATATTTCTTTAGTTCTACCTGATGTGTAATTAATTATGCCGTATGAAACCAAATGTGTAATTACTTTTGCCGGATGACATAGCAAAAGAAACTGTTACTACCTGAGTCATTTGAGATTTTTTTCAGCTGAAAATTTAAATTAGGAACACTTTGTGAAATTGATTTCAGCCTACCACTGTATTCATATACAAATTTTGTCATAGATACATTACGAATAAATACAAAAGAGAGATACAAAAAAAAAAATCATAAGAAAAATGTTTATAATTATGTGCATATACAACCGAACACGAGTGACGTTATGAAAAAAAAAGGAAATCTAAAATAACTCCGTCCCCTGATAACTTTTTGGAAATTTTCGATTTTTCCCTATATTACGATTCTAAACGCTACCTCTGTTGAAAATTTCAAGTCTCCAGCTCAACTGGAAGGGGGAATTAATTTTTGGACATAAACATACATTCAATTTTATATATAGTATAGATAAAGTAATTTCAAAAATTGTTAAAATATAAACAACATCAACACATTTACCTAAAGGTGAATTTCCTCTTAATGAAACAACGTCTGGACAAATTTTTTAATCAATCAAAAAAATTTTATTTTATTAACACATACACAAAAAATCCTCTCCGGGCATTTTCTTCATCCAATTTCTTAGTTAAAATATTTATAACTTTTGGCTGAAGGACGAAGTAAAAGAAAAGGATAGATATATAATTATTTGATAAATTTTTATTGTTATCTCGATTTATGAATGTACGCATTCACATATAGAATTTCAAATCTTTTTTAAGAAAAAGATATGAAGTGTAATTTATTTGTTTTTTGTTTTTTAGTATACGATTATTTTGTTTCTAACAAATTATTTATATTTTAAGATAGAAGCAAAGCGTTATACTTTATTTTTTTCGAATATTACAATGTTATTATCCAATATTACTCTTAACAAAATTTTAAATTTTTTTAATAAATGTAATATCAACGTATGTAAACATATTTTCAAACGTCAACCTTTTTTGACTACACAACAAATGTCAGTCCTTCGCGCATTGAGAGGAAATCATAAAATTTTCTTTAATGGTATTATTGTGTTTCATTTATATTGTAAAATAAAATTTTCCGGACGTTCGTCCATGAAGAGGAAATGCACCATAAGCCTACATTTATTCAAAGTCATGACATTCGTTTACAGAGACTGTATGCGTGAAAAAAGAGACAAAAATAAGATAATATTCGTTAGTACATAACAATACCAAATAATATCCATTATAAGAAGGTTCACTGGAAGTCAAGATATTTTTATTACCCCATTTACAAAAAAAAAACCCATTAGTTAAAGAAGCAAAGAACTATTGTAAATATTTTCTTATGTAAGAAGTAGTGAGAAAGAAAGAGTACGATATAAACCATTTAAAAAACAACTTAATTTTTGCAATGTAATTTTAAATAGCCCACGGGTAATTTTTGTTTATTTATTTAGCCCACAAGAGATTTTTCATCTGTACGGTCGTCTGAAATTTTGTGTACGAATTTTTTAAAAATAATCGTATTAAATTTATTAGGGTATGAGAATAATAAAATTTTGAATGATTGATTTTTTACACGTACCTACATAACATAATATTGGTTATTGGTTATTTCTTAAACATCATATTATTTTCTTATAAGGGAAGTAAGCATTTTTATGAATGATGCGCGCATTTTCATTTTCTTAAATATTAAATTTTGCCATATAATAATCAATGAAATAATTCACAATGATTATATGTAATATAATGCGTTTTGGTAATTTTATAAATAGGCAAAAAAAATTTAACATTAATAATATGAATATTGCAAATTTGAATAAATAATGCTTTTTTATTGCTATGCATTTTTAAGTGTAACACTTCTGTAAGTTTTGATAACTAAGAATAAATGCAACAATCTTTCTTTCAGACAAAAAAAATCGTTATAAAATTTTTTTCCCACTTTGTGTTTTGAATTTTTATCTCTCTCTTACAAATAAAATTCTTCTTACTATCTATTTCTTACAATTTTGGAAATCGACTGGTAAAATGGTAACCACCACATTAACAAATAATAAAATTTTATTCCAGTGAACCTTCTTTTAATAGATACTCTTTGACAATACTTCCAAATAAATGAGAATGAAAAATGACATTTGCCTATGCATTTTCCTAAGATATTCAATTTTGTTCTTTTTTTTTTGTATTTCTTTTCAACCAATTTGAGCGCGCTGTGAAGTAATTTTATAAATTTGGCAGATATTTTTATGTTTAAACAAAGTTTTAGAGCATTACATATAAATAAAAAATTTTAAATTTAATATCAAAATAAAGTTTAGAATTTGTACTTTAGTTATATAAAAAAATATTACATAAAATATATTTTAAAATTTAAAAATTGTTGGTTAAAGAAAAATGGTGAAAAAAAATTGTGATGATTAAAAATAATTTGTTATGTGTTTTACTCTCTTTTGAAAGGTGTAAATATTTTTTCAAATGGCAAGGTCTTTTTTAAATCAATTTTTCTATAATAAAACATTAAAGTATATAATATTTTTTTTTTACTATTCGATCTAAAAAATACAAAATTTTAATTTCTTTTTAGAACAAAACTCGAAAAAAATTATATTTTTTCAGTTATTAGACTTAAAAAATCTGGTCCTTATTCTTCCTATGCTGGCCGGTATAAATAGGGGTAAAAATGAGAATCCTCTCTGCAGTGTCATGACTTGGAATATATGTAGACTTAGCATTTACACATGTGATATGTAAGAAAAAAATTCTTATTAAATGATTTAAACACGCTGGATGGCGCAGTAGGTAGAGTGTCTGCCTTTCAACCGAAAGGTCCCATGTTCGATTCCTGGATTTTTCGACCTGGTCCAGTACCCTTTATCACTGGGATAAAATAAATGATAAATAGTTGAGAGTTTTGGTTATCACTTAAAATAAAATGAAACTATGCTATTATGAAGGCGAAGTACTCTACAATAGATGTGGTTTTCCACATTTAAATTAGTAGATACACCATAAAAATTCTAAAAAGAAAAGCTATTGTATGTGATTGTGTATTCAAATCTCTGTGTAAAAACATTTGGGGTGTTCATGCCATAGACTTGGAATTTATAAAAAAAAAAGTTGTTTCGGCATCAAATCAACTCACGATTAAATACCGTTTAGACATCAAGATTTTGTTTGTGCTATTAAAAGTTTGAGTGTCCTGTTAACGTTGTTCCGCAAATTTTGAAATTTTGAAAAAATAGATTGTTATCCAATTATCATCAAACATTTTTGAAACAAAAAATGCTGGAAACTAATTTTTTCCTTTAAATCGAAATCGAATCTTGTCATTTGTTAAAGTTCTTGTTTAATGTTTGTTGTGTTTGATTATTTTTGTTGTTATTGATTGTTATTAATAATAGTATTGATAATAACAATTAGTAGACACTAAACTACCTAAATTTTTAATATTTTTTTCAATTTTTTCTTAATTGTATCTTTGCATTTTTGTTTTCATTTTTTTGCATTTTTTATTTTTTATTTTATTTGTTTATAATTTTTAATTTCTATATTTAAAATCATTTTTTTTATTAAAGCCAACCAAATCTTAAATAAATAAATAAATAAGTAACTTTTATCAAATAAATGATGTGTAAACGCTGCCTAATTCTATTGCGTCAACACTTATGTAGTTGATTATATAAATTGAGAAAAGTTTTTTGATTATTTTTCATCAATGTATTCTAAAAATGGTTTTAAAATATATTTTTCAAGTGTATAGGAAAAAATTCAATAGCTTTGAAATTATTAATCTAAATATTTTTAATCCATTCTATGTTAGCCGGGAAGAAACAGAAAGAATAACGTGTTAGCTCATTTGACAATTTGATTTTTTTTTTATTATTTTTTTTCTCTTTCGTTTGCGTTAAAGAAATGTATCTATAAAACAAAAACAATTTCTCTTTAAGAAAAAAAATTCTCCATAGATTGAAATAAAAAGGGGAAAGCAAAGATTATCTACATAAATTATAATGTATATTGTAATGTAGCTTGTGAAAAAGTAAAGTTAAATAATTTTTGCTCTTAAATTCACTCTATTAAGATTAAAACCGCACACGTATCTACTATCAAAGAATATCCATTAATAAGAAGATGCACTGGAATAAAATTTTATAATTTGTCAATGTGTTGGTTACCATTTTTCTAGTCGATTTCCAAAATTATAAGAAATAGATAGTAATAAGAATTTAATTTGTGAGAGAGAGATAAAAATTCAAAGCACAAGGTGGGAAAAAAATTTTATAACGATTTTTTTTGTCTGAAAGAAAGATTGTTGCATTTATTCTTAGTTATCAAAACTTACAGAAGTGTTACACTTAAAAATGCATAGCAATAAAAAAACATTATTTATTCAAATTTGAAATGTATACACATTATTAATATTCAAATTTCCTACCTATTTATAAATTTGAATATCTTATCTTATCTTATATATAATAAAAGAAAGCTGTATGTTTGTAACCATTTTCCGGAAGAACTACTACACCAATTTTGACACAAATTTATATATAAGCTTTATGGCTTATGAGAATGGTTTATGTTATGTTTGGACCCGCAAATAGCTCTAGAACCAGAGTTCAATTTATATGCGTAATTTTATATTAGTAGAGCTATAATCGTACACAACTCGTTTTTTTATCTCTGTGTTGTCCTTTCGTGTTGAAATTTCTATCATATGTGCATTGTGCTTTGTTGAAATCATTGGAACGTCACGTTTATTTTCCATTTCAAAACACAACAAACATTAAGCAAGAACTTTAACAAATGACAAGATTCGATTTCGATTTAAAGGAAAAAATTAGCTCCCAGCATTTTTTGTTTCAAAAATGTTAGATGATAATTGGATAACAATCTATTTTTTCAAAATTTCAAAATTTGCGGAACAACGTTAACAGGACAGTCAAACTTTCAATAGCACAAAGAAAATCTTGATGTCTAAACGGTACTTAATCCTGAGTTGATTTGATGCCGAAACAATTTTTCTTTTTTATAAATTCCAAGATATTTTTGAGGTTTCTTCTCCATGCGACATGTCCCTTTGTTACCTTTGTTTTTATACCATACGGTGGATTACCTGGTCCATTTTTTCGTAAAATTCCACACAAATTCGTCTTGGTATTTAACAGATAACTGTCTAAATCAACATTAGAATAAAAATTATACACATAAACAGTGTGACATTTGTTAAAGTAGTTCTTCAATATCTCCACTACAACTCCAAATGCATGACCTTTTTCATGCGGAATTGTACCTTTTCCAGAATAATTATCATGTTTATTAGTAATTCGTCGGAAGTACGCATTTCATAGAATTTGATTCCATATTTACTTTTCTTTTTAGGAATATATTCACGAAAATGTTTTGAAATCTGATTCGATTCATAGTATTTCCAAATATGTTTTGACAAAAAAGTCTATTTTTCGTCCAATAATAATGGATTTTTAGTTATTTATTTAATGGTAGTAATATGCAAAGACCAAGTGTTTGCTTCATTTCATCTATCATAACGTCTTTCCATAAACGAAGATCAGATTTTGTAATTCGTGGCAATTTTTTTATTTTTTGTTTTGCGCGAGCATTTGTCCACTTTACTACATTTTCTATTAATATATCATCAAATATTTGCGAAAAATAATCAACTGGGTTTTGAATCAGGCGGTAAGTTTAATAAAATTTTTTCCTGCCCAGAAAAGTTTATATTATTTGATTTATTTCTTCAATATATTCCCCTTCTTCCTCAACTTTCACGACGATAATGAACAAATAGAAAGAAACAACAACAAATTTCACGTTAAAATTATTCGGAAATACTCCTAAATATTTTTGAAAAATGTCCATTACAAAAAAATTCTACCAGAAAACTACTGTGTCACAAATAAGTGTCATGAGTTCATAGAACTACTGTAAAAAAATTAGACTGCGGTGTAAACTTTAGATTTATTTAATCACGTTTCAACTTGTACACTTTGTGTCACTTATAAGTGACATTCAGTTTTTTCGAAAGTTCACGTGTCACATATATGTGACATGCAGGAAAAAACGTGTTGAACTATCATTGAATATAAAATTATCTTGATTTTACTATGTACATTACTGCATGTAATGTAATGATGTACATGTACATGTAATAATGTTTATTATTTTATAGTTTATAGTTAAAAACTTTATTTATTGTTAGTATATAATTAAAAAGCGAAACAACGCGGCTTCCTTTTATTTTACCAAATTTATTTCATTTTTTTACAAACATCGACATTTTTGTCATTTTTACTGTACCTACCTGAAAGATTCCACCATTTATTGCAATTTCTAAAATTTACCAATTTTTGCAACACTTTTAAACTATTAATACCTGTTTTTGCAGTAATAATATGAACTAATAAAAAAAAATTCAATATACTCAAACTTATGTGGTATTTTTTTATTATAATAATAAGCTATGTATTATAGGCTATAAAAAAAATTATTATGAATGTTTAGATTTTGCAACCGAAATACTTCATTAAATATTTACTAATTTTAAAATTAATGTAATCTACATTTGCATAATATAATAAAGCAAACTTGAAAGAGTTCTAACTATACCGAAACAGGTAAAAAATTACAGAATGCGACTTTTTAAAATTACCTTTTTCTATTACAATTAACCTCTAGGTACAAATAAATGTTCAACGAATGGTCTTTTATTAATATCTTTCATGTTTTGGTGTTATAAAAAAGGGCTAAAGATTATTCGCACATAAATAAAAATAAAAAAGGTTATTGAAATGCGTATTAAAAATGATATGGCTTAAAAATCATAAAGTTAATAAATTATTTTATAATTAAATGCAAGGATCGATATATTTAGTATTGGTTTTGGACGTTACATATTCAATTATTATGAATAAAATTACTTATTTTACCTAGTTTTTGTAAAAACTTGTTTTCTAGCGTTAGAGTAAAATTTTTGTATTATTGTCGAAAAAAGTCGAATATTTCCCTTTTAATTTTATTTATTTTACCTGTTTAATAAGTTTATTAATATTTTTCTGATAGTAAATTGTGTTTATATTACGTGCAAAAGATAAAATAAAATTATTCTTAAAACACTATTATTAAATTAATGATTTGATTTGATAGTGACTGCAATAGAACCTATTTTATTTACTAATTTTAAAATTTTTTTTTTTTATGTTTAATTGTGTTTATCACATACAAATCAAATAACAATTAATCGGAAAAATTAGTCGTAAGCATTGATGAAGGTAGTAAGCTGCTTCCGAAATATAGATATTTGCAAAATAAATAAGAAATAATTAATGAAAGGAAACTCGACTTTTATTCCACCATTTAAATATATCACTAAAAACAAATCTGATTATCAAAAACAATCATATTAGCAAGTTCATTTAAATCCTTTTTCGTACAAAAATTTTAGCTACCATTTTTTTATCCTGCCTGAGGTCAGATGTTATGATACAAAGAATTTTTTAAGACAGTTTGAAGTTAAATAATTATCACCTTATTGTTATTGGATGGTACACTTAATTTTGCTACCAAAAACTTGTCATAGGCTTCAAAAAAGGAAGTTTTTTGTTTTACTTTTTAGTTATAATCTAAGAGGTGTACATTTTTCATTGCATTTAACTAAATATTAGTTAAGCCTTATTATTATCATTATTAAATTTGTCAACAAATCTTTAAACAAAAATATAAAGACAGAAAAAAACAAATAGTATTTAGGTACCTATTCATTTTCTATTTTTCCAGCAAAACACATGAAGAATATAAAAAATAAATATTATGCATATGAATATAAAATAATAAAAAATAATAATTATTGTGTATATTATATTGTTATAATTTAATGTAAATAATTTAATTAAACTAAATAAAATTCTAATAAAAAAAGATTAATATTAAAGTCACCTAAAAATATTGCATTCTTGCAAGCTTGATTTTGCAAAAAATCTGAAAATTCTTCCAAAAAGACATTAACATTATATTGGTGCAGTCTTTAACAATTTCGTACGAAATGGGAACATATGGCATGGAAAATTTTTTTTTTGCTATTTTTTGGGTTATTTAGTTTTTAAATAGCACAAAAATGTATTTTTTTTTGGAATTTTGTTTTTTTTTAACGGTAGTACAAAGTGCACATTATAATGTACATTTTTCTTCACCTTCAATTTTTCTGTATTACTTGAAAAAATGCACTCTTCATTTTTTTTCATCTAATTTCTAATTATATTCTTTTTTGATTTCTTTTACTATAACAAATAAAATATTATAAATATAATATGTATAAAGCATAAAAGCATAAAACATAAAATTATAAAAATATAAATTGAAATAAACCTGCAAATTGGGATGATATTTTCTAAAACAATCGTTGTATTTTGTTATACATAAATGTATAATACATTTGTCATGCTTCATGGATGTGTTCTACCCTTACAAATTGGCCTTTTTTTATGTTCTTCACAGTAACTTAGATAGATCACCTTTTCGTGCTTAATTAAGTACGGCACTGCAAGTTTTATATTACAATAATCTACAATATTTCGAGCATTTATTTATCAAATTACTGGTTAACACATTAAATGTGGAAAACTACTGCTATTGTCAGGAACTAAGCCTTCTTAAATAGAATAGCTCCTTTTTATTTAATTTGTTCCCAGATTATACTCTCAATTATTTTTTGTCATTTATTTTATAACAATGACAAAGGGACCAAGTTGAAAAATTTGCTTTATCGGAAATCGAACCTAAGACTTTTGGGTTGAAAGGCAGGTGCTCTACCTACTGCGTCACCCAGCGTAGTTTTACATCTAGTCGCTTCCTTTTTATCATCTATATGAGGCATGTGCTCGTACACGCCTAAAGGAATATTCGTAGATAATCTTTTTGTAATTGTATTTCGTCGAGGACAAATTACAAAATTTGGCTTAGGTCTACCTCTTTTCGCGCTGGTTGCTTTTCCAACGTATATCAAATTATTGATAATATTAATACGGAAGTCTAATAAGTCTAAGCAACACTTTTGTTGGATACTGAAAATTTTAAAATCATTTTTATAGTCTAACCGATGTTACTGCAAAATCAAGGAAATGACTGAAGAGATCTTGAGATAATAAAAGTTCGATAATAGGAAATGCACTGGTCTAATTTATCGACGCCACCCATTCCAGAATTATATAATTTACTTATTTCGGGGCGATAATTAACATTTATGCTAAAAGAACATTTGCATATAAGCTTTCGCATACAACTTTTGCATACAACCCGTTGACAACTACTTTAGAAACATATTAATGTTAGAATTTAGATATTTGACGTTGTTTTGAATTGTGCTGTTTTAAAATATTTAAATTAAATATATGAAATAACTAATCGTCAATTTAAAATACATATAATAAAGTTATTCAGTTTCAACTGAAAAGTAAAACGGTTCTTTTTTATTTTAATTCAGAAATAAGACTGACTTTATTTTTCAATATAATTTTACATGTTTGGTTTTTGTTTTAAAATTTTATAAACAAATTGCTGATTGAGCATTATCAGCATTTGTCGATCATGATTTGAATGAGTGTTTGCATATGCCACATAAAAAAAAGAAAGAAAAATAAAGTTCAAATGAGTTTAAAAGTAGTAAGGATATTATTTTAGAATAAAAGTAATTAAATTACTTAATTTAAAGAAACGGTATTTTAGTTTCCTGTTGAGAAATTCCATCCCTTTGTACTGTGGTAGGTACCACAATAGTGATAGTTTTGTCGGCAGTAGGTGGTGTGGATGTAACTCCTCCCACCATAAGATCCGACTCCGGGCGGATATTATTAGAATTTGAGTTATTATTAGTTATTTTAAATTTAAATTGAAATCTCCAATAGATTCCAATTGTGACAAATATTATTATTATTACAAAAATCAAGGAATCAGCGGCTACGCTTGCATACCATTTCCAAGTATAATCAAATTTAATTTCTTCAATGTATTTTGTATTGTTTATGTTTACGTGCAACGTTTCAAGATTAAACTCATATGATATTTTTTTTACTTTTATCTCACGTTCGACGTACGGTAAAAATCTGCTTACATATTGAAGTTCCGTATTATCAATTTTAAAATTATTAATTAAAATTTTACAATCTTTAATTTTTTTTACATTAATACCTTTAATTTTAATTTTGTTTTGTGAATCACAATTATTAATTAGGATTGTCTGATTTAAATTTCTAGTTACTATTATGTTATTATTAATTAATGCTATATCGCTGGTATAATTTTTAAATTTTAATATGCACTTTTTAAATTTTAATATCATCAAATGACACCAGATCCGAATACAATAATATCTTTTTATCTAAATTTTTAAATATTTTTTGTTTACATATATGTATGTAAGTATTTGGCTTACTTCACTATCTAGTTCTAAATTTTATTATTTATTAGGTATTTTTATAATATTTGTTTTATAACATTCTTCGTTAATAAAATTTGTAATTCTTTAAATCTAACAATATTTTTTATATTATATTTGTCAAAATATCTTTGACTAACAATGAACAACTTTATTTATTTTCAATTACTTTTACATGATTTCCAAAATTTATTTAAATGATCTCTTGTATAATGTTATTTTGTATAAAGATTTTCAATGCCTTTCATAGTTTTTATTATTTGGGTAACGGTAGCGTCATCACTTTCATTATAGAAAGATTTGTCGAATCTTTTTAGTAAATTCAGAAATTCTGATTTTATAGATACACGCATCTAATTTTATTCCCTCCTAAAACTATTTCATTATGAAAAATTCCTTTAATTGAAAGTACATGTCAAGAATATTACTCGTATTTATTTTCCCTTTCTTCATTTTCATTGAAGAAAAGTAAAAGAGCATCGATATTTAATTGCAAAAAAATTTTTTTTTTTTTGTTTTTAGAAATCAAGTAAAAGTTTACAAGTTGTTTTTTTTTTTTTTATGTGTTCAAACATTTTAAATCTATTTAACTTATTGTTTATTTATGTTATTAATTATTAAAAATATAATTCATAAAAGCTGAAGGTATTCAAACAAATTCATCATTTCAATTATTATTTTTTATTATTTTATTTATATTTATTTTTTGTTTGGAATTTATTGAAAACCAGGCTTAAATCAAAGAATAAATTTTATATTATAAAATATTATATTTTAATTCAAGTTCACTAATATACGAAATATATTGGGAATTGGTAATTTTAATTTTTTTTGTTTAATTGCTGTTTTTTTTTTTAATTTTTTTTTTTTGTTGCTGTTTTTAACAAATTGTAATATTAGAAATACTTTTTATATTTATTGTTATAAATTTTGTTTCTATTTTTACATAAGATCCACGCTAAAGTTGGAGGTTTTAAATTACAATAAAAAGTAAAATTATTATAAAAAAAAATAAAATCATTTAATTTTTATTTTTTTTATCAGATGTTTTTGCATTTTTATAATGAAATTTTTTTTTTTTTAAATTCAAGTTGAAGTACATCTGATTTAAAAGTTCACCTATGTTAATTTTATTTTTACTTGTAAAAGAATAAAAATTTGCTAATTTTATACTTTTATATTTAGGATGTACATTTTACAATATAATCATTTTAATATAACATGATTTATTATTAAGTAATTTCTAATAATTATAATTAGATTTATATCACTCATAGTTTTGTAGCTAGCTTTAAAATCATTTTGAATTTTTTTATTTAATTTTGGAAGCTTAGTTTTATAATATTCTTTAAATCTTTTAAATACAAGTCTAATATTAATAACATCAAAGTTAAAAAAAAAAAAAAATGTTGTACCGTTTGTTGTACCTGTTGTTATAGGGGTGATGGTCTCAGTTGAATATGAGATCCTTGTTGTTTATAGGCCATTTTTATATTTTTTTTAATACACAAATTATTTATTATTTATTTATTGTTATTTTGTGTTATTTTATTGGATTAATTAATAACTGTGATATTAACCATATTTTTTTTTCTTTTTGAAAATTTGTTAAATATTTGTTGTTAAGTTTTTTGTTTTTACACATATAATTTTTCCTTGTAAATTTTTCACATTTAAAAGAAGTTATTTTATTATAATAACTATTTTTTTTTTTTTTGTTATTAGTTCAAATTTTTTTTATATAATGTTTTCAATTTGAACTAAGAGCGTTTTCTTTTAGAACCTTTTTTTTTTTTTTTAATTTTTATTTTTTTTGTTTACTTTTACTTTTTAAAACTTTTATCACTGGATTTCCTATTATTTGAAATCCGACCGACTGCGCCAATAAAGTTATTCAGTTTCAACTGAAAAATAAAACGGTTCTTTTTTATTTTAATTCAGAAATAAGACTGACTTTATTTTTCAATATAATTTTACATGTTTGGTTTTTGTTTTAAAATTTTATAAACAAATTGTTGATTGTGCATTATCAGGTTTGTACCACAATAGTGATGGTTTTGTCGGCGGTGGTGTGGATGTAACTGTATATACACAATGCATTTACATTAAATAATTACTTATCATCTTCAAAATTTATTTTTCAAACAAAAATTACAACAAAAACACATTTCGCACTTGAATATTTTTATCTACACATATGCTGAAAACTTTAAGCATATGACTTGCATATAACATTATTGATTACGTAATATTTGTTTTTTGCATTAATGGCTACTCTACAAATATGTCTAGTGCTGACAGCATTAAAAGTTACAATGCTTTTGTCGACTGCAATATCGATTAACATGCAAAAGAATTTGACGGGCATATGACATTATCGATTACACCTTTATTCAACAAAAACATAAGTGGAATTTCAGGTACCACTAAAAAACTTTTAATAATTCCTGGCGATGTAACTGGTTAAGCCCCAGGTGCTTTTCTTTAGCCGAACTTCAATTTGAGAATTTCTAATATAAATACAACCACTACGGATCAATATTTAGTCAATTTCATAAAAAAAATTGATTGCAGTGACATTAGCTGTAAATTGGTCACGTCGGCTTAAATTTAAGCCAAAATACTTTAGTCTTAAAATTAGTGTTCCACCAGCACTAACAAGCTTAAAAAAGTATTCTAAGGTTTGGCAACTAGGTAAAATTAAAGACTTAGGGGTTTACTTTGACGACAAGCTTAACTTTAAATCACATTTTTGTAATATTATCAATAAAACTAATTCTATTCTAGGCTTTGTTAAATTTAAGGATCCCTATGTTCTCAAATCTTTGTATTCTAGTCTCGTTAGACCAAATTTGGTCACCTTTCATGATGTTCATATCAATAGGGTTGAAGCAGTGCGCAAAGAAATTTTTTAAGATTTGATTTGCGTAACTTCTAAAGGTAAAATCCATTAATTTTACCTCCATATGAACATAGTTTGAACTTAATTCATTTGACAACTTTGAAATTAAGACGAAAAGTGGCGGATGTTATTTTACTTACTGAAATTTTTAAAGAAATAATTGCTTCTCCACAGATTTTAAATAACATCAACATTAATTAAAAAGTAATCGCCTACGAAATACAAACTTCTTTACATTAAGTTTCCATAGGACCAATTTTGGCAATTATGAGCTAGTTCATAGAATGTTACTAATTGGTAATAAACACATAAACTATATTGACTTCACACTTTCGAAACAGACTCAAAAACTTAAATTATATATAACAGTGAAAATAGTCGAATATTTTTCTTTTAATTTTACTGATATGCTTATCATACAGATACGCGTATTTCGTCTACTACTTGCAGACTTCTTCAGTGTTTTGTACTCGACTGAGGAAAGAAATCTAAAATTGTCTTATTTATTTTATTCGTACAGGTAACAATTTGATGTTTCTCGCAGCTGCATGGTTGCTTATTATCCAATGAAATAGCACAGGTAGGGGGTTGAATAAAAATATTTTTATTTATTTTATTGTTGGTATTTGAAATAATTTTTCCGACGTTAGAGTGACAGGTAGGGGTGGTGTTATTAGTTTTATAGTATTTCTCTAAAAATTGAAATAAAGAAGAATATCCGTTGCCTTGGTCTTTATTTAGGAGTGAGTCATTTTTAGTTTTGCAGATTCCGATGCTTTCAGCTGAATCTAGTTTTCTAGAATCTCTAATGTAATTTACTATTTACCATGTCTTCTTTCGAAATGCTATAATTCTCCTGGATGATGTGTTCTGCTACTTTGGATCGGAACTCTGTTGAGTTCTTCTTTTTAGCCAGTTCTGCTTCTTTCAGGTGTTCATTGAGTCGTGTTTGCATGTTTCTCCTAGTTTGCCCAATATAAACTTTGTTGCAATGACTGCAAGTTTCCTTATATACACCTGGTTTTTCCATTTCTTCAATTGGGTCTTTAGTTGAACCTAGAACAGACTTGAGTTGGTTAATTCTGCTGCTATATACGATATCTAACCACAGAGCCACCACAGCAAAAGTCATTAAAGAAAAGATGTCGATTGACTATGAGAATAAAAAGGTAATCAGAAATGAGAAAAAAGTCATCAGAGACATCAAGACGAAACCAGTATACTTTGTCAAAGCTTATAAAGGCAACGCACTGGTAATTTTAAACAAAGAAGATTACGATAATAGGATGCAGGAGAAGATCACGAACGGACCTTACAGGAAATTAAGAAACGATCCTCTTCAACAGTTCATCAAGCGAGTAGACAACACTATCAAGGAATGCCGACAAGTAATAGGAGTCAACAAACTTAAGGTCCGCAATCCAGCATTTCCTAGAATTAAAGGACTTCATAAAATTCACAAACCAAGGAATGAAATGAGTGAAATTGTGACAGCAGATATGTTTCCAACATATAAAATAGCCAAATGGGTAGTGGAGGAGCTTCGTAATATGGATAAGCAGTTCGAAACCCAATCAGTGAAAAACTCTAAGGAACTTGCTCAAAAATTAGAATCAATGAGAGGACTTAACGAAGACGAGGTCATGGTCTCTTTTGACGTAAAATCCCTTTTTCCTAGTATCCCAGTCAAAGAGGCTATTAGTCTCGTAGAAGAATGGTTACTACAACAAGAAACTGGACCACAGTGGAGGACAAAAGTAAAACAGTACATAAAGCTGATCCGGCTTTGCATGGGAGAAAATTATTTCACCTTTAGAGCAGATTTCTACAAGCAAATGAAGGGGGCTCCAATGGGAAACCCCCTTTCTCCATTCATCAGTGAAATTTTCATGGCTAAACTGGAGTCAGATTTAGCAGCAGAAGAACGATTACCAAGATTTTGAAAGAGATACGTAGATGATATTTTTGCTGTAATAAGGGAAAGGGACTTAGAATCAACCTTAACTACTCTTATACTGTCAGATTTATGCTTAGAGCAAGCACATCAGACGTCTATTACTAGACGAAGGCTTGCTTTATTTAATTGTGCAATAACTCATCATCCAGTAGGGTTAGTAAATCACCGCCATCTTTGATTAAAAAATTTAAAAATAAACTAGGTACAGGTACATGCTGTTAGTAGAAGGGTAAAAATTCATAAATTAATACCTATGTTTATAGCTATACATTTAATAAAACACTTCAAAAAGTTAGGCCGAAAGTATCAAAGCTAAAAAGAACAACAGTTGTTAGTTAGTCTCATTAAGACGTAATCGTTTTTTAATAGTTAAAACACTTAGTTGACGATCAAAAGAACTAGAATCTCGCGAATCTACCATATTCAGTAGGGTTCTCAACTCAACGGTTCTGAAATTATTCCGATTGGATCTTGCAACCAAATAATTTGAAATTTCGTTAGAAATTAGCGTTACACCCGAAAGGATCTGGTGAATAAAAGAGATATCTGAAATTATTCGACGATCAGACAACGACTGTAAGTCAATGAGCTTAAGACGGTAGTAATAAGGTGGAAGCCGCAATGGATCATTCCACGAAAAGTTACTCAAAGCGAAACGTAAAAACCTTCGTTGAACCGATTCAATTCGGTTAATGTCAGTCAAGTAATGTGGAGACCACAGTTGACTGGCATATTCAAGGGTAGGCCTTACATATGTAACATAAAGATGTTTCGTGAGGTAGGGATCAGAAAATTCTTTACACCAACGTTTAATGAAACCTAAAGAAGAATTTGCTTTGCTCACTATTTTATCATAATGTAGCTTAAAGCTCAGTTTATGGTCAAGAGTTAACCCGAGGTCTATAATAGAATTCGCTCTTGAAAGCTGACAGCCATTTAGTTGGTAGTTGAACCAAATTGTCCGAATGGAATTTTTCCTAGAAAAGGTAATGACTTGGCATTTAGAAGTGTTCAATTCAAGTCCATTTTTTGAACACCAAGAAACGAAATTGTTAAAATCGTTTTGTAGCTTTAAGCAATCCGATGAGGAAGATATAGGAGTAAAAAGCTTTGAGTCATCAGCAAAACTAAGAAGTTTGGAAAAAGTTATCACTTTAGGAGCATCAATTGTTGAAACTATGAAACTAAGGGGTCCTATATGACTACCTTGAGGAACACCAGAAGACGCTGAGTATTGGTCAAAAATCGCAGTTTTAAATAAAACTGAGTATTCCCGAGAAGAGAGGTAAGACTCAAGCCAGCTAAGGCTATGTGGTGAAAAACCTATAATTTTGTGCTTGAGTAATATGATACTATGAGGAATTTTGTCAAATGCTTTACTTATGTCAGTAAAGATGGTGTCTAGACTCCGATGGAGACAAAGTCAACCATATTGGTAGTTGTTGACCTACCTCTTTGGAAACCGTGTTGCTCAACACAAATAAAACGTTTACAATAATCATATAAGAAGTCATATATCATACGCTCAAAAAGTTTAGGAATACACGAGAGTTTGGCGATGGGCCTATAATTGTTGCATTCATTTCTGGAGTCTTTTTTATGAACTGGAATAATGAAAGACTTTTTCCATAAACAGGGGAAATGTCCGATTGAAGGGATAAATTAAACAGGAAAGAAATGGGATGCAATAAGTTAATCATGAATTCCTTAAGAAGGATCGGAGGAATACCGTCTGGGCCGGAAGAAAAATCGTCTTTTAATAATGAAATATGTTTCAACAATAGTTCTGCAGTTATAAGAATGTTTTTGATTTCAAAGGTAATAACTTGATTACTCTGAGAGAAGTCATTCAGATTGCTAAAATAGGTTTCATCAGGAGTGAAGTCATTTCTTGAAAAAGTAGAGGAAAAAAGGATGCAAAAAGATTCGCAATAGTAGTCGGATCATTAGAAGATCTTCCCAAATAATTTAAAGTTGCAGGATATCTATCAGTTTTACGTTTAGTATTGATAAATTCATGAAACTTTTTCGGGTCAGAGAAAATACATGACTTCATTCTGACAAGATAAGACTTATAATTTCTGTCAAATAGGGCTTTAAACTTTTTAAACAATTGGAAATAAATGAAATAGTCAGAACGGAGTTTGGATTTGAGAAATTTATTCCATGCAGCATTCGTTCGATTTCGTAAAGAACGAATATTGTTGTCGTACCAAGGAGGCGACAAATTTGTGTTTTTTATAGGTTCATAGGGAACTGACATAGAGATACATTCAAATAGGCGGATATAAAATTCGTTGAGACAATAGTTGATATTATTTATAATGAAAACATCTGAAAAATTGATTAACCGTAATTTGTTATTGAGAAGATTAAAATTAGCTTTTCGGAAGTTGAATCTATAAGAAGTTTCAAAGGGAGTTTCCTCCCTCAGTGTATCATAACAATAACTTACGACTAGAGGTGGATGGTGAACATCAATGTTGCAAAAAAAGAGATTACTCCTTTCGACGTAAGAGTTTTCAGCGTCATATACAAAAACTAAGTCGAGTTGTCTACCGAGAGAATTTTTGATTTTACAAATTTGCAGAAGATTACAGCTATATAGATCATCAATAAATTCAGTTTCACAAGGGTTTGACGATGCAGTATTATTATTTGACGCAACCAGACCACACTTGTCCTCATGATAGGACCAAATTAAGTTTGATAGGTTAAAGTCATCTAGTAAACAAAAATTGTCGGTTTGTTCTAAATTTTCGATGAAACATAATAAGGCTTCAGAGAGCGCCTTAAACTTAATTGGTCTTTCATTGATTGGAATACTAGAAGATAAATAACAATTTATTAAATATAAATTATTATGACTGAACGTTAATTTAACACAAATCAGTTCGAAACCATTAGTATTGGGAATAGTAACAGAGTTACTTTGAAAAGTTGAGCGAACCGCTAAGAAGACACCACCACCACATTCATCTAGTGAAGAATTAATGCGGTCGCTCCTATAAACAGAAAAATCTGAGGTAAATAACTCTTGCGAGACAATATTACTGGTTAGCCATGTCTCAGTCAAAGCAATAACATCATGAGGAAACGATTGGGACTGTTGAAAGAATTGGCAAGTTCTTGTACGTAATCCTCTCACGTTTTGATAGAAGATGGTGAGACAACTGAGTTTTTTGAAATTGAATTCGAAGTTCCAGTAGTCTCTCTTCGTTTACGTGGAATAAATTCTTTAACAATAATTCCAGCAGGCCAGTGAGAAGACTTTGACAGAGTGTCAAAATAAATTTTAGACATTGTCAATTTAAAGGAAGCGTGTTGTTTCTCAACAATTTTCACGCAGTGAATGACGTTTTTTGAGCTTGTAATCTTGCAGTTAACTTCAATATGTTGAAGTACATCTGCAGAAGTAGTAGTCGGAAGAAGTCGAGGGATGAATAAGACCTTGGATTTAGGAACAACTTTTAAAAATTTAGAATTTGCAAGGGCATTATGAACAACAACCCCGGAAGTTAGAACCGCATTGTTAGGTGTGATATTAATTCCAGCAGTCTGAAAAAGGTTGTTTAAGCTGTTAACAGCAATCTTAGTACTACTACTAGTGGTAGCTTTATTAAGATTAATAATGTTGGCAAGGGTCGGACCATCATTACTAGGTTTTTTTGCAGAAATACTTGGTGACTTTGGTTTTTGTTTTTTGGTGCCGCTTGATTTGCTAACCGTCGCATTGGGCCTATTGAGTGATGTTGGCGACTTAGGTTGACTCCTGGTTTTGACACCAAATTGTATTTCACTAGATTCGTTTAAACTGACAAACGAATTACAAAATTGATCAGTATGTTTGAAGTTTCTCAATGAAGAAAAAGCTTCAGAAAGGCAAGAAAAATTGGTTTGGAAGTTCAGAACATCTCTGCTGATTATTTGAAATTCAGCTTCAATCTCTGAGAGCCTAAAAATTAAAGCACTGAAAGAGATCTTGCGGCAATTGTTGCAATACCAATAGACCCCAGATTCCGTTCTCACTTTATCAACAAGGGAACCTAATAGTCCTTCGCATTTAGCATGAAAGGATTGTTTACACAATCCAGAGCAGCAAATGAAAGTTTCTGATTTCCGATCGCGACAATCATCACTAGAGCAAGTATGGTTAACCATATTAGAAATTAGGAATTCAATAAGGAAACAGCAGAGTCCAATTGAAAAACAAAAATAAATTTTAATAAAAGAAGTACAATAGATATTTTCAAAAAAAAAAAAAAAATAAATTAAAAATCTTATATATGGTCCACTCTACTTAAGCAAATGTTTATTTGTAATAACTTAGTATATTACATATACAGGCGTTTATGTAATATTACATATACAAACAGTATATTACATATACAATTAAACCAATTAAACACTTAACGAAGAAATTAAAACATAAAATTGGGAAAATTGAGAAAAGTACCGTTACCGTAAGTAAAGTGAGTAAAAAGAAAAGAAAACAAATAAGAGTAGCTGAGTGAAGTAAACACTTTTGTATTAATTTAAAGAAGTAATCCCTATATGTATGTAATAAATAGAAATAAAATAATCCCTTAATCTTTCTTATATTGAAATAAAAAAGAAAGGAATTTAATTTAATATTAAGCTTAAAATGGATGCCAGATTTATACCAATTCTTAAACTTTTTTTATATACAATAAAAAAGCTAAGATCTGTAATCAAACCAACAAACAAATACACAAATTTAAAAAAAAAAATTAAAGAAAAAGAAATTTAGTGTATACTTACAAAAAATAATCTTCTTACCAAATAAAAAAAAAAAAAACAAAAAGAAAATAACAATAATAATTATTTTGAATTAATCACAACACAACACAAAATAAAAAAAAAAAACAAAGAGTAATGTAAATATGTACCAAAAATTTAATTAGCGATTAAGTACCTACTTTTATAAAGTTTAAACAAAAAAAAAAATAAATAAAAGTTTTTAAAGAAATTACAATAAAATAATGTGTTAAAAAAAAAATTTATCACAGAAACATGCAACATGCAACTAGTTTACACGAAAGAAAAACTGAGACTGACTCTTAACGGACTTCACAGGAATATACAGTTTACTGTCGCAGTAGAACAAGAAGATCAACTACCGTTCTTAGATCTACTGTTAAGTATAACAGGAACGTCTCTAGAACTAGAGATTTACAGGAAACCTAGGGATACTGACAGGGTCATCCCGAATACCTCCAACCATTCCTATCAACATAAGATGGCATCGTTCAACCACATGATCCATCGAATGTTAACACTTCCCATCTCCCAAAAAGGTTTAGTAAAAGAAACTAAACACATATTTGAAATTGCGAGAATAAACGGATATCTTGAAAAAACCATCAGGGCCTTACTTAGTAAATGGAAAAGAAGTTTACAACGGAATTCCCTCACTAACCTACTCAATGATCAACAACCCATAAGAAGAGTAGCGTTGGAGTTTAGCAAGATTTCTCTCCCACTCAGAGCGAAATTAAGAAACCACGGGTTAGATATCGTATATAGCAGCAGAACTAACCAACTCAAGTCTGTTCTAGGTTCAACTAAAGACCCAATTGAACAAATGGAAAAATCAGGTGTATATAAGGTAACTTGCAGTCATTGCAACAAAGTTTATATTGGGCAAACTAGGAGAAACATGCAAACACGACTCAATGAACACCTGAAAGAAGCAGAACTGGCTAAAAAGAAGAACTCAACAGAGTTCCGATCCAAAGCAGCACAACACATCATCCAGGAGAATCATAGCATTTCGAAAGAAGACATTGTAATGGTAAATTACATTAGAAATTCTAGGAAACTAGATTCAGCTGAAAGCATCGAAATCTACAAAACTTAAAATGACTCAGTCCTAAATAAAGACCAAGGCAACGGATATTCTTCTTTATTTCAATTTTTAATGAAATACAATAAAACGAATAACACCACCCGTTCCTGTCACTCTAAAAAATCGGAAAAATTATTTCAAATACTAACAACTAAAAACAAATAAAAATATTTTTATTCAACCCCCTACCTGTGCTATGTCATTGGATAATAAACAACCATGTAGCTGCGAGAAAAATCAAATTGTTACCTGTACGAATAAAATAAATAAGACAATTTTAGATTTCTTTCCTCAGTCGAGTACAAAACACTGAAGAAGTCGCAAGTTTTAACGAAATACGCGTATATGTATGATAAGCATATCAGTAAAATTAAAAGGAAAATATTCGACTATTTTCACTGTTATACCAAAATTTTACTCTAACGCTGGAAAAGAAGTTTTTATAAAAAATAAATTATATAAGTAATCTGTAGTAATTATAATATGTATGCAATTTATTCAATGTATTTTAACCAGTTCTAAGTTAGATATAACTTTAATTTGTAAATTGAATGTGTTATATTGTATACAAAATTAAGAGCTAAACTAAATAAAACAAAATAATAGAAAATAAAAAATTAATAAAGTTCAAAAGTAAATCGGATAACTATATCTCAAGGATAATTGATGTTTCCATCTTTCTAAAAATATAATATATCATTGATGGTGCGAATTATAATATGTATGTATATTATAAGAGATCTAAAAAACATCTCACTAAACCTGAAACTTCAATTCTTCAAGATTAACGTTCTTTCAGTTCTTTTGTATGGATGCGAAACATGGAAAGCAACAGAATCATCTCGCGCATCTAAATATTTGTTAACACCTACCTATATCTTCGCCGACCTACAGGAATCTGTGCAAAAACAGCTGTGGAATGTAATCCGCCAGGTCAAAGAAAACGTGGTCGCCCAAAAAACACTTGGCGCCGAGCAGTAATGAATAAAGCAAGCACATGTGGAAAAATTTGGAGCGAAATCAAATCGCTTACCCATAATCGAGTTCGGTGGAGAAAGCTTGTTGATCTCCTATGAAGCCACGTGGATGATATACACCTAATAGATCAACAGATATAACGGTTTATAAACAAAAATATTAAAACAACAACAAAAGATCAAGGTATACACAATGAGATGTAGTGCCACAAGAAGACCAAGAAGTGAAGTTAAATAGAAACAAACGAAACGTCAAAATGTCAAGTAATAATTTGTGTAATTTGTGCAACAAAAAAATTAATCTACGAAAGAATAAACTAATATATTGTGATGGTCCATGTAAAAGATTATTCTGTAGAGTATGCTGTAAGCTTGACTTTGAAGTTTTTAAGAAATTTACATCTGATCCTGAGAACATTTGGTTTTGTAACCCATGCAAAACACAAAGACGTAGTCGGAATTCCATAAACGTAGCAACAGTAAGTTCTTCAAAGGATCATCTTAATAATACTTCTAACAGGATTTAAGCCGAAACTTTAACAATAACTGAAAAATTGGAACACATTTTACAAAATCAAGATGCACAAGAACAACTTAAAAACCTCCAAAAGGAGGTTAGGGATATCAAAGAATACATAGATTTCTTGATAAACGAAAATATTAACTTAAGAAGTGAGAATAAAACATTAAAACTTGAAATAATTAAAAACAGAGTAGGGATAGAAAAGTTAAAACAAAAAAAGTTAATTAAACAGATTGAGATATGTGGTGTGCCTATGGAATTTAGTCAGGATCCAATATCGGTTGTGAGAAAATAGCTAGAGAAACAGGTGTAGAGCTTGATGATGAAGAATATAAAGAAGGTTTTACAGTGAAACACACAGCAAAAAGGTCTGGTGAGCCAGATAACATCATTGTAAAAATTAAAGAACTAAAATCTAAGAATAAGTTTACCCAAGCCTTAAAAAAGAAAACTTTAACAACTAAAATTTTCAAGAAAAGTAGTCTTGAAAGTAATGCAGAAAAAAGAGAAAGTGTAATTTTTGTAAATGAAAAACTGACATCTTACTTCAAATTTTTACACAAAAAAGCAAGATCATTAAAAAAGGATAAAAAACTTGTATTCACCTGGGTTAAAAATGGCAAACTGTTTATAAGAAAAACTGAAAATAGTCAAATCATACGTATTCTGCAAGAAGAAAACTTAAATGTTGAATAATATTACATATGATTTGCCATTAAATACCCTAGTGAGAAAAACATCTTTAATATTAATGATAATGTAATATTAATATTAATGTAAAAACAAAGATTCACTTAAATTATTATACTTTAACGCACGAAGTATAAAGCACAAAATTGATGGTTTAACTCACATATTAGATAAATTTAAGCTCTTAGTTCATGTAATTGCAATTACTGAAACGTGGATTTCATGTCATGAATGCAACTTTATTAATATAAAAAATTATGCTAAAATATTTTCATGTAGAAACAACAGGCGTGGGGGTGGTGCTGCTATATTTATACACAATAGCCTAAAGTACACCATTAATGAAATTTTTGTGATGAATTCAATAGTCTTGTTAGCATTGAATTTGCTGATATAGGACACAAATATAGTTTTACAACAATTTACAGACCACCTGAAACCACTTTTTCATATTAACAAATTTCTAGTGAAACTTGATGCACATCTAGAAAGCATAAAAAATAAAAATAGTATTGTCATCGGTGATTTTAATTTTAATATCAGAAATTTAAATGATGAAAATGTACAAAATTACATAACAATAACTGAGTCTAATAGATATAATATATGCAGTGATAAAATAACCAGGCCTGAGTCCAGTGCATGTCTAGATCATGTCCTTAACGGAAATCCTGAATCCAAACTTTCAATTTCATTATTTCATCATGATCTTTCAGATCATTTAGGAATTTTTATTAAAGTACAAGATGTTCGTCTAAAAAATAAACAAATAAACAAAGAAAATCTGACGTATAAAAAAATAAATTATCACAACCTCAAAAAAGAAATAAATAAACAAATCACTTTTAAATATGATGTCAATGAATTAACAAAAGAAACTGTAACTCTCCTTGCCCGTGAGCCATCATTTTTCCTCAGTGGTGCAGAATGCACAATAGACTTCTTCATTTTACTCGTAGCTTTCCATAAAGAATAATTTGTTTCTTTAGTAGCTGCTAAATTTTCTAGGTAATAATTCAGAGATCAATCAGTCAATTTCTTTATTTCTCTCTTTAGCTCCTAACTTTTATTATTAATATCCGTTTCGCTGGATGGGTCACGCGTTTGTTGCCACCTTCTTCTCGCTTTTCGTTTCTCTTTTAACGTATTAAGGATATACACTGGATATCTAGGGCAGATTTTTTAAAAATTTTTTGTCTTAGTACTACTCCAAGCTGCAAACTGCACAGCTTGCTTAAGTTTTACAGTAGCAGTTTCTAGTTGTTCCTCATTGTCTAATGTTACTCTTAAATTAATTTTTTCTAGCAGAATCTTTTTAAAGCTTAACCAATCTGTAGATGAGTTGGTTAAAAATGGTTTACTAGATTTTTTCTCTATTGTTGTATTTAATTTTAGGACGACATCAGAATGGTCGGAATTGAGGTCATAATTATCTTCTATAGTTGTGAAATTAGTTGATACTTTTTTCATTATAAAAAAGTCTAACAGATCAGGAGTTTTGTTTATATCTGCAGGCCAAGATGTTGGTTTTCCTGTTGAAAGAAATAAACAACCTGTTTCTCTCAGCGCCTCTCTCAGTTCTTTACCTCGAATAAGGGTCATCCTGGAGCCCCATTCTATATGTTTGGCATTGTAGTCACCTCCATGAATAAATCTTTCACCTAATTTCATTACACGCTGGGTGGCGCAGTAGGTAGAGCGCCTGCCTTTCAACCGAAAGGTCCCGGGTTCGATTCCCGATGAAGCAAAAAAAAAAAATGCTTCATTGGTTTTTCGAGCTGGTCTAGTACCCTTTGTCATTGGGATATAATAAATACAAAAAATAATTGAGAGTATTATATATATAATCTGGTAACAAATTAAATAAAATGAAACTATTCTATTTAAGAAGGCTTAGATCCTGACAATAGTAGTAGTTTTCCACATTTAATGAGTAGATAAGCCAGTAATTTGTTAAAATAAATACTCGAACTATTGTAGATATTGTAGTGTAAAATTGCAGTACCGTACTTAATTAAGCACGAAAAGGTGATTCTACCTAAGTTACTGTCAAGATCATAAAAAAACAAAAAAAAGCTCTTGAATATATGTTTTTTAATAGCATGATAGGGCGGGCAGTAGCGGGCGGACAGTGCTCCTACGTTGATATTTTTTTTTGTGCACCTTATTTGTACGGCTATGAGTTGCATTTCTGTACTTTGTATGTTACAATGTTCATGATGAGTAATAATATCATTTACTATGACCGTACTACCTCCTTTAATAGATTGTCAGAGTGCGTTGTATGATATACTTTGTATTAAAGAATTACTAAATTGTGCTCCTTTGTTAGATGGGTTTCTGACACGAGACATACATCTATGTTTCGTAAGTTTAGGAACATTTCCAATTCTTGTCTTTTGTTTTGTTAATGCCATTGGCATTCCAAGTACATATAGTTATTTTGTCTTTATACATTATCTAATTGAGTTACGTGGCGTATCAGGATACTTAACAGTATACCTACTTTCCAAGTTATCTAATCTGAGTGAGATTCTATCTACCAGACTCATTAGGTTTTCCATTGTTTTTAATATAATTCCGTGCTGTTCTTTTTCTGAAATCAATTTCGTATTTGTTGAACGACCTCTTCTCGGCATTTGATTATTTGATGAACGAGTTCTTCTCGGCGTTTGATTATTTGCATTTGATGAATAAACTATTCGTAGTGTTTCATCAGCAGTGAAGTCTCGTTTTTTTTCATATTTCAATTGCTTTGGTAAACATCCTCATTGTTTTTGTTTCTTGCTATGGCAGAATAAGTTACTCTCTTTATTACTTTCTTTGATATGAATTTTCTTGGTTGTTGCCTTTGAACTAATTTTGGGTAAACAGAGTTTCTCCTTTTCTGAATTTCTTTGGCAATTAAACATGCTCTATAATTTGCTGGATGAGACTCTTGGCAGTTGGCCATTTTGGCTGTGAAGTTTTCAGCTTATCGCATTCTTCTGTTAAATGTTTACCAGCACATTTCACACATATAGGCTCCCTATTACAAAATTTCTGCGTATGATTATAACGCTGACATCTTTTGCACTGAGGAATATCTTTGCTTTTCCTCAAAGGTTCAATATAAACTATCATGTTTTGAATATGATTGCTTTCGTAAATTTTTTTCATGTCTTTCTTACTATCAAAGGTAAGCATGAAAATTGGGAGTTTAATAGTTACCTGTTTATCATTTTCTTTCACTTTCTTTATCATATTTCCTGCATTGATGATATTGAATTGCCTATTATGAAGCTCACTTATTATATCTTCTGGCATGCAAGATTGGTGCAAGCCGCGTGCCATGACTTTTATTGGTCTATTTATTTTGCTTTCATAAGTATGCCATTCGTATTTGGTATCATTGAGATCTTTAGTTAGGTGTCAATAATCAATTTCCGTCTCCACATTTACTTTCAGCTGCTTATTGTTTAGCATCTTTATTTCATATTTTTAGCTTGCTACATTTTATTTAATGGTTTGAATTCATTTATGTTACTTATGATTACAGGTGGAATTTTGGTTTTCCTTTTACTTACAAATTCAGTTGTTTTGAAGTTTTTTTTATGGTGAGGATTCAACTTCAGGTGAAGAAGTAGCTTTTCCTTTTTTATTTGATCTTTTCTTTTTAAAATTTAAATAAAATTAAATAGAATAAAATTTTGAGAATTATGTGTTGAATTGGTCTATCATATCCACACAAACACACAGTGACGTCATGGAAAAAAATAAAATCTAAAATAACTCCCTCCGCTGATACGTTTTTGGAACTTGTGGATTTTTCCCTTGTGGTTTTTGGAACTTGTGGAAAATTTCAAATCTCCAGATCAACTAGGAGTGGGAAGTACTTTTTGGGCATAAACACACATTCAATTTTATATATAGTATAGATAGATAAAATTAATAAATTATATCATATAATCAGAATTTACTTTTATATATCATTTTTATTGTTAACTTGCACTAAATTTTTTTTTTCTTTATTGTTTGTGTCAGTGTGTCTTTATTATTTGCTAACTTTACAAATAAAAAATTGAGTCCCATATTTCAGAAAGGTTAAACATTGTCCTCATACCATAACAAAATTCTGCAAAATAGCTTGGTATGACGCTTGATGCAAAGCTTAGATGGAAAGAAACACGTCAAGAAAAAAAAAACTAGAACTGAATCTAAAATACAAACATTTGTATTGGCTAATTGAGCGAACATCTACGCTTTCGACGTACAACAAAGTTTTGATCTACAATCAGATATTATTATAGCCAGTCTGGGCATACGGTATTAAAATATGGGGTTGTTGCTAAACAACTACGTATTCAAACTATCCAAAAGTTCCAAAGTATTTCGAAACATTGTTAATGCCCCATGGTTTTTTCGCAATGCTTATTCATAGGGATCTCAGGATTCCTCTCATAAAAGACGAAATAAAAAATATTGGCTGTACGTCATAAAAGTCGTGTCTCTAGACATGTCAGTGTCGAAGTTTCACGTTTAGCTGACAGTCAAAACTTTGTTAGAAGCCTTAAACGAACGAAACCTTTCGAGCTGTGTTAGGATAAAAATTTTTATCTTACAATAATTCCTAATGAAATTTTGTTGGAGCAAAGATATCTGAACTAAGAGATCCAAAATTGTATTAATAATTAGTCCTAAGTACTTGTCTTAATTTTAACAAAAGAATGGGAGTTTTAGTGCGTTAAAGTCCAATCCTTCACTTTGTTTTTCCTCAGTACTTAGAACAGAAGTAGAAGCCTTCAAATCATTAAAAGGATTTTCTTCTATCTGGGGGGAAAAAAAATTGTTTGTGTCAATTGCAAAATTATAGTACTTCTATATACCTTATATGAGTCATTAGGCTCTTTTAGGTTTAATGAATTCTAAGATTAACAATATGGAAGCACAGGCTGACATAGAAAACCAACAAAGAAATAAAAATAAGTTGGTGCTGGCAGGTCTACCTTCTAACATTAGTAAACCTGAAGAAACAGCTATTAAAATATGCGAATTTATATAGCTATGAGGTGATAAAAATTCAAATAGTCTCTAAGTTATGGAATTAGCTAATGAAGAAGTAAAAGATGAAATATTAGGAAAAAAACGCATTCACAAACACCTTTTTATCATGCAGCTCCAGATGAATACAGAAGGTAATAAAGAAATATTTTTTCGCCAATATTTGTCCAGATTTCAAACTAATTTGTACCATGAGGTGAAACAAATCAAGATTGAACATAAATTTGAATATTTGTAGGTTAAGCACAGTCAAATTTTTATGCGAAAAAGTAATAGCAGTAAAGTATTTAAAATTTCATCGTTCAATGACATTACTTTCATTAAAAAATCATTTAATAACTCTTTAATTATAATAATAAATAATTTTAAATAGAACTATTTTTTTACTTTTGTTTTATTTTTTTTTTTTCTTATTATTATTACTTTAAATTAATATCAATAGTAATTATTGTTATTAAAATATTTACATTAAAAATAAATAAATAAATAAATAATGCATTTTTTTTCTATTTACAAACAGCCATTACCCCAACATCCACACCATGGAATTTTACCACCATTATTATGTGAAACATTTGACATTTTTCTTCGTGATGTTGATATATTTAAACTAATTGAAGATGCACGTGATGATACTAAACTATTATTGCTATTATGTTCTGAATTAGATGTTCCTGCTGTTGTAATAGCTGTTGTTCCACCAATTCCACCACTTGATGATGTTATTGTTCTACCAATACCATTAATTAAATCATTATTACTATCACCATATTGTAATGTACCAATTGAATTATTTTTATGGCGATTTTGATAATAACCACGATTATTTCGTGAATTTAATAAATTACTTGTAAAATAACTTCCAATTATATTATCTTGTTGTTGTTGTTGTTGTAGTTGATGATGATGATGATGATGATTATTATGATGATGATTATGATGTGTTGATATACCAGTACCATCAGAATGACGTCTTAAATTTGATTTAATATTAATATTCCGACCACCAACGCTACTAATAATACCAGCCCCACCCCCCATAGAAATAGCATCATTACGTGATGATGTTGATTGATTTGTTGTTGTTAAAGTTGTGCCATCATCTAATGATGATATAGATGTTTTAATACAATTATTAGTATTACCAACATTACTGCCAATAATAAAATTACTATCATTATATGTAAAATCTTTGGCTGTTAAACTAACACCAGATGTACTACGTGATGATTCATGACTTAATTTGCGATTATGTTGATTATAATGCTGATTTTGTTGTGTTTGAATACCATTATTTTTATTATTTTTATTATTATTATTATTATTTTGGAATTGTTTGGTATTAAAACGTTTCCCAATGGAATGTGGTGAATTTGGAGTACTGCGAATTTGCTCTTTGCAATTAGAATTTTCAATTGATCCTGAAATAAATTAAATTATATAATATAAGCAAAGACCGTTAATACATAAAGATACACAAAAGTAGTTTGATCGTATAAAGATTAGAGTTGAGATGGGATATTTTTACGATCTTACTCTTTCATATTAAAACATAAACAAGCACACACCATTAAAGAAATAAGAATTAAAAAAAAAAACAAATATATAATATATGTTATATGCCAAATCAATGCTCTATTACCAAAATATAGTGTACTCTTATTATGCTGTGCAAGTTATAAATATTCAGTTATTGCGAATTTATTTATCTATTGTACTTGAAAAACTTTTATTATTAATTATTATTATTACTTTTTATTATTATTATTATTATTATTATTATTATTAATAATATATTAATACTATTATTGTGATTATTAATTTTATTGAAACTGAAATTGTTCATTATTTAAGTTTTTCAAGTACAATAGATAAATTCATAATTTTTCGAATATGCACATTTTTGTTTTTTATTTTGTTTTTACATAATTTCATAGTTTCATAATTTGTTTTTTTTTTTTTACAACAACTGAACTGAATAATCCCTTGCAATAACTGAAATGAAACGTCTCCAATAGTCACCTTATTAATTTTGAACTCTTTGTAATAAATTAATAACAATTAGTAAAGATAACAACAACAAAACATCTTTCTAAATGTTACATATGAAGAGGATTTACCGATAAATAAACAAATAATTAAATTATGCAACAATGTAAAATGAAAATAAAAAACAAAAATGTGCATATCCTCAGAATAACTCCAAATCATGAAAAAGAAATCGTAGAATGCAAAAGAATTGTGTTGACGTTAATCAGAGTGGCATAAATTTAATAAATGAATAAGTAAATTTAAGGTTCTTTTGACTGAATGATTTTAATAATAGTAATGTTTTAAATTGTAGTAGGTACTATTTATTAATATTATTTTATTAGTTGCTATCTGCTTTTATGAAATAAATAGTAATTTATAATAATTAATAATATAAATATGTAATACAAATTACAAAATTTGATCTGTAGTGTATCAATAAATTTTTTATAGTAAATTAAATATATACCCAAGAATCGAGGTATTATATCAAAACGTCAGAATTATCAAAAACAATAAGTTAATAACGATTATAAAAAAATTATACTCTATTGAAAATGTTGGCGATTTATCAAGACAGTATATTTTGTGAAATTAGCACATTTATTTTATATGTACCTATACCTACATTCAACAATTCACACTTTTTTTCAATTCAATCAAAATATAAAAAGGAAGCTTTTGCAAGGAGAATTGAAAAACAGAAAAATAAAATTCTAATTAAATATATAACTATATATGTATCTATACCAGTGTGTATACTGTGTACAGCCAATACATATTTATAACTTGCACAGCATAATAAGAGTGCACTATATTTTGGTAATAGAGCATTGGTTTGGCATATAATATATTATATATATTTTTTTTTGTTTTAATTCTTGTTTCTTTAATGGTGTGTGCTTGTTTATGTTTTAATATGAAAGAGTAAGATCGTAAAAATATCCCATCTCAACTCTAATCTTTATACGATCAAACTATTTTGTGTATCTTTCTATATTAACGGTCTTTGATATAAGTATATTGTATGTATATTATATATATGTATATATATATATATATATATATATAAGTTACGTAAACTCCTATAAATATGCAATGTTAAACAATATTATTGTTATGCTAATAATATTGTTTATTATAATAAAGCATTTATAACAGTAAATACCGCCACATAGCGGACGATAATGGAAGCAATTAAAAGATTACAATATGCAAAGAATTCACTATCGTGCTTGTTGCCTGGTAAATGTAAAAACTAAGTTTTTCAGTAATATCCGGAATAGCGTTGGGGAAAACCAAAAGCTATAAAAGGGATATTCGAAAAAAAACTTGCCTCCTTCTTTTTCGTGACGTATCGTTGGATAGTCACAACGGATAGTTTGTAAGTAAATATAATATAGATAAGATATAATATAAATAAGAAAAAGTGTAATAAATTAATAAAAATAAAATAAATAAAAATAATTATAATAAATTAAAATAAATAAAAACAAATATTAATAAAATATAAAAATAAAACTTTACTGGCGCAGTCGGTAGGATTATGAGTACACGTGAGAAAAATTTTCAAAAACGTGATTAATTTTAATTATTTAACTCATGAATCTAAAACAAAAAAAAAAAACTAATTTTAAATAAAAATCACTTATTTGTAAAAGAAAACTTTTTTAAAATATAAATATTAAATAAAAAATTAAAATTAACCAAAAACCAAATTAAAGAATCTAATATTACATACTTTACTTTGGGACAAAATCAAATAATAAAAAGCAATTAATTTAAATGAAATGAATTAAACTGATATCATAGAGTAATCATATAAGTAGAGTATTCACGTAGAACAAAATTTGCTAGTCACTTTTTCAAATATCAAAATTCAGTGTTCACTCAAAATAATATTACTCAATTTTTAACTGCTTCTAAGTTGAGCGCAATGTATTTTGTACTCATAAGTAAAAAAATTTTGTGTACCTAATACCTAGGAACATATTTATTTGTTATTATGCTGCCAACAGTGTCAACGATATAAAAGTTGTATGTATAAGTACTCAAAAATGTATATATGCGAATGTGCATGCTACAGTATATACTTATACTTCTTTATTTCGCTGCTCGCATTTCTACTTTACTTATGTGATAAAAATTAAAAATTACACAAGGTGTATAAAAAAATATACATGCATTTAAAGTCCTTTCAATAGACAACAAATAATATTACAAATCAAAGGATTTTTTTTTTAGAAATTGAAAGAATTCAATATTATTGCTGTATTTGTTGTTATTTTGTTTTAATTTTAAAAATTTGAAGAATTAATATTTTTATTTGGACTTAGTCAATGTGATTTATGAAATTTGTGATTTCAAACTTTATAGAAGAAAGGGACAAAAAAATTAATGTTGGTTTTGTAAAATTAAAAATATTTCAAATTGATTTCTATTGAAAAATATACTGAAAAGTAGGTACCTACATGTATTTTTAAATTTTGAGCAATTTTGGTTTTGTTAATTTTGTCTGTTTCTTACCGTAGATAATAATATGAATAGTATATATATGAATACATAATATAATTACGAATACAAACAAACAAACAAACTACCAAAATTTAAAAAAGTAAGTAAAAAAAATAAAACTGGACATTTTATTCTTTATATGGATTGCTGGCTGTTTTTATTTCTTCAGAAATTATTTCATCTGAAATAGAAATACGATTTTAACCAAGTTCTGAGAAAAGAAAACAAAACGGTATTCCGTACAAAGTTCACGATTTGTAATGCATTACTAATAAATTTTATTCTTTTATTAGCATTATTTTTAAAAAAAAATTCTGGATTATGTGATGCTATCATTGACCTATTATTGTATGGATACAATTTCATTCATTATCTTTGCGAACAATTGTGTCTTTTTGTTTACATTTTTCTATATACATATATTTTTTGTATTGAATTAGATATGCAATGTATGGTGAACACATATACGATATTACGATATACACTCTTCATATAAATCAAAAGTACATACGTATGTAGCCTAGTCACTGGGAGAACAAAACTTTATACACAAAACTAAAACAAAACTTTAAACGAAATCGTAATTCGATAAAATTCCGGAAAAATCATTCTGTGAATAGGCTAGAAGTATAGAGGCATTGTATGAAATATTCTCCTCAATAAATAAAAAATTTTGAGTAAAAATAATTGAGTTTCGAAAATTATATTCGAGTGTTTTGGGGTATTGAGTGAAAATGGGACGGCATTTTCGTGTTTTGAGTAAAAATGGGACGGCATTTTTAGAAGAAAATGATTTGATTAACAAATATTGTTCTACGTACTCTACTTATATGATTACTCTTTGGTGATATTCATTGAAATCAACAAAAATCATACACATAAAAAAAAAAGGAAATTATTTTGATAAAATTTGTCCTCAATTAAACAAGTCAAAACAAAAAATTTTGTAATTAATTTAATAAAGATCCATATTAAAAACTAAATGAAAAAATTCAAAATAAATTTATAAAATAGTTGTGATCTTAATAACAAAAAAATAAATCTTTACTTAATTTAATTCAATAATAAAATAATAAAAACTTTAAAACGTAAATATTTGCTAATTTGTATTCCTATAAAACATTTGACATTTACATATAATAAATAACTAATATAAAGAAAATTTTAAAGTCGCTTTAAGCTATCTAAATTTATTAACGAAAAATATAAAAGTCCTAAAACTTTCAAGGATTCAGATTTTATGATAAAATTACGAAAAGAAAAATATAATAAAAAAATATTCATCAGAAGAAATTTAATTGAAAAACTGAAGTGCGTTTCATCAAGGAAAAATAATATAAAATTGTAAACCAACTGTGAAAATGTCTGTCAACATGTCAACACAACAAGAACTTCTCTTAACACCAGCAACAACATCATCAACAGATAAAACTTTTGACTCATCTCCACTACAAGTAAACATGGATCCAATTCAGATCGCAGGAATATCAAATATAAAGAGAAATCAATCCCTATACAATGATTTACGAAATATTGATACAAAAAAAAAAGGTTATAAATAAAATTAAAAACTTTTTTTCTCTTTTTTAATTAATTTAAAATTATTTTTCTTCATAATAACTAAGTTTTGTATAATTTTGTAATTTTAGTTTAAAGACAAAATTTTCATTTTGTTACAATAATTAATGGCAATTCTACAAACATTTTTTTGAATTTAAACCATAAACATTTGAATAATGTTGAAAAAATCAATATTAGTATATGTTAAGTAAATATAATATACTAGCTATTCCCGGCGTAACATTCGCCAGTCTAGCATTAGCATTATAAATGAAACAATTTATTTTATTTATTTATTTTCTTTATTTTCTTAAAAAAAATCAATATCTTACATATTTTTTTATTACACAATAAATAAGTTACAAATTGAAAAACTTGAAACTAAAATTCACTTTATTTAATATCTTAAAAATAGTTTAACATTTTAATACTTTTTCAAATATTTCACTAAAAACACAATTTTCTATCTCACAGTTATATCAAAGGCCGTTAATATATAAAGATACACAAAAGTAGTTTGATCGTATAAAGATTAGAGTTGCGATGGGACATTTTTACGATCTTACTATTTCATATTAAAACATAAAGAAGCACACACCATTAAAGAAAAAAGAATTAAAAAACATATAACTATATATGTATATACACTAGTATAGATACATATATAGTTATATATCTAATTAGAATTTTATTTTTACGTTTTTCAATTCTCCTTGCAAAAGTTTCGTTGTTATATTTTTGGTGGAATTAAAAAAAAAATGTGAATTTTTAAACGTAGGTATAGGTACATATAAAATAAATGTGCAAATTTCACAAAATATACTGTCTTGATAAATCGCCAACATTTTCAATAGAATATAAATTTTTTATGATGGTTATTATCTTATTGTTTTTGATAAATCTGACGTTTTGATAAAGTACCTCGATTCCTGGGTATATATTTAACTTACTATAAAAAATTTATTGATACACTACAGATCAAATTTTGTAATTTGTATAACATATTTATATTATTAATTATTATGAATTACTATTAATTTCAAAAAAGCAGATAGCAACTAATAAAATAATATTAATAAATAGTACCTACTACAATTTAAAACATTACTATTATTAAAATCATTCAGTCAAAAGAACCTTAAATTTACTTATGCATTTATTCAATTTATGCAACTCTGATTAACGTCAACACTATTCTTTTGCATTATATGATTCATTTCAGTTATTGCAAGTGATTATTCAGTTCAGTTATTGCTAAATTATTTATCTATTGTACTTGTACAATAGATAAATTAATTACTATTATTATAATAATAATAATAATAATAATAATAATAATAATAATAATAATAATTATTCTTATTATTATTATCATTATTATTATTGTTATTATTATTATTATTATTGTTATTATTATTATTATTAATATTATTATTATTATTATTATTATTATTATTATTATTATTATTATTATTATTATTATTATTATTATTACTATTATTATTTTTATTATTATTATTATTATTATCATTATTGGAATTACAGGAAGCTCTAGGGACTTCGGCTAGTGTAAGGAATCTCACATCAAAGACTGCGATAGAGATTAAAGACTTGGATTGTGTAACAACCATTGAGGAAGTTCAAAAGGCTATAAATAAGGAATTAACGGAAGTTGTCGAATGCAAAATACATTTGACAGCACCAAATGGCAGGGAACAGATAACTGCAGTTGTAGTTATGGAAGAAAGCGATGCCAAAAAATTACTGGTAACATCGAAAACAAAAATTGGATGGATCAGATGCAGAATTAGGGAGAGAACAGAAGTTAAGCGATGCTACAAATGCCTTAACTTCGGCCACTTAAGGAGGCAATGCAAATATGAAGATCGTAGAGACTGCTGCTACAAGTGCGGACAAAAAGACACACAGTCAAAAACTGTAAACAAAAGGCAAGGTGCTTTTTGTGTGCAGAAATAAAAGCAGAAAGTCTGGAGCACGTGTCAGGATCCGGTTTGTGTAGAGTGTTTCGAACTGCACTTGAGGAGAGTAAAAAGCATAAAAATAATTAAGCTCTTACAAGGTAATTTGCACAGGAGCAAAACGGCCGATGATCTACTTTTACAGCTCGTCCGAGAAAAGAATATCGACGTAGTAATTATCAGCGAGCAGTACAAAAATAAAGATTATCAGAATTGGTTCTCGGATGTCACAAGTACAGCAGCCATCTGGGTAGTAAATCAAGGGAAAATACAAATTAACAGCCATGGAGCCGGAAATGGGTTTGTATGGATCACAAACGGCAAAGAAACAATAATAAGCTGTTACCTAACTCCAAATCAAACGGCACAGAAATATCGACAGAAAATGGAGCAATTAGAAGATAAGATAATAGAACTAGGAGGAAATGTAGTAGTCGCCGGTGACTTCAATGCTAAAGCAGTGGAGTGGGGATTGCCAGTTACAGATAACAGGGGAAGGAAAATTTTGGAAATGGTAGCAAGACAAAATTTAATTGTGTTAAACTCAGGAAATACCAGCACATTCAGGAGACCCGGGTACACCGAAACTATACCCGATATATCCCTAGCACCAGAAGAACTTGCTAACAACATAGAAAACTGGATGGTTCTAGAGGATTATACTGGCAGCGATCATCAGTATATACAATTCGAAATATGCACGAGAAGGAGAGAAAGAAATCGCAACAACCAGCGAGAAGGTACATGGAACGTCAATAAGCTGGATAAAGAAAAAATGGCCGGTGTAATAAGGAGAAATCTAGAAAGAGTAATGCAAGTGCCACAGAACGAAACAGGCAGAGAACGAGCAGAAGCAGTGGTGAAAGTTACTATGGACACCATCGCAAGAGCTTGTGAAGAATCAATGCCCAAGAAGTTTGGAAATAGAAACAGATGCCCTGTATACTGGTGGACAGAAGAAATAGCGGAATTGAGAAGAAAATGTTTGCGTCTCCGCCGCATAGCACAGCGACAGAGAAATGGAGCAGCAGAAACAAGCAAACTAGAGGAATATAGAATAGCGAGAAAAACGCTCCGAATTATAATAAAGAAGAGTAAAATGAAAAACTGGAAAAGTTTGTGTGAAGAAGTAAACAATGATCCCTGGGGACTTGGATACAAAATTGTAATGAAAAGAATCAGAGCACCAGCATCAGAAAATCAGCTAGAAGCGGACGTTATGGAAAATATTGTAAACACACTTTTCCCTACACACCCTAGAAGAAATGTATTGCAGAGGCACGTAGAACCAGGAGAAGCCCCAATTTTTACACAAATAGAACTAGAAGATGCAGTAAAATCTATGAAAAACAAGAAAGCCCCCGGGCCTGATAGAATACCAGCAGAGGTCATCAAATTAGTAGCTTCGAATAATCCACAAATGATGCTGAATATGTATAATTGCTGCCTAAAAGAAGGAGTATTCAGCAAAAGGTGGAAAGAAGCAAGACTGGTTTTAATTGACAAAGCTAAAGGAGTAAGAAGAGCAGCATCGTCATACAGGCCATTATGTATGTTAGATACGGCCGGGAAACTCTTCGAAAGGTTAATAAAAACAAGACTGCAAGCAGCAATTCATACAGCTGGTGGATTAGCGAACACACAGTTCGGGTTCAGAAAGGGAAGGTCGACCGTTGACGCTATCAAGTTGGTAACAGAAACTGCGGAAGCCACACGAATGGAAACACATCACTCGAGGAAAATAGTTCTACTTGTTACCTTGGATGTCAAAAATGCCTTTAATTCGGCAAGATGGACTGACATCATAGACGCATTACAAAATAAGTTTACTATACCTACGTACCTTCTGAAAGTTCTAATAGATTACTTAAGCGAGCGAAGATTGATATACAACACGGTAGATGGAAAGAGGATAAAGGATCTTACGGCAGGAGTAGCACAAGGATCAATACTAGGACCAGAACTATGGAATGTTCTGTACAACAGTCTATTATGTATGGAAATGCCTGAAAATATACAGCTAGTAGGTTATGCTGATGATATAGCAGCTATTATAACGGCACGGGATATAGCAGAATCACAGATTAGGCTGAATCAAGTTATGAGAAGAGTGTATAGTTGGATGAGGGAACATAGATTAGAATTAGCAACGGCAAAAACAGAAATCGTTATGTTAACTAAGAAAAGAATACCAACTATAATTCCAATGCAAGTAGGTCCAGAAACAATAATGACCAAAGAATCAGCAAATTACTTAGGAGTTACTATTGATACAAGGCTAACATTTTGGCAACAAATCCAAAAAGTAGCAGATAAAACAGCAGAAGCTACAATCAAGCTAAGCAAACTTATGGCAAACATTGGAGGACCCAAACCAGAAAAAAGACGAATCATTATGAAAACCGCAGAATCAATCCTTCTGTACGGAGCTGAAATCTGGGCACATGCGATGGACAAGAGGTATTGTAAAAAACGCATAGCAGCGGTGCAACGAAGAGGGGCTCTCCGAGTCGCTTGCTCCTATCGAACAGTTTCACATTCGGCGGTCATGGTAATCGCGGGCGTGATTCCGATTGATTTGCTAGCGCAAGAACGAAGAAATATATATATAAGGGATCAAGCAACGAGCCGAGATGTCATTGTAGCAGAGGAAAGAAGGTACACGATGACAAGATGGCAAGAACACTGGAGTAATGATCAGCACGGGCGATGGACGGCTAGATTAATCCCACAAGTCGAAGTCTGGTTTAGCCGACACCATGGAGAAGTAAATTTTTACATCACTCAGTTCCTATCAGGCCACGGATATTTTCGATCCTACCTCTACAAGATGGGCAAAGTAAACAATCCAGGATGCAGTCACTGCAGCGCAACACATGAGACAGCGCATCACACTTTTTTCGAATGTGATTTAGCAGAAACAGAAAGAGAATCTTTAATAGTAGCAGTAGGAGAATTAACATCAGAAAATATAATTTCTGTAATGCTTGAAAACCAAGAAAAATGGAATGCAATAGCTAAATACATAGAATTAATACTACGCAGGAAGAAAGAGCTCAGATATTTAGAGGACCTAGAAGAAGAATCATAAAAGGAAATTAAAAAAAAAGGAACAAGCGTGGCCCAACTTGAAGTAATGCGAAAGCGGTTCCGGGTTGGTTTCACCGTGGGAAAAGGAGGTGGTGTATTTGGTGAGTAGACTGAACAAGATCATGGGAGTCTCACATACCCTTGAAGTGCGGACCCTTCAAGATACCTATAAAAGGTTTTCACCACCGACCTACGAAAAAAAAAAAAAAAAAAAAAAAAATTATTATCATTATTATTATTATTATTATTATTATCATTATTATTATTATTATTATTATTATTTTTATTATTATTATTATTATTATTATTATTATTATTATTATTATTATTATTATTATTATTATTATTATTATTATTATTATTATTATTATTATTATTATTATTATTATTATTATTATTATTATTATTATTATTATTATTATTATTATTATTATTATTATTATTATTATTATTATTATTATTATTATTATTATTATTATTATTATTATTATTATTATTATTATTATTATTATTATTATTATTATTATTATTATTATTATTATTATTATTATTATTATTATTATTATTATTATTATTATTATTATTATTATTATTATTATTATTATTATTATTATTATTATTATTATTATTATTATTATTATTATTATTATTATTATTATTATTATTATTATTATTATTATTATTATTATTATTATTATTATTATTATTATTATTATTATTATTATTATTATTATTATTATTATTATTATTATTATTATTATTATTATTATTATTATTATTATTATTATTATTATTATTATTATTATTATTATTATTATTATTATTATTATTATTATTATTATTATTATTATTATTATTATTATTATTATTATTATTATTATTATTATTATTATTATTATTATTATTATTATTATTATTATTATTATTATTATTATTATTATTATTATTATTATTATTATTATTATTATTATTATTATTATTATTATTATTATTATTATTATTATTATTATTATTATTATTATTATTATTATTATTATTATTATTATTATTATTATTATTATTATTATTATTATTATTATTATTATTATTATTATTATTATTATTATTATTATTATTATTATTATTATTATTATTATTATTATTATTATTATTATTATTATTATTATTATTATTATTATTATTATTATTATTATTATTATTATTATTATTATTATTATTATTATTATTATTATTATTATTATTATTATTATTATTATTATTATTATTATTATTATTATTATTATTATTATTATTATTATTATTATTATTATTATTATTATTATTATTATTATTATTATTATTATTATTATTATTATTATTATTATTATTATTATTATTATTATTATTATTATTATTATTATTATTATTATTATTATTATTATTATTATTATTATTATTATTATTATTATTATTATTATTATTATTATTATTATTATTATTATTATTATTATTATTATTATTATTATTATTATTATTATTATTATTATTATTATTATTATTATTATTATTATTATTATTATTATTATTATTATTATTATTATTATTATTATTATTATTATTATTATTATTATTATTATTATTATTATTATTATTATTATTATTATTATTATTATTATTATTATTATTATTATTATTATTATTATTATTATTATTATTATTATTATTATTATTATTATTATTATTATTATTATTATTATTATTATTATTATTATTATTATTATTATTATTATTATTATTATTATTATTATTATTATTATTATTATTATTATTATTATTATTATTATTATTATTATTATTATTATTATTATTATTATTATTATTATTATTATTATTATTATTATTATTATTATTATTATTATTATTATTATTATTATTATTATTATTATTATTATTATTATTATTATTATTATTATTATTATTATTATTATTATTATTATTATTATTATTATTATTATTATTATTATTATTATTATTATTATTATTATTATTATTATTATTATTATTATTATTATTATTATTATTATTATTATTATTATTATTATTATTATTATTATTATTATTATTATTATTATTATTATTATTATTATTATTATTATTATTATTATTATTATTATTATTATTATTATTATTATTATTATTATTATTATTATTATTATTATTATTATTATTATTATTATTATTATTATTATTATTATTATTATTATTATTATTATTATTATTATTATTATTATTATTATTATTATTATTATTATTATTATTATTATTATTATTATTATTATTATTATTATTATTATTATTATTATTATTATTATTATTATTATTATTATTATTATTATTATTATTATTATTATTATTATTATTATAATAATTATTTTAGAGAAATATTCCAGAAGACTGATGGTGTTCTGGCCAAAATGAGAGCTGCAACTCTCAGGCAAACGAACGTCAGCTCGGAAATAAAAGATGGCATGGCGGTGCTCCAGGATGCCCTGGACACGTTAAAAAGCTTGTGGTGCCGGAAAACATGCACAAAAAGAATGGACAGCGGAACTCAAACGGAGATCCCAAGAAAAATGAGAGACTGTGCTGTCCAGACAGGCGAAAAGAGGGCATTTGATACCACGAAAGCCCAAAAAACGATGACTGTGATGCTGCCAGAAATAGTCACAAGTGGAATGCTGAAAAGAGGAGCTACTAGAAAGAAGAAAGAGAAGGAAATGACTCCTCCACTTTCCGCCAACGTACAGCAGTGGACAGAAGTAAAGAGGAAAAAGAGGAGGGCCAGGCGAAGAACAAAAAATCTTACAGCCGAAGAGCCTAAGACAAAAGTACCTGAAGCTTCCCAAGATAAAGTAGCGGTAAATGCCAAAAAATTAAGAACCAAAGGACGTCGGCCCGCCGTTACCATCAAGCCAGCGGAGGGTAAATCATATGCGGATGTCCTAAGAAGCAAAGAGGAAGTTTAACCGGAGGAAACAGGTGCGGAAATAAAGGCAATCCGGCAAACACGGGATGGCAAGGTTCTTCTTGAAATCACCGGCCAGAAAAGCTTGGGAAGTTTCACAAAGGCCCTAGAAGATGCAGTGGGCACTCTAGGTAGCGTGAAGAGCATCGTACAGATGAGGTCCGTAGCAGTGAACGATTTGGACTGCCTTACTGAGCGGACTGAAGTGGAGCAGGCACTGAGGAGGGATCTCGGAGATGTCGCAGTAATGAGGGTTGGTCTTACAGCGCCAAATTCGAGGTCACAACTGACAGCCATCGTTGAACTTCCTGAGCAAGCTGCCGAAAAGCTGCTGACGCAGGGAAGGCTCAAAGTAGGATGGGTTTCTTGCAGGGTTACGTCACGGACCGATGTCAAACGCTGCTACAGGTGTCTAAATTACGGTCACGTGGCTGGTTCTTGCAGGGGACCTGACCGAAGCAAAGCCTGCTACCGCTGCGGAAAGGAGGGTCATGTTGCTAAGGCCTGTAAAGAAAAGGCACACTGCATACTCTGTGCCGAAGCGGGTGTGCAACAGGAAAGTCTAGGCCACACTCTAGGCACAGGGTTATGCAAGGTGTTCAGAGACGCTCTGAGAAAGGCCAAAGAGACTGGAAAATGATCAGCGTCCTCCAGGCAAACTTAAATCGTAGCCGAGTGGCAGATGACCTCCTGCATCAGCTTGCTCGGGAGAAGAGTTCCGACATACTGCTCATTAGTGAGCAGTATATGGACAGAACCACTTCTTGGTTCTCGGACGAGCTTGGTACGGCGGCCATTTGGATACCTTGGTTCTCGGACGAGCTTGGTACGGCGGCCATTTGGATACCTGATGCAGCGAAAATCCCGGTACGAGAGCATGGGTGCGGGCGTGGGTTCGTCTGGGTTAAATACGCGGATATCACATTTATAAGCGTCTATCTGACACCCAACGAAGTCATAGCGGATTTCCGAGCGAAATTGGCGAACCTTGAGGATACGGTTTTGAACACGACGGGTCGCGTAGTGATTGGTGGCGATTTCAACGCTAAGGCAACCGAGTGGGGAATGCCCTACCCTGACTCAAGGGGAAGCGAGGTGTTAGGGTTGGCATCCAGAACCGGTTTACTTGTGCTGAATGTCGGCTCGACATCTACTTTTCGTCGACCGGGGTATTCAGAAACCATTCCCGACGTATCCTTTGCCTGTGAGCGCTTGGCCGCTTTGGTCGAAGGCTGGCATGTGATCGAGGACTACACGGGCAGTGACCATCAGTACATTGTATTCGTGGTCCGTGAGAGGCGGCAACTCCAAAGAACAATAAATAGCAGACCACAGCGCTGGAACATGGGGAGAATTGACGAAGCGGTATTTGCAGCGATCATCCGGGGAGGTGTCCAAATGCAGGTCGAGGGGCAGCCTGCAACCCCTCACCAGGCAGGGCCGTTGGTGGATGCCACTCTACGTCAAATCACCCTAGCCTGCGACCGCTCAATGCCTCGGAGGCGAATTCCTCATGGAAAACAGCCAATGTACTGGTGGACAGCCGAGATAGCTGACCTCCGGAGAGATTGTCTCCGACTGCGGAGAAAGGCTCAGAGAGCTAGAACGGAGGAGGAGGTTAGGATCAGGTCCTCGGACCACAAGGAGAAAAAGCGCCAGTTGCGACGTGCAATCAATCACAGCAAGGCGAGATGCTGGGAAGCACTGAGAGAGGATATAAACTCAGATCCATGGGGCTTAGGTTACAAAATTGTAACCCAGAAAATTGGGGCACTGACAGTGCATCTCCAGCGAGCTGCTAAAGTATACAACCGGGATGGCGCTTCCCCGTTTACAATGGAGGAGCTGGAAGTGGCCATCCAATCTCTCAAGGTCAAGAAGGCCCCAGGTCCAGACGGTATCCAAGGAGAGATATTAAAGCTGGTTTTTCGGTATAATCCGAATATTCTGTTGAGTATGTACAATGCCTGTCTCTCAGCGGGAATTTTCCCCAAGTGTTGGAAGACAGCTAGGCTGGTACTAATCAGCAAGGAGAAAGGAGACCCGGAGCTGCCTTCCTCATACCGTCCGCTCTGCATGCTGGACACTGCGGGAAAGGTTCTTGAGAAGTTACTCAAGCCAAGGCTGTTGTCTGCCATCGAGGCAGCTGGAGGTTTGTCTCCGCGTCAGTACGGTTTCAGGGCTGGTCGTTCCACAGCAGATGCCATTGTGGAAGTCACATCTGCGATGAGCAGGGCCGAGGACCACAACCATTTCTCACGTCGTATAGTCCTCCTTGTGACTTTAGACGTGAAAAATGCGTTTAATTCGGCCAGATGGAGCGACATGCTCCAAGCTCTAGAGCAGGAATTTCGTGTTCCGGAATATCTGCTAGGAATGATCAGCGACTACCTTGACGACCGTACAGTACTCTTCGATACGACTGAAGGACAAGGGAGTATCACTGTCTCTGGAGGTGCAGCACAAGGTTCAATCCTCGGTCCCGACCTTTGGAATGCCGCATACGACAGTCTGTTGCGATTAAACATGCCGGATGAGTCAATGCTGGTCGGATATGCGGACGACGTTGCCGTGCTGATAGCAGCGCGAAACGTGGAGCTCGCCCAATTGAAGCTCAATCAGACCATGCGGTCCATCCTTTCTTGGATGGACAGCCGCGGACTGTCGTTGGCATTGAGCAAGACGGAGGTCGTAGTGCTGACAAAAAGGAGGATGAACCTTGAGCTCCAGATGCGCATCGGCGAAGAAGAGGTGCAGACAAGACGGGCGGTAAAATATCTCGGCATCATGATTGACAGCAGGCTAAATTACTTTGAGCAGATCAAGAAGACTGCTGACAGGGCCGCAAATGGTGTCATGGCGCTGGCTCGATTGATGGCCAACATAGGTGGACCAAGATCGAGTCGGAGGCGGCTACTGATGTCCGCGGTCCAATCAGTCTTGCTGTATGGTGCCGAGATATGGGGTCATGCTATCGCAAAGGAGTGCTATCGGATAAGGCTGGGTCGGGTCCAAAGGCTGGCGGCGTTGCGAGTGGCGTCTGCTTACAGAACTGTCTCGGAGCCAGCTGTCCTGGTTATCGCTGGCGTCATTCCAATTGCCCTACTCGCAAGGGAGCGTCAGGCGATATACCGGAGAAAGGCCGAAGGAAATATAGAGTCAGTGCAGAAGGAAGAGCGGAATCGCACGCTTCGGCAATGGCAGGAGAACTGGGAACTGGAGGAACGAGGGATATGGACGAGGCGGCTCATCGGGGAGGTTACCCCATGGGTAGAAAGACGACATGGAGAGGTAGATTACTACTTCACTCAGCTGCTGAGTGGACATGGATACTTTCGGGCCTATCTGCACAAGATGGGGAAGGCACGTTCAGCGGAGTGCATATATTGCCACATGCACGATGATGCTGAGCACACTTTTTTCATCTGTGAAAGGTGGGCTCGAGAGCGTGTGCAGCTAAGGGAAGTTGTACCGCGGTTCTCTCCGGACACAGTGGTGGGCCACATTTTACAGGGTAGGGGAGCGTGGGACAGTTTGTCACTCTTTGCGCAGAAAATACTGCGGAAAAAGAAGGTGGACCTAGACACCAGAGAGGTCCAACCTACAGACTTTGGCTAGGCAGCAGCCTTCAAGGCGATGGCATTGGACCTAGCCCGAAGTAATGTGACAAACGGTTCCAGGCTAGTGTCCGTGGAGAGCGGGAGGTTTTTTAGTCGGTATGCCCAATATGGGAGACTCCGACATTTGTTGGACGCACGTGCGCCCTTCATCCATAAAGGATTTTCCCTTCTAAAAAAAAAAAAAAAAAAAAAAAAAAAAAAAAAAAAATTATTATTATTATTATTATTATTATTATTATTATTATTATTATTATTGGGAGGTAAAGGCTGGTATATGGTCTCAGACAAACGTTCTACCAACGGACGTCTTGACAAAAACTGGGAAACGCCTACTGTAATTATCAGCTCTGCCAGCAAATCCTAATCTCACCTCCTCGAAGGTAGGTAACATAGTTATCTGCCGGGCACCTCCTGGTAACATACTTAGTATGGCTAACGAGATAGGGTAAAAGCGAATATTTGGCGCTCTAACTAAATAAAACAAGTTGGTGCAGGACGGGCGTGTATTACTCGTACAAGCGCGAAATGCTCAAAATCCAAGCGCGTCTGTATTCGTAGCGAGCGGCGACTTGGTCGGCGTCTGTACTCCATGTTAGGAGCGGCCGGAATTAAAAACGGAGATGAGTAACTCCATAAAGACTCAGTTTATAAATATGCAATGGATAAAACAATATATATAAATACCCCAGATGGTAATCTAGCTATGCTAGAGAATCCATCCTTCAAGGAGGCCGATCCCACGGATTCTGGGGGGGATCGCTTATTGCTAAAAAATAAATCTGTGCCAAATGACCCGGCTAGCAACCGGCGCTTAGAGGTATGCGGGCCTCTAAGTGTTAAATATGTTACCGAAGAACAGAAGAAACAAAAGCAGCAACCAAAAATGGGAAGTTACCCATTTCAAAGAAGCAACAAAATAGCTCGTTCTCCAATTAAAGGAGCATCAGCCGAACTCACTAAATGCAGTAAGAAACTGATCATCATACCAGAAAAGACGGTAAATGGAGGAACGCCGACAGAAGGTATACACAAATTATCAGTTTCCCAAATTGAAACATCAAGGAAAATCCCTGAAGATATGGAGGAACAGCAACTTCAGAAAATACAACATCTGACAGAAATCATGCTGCAAGCTGCTGCCAAGCAGAAAAACATTAGTATGGACATCAAAAATGGCCTAATAAAGTTACAGGAAGCGATAGAAGTAATTTTCGAAGGCAGAACCCAAAGGAAGGAACAAACGAAAAATACCAGCGAAATCCCCAGCATAGGAGAGCAAAATGCAGCATTAACCTCCTCAAATGGTAAGAAACGAGGCAGAGAGATCTATGCAGATGAGCATGGTCAAACCGACACCCCTCCTGCATACAAGAAAGGAAGAGAAGCAGAAGAAAGTGGTTGGACACTTGTGCAAACTAGAACTTCAGCGCAGCGACAACCCAGATCGAACGAAGGTAAAGTACTGCCAGGAAAAAAAGAAGCAGCGAGTAGCCAAAGAACACGGAAGAGAAGAAGTAAGATGTCACACTCGGAAAAGCAGAAGAGTACAAGGCCCCGATCAGAAGCAATACTGATAAAACCCACCACAGGGAAGACTTACGCTGAAATCCTAAAGGAAATAAAAGGAAGGGTAAACCCTGAAAAAACAGAGATCGAAATCAGAGGAATCCGCAGAACTCAAAATGGGGATGTGCTGCTGGAAATGGGGAAAGGCCCGAAAGAAAAAGGTAAATTCACCAAGGAGTTACAGGAAGCTCTAGGGACTTCGGCTAGTGTAAGGAATCTCACACCAAAGACTGCGATAGAGATTAAAGACTTGGATTGTGTAACAACCATTGAGGAAGTTCAAAAGGCTATAAATAAGGAATTAACGGAAGTTGTCGAATGCAAAATACATTTGACAGCACCAAATGGCAGGGAACAGATAACTGCGGTTGTAGTTATGGAAGAAAGCGATGCCAAAAAATTACTGGTAACATCGAAAATAAAAATTGGATGGATCAGATGCAGAATTAGGGAGAGAACAGAAGTTAAGCGATGCTACAAATGCCTTAACTTCGGCCACTTAAGGAGGCAATGCAAATATGAAGATCGTAGAGACTGCTGCTACAAGTGCGGACAAAAAGGACACACAGTCAAAAACTGTAAACAAAAGGCAAGGTGCTTTTTGTGTGCAGAAATAAAAGCAGAAAGTCTGGAGCACGTGTCAGGATCCGGTTTGTGTAGAGTGTTTCGAACTGCACTTGAGGAGAGTAAAAAGCATAAAAATAATTAAGGTCTTACAAGGTAATTTGCACAGGAGCAAAACGGCCGATGATCTACTTTTACAGCTCGTCCGAGAAAAGAATATCGACGTAGTAATTATCAGCGAGCAGTACAAAAATAAAGATTATCAGAATTGGTTCTCGGATGTCACAAGTACAGCAGCCATCTGGGTAGTAAATCAAGGGAAAATACAAATTAACAGCCATGGAGCCGGAAATGGGTTTGTATGGATCACAAACGGCAAAGAAACAATAATAAGCTGTTACCTAACTCCAAATCAAACGGCACAGGAATATCGACAGAAAATGGAGCAATTAGAAGATAAGATAATAGAACTAGGAGGAAATGTAGTAGTCGCCGGTGACTTCAATGCTAAAGCAGTGGAGTGGGGATTGCCAGTTACAGATAACAGGGGAAGGCAAATTTTGGAAATGGTAGCAAGACAAAATTTAATTGTGTTAAACTCAGGAAATACCAGCACATTCAGGAGACCCGGGTACACCGAAACTATACCCGATATATCCCTAGCAACAGAAGAACTTGCTAACAACATAGAAAACTGGATGGTTCTAGAGGATTATACCGGCAGCGATCATCAGTATATACAATTCGAAATATGCACGAGAAGGAGAGAAAGAAATCGCAACAACCAGCGAGAAGGTACATGGAACGTCAATAAGCTGGATAAAGAAAAAATGGCCGGTGTAATAAGGAGAAATCTAGAAAGAGTAATGCAAGTGCCACAGAACGAAACAGGCAGAGAACGAGCAGAAGCAGTGGTGAAAGTTACTATGGACACCATCGCAAGAGCTTGTGAAGAATCAATGCCCAAGAAGTTTGGAAATAGAAACAGATGCCCTGTATACTGGTGGACAGAAGAAATAGCGGAATTGAGAAGAAAATGTTTGCGTCTCCGCCGCATAGCACAGCGACAGAGAAATGGAGCAGCAGAAACAAGCAAACTAGAGGAATATAGAATAGCGAGAAAAACGCTCCGAATTATAATAAAGAAGAGTAAAATGAAAAACTGGAAAAGTTTGTGTGAAGAAGTAAACAATGATCCCTGGGGACTTGGATACAAAATTGTAATGAAAAGAATCAGAGCACCAGCATCAGAAAATCAGCTAGAAGCGGACGTTATGGAAAATATTGTAAACACACTTTTCCCTACACACCCTAGAAGAAATGTATTGCAGAGGCACGAAGAAACAGGAGAAGCCCCAATTTTTACACAAATAGAACTAGAAGATGCAGTAAAATGTATGAAAAACAAGAAAGCCCCCGGACCTGATAGAATACCAGCAGAGGTCATCAAATTAGTAGCTTCGAATAATCCACAAATGATGCTGAATATGTATAATTGCTGCCTAAAAGAAGGAGTATTCAGCAAAAGGTGGAAAGAAGCAAGACTGGTTTTAATTGACAAAGCTAAAGGAGTAAGAGGAGCAGCATCGTCATACAGGTCACTATGTATGTTAGATACGGCCGGGAAACTCTTCGAAAGGTTAATAAAAACAAGACTGCAAGCAGCAATTCATACAGCTGGGGGATTAGCGAACACACAGTTCGGGTTCAGAAAGGGAAGGTCGACCGTTGACGCTATCAAGGTGGTAACAGAAACTGCGGAAGCCACACGAATGGAAACACATCACTCGAGGAAAATAGTTCTACTTGTTACCTTGGATGTCAAAAATGCCTTTAATTCGGCAAGATGGACTGACATCATAGACGCATTACAAAATAAGTTTACTATACCTACGTACCTTCTGAAAGTTCTAATAGATTACTTAAGCGAGCGAAGATTGATATACAACACGGTAGATGGAAAGAGGATAAAGGATCTTACAGCATGAGTAGCACAAGGATCAATACTAGGACCAGAACTATGGAATGTTCTGTACAACAGTCTATTATGTATGGAAATGCCTGAAAATATACAGCTAGTAGGTTATGCTGATGATATAGCAGCTATTATAACGGCACGGGATATAGCAGAATCACAGATTAGGCTGAATCAAGTTATGAGAAGAGTGTATAGTTGGATGAGGGAACATAGATTAGAATTAGCAACGGCAAAAAGAGAAATCGTTATGTTAACTAAGAAAAGAATACCAACTATAATTCCAATGCAAGTAGGTCCAGAAACAATAATGACCAAAGAATCAGCAAATTACTTAGGAGTTACTATTGATACAAGGCTAACATTTTGGCAACAAATCCAAAAAGTAGCAGATAAAGCAGCAGAAGCTACAATCAAGCTAAGCAAACTTATGGCAAACATTGGAGGACCCAAACCAGAAAAAAGACGAATCATTATGAAAACCGCAGAATCAATCCTTCTATACGGAGCTGAAATCTGGGCACATGCGATGGACAAGAGGTATTGTAAAAAACGCATAGCAGCGGTGCAACGAAGAGGGGCTCTCCGAGTCGCGTGCTCCTATCGAACAGTTTCACATTCGGCGGTCATGGTAATCGCGGGCGTGATTCCGATTGATTTACTAGCGCAAGAACGAAGAAATATATATATAAGGGATCAAGCAACGAGCCGAGATGTCATTGTAGCAGAGGAAAGAAGGTACACGATGACAAGATGGCAAGAACACTGGAGTAATGATCAGCACGGGCGATGGACGGCTAGATTAATCCCCCAAGTAGAAGTCTGGTTTAACCGACACCATGGAGAAGTAAATTTTTACATCACTCAGTTCCTATCAGGCCACGGATATTTTCGATCCTACCTCTACAAAATGGGCAAAGTAAACAATCCAGGATGCAGTCACTGCAGCGCAACACATGACACAGCGCATCACACTTTTTTCGAATGTGATTTAGCAGAAACAGAAAGAGAATCTTTAATAGTAGCAGTAGGAGAATTAACATCAGAAAATATAATTTCTGTAATGCTTGAAAACCAAGAAAAATGGAATGCAATAGCTAAATACATAGAATTAATACTACGCAGGAAGAAAGAGCTCAGATATTTAGAGGACCTAGAAGAAGAATCATACAAAAAAATTAAAAAAAAGGAACAAGCACGGCCCAACTTGAAGTAATGCGAAAGCGGTTCCGGGTTGGTTTCACCGTGGGAAAAGGAGGTGGTGTATTTGGTGAGTAGACCGAACAAGATCATGGGAGTCTCACATACCCTTGAAGTGCGGACCCTTCAAGATACCTATAAAAGGTTTTCACCACCGACCTACGAAAAAAAAAAAAAAAAAAAAAAAAAAAAAAAAAAAAAAATTATTATTATTATTATTATTATAATTATTATTATTATTATTATTATTATTATTATTATTATCATTATTATTATTATTATTATTATTATTATTATTATTATTATTATTATTATTATTATTATTATTATTATTATTATTATTATTATTATTATTATTATTATTATTATTATTATTATTATTATTATTATTATTATTATTATTATTATTATTATTATTATTATTATTATTATTATTATTATTATTATTATTATTATTATTATTATTATTATTATTATTATTATTATTATTATTATTATTATTATTATTATTATTATTATTATTATTATTATTATTATTATTATTATTATTATTATTATTATTATTATTCCCCCACATGGTAGTGACCTTGACATGGTGTGGGGGCTTAGCTCGCAATGATTCATCATGCTACGCTGCCGGGAGCATATGGTCCTGGCAGGGTTACCTATGCCAGATTGGATGATACTTGAGCGGCGTACAAACTACTACCAGCCCCCCTAATCCAGTGGTGTGATGCGACCCGTGCCCAGTGGACTAGTTGGTAGCAAGGGGGTAATACTTAGCTATCGCAAACGGAGCCTCTCTGATACCAGGTCACCTCAGAGAGTTTTTTCCTGACCTTACCGCAGTATCGGGCCTCTGCTGTGGTGGACATTTTATTGCCGCGATACTCGTGGGAACCAAATGGAAAAAAAAAGAAACAAAATGAAAGAGAGATGGAAGAGAGATGGAGTGTGAAGATAGAGCGGAGAGTGGAATGGATGCGGCTCCTTTTACCAGGAGAGGGAAGACGCCCAGGTCTCCCCTGGCGGCGCTTGTGTCAACAGAGACACCAAAAAGAATGAAGGGACAGAGTGACCAAATACAGGCACCGGAGATGGGCCGTGAAGCGGTGGAGGCAGCACCGATGATCGTGCAGGTTGAGGAGCAAGAAAATCAGATTCTAACGAACTCGCCTCGAAGAGCCTTCATTCAAAAGATGAGGGAGGACGAGGAAACCGCCATGCGGCGATGCGTGGATCTGATACGGGAAATGAAGGTTGTTCCAGAAATACAAAAAAATATTTCCAACAAAATTAAGAACGGACTGGCCGAACTTGAGGAGCTGATGGACGTCATCGTCAGTTGCCGGGCAAGTTGGAAAAAAACAGAAGCCGAAGTTGATTGTAGAAAAAAGGAGACAAGGGTTGAGAAAACAGCCAGTACAAAGCGGCCTGCCTCAAGCCCTGCTGAACAGGCTGACGATCGGCGTAAAAAGAAGAAAAAAAAAGCAGCCGGGCAAAACCAGCGAGAGACACTGGAGTGGATAAAGGTCCAACCAAAGAAGAAGCGTCTGTTGAAGGCGGCAGTTGAAAATCCTCCAGAGAAAAAGGTGGCTAAGACTGTCGCGGCAATGCCTCAGAGAAGTTCGAAAAAAACGAAACCTGACGCAGTGCTTATACGATCAAACGACGGACGCTCCTACGCTCAGGTGCTGGCTGATATCAAAGGAGGAGTTAAACCAGAAGAGTCGGGGACTGAAATTAAAGGAGTCCGGCAGACCAGGTCTGGAGGTCTCCTAATAGAACTAGGTCCTGGAACCAAAAATCGAGAAGCCTTCAGGGAAGCGATTAAAGGAGTATTGGGGGACAAGTCTACAGTAAATGGCCTTGAACCAAAATGCACTATTGTGATTCGGGATTTGGAATGCGTTGCCACAAAAGTGGAAGTGGAGGACGCAATACGGCATGATATCCCGGAAATAGGGGTTTTCAGGGTTGGGCTGACGACGGAAAATAATTGGGGGCAGAGAGCTGCAATCGTTGACCTGGCCGAACAAGCTGCCATAAAGCTGCTGAAGCAGGGAAGGCTCAAGGTAGGATGGGTTTACTGGGTTAAGCCAAGGACTGATGTCACACATTGCTACAGGTGTCTGAGTTTCGGTCACATGGGTGGCTCTTGCAGGGGACCTGACCGAGGCAAAGCCTGCTACCGCTGCGGAAAGAAGGGACATATCGCTAAGGCCTGTAAAGAGAAAGCCCACTGCATACTCTGTGCCGATGCGGGCGAGCATGATGGAAATCTAGAACACGCTCTAGGCACAGGGTTATGCAAGGTGTTCAGAGATGCTCTGAGAAAGGCCAAAGAGACAGGGAAATGATCAGCGTCCTCCAGGCAAACCAAAACCGAAGCCGAGTGGCAGATGACCTTCTGCATCAGCTTGTCCGGGAGAAGAGTTCCGACATACTGCTCATTAGTGAGCAGTATAAGGACAGAACCACTTCTTGGTTCTCGGACGAGCTGGGTACGGCTGCCATCTGGATACCTGACCCAGCGAAAATTTCGGTACGAGATCATGGGCGCGGGCGTGGGTTCGTATGGGTGAAACATGCGGATATCACTTTTATAAGTGTTTACCTGACACCCAACGAGGCCATAGCGGATTTCCGAGCGAAATTGGCGGACCTAGAGGATACGGTTCTGAACACGACGGGTCGCATAGTGATTGGTGGCGATTTCAACGCTAAGGCAACGGAGTGGGGAATGCCTTACCCTGACTCGAGGGGAAGCGACGTGCTAGGGTTTGCATCCAGAACGGGCTTACTTGTTCTGAATGCTGGCTCGGCATCTACTTTCCGCCGACCGGGGTACTCAGAAACCATTCCCGATGTATCCTTTGCCTGTGAGCGCTTGGTCGCTTTGGTCGAAGGCTGGCATGTGATCGAGGACTACACGGGCAGTGACCATCAGTACATTGTATTCGTGGTCCGTGAGAGAAGGCAACTCCAAAGAACAATTACTAACAGACCACAGCGCTGGAACATGGGGAGAATTGACGAAGCATTATTTGCAGCGGTCATCCTGGGAGGTTTCCAAATGCAGGTTGAGGGGGAGCCTGCAAGCCCTCACGAGGCAGGGCCATTGGTTGACGCCACTCTGCGTCAAATCACTCTAGCCTGCGACCGCTCAATGCCTCGGAGGCGAGTTCCTCATGGAAAACATCCTATGTACTGGTGGACAGCCGAAATAGCTGACCTCCGGAGAGATTGTCTCCGGCTGAGGAGAAAGGCTCAGAGAGCTAGAACGGAAGAGGAGGTTAGGCTCAGGTCCTCGGATCACAAGGAGAAAAAGCGTCAGTTGCGACGTGCAATCAATCACAGCAAGGCGAGATGCTGGGAAGCGCTGAGAGAGGATATAAACTCAGATCCATGGGGTTTAGGTTACAAAATTGTAACCCAGAAAATTGGGGCACTGAAAACCCCTCCGCCCATGGACATGCGGACCACAACGCGCCTAGTTAAAGCCCTCTTTCCAGTGCATCTCCAGCGAGCTGCTAGAGTATACAACCGGGATGGCGCTTCTCCGTTTACAATGGAGGAGCTGGAAGTGGCCATCCAATCCCTCAAGGTCAAGAAGGCCCCAGGTCCAGACGGTATCCAAGGAGAGATATTGAAGCTGGTTTTTCGGTATAATGCGAATATTCTGTTGAGTATGTACAACGCTTGTCTTTCAGCGGGAATTTTCCCCAAGTCTTGGAAGACAGCTAGGCTGGTACTTATCAGCAAGGAGAAAGGAGACCCGGAGCTACCTTCCTCATACCGTCCGCTGTGCATGCTGGACACTGCTGGAAAGGTTCTAGAGAAGTTACTCAAGCCAAGGCTGTTGTCTGCCATCGAGGCAGCCGTAGGTTTGTCACCGCATCAGTACGGTTTCAGAGCTGGTCGTTCCACAGCAGATGCCATTGTGGAAGTTACATCTGCGATGAGCAGAGCCGAGGACCACAACCATTTTTCACGTCGTATAGTCCTCCTTGTGACTTTAGACGTGAAAAATGCGTTTAATTCGGCCAGATGGAGCGACATGCTTCAAGCTCTAGAGCAGGAATTTTGTGTTCCAGAATATCTGCTAGGAATGATCAGCGACTACCTTGACGACCGTACTGTACTCTTCGATACGGCTGAAGGACAAGGGAGTATCACGGTCTCTGGAGGTGCAGCGCAAGGTTCAATCCTCGGTCCCGACCTTTGGAATGCCGCATACGATGGTCTGTTGCGCTTAAACATGCCGGATGAGTCAATGCTCGTCGGATATGCGGACGACGTTGCCGTGCTGATAGCAGCGCGAAACGTGGAGCTCGCCCAACTGAAGCTCAATCAAACCATGCGGTCCATCCTTTCTTGGATGGACAGCCGCGGACTGTCGTTGGCATTGAGCAAGACGGAGGTCGTAGTGCTGACAAAAAGGAGGATGAACCTTGAGCTCCAGATGCGCATCGGCGAAGAAGAGGTGCAGACAAAACGGGCGGTAAAATATCTCGGCATCATGATTGACAGCAGGCTAAATTACTTTGAGCAGATCAAGAAGACTACTGACAGGGCCGCAAATGGTGTCATGGCGCTGGCTCGATTGATGGCCAACATAGGTGGACCAAGAACGAGTCGGAGGCGGCTACTGATGTCTGCGGTCCAGTCAGTCTTGCTGTATGGTGCCGAGATATGGAGTCATGCTCTCGCAAAGGAGTGCTATCGGATAAGGCTGGGTCGGGTCCAAAGGCTGGCGGCGTTGCGAGTGGCGTCTGCTTACAGAACTGTCTCGGAGCCAGCTGTCCTGGTTATCGCTGGCGTCATCCCAATTGCACTACTTGCAAGGGAGCGTCAAGCGATATACCGGCGAAAGGCCGAAGAAAATATAGAGTCAGTGCAGCAGGAAGAGCGGAATAGCACGCTTCGGCAATGGCAGGAGAACTGGGAACTGGAGGAACGAGGGATATGGACGAGGCGGCTCATCGGGGAGGTTACCCCATGGGTAGAACGTCGACATGGAGAGGTAGATTACTACTTCACTCAGCTGCTGAGTGGACATGGATACTTTCGGGCCTATCTGCACAAGATGGGGAAGGCACGTTCTGCGGAGTGCATATATTACCACATGCACGATGATGCTGAGCACACTTTTTTCATCTGTGAAAGGTGGGCTCGAGAGCGTATGCAGCTAAGGGAAGTTGTACCGCGGCTCTCTCCGGACACAGTTGTGGACCACATTTTACAGGATAGGGGAGCGTGGGACAGTTTGTCACTCTTTTCGCAGAAAATACTGCGGAAAAAGAAGGTGGACCTAGACACCACAGAGGTCCAACCTACAGACTTTGGCTAGGCAGCAGCCTTCAAGGCGAAGGCATTGGACCTAGCCCGAAGTAATGTGACAAACGGTTCCAGACTAGTGTCCGTGGAGAGCGGGAGGTTTTTTTAGTCGGTATGCCCAATATGGGAGACTCCGACATTGTTGGACGCACGTGCGCCCTTCATCCATAAAGGATTTTCCCTTCTAAAAAAAAAAAAAAAAAAAAATTATTATTATTATTATTATTATTGTTCTTGGTTCGGCAGAACATATACTAAAATTGGAACGATACTGAGAAGATTAGCATGGCCCCTGCGCAAGGATGACAAGGATGACGGCAGTGATTCATCAGGCTGTGCTGGCGGGAGTATGTTCTCCTGGTAGGTACACCCAATTCAGATTGGCTGATGATGAGCAGCTTACAAACTACTACCGACCCCCTAATCCAGTGGTGTCATGCGACCCGTGCCCAGTGGACTAGTTGGTAGCAAGGGGGTAAAACACTTAGCTACCGATAACGGAGCCTCCCTGATACCAGGTCACCTCAGGGAGTATTATTGACCTTACCACAGTAACGGGCCTCTGCTGTGGTGGACCTTACATTGCCGCGATACTCGTGGGAACAAAATGGAGATAAATAAAAACAAAAACATGAAGAAAGTAGTAGATAGAAGAGTGGAAGAAAGAGCAGGGATGAGCATGACCCCATTCATGAGGAGTGGGAAGACGCCTAGATCTCCCCCGGCACCCCTGGGGTTGCACGGTCCTGAACAGGCACAGGAGAAACTAGGTACACCGGCGAATACAGAGGAGATCCAAACCACCGATCTCATGCTGGAAATGCCAATGAGCAGCTTGCATAAACAAGTAGAGGAAAAAGCATGCAGCCACAAAAAAGACCCTGAAAGATTATTAAGATAGTTAGATTAATATAAGATATAAAGATTAATTATTATTATTATTATTATTATTATTATTATTATTATTATTATTATTATTATTCACAATCGCAAAAGCAGAAGAGTACAAGGCCCCGATCAGAAGCAATACTGATAAAACCCACCACAGGGAAGACTTACGCTGAAATCCTAAAGGAAATAAAAGGAAGGGTAAACCCTGAAAAAACAGAGATCGAAATCAGAGGAATCCGCAGAACTCAAAATGGGGATGTGCTGCTGGAAATGGGGAAAAGCCCGAAAGAAAAAGGTAAATTCACCATGGAGTTACAGGAAGCTCTAGGGACTACTAGTGTAAGGAGTCTCACATCAAAAACTGCGATAGAGATTAAAGACTTGGATTGTGTAACAACCGTTGAGGAAGTTCAAAAGGCTATAAATAAGGAGTTAACGGAAGTTGTCGAATGCAAAATACTTTTGACAGCACCAAATGGCAGGGAACAGATAACTGCGGTTGTAGTTATGGAAGAAAGCGATGCCAAAAAATTACTGGTAACATCGAAAATAAAAATTGGATGGATCAGATGCAGAATTAGGGAGAGACCAGAAGTTAAGCGATGCTACAAATGCCTTAACTTCGGCCACTTAAGGAGGCAATGCGAATATGAAGATCGTAGAGACTGCTGCTACAAGTGCGGACAAAAAGGACACACAGTCAAAAACTGTAAACAAAAGGCAAGGTGCTTTTTGTGTGCAGAAATAAAAGCAGAAAGTCTGGTGCACGTGTCAGGATCCGGTTTGTGTAGAGTGTTTCGAACTGCACTTGAGGAGAGTAAAAGGCATAAAAATAATTAAGCTCTTACAAGGTAATTTGCACAGGAGCAAAACGGCCGATGATCTACTTTTACAGCTCGTCCGAGAAAAGAATATCGATGTAGTAATTATCAGCGAGCAGTACAAAAATAAGGATTATCAGAATTGGTTCTCGGATGTCACAAGTACAGCAGCCATCTGGGTAGTAAATCAAGGGAAAATACAAATTAACAGCCTTGGAGCCGGAAACAATAATAAGCTGTTACCTAACACCAAATCAAACGGCACAGGAATATCGACAGAAAATGGAGCAATTAGAAGATAAGATAATAGAACTAGGAGGAAATGCAGTAGTCGCCGGTGACTTCAATGCTAAAGCAGTGGAGTGGGGATCGCCAGTTACAGATAACAGGGGAAGGCAAATTTTGGAAATGGTAGTAAGACAAAATTTAATTGTGTTAAACTCAGGAAATACCAGCACATTCAGGAGACCTGGGTACACCGAAACTATACCCGATATATCCCTAGCAACAGAAGAACTTGCTAACAATATAGAAAACTGGACGGTTCTAGAGGATTATACTGGCAGCGATCATCAGTATATACAATTCGAAATATGCACGAGAAGGAGAGAAAGAAATCGCAACAACCAGGAAGAAGGTACATGGAACGTCAATAAGCTTGATAAAGAAAAAATGGCCGGTGTAATAAGGAGAAATCTAGAAAGAGTAATGCAAGTGCCACAGAACGAAACAGGCAGAGAACGAGCAGAAGCTGAGGTGAAAGTTACTATGGACACCATCGCAAGAGCTTGTGAAGAATCAATGCCCAAGAAGTTAGGAAAAAGAAACAGATGCCTTGTATATTGGTGGACAGAAGAAATAGCGGAATTGAGAAGAAAATGTTTGCGTCTCTGCCGCATAGCACAGCGACAGAGAAATGGAGCAGCAGAAACAAGCAAACTAGAGGAATATAGAATAGCGAGAAAAACGCTCCGAATTATAATAAAAAAGAGTAAAATGAAAAACTGGAAAAGTTTGTGCGAAGATTGGATACAAAATTGTAATGAAAAGAATCAGAGCACCAGCATCAGAAAATCAGCTAGAAGCGGACGTTATGGAAAATATTGTAAACACACTTTTTCCTACACACCCTAGAAGAAATGTATTGCAGAGGCACGAAGAACCAGTAGAAGCCCCACTTTTTACACAAATAGAACTAGAAGATGCAGTAAATGTAAATCTATGAAAAACAAGAAAGCCCCCGGACCTGATAGAATACCAGCAGAGGTCATCAAATTAGTAGCTTCGAATAATCCACAAATGATGCTGAATATGTATAATTGCTGCCTAAAAGAAGGAGTATTCAGCAAAAGGTGGAAAGAAGCAAGACTGGTTTTAATTGACAAAGGTAAAGGAGTAAGAGGAGCAGCATTGTCATACAGGCCACTATGTATGTTAGATACGGCCGGAAAACTCTTCGAAAGGTTAATAAAAACAAGACTGCAAGCAGCAATTCATACAGCTGGTGGATTAGCGAACACACAGTTCGGGTTCAGAAAGGGAAGGTCGACCGTTGACGCTATCAAGGTGGTAACAGAAACTGCGGAAGCCACACGAATGGAAACACATCACTCGAGGAAAATAGTTCTACTTGTTACCTTGGATGTCAAAAATGCCTTTAATTCGGCAAGATGGACTGACATCATAGACGCATTACAAAATAAGTTTACTATACCTACGTACCTTCTGAAAGTTCTAATAGATTACTTAAGCGAGCGAAGATTGATATACAACACGGTAGATGGAAAGAGGATAAAGGATCTTACAGCAGGAGTAGCACAAGGATCAATAGTAGGACCAGAACTATGGAATGTTCTGTACAACAGTCTATTATGTATGGAAATGCCTGAAAATATACAGCTAGTAGGTTATGCTGATGATATAGCAGCTATTATAACGGCACGGGATATAGCAGAATCACAGATTAGGCTGAATCAAGTTATGAGAAGAGTGTATAGTTGGATGAGGGAACATAGATTAGAATTAGCAACGGTAAAAACAGAAATCGTTATGTTAACTAAGAAAAGAATACCAACTATAATTCCAATGCAAGTAGGTCCAGAAACAATAATGACCAAAGAATCAGCAAATTACTTAGGAGTTACTATTGATACAAGGCTAACATTTTGGCAACAAATCCAAAAAGTAACAGATAAAGCAGCAGAAGCTACAATCAAGCTAAGCAAACTTATGGCAAACATTGGAGGACCCAAACCAGAAAAAAGACGAATCATTATGAAAACCGCAGAATCAATCCTTCTATACGGAGCTGAAATCTGGGCACATGCAATGGACAAGAGGTATTGTAAAAAACGCATAGCAGCGGTGCAACGAAGAGTGGCTCTCCGAGTCGCGTGCTCCTATCGAACAGTTTCGCATTCGGCGGTCATGGTAATCGCGGGCGTGATTCCGATTGATTTGCTAGCGCAAGAACGAAGAAATATATATATAAGGGATCAAGCAACGAGCCGAGATGTCATTGTAGCAGAGGAAAGAAGGTACACGATGACAAGATGGCAAGAACACTGGAGTAATGATCAGCACGGGCGATGGACGGCTAGCTTAATCCCACAAGTAGAAGTTTGGTTTAACCGACACCATGGAGAAGTAAATTTTTACATCACTCAGTTCCTATCAGGCCACGGATATTTTTGATCCTACCTCTACAAGATGGGCAAAGTAAATAATCCAGGATGCAGTCACTGCAGCGCAACACATGACACAGCGCATCACACTTTTTTCGAATGTGATTTAGCAGAAACAGAAAGAGAATCTTTAATAGTAGCAGTAGGCGAATTAACATCAGAAAATATAATTTCTGTAATGCTTGAAAACCAAGAAAAATGGAATCCAATAGCTAAATACATAGAATTAATACTACGCAGGAAGAAACAGATCAGATATTTAGAGGACCTAGAAGAAGAATCATAAAAGAAAATTAAAAAAAAAAGGAACAAGCACGGCCTAACTTGAAGTAATGCGAAAGCTGTTCCGGGTTGGTTTCACCGTGGGAAAAGGAGGTGGTGTATTTGGTGAGTAGACCGAACAAGATCATGGGAGTCTCACATACCCTTGGAGTGCGGACCCTTCAAGATACCTATAAAAGGTTTTCACCACCGACCTACGAAAAAAAAAGTGCAGTGATTCATCAGGCTGTGCTGGCGGGAGTATGTTCTCCTGGAAGGTACACCCAATTCAGATTGGCTGATGATGAGCAGCTTACAAACTACTACCGACCTTCAATCCAGTGGTGTCATGCGACCCGTGCCCAGTGGACTAGTTGGTAGCAAGGGGGTAAAACACTTAGCTACCGTTATCGCGGAGCCTCCCTGATACCAGGTCACCTCAGGGAGTATTATTGACCTTACCACAGTTACGGGCCTCTGCTGTGGTGGACCTTACATTGCCGCGATACTCGTGGGAACAACATGGAGATAAATAAAAACAAAAACATGAAGAAAGTAGTAGATAGAAGAGTGGAAGAAAGAGCAGGGATGAGCATGACCCCATTCATGAGGAGTGGGAAGACGCCTAGATCTCCCCCGGCACCCCTGGGGTTGCACAGTCCTGAACAGGCACAGGAGAAACTAGGTACACCGGCGAATACAGAGGAGATCCAAACCACCGATCTCATGCTGGAAATGCCAATGAGCAGCTTGCATAAACAAGTAGAGGAAAAAGCATGCAGCCACAAAAAAGACCCAGAAAGAGAGGAAGAAACACAGCTCCTACTGATTCAGGAGCTTACAAAAACGATGATGGCGGCGGTCACAAAACAAAAGAACGTTAGCATGGAGGTTAAGAACGGACTGCTAAAGCTCCAAGATGCGGTAAAAGTGATATTTCACTGCAAGAGTGAAAAGAGTAAAAAGCTCACCCTTGAAGCTAGAAAGCAGGCCCAAAGCCCCAGACAAATACCGCCAACGGACAAGAAGAGAGGAAGGGAGATAGAGGGGTCTCCTATAAGCTGTACAGAAACCCCACCACCCAGAAAAAGGAAAAATGTTGAAAACCGAGGCGAAGGCGAATGGATAGTCGTCCAAAACAACAAAAATAAAGCCTTTAACCGACCGCCAGGTGAAGGAGATACTTCTAGACAGCGACGCTTCCCTAGGGAAAAAGGAGCAAAGAACAGACAAAGTGCTGGGAAAAAAGAAAACGGCGAAGGAAAGAGAAGGAGAAGAAGAAGGAGTAGGCAGTTTAAAAGGCCGCGACCAGAGGCCATTATAATTAAGCCCGCCGAAGGCAAAACATATGCTGAGATTCTGAGGGAAATACGGGAGCGGGTAAACCCAGACGCTTCCAAAGCCGACATAAAGGGAATCCGGAAGACACAAAACGGAGCGGTTCTGCTGGAATTAAACAATAAGGCAGAAGGAAAGGAGGAAATCAAGGAGGAACTCAGAAAGAGTCTAGGGAAAATGGCAGACGTTAAAGAACTAACGGCCAAAACAACATTGGAGATACGGGACTTGGATAGTCTCACTACAAGCGAAGAGGTGCAAGCAGCACTTAATAGAGACTTGGGAAAGGAAGTCCAATGTAGGTTCAGCCTAACTAAACCGAACAAGAGAGAGCAAATGCTGGCCATTATAGAAATGGAGGAAAAACACGCCGGGGAACTCCTGAAGACAGCAAAGATCAGAATAGGACTAATCAGATGTAGAATACGGGAAAGAACACCAGTAGTGCGCTGTTATAGGTGCATGAACTTTGGACACTTCAGAAGAGACTGCAAAGCGCCTAACCGAGAGGATACGTGCTATAAATGTGGAGAGAAAGGTCACAAGATTAAAAGCTGCACGCAAGCTGCGAAATGCATCCTGTGTACGGAAATTAAGGCAAAGGCAACGAGCCATGTGTCAGGTACGAAAGACATCAGTGCATTTCGGAGAGCTCTTGAGGAAGTCAGAAAAAATAGAAAAAATAGAAGATGATAAAAGTTCTTCAAGGAAATATGCATAGAAGTCGAGTAGCAGATGATATCTTAACACAGATCACGCTTGCAAAAGAAATTGATGCTCTAATAATCAGCGAGCAGTACGTCCACCGGAGCAGAAACAACTGGTTCTGAGATGTCACCGACACGGCGGCAATCTGGATCCCAAACCCTGGAAAAATACACGCATTGGAACATGGGGCCGGAAATGGCTTCGTTTGGGTTAAGAGTAGCCAGTTCACCATCATAAGCTGCTATTTAACACCAAACCAAACGGCGCAGAAATACCAGGAGATGATCGAGAATCTAGAGGACGCAGTATCGGAACAAGAGGGGCAGAAAATTCTTGGTGGCGATTTTAGTGCAAAAGCAGTGGAGTGGGGAATGTCCACAACGAACAGCAGAGGATCGCAGATTTTAGACATGGCAGCCAGACAAGGGCTGATAATCATAAACTCCGGAAGCACAACAACGTTTCGGCGACCAGGGTACGCAGAAACAATACCGGACATCTCCCTGGCTACACAGAATATAGCGGGATTTATTACTGATTGGGTAGTTATGGAGGACTACACAGGGAGCGATCATCAGTACATTACATTCAATATAAATATTAGAGAAGAAATGATATCCGAGAGCACAACGGAAAGTTCTAGATATAACGTGAATAAACTCGATACTAGAAGATTGAGTGAATCACTTAGATATAGCCTAGGTGACACAATGCAGGCAGGTCTAGAGCTAGAAGGTAGGATAAAAGCTGAGGCAGTGGTAGACCAGACAATGAGTGCACTCATACTAGCCTGCGAAGAATCAATGCCGCGAAAGAGGAAATTTACAAAAAGAAAACCGGTATACTGGTGGAATGAAGAAATAGCGGAGCTACGAAGAAGGTGTCAGCATCTTCGAAGAATTGCACAGCGATCACGGAACAGAGCGGATGCAACGGAAAAAATGGCAGCATATAAAATAAGCCGCAAAACACTCAGGAAAACCATAAAATTGAGCAAAAAGGTTGAATGGAAAAAGCTTTGCGAAGATGTAAACAGTGACCCGTGGGGGCTTGGATACAAGATAGTCATGAAGAAGTTGAAAATAGCTACAGCAACAAATTCAATCGAAGAGAGCTCGATGGAAAATATAGTAGATATTTTATTCCCAGCGCACCCGATAAGAAACTGGAGTGATGTGATGGTTTCACCAGAGGAAGTACCAGCTTTCACGCAGGAAGAACTTGTGGAAGCAACAAAAGCTATGAAGAATAAGAAAGCTCCAGGCCCTGACGGGATTCCAGCGGAAGTCATCAAAGCCGTGGTGGAAAGTTGCCCGCAAATGATGCTGAATATGTACAACACATGTCTAAAAGAAGGCGTTTTCAGCAAAAGATGGAAGGTAGCTCGACTTGTCTTAATCGACAAAGGGAAAGGCGGCAGAGTCTCACCGTCCTCGTTCAGACCACTGTGTATGCTGGACACGGCTGGAAAGCTCCTCGAAAGGCTATTGAAACCCAGAATAGAAGAGGCGATACGAACGACCGGTGGTCTGTCAGATATGCAATTCGGATTCAGACAAGGAAGATCAACAATAGATGCAATACGAATAGTAATGAAAAGGTAGAAGCGGCGGAAGCAAGGAACCATTTCTCAAGAAGAATAGTTGTCTTTGTTACCTTGGACGTGAAAAACGCCTTCAACTCGGCAAGATGGGAAGACATGATTGATGCCCTTGAAAAAAATTTCAGCATTCCAGCATATCTGCTCAGGATGGTAAAAGACTACCTGAGAGAACGCAGCCTTCAGTATGAAACCAAGATCGGCAGTGTAACCAAAAGCGTAACATCCGGCGCACCACAGGGATCGATCCTAGGACCGGACCTGTGGAATATATTATACAATAGCTTGCTGGAGGCAGAAATGCCAGATGATATATCTCTAGTAGGCTTTGCAGACGACCTAGGTGCAATAATATCAGCTCGAACCATGGAAGATGCGCAAATCAGGTTGAATCAAGTCATGAGAAGAGTGAGTAGCTGGATGAACAGACACGGCTTATAGCTTGCGGAAGCAAAAACCGAAATTGTGCTACTCACAAAAAAGAGGATGAGAACCATTATGCCAATGGAAGTAGGGCCTGTGGTCATTCAAACTAAGGAAGCTTCGAGGTATCTTGGTGTCATGTTGGATACCAAACTAAATTTTTGGAGGCATATCAAAAAAGCTACAGACAAGGCGGCTGTGATAACCAAGAATTTGAGCAGATTAATGGCGAACATCGGTGGACCTTCACCGTGCAAAAGGAGGCTGTTAATGTCCACGACACATTCAGTGCTCCTGTACGGTGCGGAGAATTGGGCAGGTGCCCTTAATAGAGAGTATTGCCGGAAGCCCATGGAAGCGGTACAACGAAGAGGGGCTCTGCGGGTAGCGTGCTCCTACCGGACGGTCTCATACCCAGCTGTAAACGTTATTGCAGGCGTGATACCAATAACATTGTTAGCCCGAGAGAGGAAGCAGATATATAATAGGGCTGCGGGAAGAGACAGAAAAGAAGTGTCAGGAGACGCGAGGAGACAAAGCCTAGAAAAATGGCAAGAACAATGGAATGGGGAAAACAGAGGACGCTGGACCGCAAGATTGATACCACAACTAGCGGTTTGGGTTAACCGGAGGCACGGCGAAGTGAACTTCTATACCACGCAAATGCTCTCGGGGCATGGATACTTTCGAGCTTATTTATTCAGAATGAATAAAGTCAACAGTCCGCGATGTCGCCACTGCGACACAGCGGAAGATACGGTCGAGCACACTTTTTTCGAGTGCGACGTCGCAGCGGAGGAAAGAAGCGTTCTAACTCGAATGGTAGGGGATGTTATGCCGGATAATATAACCACCATAATGATAGACACGGAAGAAAATTGGAACGCCATGTCAGTCTACGTCGAGGCGGTATTACGAAAGAAGAAGAGACTGGGCTACTTAGAAGATTCGGAATAGATCTTCTAAGTTAGGAAATAGACCTCAGTGTAGTCGGGTTTCTGCTTTTGAGTCTGGCGTGGTCTGCTTGGCACCGGTGTCATACAGGCTTACTGGTGCCGCAGTTTTGTTTTTGTTAAATTAACAACAAATTTAACTCTGCGACACTAGTTACTGCTGATGCTGTCGGCGTGTGGTAGATCTCGGTAGACTTATGAGCGAAATTAGATAAAACGTATCGCTGTTTTGTTATGTAGCACAGTAGTACTGTTTTTTTGTTATTTTTGTTACATATGGAAGTAGATAGTAACTCGCCAAATAGTCGAGCCTACGCAAAACGACTTTGGGAGTCAAGTAGCTATTTGTAGAATAGATGTAGAACAGAAATAACCTAGTCCAGCATCTTGAGGCAGCTTGACATGCTGGAAGCTGCTTCAAGACAGCACCTCTAGGGACTATGTAGCCCTGTATAGAATAGTTTTTAGTTTTCTAGTTATATGTAGAATAGATGTAAATAGAAATAACCTAGTCCAGCGTTTTGAGGCAGCTTGGCATGTTGGAAGCTACTTAGCACCTCTAGGGATTATATAGCTCTGTTTAGAATAGTTTTTGTTTGTAAATGGGAAAGAACCTAGCCATAATAGAAAAGGCTTAGAAAATTAATATTGTTTTAGTAATAATATTAGAAGAGAGACAGTAGAATTTATTTTTCAGTCTGCCGCTGTCGATAGATATATGCAGAGAAGAGCGAACGGGATAATTCACACGGAAACACCGAAGCCAGCACTTTTTCGCCAGTTTGAAGAAATGTTAACGCGGTTCCAAACTGGGATATACATCGTGGGTCAAGGGAACAGATGGTGGGGGTTTTTAGCCGGTCGGTTGGTTCCTTTTTTGCAGTGCGTCTTAGCGTAATGCAAAAAGAAACCGACCAACCCGGCACTCGGTAGTCTGTTAAGCAGATTTTCCCCGCGACACCATCTATAACAGTAAAAAAGCAAAAAAAAAAAAAAAAAAAATTATTATTATTATTATTATTATTATTATTATTATTATTATTATTATTATTATTATTATTATTATTATTATTACTATTATTATTATTATTATTATTAATATTATTATTATTATTATTATATGAAAAAACAGAGATCGAAATCAGAGGAATCCGCAGAACTCAAAATGTGCTGCTGGAAATGGGGAAAAGCCCGAAAGAAAAAAGGTAAATTCACCAAGGAGTTACAGGAAGCTCTAGGGACTTCGGCTGGTGTAAGGAATCTCACATCAAAGACTGCGATAGAGATTAAAGACTTGGATTGTGTAACAACCGTTGAGGAAGTTCAAAAGGCTATAAATAAGGAGTTAACGGAAGTTGTCGAATGCAAAATACTTTTGACAGCACCAAATGGCAGGGAACAGATAACTGCGGTTGTAGTTATGGAAGAAAGCGATGCCAAAAAATTACTGGTAACATCGAAAATAAAAATTGGATGGATCAGATGCAGAATTAGGGAGAGAACAGAAGTTAAGCGATGCTACAAATGCCTTAACTTCGGCCACTTAAGGAGGCAATGCAAATATGAAGATCGTAGAGACTGCTGCTACAAGTGCGGACAAAAAGGACACACAGTCAAAAACTGTAAACAAAAGGCAAGGTGCTTTTTGTGTGCAGAAATAAAAGCAGAAAGTCTGGAGCACGTGTCAGGATCCGGTTTGTGTAGAGTGTTTCGAACTGCACTTGAGGAGAGTAAAAGGCATAAAAATAATTAAGCTCTTACAAGGTAATTTGCACAGGAGCAAAACGGCCGATGATCCACTTTTACAGCTCGTCCGAGAAAAGAATATCGATGTAGTAATTATCAGCGAGCAGTACAAAAATAAGGATTATCAGAATTGGTTCTCGGATGTCACAAGTACAGCAGCCATCTGGGTAGTAAATCAAGGGAAAATACAAATTAACAGCCTTGGAGCCGGAAATGGGTTTGTATGGATCACAAACGGCAAAGAAACAATAATAAGCTGTTACCTAACTCCAAATCAAACGGCACAGGAATATCGACAGAAAATGGAGCAATTAGAAGATAAGATAATAGAACTAGGAGGAAATGTAGTAGTCGCCGGTGACTTCAATGCTAAAGCAGTGGAGTTGGGATCGCCAGTTACAGATAACAGGGGAAGGCAAATTTTGGAAATGGTAGCAAGACAAAATTTAATTGTGTTAAACTCAGGAAATACCAGCACATTCAGGAGACCCGGGTACACCGAAACTATACCCGATATATCCCTAGCAACAGAAGAACTTGATAACAATATAGAAAACTGGATGGTTCTAGAGGATTATACTGGCAGCGATCATCAGTATATACAATTCGAAATATGCACGAGAAGGAGAGAAAGAAATCGCAACAACCAGGAAGAGGTACATGGAACGTCAATAAGCTTGATAAAGAAAAAATGGCCGGTGTAATAAGGAGAAATCTAGAAAGAGTAATGCAAGTGCCACAGAACGAAACAGGCAGAGAACGAGCAGAAGCAGAGGTGAAAGTTACTATGGACACCATCGCAAGAGCTTGTGAAGAATCGATGCCCAAGAAGTTAGGAAAAAGAAACAGATGCCTTGTATATTGGTGGACAGAAGAAATAGCGGAATTGAGAAGAAAATGTTTGCGTCTCCGCCGCATAGCACAGCGACAGAGAAATGGAGCAGCAGAAACAAGAAAACTAGAGGAATATAGAATAGCGAGAAAAACGCTCCGAATTATAATAAAAAAGAGTAAAATGAAAAACTGGAAAAGTTTGTGCGAAGAAATAAACAATGATCCCTGGGGACTTGGATACAAAATTGTAATGAAAAGAATCAGAGCACCAGCATCAGAAAATCAGCTAGAAGCGGACGTTATGGAAAATATTGTAAACACACTTTTTCCTACACACCCTAGAAGAAATGTATTGCAGAGGCACGAAGAACCAGGAGAAGCCCCACTTTTTACACAAATAGAACTAGAAGATGCAGTAAATGTAAATCTATGAAAAACAAGAAAGCCCCCGGACCTGATAGAATACCAGCAGAGGTCATCAAATTAGTAGCTTCGAATATTCCACAAATGATGCTGAATATGTAAAATTGCTGCCTAAAAGAAGGAGTATTTAGCAAAAGTTAGAAAGAAGCAAGACTGGTTTTAATTGACAAAGGTAAAGGAGTAAGAGGAGCATCATCGTCATACAGGCCACTATGTATGTTAGATACAGCCGGACAACTCTAAGGTTAGTAAAAGGTTAATAAAAACAAGACTGCAAGCAGCAATTCATACATCTGGTGGATTAGCGAACACACAGTTCGGGTTCAGAAAGAGAAGGTCGACCGTTGACGCTATCAAGGTGGTAACAGAAACTGCGGAAGCCACACGAATGGAAACACATCACTCGAGGAAAATAGTTCTACTTGTTACCTTGGATGTCAAAAATGCCTTTAATTCGGCAAGATGGACTGACATCATAGACGCATTACAAAATAAGTTTACTATACCTACGTACCTTCTGAAAGTTCTAATAGATTACTTAGGCGAGCGAAGATTGATATACAACACGGTAGATGGAAAGAGGATAAAGGATCTTACAGCAGGAGTAGCACAAGGATCAATACTAGGACCAGAACTATGGAATGTTCTGTACAACAGTCTATTATGTATGGAAATGCCTGAAAATATACTATTATTTCTATTATTATACTATTATTATACTATTATTTCTATTATATACTATTAATAATAATTATTATTATTATTAATATTATTATTTTTATTATTATTATTATTGTTATTATTATTATTTATATGATTATTATTATTATTATTATTATTATATTTATTATTTATAATATATTATTATTATTATTATATTTATTATTTATAATATATTATTATTATTATTATATTTATGATTTATAATATGTTATTATTATTATTATTATTAATTTTATTAAAACTAAAAATGTTCATTATTTAAGTTTTTCAAGTACAATAAATAAATTTACAATTTTTCAAATGTGCGTATCAAAAGAGGCACATTTTTGTTTTTTATTTTGTTTTTACATAATTACTTGGTTTCATAATTTGTTTTTTTTTTACAACAACTGAACTGAATAATCACTTGCAATAATTGAAATGAAACCCCTCCAATAATCACCTTATTAATTTTGAACTCTTTACAATAATTTAATAACAATTAGTAAAGATAACAACAACAAAACATCTTTCTAAATATTACATATGAAGAGGATTTATCAATAAATAAACAAATAATTAAATTATGCAACAATGTAAAAACAAAATAAAAAACAAAAATGTGCATATTTTCAGAATAACTCCAAATCATGAAAAAGAAGTCGTATAATGCAAAAGAATTGTGTTGACGTTAATCAGAGTTGCATAAATTGAATAAATGAATAAGTAAATTTAAGGTTATTTTGACTGAATGATTTTAATAATAGTAATGTTTTAAATTGTAGTAGGTACTATTTATTAATATTATTTTATTAGTTGCTATCTGCTTTCATGAAATAAATAGTAATTTATAATAATTAATAATATAAATATATATGTAATACAAATTATAAAATTTGATCTGTAGTGTATCAATAAATTTTTTATAGTAAATTAAATATATACCCAAGAATCGAGGTAGTTAGTATATCAAAACGTCATCGAAACGTAGTATCAAAACGTCAGATTTATCAGAAACAATAAGATAATAACCATTATAAAAAATTTATATTCTAATGAAAATGTTGGCGATTTATCAAGACAGTATATTTTATGAAATTAGCACATCTATTTTATATGTACCTATAGCTACATTCAAAAATTCACACATTTTTTTCAATTCAACCAAAATATAAAAAGGAAACTTTTGCAACGAGAATTGAAAAACGTAAAAATAAAATTCTAATTAGATATATAACTATATAATATCTATACCAGTGTGTACACTGTGTACAGGCAAAACATATTTACAATTTGCATACCATAATATAGAGTACACTATATTTTGGTAATAGAGCATTGGTTTGGCATATAATATATATTTGTTTTTTTTTTTAATTCTTGTTTCTTTAATGGTGTGTGCTTCTTTATGTTTTAATATGAAATAGTAAGATCGTAAAAATGTCCCATCTCAACTCGAATCTTTATACGATCAAACTACTTTTGTGTATCTTTATATACTAACGGTCTTTGATATAACTGTGAAATAAAAAATTGTGTTTTTAGTGAAGTATTTGAAAAAGTATTAAAATGTTAAACTATTTTTAAGATATTAAATAAAGTGAATTTTAGTTTCAAGTTTTTCAATTTGTAACTTATTTATTATGTAATAAAAAAGTATGTAAAACATTGATTTTTTTTAAGAAAATAAAGAAAATGAATAAAATATTTTTTTTCATTTATAATGCTAATGCTAGACTGGCGAACATTACGCCGGGAATAGCTAGTAATTTACAATATTGTTTCATCTATCTATAACTATTTTCTTTATATTTTTAATTTATGTATTTATTTATTTATTAAAGAGTGGACTTGAAGAGGCCTACTTCAGATTTATATTTTTTTGTCTTATTTTGAAAGCACGTTTCACTATGTATGCATTAAAATGTTATTTTCACTACAGGTAGGTAGGTATTACAATACATACGGTATCATGAATTATTATAATTGAATTATTATAATTTACAATATTTATAATATACTTAATATGTATAATATAATAAATAAAAATTTTATTTGTTTTTCATAGAATCAAATTGAAAATTTTGACCGCTAATAGTTTTGAAGAAAACTTTTATATAAGGCAGCGTTTACACGTTTTTGAATTGTGTTTATAACGTATAAATGATGTTCATTAAAGTTTGACATCCGACTTTGTTATAGAATATCATAAATGTTTTTTTTAAATAATAGTACTCGACACGCATTTTCGTATTTCGCAAGTTTCACATTTTCGTATTTTTAAACTTCTAATTGTGTTATGCCAATTATATTGAAAGATATACATTAAAAAATACAAAAAATATTTATTGAATATTATTATTATTTATCAGTACAAATACTTAGAATAATGGATTTATTATTTAAATATTTAAATTTTATAAATGTTCTGAAATTACACTGAATATTTATATTTGTTTATAAGTATTTATTATTAGTGCTCGTCACGCATATTCGTATCTTCGTATTTTGCAAGCTTAGAAAGTGGATTTTGCGTGAAGAATTATATGTACTTTGCAACCATATTTGTTTATCTTTGAGATATGTAATTAAAACTTTTGAAATAAAATTTGATGTAATTGCAATAAAATTTGTAAATGTAATCAAAATAAGTAAAAAAAAACTTTCATGAAATAAAATCTGATGTCTAAACGCTCCCTAACAGAGACTATTAATAGAGACGTACATTTCAACAAAATATGGCAAACAGAGATGTCGCTGGCAGTATAGATATGAAATTAAATGCATTTAAACTAAATACATACCACACCCACATTAAAAACACATTAAAATAGCCATATATACGTATTTTGTGTTTTTTTTTATTATCATAATAGCCCTAACTATAATAGTCATATGATGTCATATGATACTTCGTTAAATGGCCGATATAATTCGAAATGATTTAACAAAATCATCACCAATCATAATCTTCACTATAATGGTTAGGTATATTCATACCAAAACGTGAAAACCAAAATTTAAAAGAAGTGAAATAAAAATATAAATTCTATAAATAAATGTTTTTCTTTTTTTATTTTGAGTTTTGAATAAAGTTCTTAAATGTTTTTATTTTATTATTTTGAGATTTGAATAAAGTTTTCCATATTCCATTTTGATCATAAAAATTATTTCATTTTTTCATTTCTATACCGCTAGGGACTCTGATGTAGGTAAGGGTAGTCTGTGATTTTTCTTTTTAAAGTTTTTTTAATTTTTATGTGTACTAAATTTGCAGTGTATTGAATTAGAACTTGATATAACCACAGAAAAAATAATATACAGAAGCACAATCCCATATAAAATTTTTGTATGAAGATAAAATTAACGATTTTATAAGAAAATCAATAGCTCCATTTCTCGTTCATATATAAATCCACAAATACATGTGCAATGCATATGAACATGAAACAAAAAGATAGAAAATAGACTAAATTTGAGAGAAGAAAAAAATACCTTTATTTTCATTATCAGTTGTTGCTGATCCTGATATATTGTAGGAATAAGTTCTATGTCGGATATAAAGCGATTGAAATTTTTTTTTTTTTAATCATTATTATGAATTGACGATTTTAAACAAAAAGGACACTAACAAAAAAAATTTTTTTTAGGTCGGATATAAAGCAACGATTGAAATTTTTTTTTTTTTTTTTTAATCATTATTATGAATTGACGAATTTAAACAAAAAGGACACTAACAAAAAATTTTTTTTTTGTTACATATTATGATTTTGATTATATGAATATGATTATCAATGCCTCTATAATCTTGAGAAAGGGATTTTATTTGTATGGAAAAACGAATATTTACGAAGATTTTCCATACAAATAAAATCTTTTTTTAACGAAGCAAAAATTAGTTTCGAGGCTTTTTAAATATAGAGCCATTGCGATTATGAATTTAAAAAAAAGAACAACACAAAAATTTGTTCTGATGCATGGTTCTATCAATTAAGTATTAAAATTTCTAATGATGCCAAAATAAAAATACAATCACAAGAACTGAGAAATAATTGGATTGAAATGGAATATATATCATAGAAAAATAATGACTATAGTTACCACTGTGCAATTGCACATTAGTGGTTGAAATTAAATTTTTCCACGAGTCGTACCAATAGTCGGCAGTAAAATAAATATATTTTAATAAAGTAATAAAACTGCAAACACAGAAATAATTTTATTTTACAGATATATATATAATTTTAAATGGTTAATTTAACAGTAATAAGAATTTTATTTATCAATGTTGAATTAACTATTTAAATTTTTATATCATTCTGTAAAATAAATATTTATATTCAGTAAAAACTAATCTTAATAATATACTATCACTGTATATTATTATATTACACTGTACAATTTTTAAATAATACTCTTTAATAAATATATGGTAGTCCTTAAAAGGGTAGTTTGTTTTATGAAGTCTGATTCTAATATTCCTATTGTAAAATTTTATGGTTTTTTGAAACGAATGAATTTGGATTTTTTTTCTTTTAATTTATAATGAGTCTTGTTTTTTTGTTTAAGTTTTAATAATTTTTAACTTTCTATTACTACTTGTTTCTATTGCTACAGATTTTCTTTTTATTCTTGCGTTTTTTTTTCTGATTGAACTCTTCTTTATTTAATATCTCGGTAAGCCATGTAGAATTTTTTCTTAATCAAACTAAAATTAAAAATTCTAGCATATGTTTCCGATGATTTAGGCATACTCCGTCAGGAAACCAGCTATTAAATTTTTCATAATTTGTTGTTTCTTGTATGCAAATATCAACTATTTTGTTTTTAATTTTCGAAGTGCAAGAATTTGATTTGAAAAACGTGTCAAAATTTTTTTTGAATAATTTTTATTGAACAGGAACCATTCTGAATCAAGATTATAATTTTGATTATCTTTCGTTAAAATGGCCTTACAATTTTCGCATTTTATTTTATTTAAAATTTTAAAAATTATGTATCCACCATAGTATTTCATGGAATTCACATCAATCATATTATTTAAAATATCTACTGGTACAGGTATGTCATAATTAAGATCATCATCATCAAACATAATAATGGATTCCTGTATTGAATCATTTTTGTCTTAACTGATTGAATCTGCTATAGATCGATCAGCTAAAAGTAAATCAGTACTGTCTTCTTCACAATTAGCAGAATCTGAATGATCATTCAAAAGTCTCATTGTTAAAATTTTAGCAATGATACTATTAAATTCATATAAAGAGGGATTCATTTTATTTGAGATTCTCGAAATTGGAAAATCTCGAAAAATTTTTGAGTATCGCAAATTCGCAAAAACAATATTGTCTTTTATTTTTACAGTATTATTTTTTTCAAAAAATTTTAAATTTTCTTTCAATATCAAGTAAACAATTTTCTATAAAATAAAATATTTTCAAACAAAACGTTATCATACAATGAGATTAATTGCAATGCTGTATTATTTTATTTACCTAAATTAAAATTTAAACTGATATTCCTAAAAAAACTGATATGCATATGAATATGATATTGATGATGAATAATAATAAAGTTAAAAGCAAAAAAATATCAATTAACTAATAAGTTTACCTCTTTTCACCAAATTTATATTTTTTTTTGTTTTTGTTTTGTTAAAAATTATATTTACGTAAACTGAGGGAGGAGTGCATTATCTCGTTAATGGAATTCTTTGGTTAAGTTAAGAAAAATATAAAAAAAGAATAAAGAAGAACAGATAAAAGTAAAATGAATAAAACAAAAAAATTTTATTATCGCAAAAACAAAATTCTCTTTTTTAAATAAATTACCAACTTATATAGATTGGTGGAGCTATCACATATTCTTTGTATGGACTTTACGCCTCTGTATATAAGTTCTCTGTGATATAACATATTTTGTTTTTCTTGTTCGTAGCAGATCGTAAATTTCGGTTTATGATTTTTCATTTAAAATATTATATTTACTTAATGCAACTGCGCATTTGAATTTATATTTTTGAATTTTTTTTCAATAAAATAAATAAATTTCAATTATTGGAATTTGTGAACATGGTGAGGTAAAAAATATATTTTCTAAATTTACTATTTGTTTTTCCGGCAAGTTTTTTTTGCTGCAATATCGTAATATCGTAATATTTTAGCAAAGCTATTTTTATAAAATAATTATATTCTCATAACTCGGTTTTTGTCTTTGCTACTTTGTTTTACTTTTTCAAATTCATTCATATGATCAGATATAATCAATGCTATTGCTGCTATTGAAGTGAATTGTTTTTATGTTAATTTTAATTTGTTTTTGGTTTTATTTGGTTTTATCGTTTTGTGATTTATGACTTTAAATTAAATTTTGCACACTATCATAAAGGAAGTATAATCAAAGAATATCCATAATAATAAGGTTCACTGGAATTCAAGATATTTTTACTAACACATTTACAAAAAAAAGCCCATTAGTTAAAGAAGCAAAGAACTATTGTAAATATTTTCTTATGTTAGAAGTTGTAAGAAAGAAAGAGTGCAATATAAACCATTTAAAAAACAACTTCATTTTTGCAATGTAATTTTAAATAGCCCACGGGAGATTTTTGTTTATTTATTTAGCCCACTAGATATTTTTCATGTGTACAGTCGTCTGAAATTCTGTGTACAAATTTTTTTAAAAATAAACGTATTAAATTTATTAGGGTATGAGAATATATAAATTTTGAATGATTGATTTTTTACAGATCCCTACATAAAATAATATTCGTTTCAAAAACATATGTTATTTCTTAAATATCATATTATTTTATTTTATTGGCTTATAAGGTAAGTACATTTTTTATCATTCATGTATTTTCAATATACACAGTTTTTCAGGTATTGAAATAGGTAGTTAAAAAGAATATCAAGCGGTTTTTTTTATGAATGATTCGATGCCTTTTTAGTTTCTAAAAAATTACATTGTGCATTTTAATCATCAATAAGTAATATAATGCATTTAGGTACCTCTGAATTTTATAAATAGGTAACAAAGTTGAATATTAATAATATGAAAATTTCAAATTTGAATAAATAATATTTTTTATAGATATGCATTTTTAAAAAAAATTCATATATAAGAAAGTACTTAGAAAAAATTAAATGAAGAGTATAATGAAAATTAAGCAGTGTATGTTATATATTAAAAAATAAATCAACTCTAACGCTTAAAAAAAACTTTTTGTAAAAACTATTCTATATACAATTTTTTAAAAACGTTAGGAAAATGAAACATCATCGTGTTAAGTGTTTGGTGTGGGGTGCTGGAAAAAATCATAATTTGGAAATAAACTAACTAACTAAAAATAAACACGAGATTTCTTTCATACACACGTTCGTTCATTTTTTTTCCACTTTGTATTTTGAATTTTTATCTCTCTCTCACAAATTGAGTTCTTATGACTATCTATTTCTTACAATATTGGAAATCGTCTGGAAAAATGGTAACCAACACATTGATAAATTATAAAATTTTATTCCAGTGAACCTTCTTCTAATGGATATTCTTTGGTATAATCAGAAATTATATATACATAGATAGTTCATTCCCATATAAAAAGTTCAAATCACTTTTCCTAAAAATTTTTGAAATCGAATCGAAATTTTTGAATTTTTGAAATTTTTGCTCTCTCTAAATAAAATTAAATGTTCTCTCCTTCTCTTGAAATTTCATTTTAAAATTATTTTCAAGCAGTAAACATCATCAAGAAGATAAGCGGATGGTATGTTTTGCTTGGAAATAATAAATTTTATATTTTCTTTGTACATTGCGATTTACGAAATAGCAATAGTATTCGTGTACACAAACATGTATGTATAGTAAATTGATCATATACATGAATAATGAATATTTTATTATTATCTTAAGAATAATTCTATTTTTCAAAAAATACCATGATTTAAGAAATTCGTTGAGAATTCTTCTTTTTGGGGTAATTATATTTATATGCAGGTATATAGTTACATCCACACCACCTACTACTGACAAAACCATCACTATTGTGGTACCTACCACGGTATAAAGGGATGGAATTTCTCAACAGGAAACTAAAATACCGTTTCTTTAAATTTTGTAATTATAAAATAAATCATTGTAATTTAATAACTTTATTTACTACTTTTTAATTACTACTTTGGAACTCATTTGAACTTTATTTTTCTTCTACAAACATATTAGCCACTCATTCAAATCATGATCGACAAATGCTGATAATGCACAATCAGCAATTTGTTTATAAAATTTTAAAACAAAAATTAAGCATGTAAAATTATATTGAAAAATAAAGTCAGTCTTATTTCTAAACTAAAATAAAAAAGAACCGTTTTGCTTTTTTTAAAAAACTGAATAACATTATTGGCGCAGTTGGGACGGATTTCAAATAGTAGGAAATCCACAGTGATTTTAGTTTTAAAATAAAAGTACAAAAAATTTTTTTTTTAAAAAAATAAAAAAAAAAAAAAAAAGGTTCTAACTAAAAGAAAAGACTCTTAGTTCAAATTGAAAACATTTGAAAAAAAAATTTGAACTAATAACAAAAAATAAAAAATAAAACAACTTTTTTTAAATGTGAAAAATTTAAAAGAAAACGTTATATGTGTAAAAACAAAAAACTTAACAAATATTTAGCAAATCTTCAAAAAGAAAAAAAAATTATTGTTAATATCACAATTATTAATTAATCTAATAAAATAACACCAAATAACAATAAATAAATAATAATTAATAATAAATAATTTGTGTAAAAGAAAAAAAAAATGGCCAATGAACAACAAGGATCACATATTCAACTGAGACCATCACCCCTACAACAAGTGCAACAAACGGTACAGCAACATGTACAACAACAGGTACAACAACAGGTACAACAGCAGGCACAACAGCAGAGGGATCAACCACTAAATTTGAACTTGGATCCGTATAAATACATCAGTCATCTTCCAGAATTCGACGGTACAGGTCAGAATCTTTACTCTTTTATTGAATCAGTAGAAAATATAATACCGCTAGTTTTAAGATATGATACTATTAGTCAGTCATTATTGTTAAATGCTTTAAGAAATAAATGTGTAAATCAAGCTAAATTAGTATTAGAAATAAATAAGAATGCGAGACAATGGTCAGAAATTAAAGCTGTTCTAATAAATAACTTTGGCGAGAAAAAATCTAGTTAAGATTTATATGACGATTTATGTAGAGTTAAGCTCTCAAACAATAGCATAGATTTGTATAATCAAATACAATCATGCTTAAGAAGATTAAATAATAAATTACAAACGGAAGAAAATTCTCCTTATTCTGTACAAACAAATGCTGGTGTAGCTCTAAATATTTTTAAAGATAAACTTCCAGAACCAATGCGTTCTATCTTATGCAGTAGAAATCCTTCTACTATAGAAAAAGCGATGGACATTCTCTATGAAAATAATTATGCATATTACTCCCCATTCAAAAATCATAATTATAACAATCATAATTCAAAATACAAAAATAACAATAAAAAAAATACCCACAAGGGAATGCTAATCAAAATTATCGCAATCCTATTGATTATACTAATAAAAATTTTGCAAATTCTAGTACTAATAATAATAATACTAATAGTCCTAATAATAATTATAATAATAATACTAACAACAGTAGTAATACTAATAACAGTAGTAACAGTAGTTTTAATAGAAATAAATTTCATAAAGGAAATAACTCCCAACAAAGTAAGGGATCCCATCAACACCAAAATTCTAGATACCAACATCAAAGTAATAATAACCCACGTTATGTTTAATCTAGTGCAATGGAAGTAGACCCAACTGTACAAGCAAAAATGAACACAGTAGAAACGAGTGAAATGAAAAATTTTCAATTAGTAGCCTCGGAATCCCTGAACAACGACTTCCTTATATAAAAGCGCAATCCAGAGGAAGACCTCTAAAATTCATTGTAGACACTTGTGCTACAATGAGTATAATTAATTTGGGAATTTATAATCCCTTATATCGCTCTAACATAAAACCAGTTAATATAAAAACCCTAACCAATTCAATCGTTTGCGAGTATAAAGTCACAATCGATTCCTTTGTCGAATTTGATTCCAATCAAAAAATGGAATTTCTAGAGATGGAATTTCATGACAAATTTGATGATATCATAGGCAATAACATATCAGTTCCTTTTGAAATTGAAATAAACTATAAAAACAAAACTTTAAAATTAAACACTGGGAATGAAATTCCAATTTTCTTAAACGAAAATGAAGAAAGGGAGTATCATATACCAGTTCCATTAAAGGAATTAAAAATATTTTAAAACGAAATATTCCTTGATGAAAATAAAATCAGATGTGAACATCTGGATAAAGGTATTAAAAATGAGCTTCTGAAAGTTTTAAAGAAATTCGATAAAGCCTTCTACCATGAAGGTGATGACCTTATCTTTACCCATGAAATCAAAAATAACATTAATACCATAAATGAGTTACCCATCTACACAAAATTGTATCGTTATCCTGAAGTACATCATTAGGAAGTCAACAAACAAATAGAGAAAATGCTGCAACAGGGAATAATTAGACACAGTGATTCTCCCTATTCTGCACCCATATGGGTTGTCCCAAAAAAATTAGATGCACCACAAAAACAAAAATGGCGTCTCGTCATTAACTACAGAAAACTAAATAACATCACTATAGATGGCAAACATCCAATTCCAAACATTGACGATATTCTTGACAAACTCGGTCGTTCAATGTATTTCACTACCCTTGATCTAGCTAAAGGCTTCCACCAAATCGAAATAAGTAAGGAGGATATAAAAAAAACAGCCTTTAGCACTTATAATGGACACTACGAATTTCTCAGGATGTCATTTGGTCTTAAAAATGCTCCTGCAACATTTCAACGGTTAATGAACTCAATACTTAAAGACTTCATCGGTAAATTTTGTTATGTGTACTTAGATGACATTATCATTTTTAGTACAAGCAAAGAAGAGCATCTTGACAATTTGCAAAAAATTCTAAGTAAGCTAAAAGATGCAAATTTAAAAATTCAGTTGGATAAAAGCGAAATTATGAAGCAAGAAACTGAATTTCTTGGTCATATAATTACGCCTAGCGGCATAAGACCTAATCCAAATAAAATTAAAGCTATAAACAAATTTCCAATCCCGAAAAAACAAAAACAAATTAAAAGCTTTTTAGGATTGGTTGGCTATTATAGGAAGTTCATATAAGATTTCGCAAAAATTTCAAAACCTTTGACTTGTTGTTTAAAAAAAGGTAAAAATATTAATACTACCAATCCAGAATACAAAGAAGCATTTGAAAAATTAAAATTCTTAATCACCACTGACCCAATTTTAATCTATCCAGATTTTACAAAAAAATTTACAGTAACTACAGATGCAAGTAATTTTGCCATAGGGGCTGTACTTTCTCAAAACAACCATCCTATTTGTTATGCCTCACGTACGCTCAACGAACATGAGTGTAGGTATTCAACAATTGAGAAAGAATTACTTGCAGTCGTTTGGGCAACTAAATATTTTAGGCCATATATTTTCGGTCGAAAAGTTACCATTAGAACCGACCATAAGCCTTTGCAATGGCTACACAATTTAAAAGAACCTAACTCGAAACTGCAAAGGTGGAAAATCAGACTAGAGGAGTTTAATTTTGAAATAGAATATTTGGCGGGGAAAGAACATAAAATCGCAGATGCATTATCTAGAGTACAAATCAATTCCAACGAAATGGATATTGATGAAATTCGCTCTATTGATGTCACAGCAGACTCTGTTGAAAATAACAGTGATAATAGTATGCAGATTGAAGAAATACGACCAGATATTGCCACAATACACTCAGCAACTGAAGACAATACCGAATATATCCCTATATCGGAATCCCCATTAAACCTGTATAAAACCCAAATCATAATAAAAAAGGGTTCTCTAAAGAAAACTAAAATAGAAAAAATTTATGTAGACCTCTTAAGTCGCCTCTTAAAATTTCACGAATGGCAAGTAAACCCTTAGAAATAGCCCATATGGACGTATGGTTCAAAAGTAAAGGCGACCCGACCCGTATATTACTTTTATAGATAAATTTACAAAACATGCGCAAATTTTCGCTATAAAATCAAGAAATTGGTCCGACCTCAAAAATGGATTTATGAAATATCTTGCTTCTTTTGGCAAACCCAAAATAATAGTTACAGATAGACAAAAAGGGTTCAACAGTCTGAATTTCAAAAACTTCCTAAACAACGAAGGTATTGAAATCCATTTCACCACTCCAAACAATCATAGTAGTAATACGGACATAGAACTATTCCACAGCACACTAAATGAACATCTAAGAATCTTACAAGTAATCGAAAAAGAAGAAGGCTTGCCAGTGGATGAAGACCCCATAACTAAAACCGTGAAAACTTATAACGAAACAATTCACTCCGCAACTGGTAGAAAACCCATTGATTTCGTTAATGGCACAATTTCATCCACAGAATATCCTTCTATCCAAAAAAAATTATTAGAATCAAAAAAGAAAAAAACAGGAAAAAACAAAAAGTTTCTAAGTATTTAAAACTTAACCGAGTCTCCAAACTTCAACCATATCATAAGAAAACTGAAATCAAAAATCAAACTGAGGATTATTTAGAAATTAATAATGAAAATTTACCTAGATATATCAACCAATTCAAAAGAAAATTTAAATATGAAAGCTAAAAGCAAAAAAAAAAAAAAAAAATTTACTATTAATAAAACTTAAAAACTACACACTGTATAAATTAAAATTATTAAATACGTCCAAAATTATGCTAATTTATTAACTCAATTTGACACTTTAACTATTTTAAGATAAGTCTTTTGATTACTTTTTGATTTATAAACTCCAATACGCGAATTCTATCCTCAATGATATAAGTAGAAACAATACTAATCGTGATTAATAACTAACACTGTTGAAATACAAACATTTATCTTTCTATAACTTATCCTATTTCAGGGATGATTTTCATCTTTTTTTCCTACTCTTCAACATTTCTGTAATCGCATGCTCTCAAATCGAAATAAACGAAATCCAAAATGGAAATGGTTATATTCTCATACAAGATTCTACACTCAATATCGTTCACATATACACAAAAATAATGCATATTATCGATCTAGATCAGTATGAGGAGAAAATTAACAAAATAACAAAGAACGTAGAACAACTAAAAGAAAAAAATGAAATTTCTACTAACATATTGCATGATTTTAAGCACTTATAAGATGATTTTGAAAGCATAATCCCACACCACGTAAACAAAAGGGGTTTAATTAATTTCGTAGGCAGTGGCCTTCGCTTTCTTATCGGGACAATGGATAACAATGACAGGAAAGAAATTGAGGAGCATTTCAAAGTAACCGAAAAAAATAATAAGGCTCTTCTAATAACAAATACAAACGAGCAAATTCTTATAAACAAAAAAATATCAGACCATGTCCGCAATATAACTGATCACATCAATTCTTCTCAAAATAAAATAACAAATGAAATAAATAAATTACAAAACAATATTGAAAGAATTGATGGGGATATTAAATTACTTAGGATAGAATTAGAAATAAAAGATAGTATAAGCTTACTAACAAAACAAATATCTAATATTAAAGAAATAATACTATCTAGCAAATTAGAAATTTTATCTAAAGATATTTTAACAAAAGAAGAAATTAATGATTTCGATATCACTATCGAAAAATTACCTTACATAAAAAATATCGTTGGATTTAAAGAAAATAAAATTTTATTTATTATTTCAATACCAAATTTTATTAACGAAGAATGTTATAAAACAAATATTGTAAAAATACCTAACAAAAATAAAAATTTAGAACTAGATAGTGAAGTAAGCCAAATACTTCAACCTAAGTGCATGTGAATTTGTGCGGTGTAATTAATAAAAAAAAAGAAAAAATTTAAAATTCTAAAATTAAAATGAAAAAGAGATAAACAAAAACAATTGAAATAGTGCTTTAAATAAACAAGAAAAAAAAAAAAAATTATTAATATTTAATCTAAATTCAGTGACAATAACAATATAATTATTAAAACTGAAAATTAAATTATAATAATTGCATTAATCAAAATATTTAACTAAAATTAACAATAACCAAAGCTTAAATTTTATTCCATTCTCTCCTATTATTCTATTATATTATAAATGTTGTTAACTCTTCGTCTTAGCTGACAATAGTAAATCATGACGCGCACGTACATAACATACTCGTTCTTGTTCAAATTCAAACCGTATCCAATACATTATCTTAAGCCCCAACATTAATTTTTTTTTTTTGTTTTTCTTTTGTAAGTCTCTCATTAATTCATTATAATTTTTATTTTTTTTTTGTTGTTATTACCGTAATTTTCTCAGTGTTCTAACCTGCAGTGAATGTCTCTGAGAGTATTTCTACACTCAATAAGGTATTAAAAACTGTTGTGTGTAGATATTGGTCTCAGTTGCATTCATTACAGGGGTGGTACAAGTAAGTGGTAATGTGGGCCAAAAAGAAAAAAATTTAAAATTTAAAGGGAAAAAAGATTTTAAAAATTTAAATTATTTATTTATTTTTTTTTTTTTTAGTTTTTTTTTTGTTTTGTTGTTTTTTATTTTTGGATTACTTCTGTTAATTTTAATTTATTTACCTTTTCTCTTGTAAATTGTTCGCTATAATGTTTAAGATAGATTTTTGTAACATCCGCGATCTATCAACGAATTTCCATTCCGTCGAAAGCCATCTACGGCTTCAAAATCCAGCAATTTTAGCACTAAGTGAAACACAAGTTGTGAATAATGATATTAATTTTAATATCAATAATTATTCGCTTGTGCCACTTTTTATACCCCATAGAGGGATTGCTTTGTATATACGAAATGATGTAGCTTATAAGACACTTCAAAATTTTGAGTGCTCCAACCCAATTTATCAATATAATTGGATGAAAATACACGTCGATAAGTGCATCATTCACTTCTGTTTTATTTACAGATCGCCTCAAGCGAACCAGCTAGAAACTGATATGCTTATAGAAAGTCTATCCAATCAGATAAACTCAATTCTGGAAAACAATCCCGCATCTGAGATTGTTTTGGCGGGAGACTTTAATATTCATAACAGGGACTGGCTTCACTTTTCTAGTCACAACAGTCCCGAAGGCAAACAAGTTGAACTTTTTTCCAACTTTTTCAACCTTTCTCAACTTGTCAAAAGCCCTACGAGGATACCAGACCGACGCGACCAGAACGGATATCTCCTGGATTTATTCCTAACTACCCATTCAGAGAAATATTCAATCTCTGTTAACTCTCCCCTAGGTGGTTCCGACCACTGTCTTGTAAGCACAAGCTTCGAAGTAGGCACAAATACCAGTTCTTCTAATTCTCCCAAAAGACTAGTTTGGCATTATCACCAAGCTGACTGGGAAGGCTTCAACAACTTTTTAAATGCATCGAACTGGTCGTTGTGTTTCCAATATAAAAATGTCGACTTTGCTGCAGAGTTGATTACCAAAAGGATTCTATTAGGAATGAAAACCTTCATTCCAAATAGCCTTAAAAGTATAAAACGAAATCCCTCAGGTTGGTTTAATGACCTCTGCAGCAAAGCTCTGAAATCCAAAGAAGAAGTTTATAAAAAATACAGGAATAATAAAATTGTCAACACATATGAGAGTTATAAAGTGGTTAGGAATAAATGTAAAAAAATTATCAATCAGCAAAAGTTCCTGCACAACCAAAGGTTGAGACGAGAAATCTTTAATCTCCCTAACAAGAGCAGGTCCTTCTGGATGTTTGCTAAAAGCGTTGGGCAAAATTTTTGCCAATCTTCATTTTCACCTATGATTGATAATAGTACAATTATATCAGATTCTGTTGGAAAAGCTAACCTTTTTGCAAAATTTGTTGCAGCCAATTCCACACTCTCTAATACAGCCCAAAATCCGCCAACAATCCCTGTTGTTAATTCTTCGCTTGGAAGGATATACTTCAGAACAAGAGCTGTAGTAAAAGTCTTGAAGAATCTTGATATAAAAAAATCTACCGGTCCCGATGGTATACCTGCGATTGTGCTGCGACACATTGCCTTCGCCATTTCTAAACCTCTGCTCAACTTATTCTATTTGCCCTTTTCTTCAGGAACTTACCCGTCCTATTGGAAAGTTGCCCAAGTTTATCCTATTCCTAAAAAAGGTGACAAAAGCAATCCTTCGAACTATAGGCCCATAGCTATTACTTCCATTATTTCCAAAATGATGGAAATCTTAATCAATCAAAAGTTGAAGAAATATCTTGATAGTAGAGGTATAATTCATGATAGTCAATACGGCTTTCGAGCTCAGCGTTCCACCGGTGATCTCATGACATGCCTCTGCGAAAAGCTTAACACCAGTCTTCATCAATCTGGTAAAGCTGCTGTTGTAGCTCTGGATATATCTAAGGCTTTTGATCGAGTCTGGCATTCTGCTCTTATAGCAAAGTGCAATGCTGTAGGCCTCGGTCCAACCTTTTCTAAATGGATTGAAAGCTTTCTCTTAAATCGATCTATCATAGTTTCAGTTGACGGTAGTTTTTCCGACCAACTTCAAATCAATGCTGGTGTTCCACAAGGCTCCGTCCTTTCACCCACCCTATTTCGCATTTTCATTAATGACCTTCTCAAATTAACTTTCAATCCAATCCATAGTTTTGCTGATGACAGCACTCTAGTAGCATCATATGATTTTCTTAAAACAAATAATGCTACAGCTTCAGCAGTCAACTCCAAAAGAACAATGATGGCTGGTGCACTCAATCACGACCTAGCCAAAATTGTCGACTGGGGTAGAGCAAACAGAGTCGAGTTTAACACTTCAAAAACTCAAAGCTGTCTAGTTAGTAACAAGCTAACAACATTCGAAAAAATTCTCCGTCTTCAAAATGAAGTTATTCAACGACTCAAAGACTTGAACATTCTCGGGATGCGAGTGAATCAAAATATGCACTGGCATGAGCATATTTTCGATATTGCGAAAAGCGCCGCCAAATATTTGGGCTTTTTAAGTCGCTGCAAAGCTTATTTTTCATCTCGAGACCTGTTAAAAATCTATAAAGCATATATACGACCCAAGCTCGAGTATAACTCACATTTATGGGCAGGTGCACCGAAAACTGCTTTAAATTTTTTGGACAAAGTTCAAAACCGCGCCATTCGTCTTATAGGCGACATAAATGTGACCTCATCCCTTATACCACTTGGTTATCGTCGTATTGTTGGAGCACTTTCTCTATTTTATAGATATCTACTTGGCGTTGGCACTTGTTCCGAGGAACTAAAGTCACTTCTTCCTCCTCTCAAGCAATTCTGTCGCATAACACGAGAGGCATCAAGTGCACACCCTTTCACAGTGGAAATTCCGAGATGGTTTAAGTCCGGTTATGGAAATTCTTTTATAGTAAGAACATCTCGATTGTGGAATCGCGTCCCAATCGAAGCATTCCCAATGAGAGAAGGATTTTTTATTTATGATTTACAGAGATTTAAGACGAATATTACCAACAATTTTCGCTCTTTCCCACAAAACTTTTCTTCTTCTTTTTTCTTTCCTTTCCTTTAACTATCCTTTCCTTTTTCAAATGGTCTTTTTCAATGGTACGCAAGTACTAAAAGGTTCAAAACCTAAGTTTTGGCTATAATATAAAAAAAAAAAAAAAAACTTATATGTAAACAAAAAATATTTAAAAATTTAGATAAAAAGATATTATTGTATTCAGATCTAGTGTCATTTGATGATAAGTGCATATCAAATTTATTAAACACAGATGAAATGATTTACACTTACCATAGAATGGTATCTGATATAGAATTAATTAATAATAACATAATAATAACTAGAAATTTAAATCAGACAGTCCTAATTAATAATTGTAATTCACAAAACAAAATTAAAATTAAAGGTAATAATGTAATAAAATTTAAAGATTGTAAAATTTTAATTAATAATTTTAAAATTGATAATACGGAACTGCAATATGCAAGCAGAATTTCACCGTATGTCGAACGTGAGATAAAAGTAAAAGAAATATCAAATGAGTTTAATCTTGAGACGTTGCACGTAACCAACATAAACAATACAAAATACATTGATTATTGAAATGAAATTTGATTATACTTGGAAATGGTATGCCAGCGTAGCCGCTGATTCCTTGATTTTTATAATAATAATAATATTTGTTATAATTGGAATCTATTGGAGATTTCAATTTAAATTTAAAATACCTAAAATTAAGTTAAATTCTAATAATATCCGCCCGGAGTCGGATATTATGGTGGGAGGAGTTACATCCACACCACCTACTGCTGACAAAACTATCACTATTGTGGTACCTACCACGGTACAAAGGGATGGAATTTCTCAACAGGAAACTAAAATACCGTTTCTTTAAATTTTGTAATTATAAAATAAATCATTGTAATTTAATAACTTTATTTACTACTTTTTAATTACTACTTTTGAACTCATTTGAACTTTATTTTTCTTTCTTTTGTTTTTTATGTGGCATATGCAAACATATTAGCCACTCATTCAAATCATGATCGACAAATGCTGATAATGCACAATCAGCAATTTGTTTAAAAAATTTTAAAACAAAAATTAAGCATGTAAAATTATATTGAAAAATAAAGTCAGTCTTATTTCTGAACTAAAATAAAAAAGAACCGTTTTGCTTTTTTTAAAAAACTGAATAACATTATTATATATATTAAAGTATATATGTACCCAAAAAAATATTACGTTCATATGATAAGAGCACCCCAGAACAAAATATAATATTTTCGTATAGACTATAGAGATGGATATAACAATTTCTTGTCTTATCAGCATAAGAATAGTAAAAAAAGAAATATGTATATGTAATATATGGGAAATTGAATGTGTAATTGTTTGATAAGGTGTTTGGTAATTTTATCAAAGGAAAAAAATCAAGTCATAATAGTACGTTTTCAAGCTCATGTTTATGGATAAACAACTAGCTCATAAACCAGTCAAATGTCAAGTGTTCACAAGGTTTTTTAGAAAACAATCAGCTGTTTCACATATTTATTATTATATAAAAAAAATAATCATGATTTTAATTTATTATCTCTTTTTCCATTTGATTTTTTTACTTATATATAAAGCCTTATTATATATACACTTTTAATATATAAAACAGATTAAATTAAGTGAATTAAAAATAAAAATGCATCTTTTACAATATCCTTTGTTTTAATTCTTCTGTTAACTTTCCATGTAAGTCTTGTAATTTCTCAATCATTTCTATAACTCTATAGAATTTTTCTTCACTTTTTTCTATTAAAGTTATACAAGATTGTCCAATTCATCGTGCTGATGATAATTGACAATTTATACTTGATTTTTCGTTTTTTTGATGATCATTAATTGAAGCTAAACTAATTTCACACAAATTCACATAATTTCATCTATTCTTGGTATTTTGCAACGAATTAGAATTTCTAATTCGTTGGTATTTTGATTTCTTTTTGTTTTTGTTTTTTTTTGACAAAATGACAAAATGAATTTATGACAAAAAAATCAAGGGTCATGCAAAAAAAAATTTAAAATCGACAAAAAATCGAAATTTCATGGATGGGTTACATGTTTTTGAAGTGGTTTATGATATGAACACCTCGCTACTTGTTTATGATTTTCAGCAAATTTGTATGGGAAAACCACTACGTAAACAACCAGTTTATCATAAACAACATGTTTATCCATAAACATGAGCTTGAAAACGTACTATAACAGTCATATTTTTATTTTGATACAAAAAGAAATAGGAAGAAATATTATTCCATGTTCGATGATAATTTTTTTTTTCTTGAAAAATTTTTTCTGTGAACATTGTCTGAAATTCCAGAAAAATTAAACATATAATAAAAAGTATACTGCTTCGCGAAGAGCTTTTGACATTACTGAACGTAAAAATTTAAATTTGAAAAAAAAAATTACGTATTTGAAATCACAAAATAGAAAATTAAAAGAGAAGCTGATCGAACAAAAAAAAGATTCTGTATCAATGTTAAATTTGCCAAGTAATGCGAAAACTTTTCTTGAAATGAATTTTAAGACAACAAAAAATTGGACAGAGGAAGAAAAAAATATTGCTTTGAATTTGCATTTCAATTCACCAAAGGGATACAAATTTTTAAGAAATTCAATAGAGCTTAAGTTGCCTCATTTTAGTTCCCTGAATAGGTGGATTCCTCTTAAATTTTTAACCATAGTCTAAATTAAAAAAACATTAATAAATTAAATGTTATTTTTTCTCACATGAATGAACTTTCAAGAGAGGCAGTGTTAGTTTTTGATAAAATAGCAATTAGAAAAAATTTGAGCTATAATCCCTTATTGGATGAAATTACGGGGTTTTTAGACTATGGATACAAACGAACAGGAGATGTTGCAAAATATATATGTGTTTTCCTATTAAGAGGCATAGTAAATAATTGGAAATATGTACTAAGCTATTTCACCACAGATAAACCAATTAGTAGTACAGATATTTAAAAATTTTTATTTTTAAATTTAGATACCGCTTTCAATTTGAATCTTATTATCCGAGCAGTAGTATGTGACCAAGGTACAAATAATAGAAAATGTTTTAGCACATTAGGTGTTACAAAAGAAAATCCTTATTTTTTTTATAATTTTAAGGGAATAGAAAAGAAAGTGTTCGCACTTTTCGATCCGGAACATCTTATTAAGTCACTTCGAAATACACTGCTCAAATATGACCTTAAAACTACTAATGGTGAAGTGTCACTATAATTACATGAGAGTAAAAATACTAAAAGAATGTGCCCGAAATTTTCCAAAAAACACATATTTCCCAATTCATTTGAAAAGATGAATGTTCGATTGGCAAGTCAAATTTTTAGCAATTCTGTTACAGCTGCTATTAAAACAATGATTTCAATTGGAAAATTTGTTTCGAGAAAACCTTGTGCTTCATCAACAGTTGAATTTGTATCTAAAATTAATAAATTATTTGACTGTCTTAGTAAAAAATTATATGATAGAAATCCTTTTCGTTCAGCACTGCAAAAAAATAATATAACTTTTAAATATTTAATAGAGATGAAAAAATATTTTGAAGAAATAAAACCAACTACATCCAAGAAAACTTATTGCATTGATGGCATGATCCAAACTCTAACTGGCATTATAGATCTAATTAAAGATATGTTTACTTTATATGATAAAAATGAATTTTATTATTTAATATTATCCAGGCTTAATAAAGATGTGTTGGAAAATTTAGTTGCCTTGGTTCGTTACAGAAATGGTTGCAATAATAACCCATCTGTAATGGAATTTAGTAACGTATTGGCTAAAATAATGTCAGTTAAATTAATTAATCATAAATTTGATTTGAACTCTAATTGTGAGGAGGATGATGCAGAGTTTTTACCTCAAGATTTAAAAGATTATTCGGTCGAAGATAATAATTCCGAATCAAATGTTGATGAAACTTTTGATGAAACTGATGATGAAATCACAAATATGATAATAGATTATGATGAAGCCAATACGAATAATGTTTTGATGACAAAAAATATTATTTCATGCAATGCAGAGAGATACACATGCGGTTATGTTATTTTTCAATTAATGAAAAGGATTAGTTGTGATAAATGTAAAATTTTATTTTTAAAAAAATCTGATGATTTCTAATCATTAGACTCGGAGCAATTTATTTATCAAAAAAATTATAAAAGTGATTTAGAAATGTTTCACTTAAAAGCTCCAACAGAAAAAAATTTTGAAATTACACAATTTCATATTCAAATATTTGATAATTCTTTTGCACAAAATTAATATAAAAATCATTTGCTTAAAAATATTATCTCATATTGTTTGGATGAAACAAATAAATCCATTAAATATTCGAAATTGTTTTGTGAAAAAAACGAATGCTTTCTTCATAAATTAAAGTTTCTAGAATTTGTAATTCTGCTTTTATTAAGAAAAGAAACAAAGGGGTTGTGTGAAAAATTGTTGAATATGGAAGCTATTGGTAAAAGAGAAAAAAGAAAGAAAGCCGAAAATAATAAACTAAATATTATTCAAAGTTAACTAAGAACTAACAAATATTCATACTAACAATTTGCATTTTTTAATAAGTAGGTATTTGAGTTATTTTTATTAATTTGTTTGTTTTTTTCATGTGAACCAATGCCATGCTGTGAGTGAATACTGAATTGTGATATAATATGTGCATGCATAGATGGTTATCATAAATATCAAATTTTATTTTCTTCAATTGCTAATGTTATTATTCGTTAAATTTTATGTTTTGTAATTTTTTTGAAATTTTAATTTGTAAATAAGTTATTATTTTTGTTTTTCTATATATATATTATATAAAATGAAATATGAATTAATTTTTTTAAAAAAAAAGGTTTTTTACGCCGAATTGATTTGAAATTATGTTGTTTGTTTATATTCACACTTCAATTCGGCTTTTTCCCTTTACTAAAAATATATAAAAATTTTAAAAATTTATTTTCCGAAATTTTATTTTCTTTAAATTGTAAATCTAATCATCATAACCAATCTTTATTTTACAGGTAGCAAGCAAAGCAAGCAAAAAAAAAACTCATAAGTATGCTATTGCTATGTAAATATAAAATTATATATCCTAAACACATACATACATTTGTAATGTTTAATGTATGTATATAATATAATTTGCTTATCACAAGTTATCATCCGACATATAACCATTTCATTCACTGGCTGGCACTTAATTAAAATTAAAAATAAAAAACACAAAAGATGAGAGAATTTAAAATTGTTTTGTTTTTGTTCTCATAGTATTATGAGCAAAGATCTTAATAGTTATAAAGATGTGTCACGTAGAAGAAGTAAATGAACATAAAATTTGAAAGTTTTTGTTTTCATAAAAAAAAAACAAAATTGAAAAGGCAAAAAATAATAAAAGAGAGAGCTTCAGCTTGACGAAGATGTATACGGAGATGTACGATACGAACTCAGGGTTGCCAGATTGGGCTACTTGTAGCCAATTAGGCTACATTCTTCTTGATTTGGCTACCAAAATTCTTAAATTGGCTACTTCTTAAATTTGGGCTAGATTGGGCTACATTTGTTTAAAAATTGTAAGTTTTCATTTGTCTTTAAAATTTATTACATAAATGATATAAATGAATATTTCAAAAGTCAATGAATAAATATTTCAAAATTTGTATCGAGTAAATACTCAAGTTCCAGCTCTATTTTATTAATACTATGTACTAGCACTAAAACTTAATATGTCATAACTTAATATGTCAAATTGTCAACGGTGAAGTAAGAATTCATAATTTAAATTTAATTATTATTACGTTATAAAACAATAGATATACAAGGAATATTTATTTGAGAATTAAAAATATGGGAAAGTGAGGAAAGTATGAAAAAAAAATACAGAAAATAATGGGAGAATCTTCTAGAATTTTGAAATGTGTGAAATGTGTGAAAGAATGAAATTGAAATTTTAATTAAATGTTTGTTAATAAAAATCATTAAAAGTGATTCAAATAATAGTATATAAATAATGATATTAATGTAAGTTTGGAAAGTATTTATGACGAAGATAACTTAAAATTTCCTGAATAAATCGATCTTGGATTTGAATTTCAAAACAAATTAGAGGAAATTGAACTAGAAAAATCTTGCCTTTTAAATATCAAAAAATAATATTAAAATTTATTGTAGAACTACTAAAAGAAATAAATAAACGATTTTCTGATAATACTAATATTTTAAAAAAAATAAATTACTTTGCACCAGCAATTTGTTTAAACCAAATACGTCCAAAATTTGAAAATGTACCACTTGTATTGTATAGCAGTTCGACTTCTAAAGATATTTTGATACTTGAAGATTAGTGGAATAAACTTTTATGGTTCGATTGGACTACAGTGTTTTCCGCTAACGAAATACCAACAAATTCTACAGAGTTTTGGATTCATGTATTGCAAGTGACAAATGCAATAGGCGAGCCTAGATTCCACGAATTATCAAAGTGTGCACTAAATTTACTTTCTCTACCAGTAAGTAACGCTATTGTAGAAAGAGCATTTTCTTTTATGAATGCAATAAAAAGTAAACCCCGGAATAAAATGCAAATTGAATGTTTGAATGCTCTAATGAGAATCCGAATAAATAAAACAATAGACAAAACTGATTGCTGTAATAATTTTTAACTTTCACAAAAAATGCTAAGTATGTTCAATTCGAAAATTTATGAAAATACTGCAGAGACTGATACAGAAGACTTAACAAATTTAATTATAGAATTTAATGATAATAATGGAATATCTCTTTAAGTTTATATTTTTTTCTTATTTGTTTGTTTTTGCATGTGAATTTTTATATGAATTTGTAATGTATTATAAATGGATTTCTTATTTTTAATTTATTTTTGTTAAAATGAAATTGTTATAACAAAAATTTGTTTGTTTTTATTTATTTTCAATATTTTTTAATATCGACTACTTTGGGCTACTTTTGTTTAAAATTTAGGCTACTTGCCTGAGTAAAAATCTGGCAACCCTGTACGAACTACGAACGAAGATTATTATTTCTTATTTCTTGTTTGTAAAAATAAAAATTGTATACATATAATATTTGTATCTTCACACAGCTCAGATGATAAGTAAATATCAGATAAAGTAGTTCTAAGCGGACAGATTAGTCGGCTAATAAATAATGAAAACACAAGATAAAAAAATAATGGAAACAAAAGCCTTTTTAAAAGTTTGACCAAAAATAATTTACAAGTAGATGTCCGATCGCCTAATAAAATAAAAACCAGAATTTTAAAAGCTATTTTAAAGCTATTTTTGAATAGCTTTCATTTTCTCTTGAAATTTTTAATTGAGAAATGTATATTTGCATTATTTTTTTGCTGTGTTTTTTATTTATTTTTACATACTCTACTCCACCGAGTGCAAACCTTTTTTTTCGTAGTGGGTCATAATTAAAATAGTTTGAAGTAAAAATGGCGGGTTATTGGATCTAAGTTTTTTGAATATATTTTTACAAATTTTAATATTTAACTGTTTAGGTAATTTTGGAATACTCTCGTAATTTAACGCGGGGCGTCATAAATAAATTAAGCAATAATAACCCAAAATCTAAGATAAATATTATTTTTGTATGAAATTTCTTGCTACTTATGATATAATAATTGTTTAATATCAAGATTGTAAGTTGTTGTCCTTAATGTCCAACATGCAAAAATCATATTCTCTTCGAGTCGGTTCCAAGTAGATCCAAATATTTTAATAAGGAATTTCCCAAATTTTTCATACAAATAAACATATGTGGCAAAGCAAATATTTTTACATAGAAATTTCATCCATATTATTATCGGGGTTATTATTATTAACCTTATTTATTTTTTTAGTAATAAAATTTTCTCATGGGTCGCACTATTACAGATTTACTATCAATGCCAACTCAATATCAATCAATACCAAAATATTTTTTTTTAAATAGAAAAAAAAAATTTGTATGGATTAGTTGGTATTGGTTAAAATAAATGAGAGAATAAAAAAAATTTTTTAGATGCCGATAAGCAGTTTTCAACCAATACATATTTTTTTTGCATGATTGCCAAATTCTAATGATAAAATAAATATTATATGAAAAGAATCTAGTAAAAGTTTTGAGCCGGAAGATATAGCAGCAGGTTTTTTATCTAAAAATGCTACAAGATATTTTGCCGGATTTGTAATGAAGAAACTTTTAAAAGATCGAGTAATAAGTAACTGTAGTAACTGTAAAATTTACTTAACATTGAATTGGCATCAATGTCAAATGAAAGTAAATACTTATTATATTTTAAAAATTTTAAAACTGATTCTGATTTTGGGTCACTTCGAGCTCCTTCAAACGAATATTTTGAAGTCTGCAAAAGTTTTGTCTATATTTTTAATTTAATTATGAAAACTCGAAATCATGAGGAAGGGATACTTTTAAAAATTCAGCCTGCTTGCATTAGCGATTTACCAAATTGGTTTGAGGAAACAAATGATTGATTTAGTCATAGAATTAAAATATTACAATATTTTCTATTAGTTTCAATCAGACGAAATTGTTTGTGGATCTTTGAAAAAAATTATGTAAAAAAAATTTTTACTGGTTGCTACAAATTTTGAAGGAATAAAGTATAACTGATTTTGTAAATATATTTTTGTTTTTCTTCCTAGGCCATCTGAGTCTGTTCCTCTTAACTTTTACAGCGATGATGCGTACTTTAGCTGAATCTCTAATATAATTATTTTTTACCTCGCAGCATTCTAATTTCCTTTTTCATAAATTTGTTTGCTTGAAAACATTCTTCTCCATCGATAAGTACAGGCCGAACAACATTCTTGGTCACGTCATTTTAACTGAAATTCTCCTATTGAAATTTTGCTGCCCGTTCTTATTCTGTTTTGAATATCTTCATAAATTTCCCCGTGTTTGTCCACTCTAAATATTTAAAATTTCCTTCATTCATAGAAAGAGGGTACTTATCCATATAAATAGTGTTATTTGGTTCATAAAGATTCGCCTCAAATGGAGGATGCATATATTTTCTTTTTCTTCAACTTATTCTCAACCTATTTCCCTCCAAGACCTCTTTCCATTTCGGCAATTTTAAAAAAAAAAGGGGGTTAAAATCCCTCGCTATCAATATAGTGTAAAAGATTATGTGTCATGGGCGTCTTTCGAGATTTCCACCGTTTCTTCGTAAAACAAAATAATAAAAAAAAAAACAAAACAAACCTTTCCATATCCAATATTATTAGATAGTTGTTGAAGAAATAAGTAAATAAATAAATAAAGAATTACAAGATTATGTCCAGTGGAAACTAAAAAAACTAAATTTATTTATTAACAAAAAGCAAAAAAAACCACTACATATGTACCAAATTTTTATTTTACTCTAAACTACTTTTTAGAATAATTCAACTTCATTCAACGATACCTACATTGTTCCTTTTCAAATTTTTATGTTTTTGTGTTTTTTTTTTTTCGTTTTCTTTCTCTATTTCTTACTTTTTTTAGTTGACATAAAAAATTTGGATCATTCTCAATCTCATTGAGTTGAGTAATTGAGTTACGATGATGAGGATGTGTGTTTTGTCGCTGTTATTTCTATGCATATTTTTTATTAAAAATATAATAGGGTAGACTGCCAAAGATCGTTTGATACAAATGGGCATCATATTTGAAATGATTGCAGTTGTAGATTTATGAAAAATTTTCTGTTTTGGTTTTATTTCTTTATTTGTTTTTTTTTTCACTTGAGTTAAATTCAATTTAAGTATACGGCCCTTTAAATTTACTTATTATTTTTATTTATTTTTATTTAGTTTACAATTTTATTTCAGCTATAGATTCGAAATTTACGCGATTAATAATCGGAATGGTAAAAGTTATTTAATTTAAATGAATAAAAAACGAAAATAGTTTTGAAATGTAGTACTCAAATTAAATAAAAGAGTTTATTTTCTGAGTCTATTTTCTGTCAAAATATTTTGACTATTCCGAAATACGCGATGTACACGTAATGTAAACTTAACATTTAAAATTCCAACTTTGAACAGTGTACAAAAAAATTACTTAATTAAGTTAATTGCAAATGTTTTTAATTGCCATTATTTAATCATAAATAATAAATAGACTTTTTGAAATTCGAAATTTTATTTATTTAAGTTTTATAACTTAACTATACAGTATTTTTGAAACAATTTTGAGTTTATTACTTTTAATTGTTATTTTTAACTATGTGATGAAAAATGGATGGAATTAGTTTCAAGTAGTGACTATTTGTGGAAGAAAATTACTGATAAATATAGAAATAGTAAATTTTGAAGACAAAATTTTAGAAGAAATAGCAATAGAAATATAGGGTGCCAATGTACATACTTGTAATACATTGGTTTAAAAAATATATTTTTAACAAAGCAGTGCAAAATCATAATCAAAATGATTTCATTATACAATTATTATTTTTTTCTAAGTATCAAATTATTTATCGTATTCCAGTCGATTTCCAATATTGTAAGAAATAGATAGTCATAAGAATTTAATTTGTGAAAGAGAGATAAAAATTCAAAATACAAAGTGGAAAAAAAATGAACGAACAATTTTTTTGTATGAAAAAAATATTGTCTTTATTTTTAATTAGTTAGTTTAATTCCAAATTAAAATTTGTTTCAGCACCGCACACCAAACACTTAACAAGATGATGTTTTCTCAATTTCGAAACATTTTTAAAAAATTGTGTATAGAATATTTTTTATAAAAACTTTTTTTAAGCGTTAGAGTTGATTTATTTTTAAATATAACATACACTGCTTAATTTTCATATATAATCTGCATTTTTTTTTCTAAGTACTTTCTTATATACTAATTTTTTTTTAAAAATGCATATCAATAAAAAATATTATTTATTCAAATTTGATATATTCGTATTATTAATATTCAACTTTGTTACCTATTTATAAAATTAACAGGTACCTAAATGCATTATATTACTTATAATATAATATGTATTATTAGTTCATTGATGATTAAAATGCACAATTTAATTTTTCAGAAACTAAAAAGGCATCGGATTATTCATAAAAAAACAAACCGCTTGATATTCTTTTTAACTACCTATTTCAATACCTAAAAAACTGTGTATATTGAAAATACATGAATGAAACACGCTGGGTGGCGCAGTAGGTAGAGCGCCTGCCTTTCAACCGAAAGGTCCCAGGTTCGATTCCCGAAGAAGGCAAAATAATGCTTTCTGGATTTTCGACCTGGTCCAGTACCCTTTATCATTGGGATAAAATAAATGATAAATAGTTGAGAGTTTTGGTTATCAGTAAAAATTAAAGTGGAACTATGCTATTATGAAGGCGAAGTACTCTACAATAGATATAGTTTTCAACATTTAAATAAATATATAACCATAAAAATTCTATAGAAAAGCTTTGTATGTGACTGTGTATTCCAAATCTCTGTGTAAAAGCAGTTAGGGTGTTCATCCCATAGAATTGGAATTATAAAAAAAAAAAAAAAAAAAAAATGATAAAAAATATACTTCCCTTATAAGCCAATAAAATAAAATAATATGATATTTAAGAAATAACATATGTTTTTGAAACGAATATTATTTTATATAGGGATCTGTAAAAAATCAATCATTCAAAATTTATTTATTCTCATACTCTTATAAATTTAATACGTTTATTTTAAAAAATATTCGTACACAAAATTTCAGACGACTGTACACATGAAAAATCTCTAGTGGGCTAAATAAATAAACAAAAATCTTCCGTGGGCTATTTAAAATTACATTGCAAAAATGAAGTGGTTTTTTAAATGGTTTATATAGCACTATTTCTTTCTCACAACTTCTTACATAAGAAAATATTTACAATAGTTCTTTGCTTCTTTAACTAATGGTTTTTTTTTTGTAAATGTGTTTGTGAAAATATCTTTGACTTCCAGTGAACCTTCTTATTATAGATATTCTTTGAAATAACATGAAATTATTTTTTTTTCTTTATTATTTTACTCACTCTTCAAAAGTTTTAGAAATATGTATAATTGTGTGTATATATTTCTGTACCAAATGAATGGGTAAAGCTTTTTAAAAACTAATTTAATTTGAAGAAGAGAAAATTTCAAACCTCTCTTACTGCTACTTCAGCTGTGATTAGACACCCATCAGCTGCGATTAGACACCAATTTTTGAATGAAAACTTCCCATTACTTCGGAAATCTACTTGTATATTATCTTTGGTTTGACAAAGCAGTTTTTTCTCTTTATATGGATGGTTTATTCTATATTGTTAATTTACAGGAATGTATGTGTTTTCTTCTTTTATTCTTCCAATCGTTTACTGAGCTTGTATGCGAGAATTGTAATTGCGGACAATATAATTTCTAAATATGAATTTTTGTGAGAATGAAAAAGTATTTTGAGTTGATATAAAAATGAAATAATATTAATAACGGTAGAAAGAATTCTTTTGAAACAAAATTTTTAATAACGGACAACTTTTTTATATGATGATATGCATTTTATTGACTAGAGTTATTTTATCACAATTGTTAATAACGGACGGATATTTGGTATGAATTTTATTAAATAGAGTTGATAAAATTATTATGAAGTTACTTTATTACATTATGAATGAAAACTAAATATCTACTTTGTTCAATTTTGTTTTGATATTGAATAATTTTTTAAGATAATATTTCAAATAGGTATGTTAAATTTTTCTACAATGCACTTTTTTGTAATTTATTTATTTAAATTTCTTATTTTTGGGCTAGTTTTATGTAATAAGTGCAAAATATATTTTTTTTTTACAAATTTATTTATAAATGTTTGAAACAGGTAAATAAGAAACTTTATATTATGAGGTCAAAAAAATTTGGAAAAAAATGGTTTAGATTTTTTGTTTGGAACAAGTTTCGCTTCTTACTCGGTTTTTTGTAAATATGTGAATAATGTTCATGAAAATATAAGAATATTTTTATAACTATGAAATATTCGGACATAAAATAAATTTTTTATAAATGTTGAAAATTATATACGAATTATATTGAAATAAAAACAATATCAATAAAAAAAGAGCAAGAAAAAAAATAATTAATGAAAATAAATAAATAAAATGCTAATTATTATTGATAAATAAACAATAAAATATGTTTATGTTTAATAAAATTGAGAAACTTAAGTTTAAAATACGTTATTGAAAGTTTTGCAATTTTTCAGAAAATGAGAAAATCTGAAAAGCAATGTTTAATAAATTTTTTCCTCGTGTGCAAAGGTTTACAAACCGTCATCAATCAGTTCCGAAAAAGTAAGACCTAACTGTGTATATTTTTCATGAAAATTGGAAAACTAATTTAGTAACTCGGAAATACATATTTCATTTTGTTACGAATTTTTGTACATAATACATTTTGATAATAAGCAATTGTAATTTGATAATAAACAAATTGAAAATAATCTTATTTAGAATTTGTAATAATAATACCTAAAAAATAATATATTAGAAATAGTACCCAACGTGAATGAAAAATTAAATTGTTCAAAATCCATTATGATACACACACTTTCTTACTCGATAATAGTGCTTCACTTTAAAAAGATTGTCATTATTTTAATTGAAACACTAGTAATATTCAAAAGAAATTCTAACATAGGTTTTTGAATTGTGATGTAAATGAATAAATAACACCTAACCAGAATATCCTGAGCGAATTTTATATTGGCTATTGGTTAGTTGTTTGTCTATTTCTTTTAGTATTCATTTATTTTCTTCGTTTTGGGACTTTTATCTTTTCCAATACCACCAGAAGATTATCTTTCTCATCAACTTTCCAATAAATCCTTTTATTATTAATATAATAAAATTGAAATATAATTTCATAAACGTTTAGAAAATAAACGCTAAACATAAACAGTAACCCTAATTAAACTTAGAGCTGTTCATGTTGAATTTCCGTTTATTTCATTAAGGTGGTTGATAAATTAGTTGGCACAATTAATAATTAGGTAAATCTTACAACGAACAACCTGATGTTTTGTGGTAATTAATCAGTTTCTTTCAATCAAAGAAAGGATATTTTACTGATGTAATAAAATTTAAAAATAAAATTTAGAAATAAATATTAGATTCAAACAACCAATGGGATTTTATATTTAACACAAGAAATGTCAAACGAAAATAGAAATATTTCATATATACTTACTAGCCGTTTTAATCCCTTTGGAAAATGGTTTTTTTTTATATTCGAGCTAAGAGCGGACACCGTAAGAATCAATCAGTTCACGAATTCAACATAAGAATAGCCAAACTACTTTCATTGAAACTTTGTCAACGGAATTTTAAGAGGGAATCAAATTATCAAGAAGATGATGATGTTATGCTGGCAGCTGATTTCCGTTCTATTTTGGAAGACACTCAACAAACTATTGATTATTGTTATGATAATCATATTAAAAATTATACTGATAATAATGATGGTGGCCCTTTGACATTGTAAAGGAAAATGAAGACTATTTAACGAAAAAATAGATTCCTTTAACTCGGTTTATATGCCTATAGAGTTAACATCAACCAGATATTTTATAGGTTATATTGTACGACGAATCATATGTTTGAAATGTAAAATTGAAATGGCAAAGCTAACTGAAATTCTAACATATCCTTCAGAAATGTTTATTCATAAAAAAAATTATAACACTGGATCGGATTTTGGAAGTTTATATGCACCATCTGATATGGTTTTTGATGTTTTGATGTTGTCATATAAAAGTTTTTGAAAAAATCTTTACCGAAAACTTAAAAATATTAAAAAAATCATTATTGAAAAATGTGAAAAATGTACTCAAAAATCGCCTTACAAATTTTGGTATGATAAGAACGACACATGCACATAAGATGCAGATTTTAAATCTATTGATTATACTCTTGCGAAAACATTATTCTTGAATTACATTTAATGATAAAAGTTCGAGAAGATCTAAAACACAAATTTTACTAAATCAATAAATTAATATCAAATTATAAATAAATATTTTTCAACTTTTCTTACATATAGAGACGTTTTATTTATATGTATATCCAAATGTATTATTTCAAAGACATAATCAGGAAAAAATTTCTATTTCTCACTTCTTTCTTTACTTGAAAAAATTATAAAGAAAATACAAGAACAACATATTTTTTTAAAGCTTTAAAATAAAACTAAACAAGAAAATAAAAAACTCTCTTGTAAACTCTCTCTCATTAAAATTGCTCTCATTTTATAAAGCTTTGTGGATTTGGTGGATTTATTTAAAATCCACTTCAAATTTTAGCTGAAGAATTTCAATATATGGCGTGACACATCTTTATAACTATTAAGGTCTTTGGTATGAGCAAAATTATTCTTTGGGGTGTTCTCGTCATATTGAAAACGTCTAACAAAACTTGTTCGAGATGAACTATCTATGTATACATAATTTCTGGTATAATATAGAGAAACTACGCGGAACAAAAAATTTTTTTTAATATTTCTCAAATTTAACTTTATCGTAGAACCCCAGAGAAAAAATATATTTCAAAGCCCAAAATACGCCAGAGCGTAAATTATAATATCTCTTATAAATTATAATATTTCTCTTGATTTTGTATATCGCATTCGCATACGTATATTCAATTATCTTGATATAAATATCGCAATTCCTTCCTTATAATTTATATATATGTGTAAAAAAAAGAAAATAAGGTAGTAAGGTAAGGCCATAGAAAAAATGTAATATATATGTTTTGTTTATATTGATGCACACATTGTAATTTTTAATTTTTTGATTTTGTTTTTGGACTGAATTTGTATTTTTATTAATTTCAATTTTAAAATAAAATGAAAAATTATTTTTGTACTATTGCCTTGAAGGAGCATTTCATAGGTATCATAGGTAACTTAGATAGGTTTTGAAAAATAAAAAAAATATATATATAGGTATGAATTGAATTTGTGACTGTAAAATTAAAATTCTTAAAATAAAAATTTCACAAATGTGTATGTACATACATATAAATTTTGCAATAGGTAGATATATAATATTTTAAATAAAAGCTGAATTGAAGTTTAATAAAAAAAACTAATAAATATTTTAAATGTACATGAAATCTTCCTCCATCACGTCCAGAAATTTGTGAATTACCCTCTTATAACATGCTACGTACCTCTAGCAACACGGTTACATTTTTTATTTATGTACATGTAACAAGGTGAGGGTTTTCAATATTTATTAGTGACGAAAGCGATCTGGTAGAAGTGGCATTAGAAACTGTAAATGAAGTTCTTTATACGAACTGTAAAACTGATTGTTTATAAACAAAAATAATCAGAACTAAACAAATACAAGAGAAAAGGATTCGCCTAATCATAATATAAATAACAGATATTTTATTTCCTTGTACCTAGTACAGTATCGTACAATACATTTTGAACATTTCAAAAAATGAAAATTTATAAAATATTTAATTTTTTTTTTGTTGTTTTTTCTTTTGTTCATCAAAATAAAAAAGAACACTAATGGAAGCACTGATTTTATAATTTCTAATTCTTTGATTTTGTTCTTGGATTGAATTGGAGTTTTGTTTTAATTTCAAATAAAATGTAAAATTCTATTTAAATTACTTTTTTATGCGTTGAAAAATAACATTTCATAGGCACCACTTAGATAGGATTTGAAAAAAAATGTACCTATGTTTTAGAATTTACGACTCTTAAATTAAAATTCTTTAAATAAAAATTTCCCAAATGTACAAATAATATGTACCTATGTTGCAAAATATATTTTAAACAAAGAGAAAAGCCGAATTGAAGTGTAATAAAATAATAAACACTTTGAATATAAATAACTTACTTGAAACTAAAAACACTTGAAAATAAATAACTTCAATATAAAAATGAAAATCAAAAATTAAACAAACAAAAATAAATTCTTAAATTTATTATAATGTTACTAGTATTAACAATATTATAATATTAGAAAAAATAAATAATTTATTAATTTATGTTTTCAATTACTTCAATTACTTTGCTTATCTTTTTTGTACCATACTGCAGTAAGTAAGTAATTTTACACACTATCGTAATTCATATATATGTATTCCTTGATTTCTTACTGCATAGTATAGTGCATAGTAGAGGTAGACTGTAGGTTATTATCATTATCTTATCATAATATATTAACAATGAACGTGAACATTATTTTTGAATGAAGATCATTTTTGGTTATTCTATTTCTATATTAAAATTTTTTAAATCTTATTTCTTTATGAATTTCCAATTTAAAGTAAGTTGTTTTTGTTTGCATTAAAAATGTAACATTTTGGTTCCATGGCAAAATTACATATGGACAAAATTTCATAAGACAAAATTTCATATTTAAAAAAATTAAATGTTTAAATTTTCATCAATTATATATTATAAAATTTGGAAGAAATTGTTTTTTAGTAATAAAATAAAAATTAATAATTCCTTTCAAAATATGATTTTGTTTTATATTTTCATAAGAATTGTTTTATATAAGAATTAGGTGGTTATGCTGAAGTCCGTCGAAATTACAAATTAAAAAAGCGCTTCAAACGAACAATATCTTTTATCGTTTTTAACAAAATGTAATGTGTAACAAAAAATTACTATTAAATTTTAATTTGTATATACATATGTAATTAAAAGTTTATAACTTTTTATAAAATAAATAAAAAAAAACTTAAACTGTTAACGCCTTTTCTATTTGAAATAAAAAAAAAATCTTCCAAAACATTTAATTTTGATTTCTGCACAGACTTTGGAGTCGAATTTCAGAATGCTGATATTTTTCGTATTCCGGTCGGAAATTTTTTCCGGGGATATTCCGCTTCGGACTTCAGCATAACCACCTTAGTGTTTTTTAAAGAAAAAAGTACCTTCATTACAAAACCAAATAATTTTAAATTTTTTATAAAAACTTAAATAGGTATGTAATTTTTTAAAAAATGTAATTTTGTCTCATGAAATTTTGCCCGACACCATGCATTTTATTTTATTGGTATACTCTACCTTTACCCAACACGTGTGTATTTGATACGACATACACAACCTTACCTTATTGACACTACTACACTGTATGTATGTATGTTATATAAAAGCAAAAACAAAAAAAAACAACAAGAATTAAAATTATTTTAAAGGTTCTCTCTCTCAAAGCTAGAATATATACAGTTGAACCTGCATAAAAGAAAAAATTTTAGTTCAATATTTTGTATGAGTTTCTGTTAACGAACACATTAAAATGACGTATTACAATATTTTAAAGTGATTTTATCTACGTCCTACTGTATATGTAAAATTTTTTTAAGCAAAAAAAAGTGAAAAAATTTGTTCCGCGTAGTTTCTCTATATTATACTTCCTTTATGACAATATCGTAATTCATAATAGTTCTAATTTTAAAAAAGCTTTGTGTTATAAAAGCTTTGTGAAAAGTTTAACAGACGTTTAAACAAAGATAATATACAAGCAGATTTCCGAAGCAATGGGAATTTTTCATTCAAAAATGGGTGTCTAATCACAGCTAACTGAGTATCAGTGAGAGTGCTTTGAAATTTTCTCTTCTTCAAATTAAATTAGTTTTTAAAAAGCTTTACCCATTAATTTAGTACAGAAATATACACACACAATTATACATATTTCTAAAATTTTTAAGAGTGAGTAAAATAATAAAGAAAAAAAAATAATTTCATATTATTTTACGATTTTATCCTTGCAGATTTTGGTTTTTACTTTTAAATTGTATCTCTTCACACCTATTGTTTATTTCAGTTTTTGTTTTGAATTGCGTTGGAATTAGCTCCTCTAACACACGCAATTATTTCATTCTTATGATAAAGTGATCGAAATTTTGGTAAATAAAAATAATAGATAATAAAAATAAGAGGAAAAAGAATTTGTGTTTTTTTTGTTTTTATGAAAATAAAAAAAAATCATGTATCAAGTAGGGTGAGTTGACCAATCAAATCACATTGTTTTTGAAATAATTTTGAAAATAAAATAATTAAATTATTTACTTTCTAAATTATTTAAAAATAATTTGATAAAGTTTACTGTTGTGTCATAAATAGAAGGAAATCCGAAATTAGAAAATAATATATGTGCTCAATATAAATAAAGAATCAATAATTTCTTTTATACGCCAGTATTTCGATACGATAAATAAATTGATACGTAGAAAAAAATAATAATTGTATAATGGAATCATTTTGATTATGATTTTGACTGCTTTGTAAAAAATATATTTATTCAATATGTTTTTTAAACCAATGTATTACAAGTATGTACATTGGCACCCTATATTTCTATTGCTATTTATCAATAGTTTTCTTACAGAAATAGTCACTACTTGAAAATAATTCCATCCATTTTTCATAACATAGTTCATATGTGATGAAAAATGGATGGAACAATAAACAGTAGTAAACTCAAAACTATTTCAAAAATACTGTATAGTTAAGTTATAAAACTTAAATAAATAAAATTTCGAATTTCAAAAAGTCTATTTATTATTTTATATTTTTTTCAAATGGCAATTAAAAATATTTGCAATTAACTTAATTAAGTAATTTTTTTGTACACTGTTCAAAGTTGGAATTTTAAATGTTAAGTTTACATTACGTGTAATCGCGTATTTCGGAATATTCAAAATATTTTGACTGAAAATAGACTCAGAAAAAAAACTCTTTAATTTAATTTGAGTACTACATTTCAAAACTATTTTCGTTTTTTATTCATTTAAATTAAAATAACGGAACAAAATTTGTTTTCTTACAACATCTTTTACCATTTCCATTATTAATCGCGTAAATTTCGAGTCTATAGCTGAAATAAAATTGTAAACTAAAATTTTTACATACTATTTTACGTATCATAATTACATAACCCCCTCGGTGGCGCAGTGGTTATGTAACAGGATCCATGACCGAGGGTACCCCGGTTCGAGCCTGGTTGGTGGCGATTTATAAAAAAAAATCCATCATTAAATTTGTTAATTGAAATTTCGAGATTAATCGAATGAAAATCATTAATTGAGATCGAACCGGTAATAAGGTAGCGCCACGTTGTTTCTAGGCAGCGGTAGATGGTTACTCCATCTCCTAGGACCGGTTACTGTAGGCCAATCACCCGCATAATCGGTAAATCAATGGATTCGAAATAATAGAAGAAGAAGCCTCGGATACACGAATGACTACTTGATAACGACCTTTGGCACTCAAAAAAGGACCCGAATTGCACAATGGAATGTAAGAACACTTAGAGAAGCTTCAAGACTCTCGCAATTGGAAGCTCAAATGGCTACTTACAACATAGACATCCTAGGTATAAGTGAAATGCGATGGAACAACACCGGAGAAATCAACACGGAGAATGGAAACATGGTAATTTACAGTGGAAGGGAAACAGGGGGTGAAAGTGGAGTCGGAATACTAATATCAAAGAAATTGAGACAAACATTGGTTTCTTGGAAGGCAGTCTCGGATAGAATTGTTATAGGGCGATTTCGAAATATGACAAGACATGTAACAATAATTCAATGCTATGCACCAACAGATGTCGCTGAAGACCATATTAAGGATGACTTCTACGAACAAATAGAAACAACGCTAGCACTCATAAATAGGGGAGATATCATAATATTAATGGGTGACTGGAATGCGAAAATAGGATCTAACAACAATGGACTTGAGGAGATAATGGGCAAACACGGGTTAGGAAGAGAAAGAAACAACAACGGGGAAAGATTGATAGAGTTGTGTCAGACTTTCGACCTAGCAATCGGAGGGAGTCTATTTCCACACAAAGATATCCACAAATACACATGGACAACACCAAACGGGATCTCAAGAAATCAGATAGATCACATATGCATCAGCAAGAAGTGGAAACAATCAATGTTAGATGTGAGAAATAGAAGGGGAGCAGATATACACAGCGATCATGAATTACTAACTGGGGACTTCAGAATGAAACTAAGCCAACAAGGAAGAGGCAGAAGATATAGAAAGAAGAAAATAAATATAAACAACTTAAAAAATCCGCAAGTAAGAGCTGACATAGTTACGGCGTTACGAGAAAATATTAGAAATAATAGAGAATACACTTGGGAAGAGATTCTGGAAATTTACAACCAAACAAGCGAACAAAATCTTGGAATTTCACAACCACAAAGAAAAATCTGGATAACCGATAACACATGGGCCTTGATTAAAAGAAGAGGTGAAATGAAGAAAATGATAAACAACAGGATGGCATCAAGAAGAGAATATGAAGAAATAGCGAAAACAGTAAAAAGAGCAGCAAGAAGAGATAAAAGGAAATTTCTACAAAATTTAGCCGGAGAAGCAGAAAAAGCAGCACAGCAACATAACCTGAGAGAATTGCATCGCATAATCAAGAACTTAACTAACCAGTCGGAACAACAAAACAAACCAATTAAAGATAAAAAAGTTGCGCTCATCACAAACTTAGAGGATCAATTAAAGAGATGGAGAGAACATTTCCAAGAACTGAGCAACGAAGAAAGTACAAATAATGAAGCAGACATAAGAAACAGAGACAATGCAAATATCTACCCAACTGAGGGACTGCCAATATCTACTCAAGCTCCAAATATAGAAGAAATCAAAGCTACAATCAATATCCTGAAGCACAACAAAGCAACAGGTGAAGATGGAATTCCAGCAGAAATAGCCAAACTGGACCCTGACTTATTCGCAAAAACAATTGAACCCCACATCAGGAAAGCATGGATAGAAGAGAATATACCACCATCATGGAAGAAAGGAATGATTGTCAAGATACCTAAGAAAGGAGACTTGGCAAATTGCAGCAACTGGAGAGGAATCACGGTTCTAAATACTATTCATAAGATAATAGCAATTATTATAAAGAAAAGATTAGAAGAAGTACTAGAACCAATACTACGGAAAGAGCAGGCAGGTTTCAGACCAAACCGAAGCTGTGTAGACCAGGCAAATACTTTACGGGTCATAGTTGAACAATCAGTGGAATGGAATGCCCCACTATATCTACTATTCATAGATTTTAAGAAAGCATTCGACACAGTCAAGAGATGCGCAATATGGAGAACACTTACAAAGAAGGGAGTTCCTGAAAAAATCATCAACATCATCAAAGCGATGTATGAAGATGCAGAGACAACAGTTCAACACAGAGGTAAGATCAGTGATCCATTCTACACCAATATAGGAGTTAGACAAGGATGTCCACTATCTCCACTTCTCTTCAACACAATACTAGACGACATTCTAAGAGAAGTTTGCACTGGAATAAACGGAATAGAATGGGATCTCTTCGGAAACTTAGAAGACTTAGATTACGCAGATGATGTATGCCTCATATCAAAAAATCAAAGGGACCTACAGAACAAAGTCAACAGATTACAGGAAGAAGCAAAGAAATCGGGACTGGAATTAAATATCGAGAAAACCAAAGCAATGAGGACAAACAATAGTTACAGTGAGCCAATAACAGTGAGTGGACAACAGATAGAATACGTAGAAGAATTCAACTACCTGGGGTGCATTATAACATCAAGAGGAGGTGCAACAGAAGATGTCAACAGCCGTATAAATAAGGCAAGAAGAACATTTGGGAGCCTAATGAAGATATGGCGGAGCAACCAAATATCGAGAACAACAAAGCTAACAATATTCAGAGCATGTGTTAAGTCAACATTAATATATGGCAGTGAAACATGGCTCACTTCGGTCAGAATCAAACAGAAGCTACAAGTATTCATCAACAAGTGCTTGAGAATTATATGCAGAATATTCTGGCCGGCAAGAATTAGCAACGAAGATTTATGGATGATAACTGGAGAAGAACCTATCAACAGACAGATAAATAGGAAAAAATGGAAATGGATAGGTCATACACTAAGGAAATCAGAAAGTGATATAGCAAGAAGAGCTCTAGAGTGGAATCCACAAGGACAAAGGAGACCCGGCAGACCATACAACACATGGAGACGCACAATCGATCAAGAATTAACAGTCAACAATTATACCTGGGACGATATTAAGGAAGTAGTACTCAACAGAGAGGAATGGAGGTTCACTATCGAAGCCCTATGCTACCACGCGGAGTAATAGGAGAAAAAAAAAAAAAAAAAAAAAATTTTACGTATCGCTACTGCGGTATAAATAAAAATAATATCTTATACAATTATATATATATATTATTTTGCATTTGTCTGGATGTTTGTAAGTTCGACGGAATACTCCAACACATATACAAATTGCTTTGATACTCTTTTTTTAACCCCTGTCTACCGTGCTGAACCTTTGCAGAAAAAAATATCATTGCTTGAAATATATTTTTTTAATTTAATGTTAGTCTTCTTCGCAAATAATAAGGAAAAATAAAAAATAATACAATTTTTTTGATTTATAATAAGAAGGGCTAATAGAAATTTTATCAATAGTTTAATATGGTATAATAACCAAAAGGCAAATAGCATTTAACACAAAAAAAAACATAATGCACGTAAAGGTTATTCTTATTACTTAAAATTATACACAATATGCATATGTGTCTACATATTTTTTTTGTTGTTATGGTAATAGTCATAGCATCATAGTTTTGCCGTACCGTATGCATAGCCTGTATAGTAGTATAGGTATATATATATATACTCTAGCCAGAAATGTTATGCGATGATGAGTTAAAATTGTTATTAATTTTTATTTTTTTTGTTTATTGTTTTTTTTTTAATATATATATATATATCTATATGATATATAAATTTATGATCGTATATAATATTTAGTATGTATTATGGGGTTAGGTTTTGGTTCTGCTGATTTACACATTTTACACATTAAAACAATAACATCCAGTACATTTTTAAAGAAATTAAATTAAATTTTGTACTATTATTTTTTATTTCTTATCTTTGTAAATTTATAATTTATATGTATTTGTTTTTTTCAAGTGTGGAGAAATGTATGTTGTAGAGAGTGATGATTTTTTTTTAATATAGTAGGTAGGTATTTATATGGGTATCGGTTAAACCATATTGACTGTTGTTCTTCTTTTTAATGTAAGTTATAAAGACTAATTATGTATGAATTTTAGCATGAGCAATTCGATAATCAATTTTTTGAAATGAAATGAAATTTTGAATAACCGATCAATGGTTCACAAGTTATGAACAGTTTTGTACATACTTATTTATTTGCATTCAAATTTTTTTATTTTAATTTTTTCTCCAACATGAGTTTTTATTTTATAAAATAAACATTATGTGTATCTACAATATTATTTTTTTTTATATTAACAATTTTATTTATTTTTGTTTTTAAAATTGTTTTCGTTCAAAGTTGTTGCTCATTATAAAATATTGAGCCACTACCACTACGTAGGTAGACATTCTACGTTAATGGGTTTATCACATAAGATATTGGGCGGTGTTTTGTAAGTATTAAATGAAAAAAATTAAGAATGCAGATCATACAACAATTTTAGAACATTTTACAAAATTATAAAATTGACGAAATGGGAACAGGTCTTGGAGGAAAATGGATTGAGAATAAGTTGAAGAAAAAGAGAGTATATGTATCCTTTATTTGAGGCGAATCGTTATGAACCAAATAACACTATTTATATAGATGAGTACCCTCTTTCTATGGATGAAGGACATATTAATGCAAGTGTACGAATGATGTGTGATTTCTAATGCAAAGTACGAATGATGTGTTCTTTAACTATAGTAAAATAAATTCATATATGCTAAGCCAACTTTTTTCAAAATAACTCTTTTAACGTTTGCTAATTTTCTCTTGCTTTCCCGCATTTTTTTTTCTCCTATTACTCCGCGTGGTAGCATAAGGTTTCGATAGTGAACCTCCATTCCTCTCTGTTGAGTATTACTTCCTTAATATCGTCCCAGGTATAATTGTGGATTGTTAATTCTTGATCGATTGTGCGTCTCCATGTGTTGTATGGTCTGCCGGATCTCCTTTGTCCTTGTGGATTCCACTCTAGAGCTCTTCTTGCTATATCACTTTCTGATTTCTGCCTTTCTGAAGTGAGCCATGTTTAACTGCCATATATTAATGTTGACTTATCACATGCTCTGAATATTGTTAGCTTTGTTGTTCTCCATATTGCGCATCTCTTGACTGTGTCGAATGCTTTCTTAAAATCTATGAATAGTAGATATAGTGGGGCATTCCATTCTACTGATTGTTCAACTATGACCCGTAAAATATTTGACTGGTCAACACAGCTTCGGTTTGGTCTGAAACCTGCCTGCTCTTTCCGTAGTATTGGTTCTAGTACTTCTTCTAATCTTTTCTTTATAATAATTGCTATTATCTTATGAATAGTATTTAGAACCGCGATTCCTCTCCAGTTGCTGCAATTTGCCAAGTCTTCTTTCTTAGGTATCTTGATCTTGATCAATCATTCCTTTCTTCCATGATGGTGGTATATTCTCTTCTATCCATGCTTTTCTGATGTGGGGTTCAATTGTTTTGCGAATAGCTCAGTTTGGCTATTTCTGCTGGAATTCCATCTTCACCTGTTGCTTTGTTGTGTTTCAGGATATATTTGGAGCTTGAGTAGATATTGGCAGATCCTCAGTTGGGTAGATATTTGCATCGTCTCTGTTTCTTATGTCTGCTTCATTATTTGTACTTTCTTCGTTGCTCAGTTCTTGGAAATGTTCTCTCCATCTCTTTAATTGGTCCTCTAAGTTTGTGAGGAGCGCACCACTTTTATCTTTAATTGGTTTGTTTTGTTGTTCCGACTGGTTTGTTAAGTTCTTGACTATGCGATGCAATTCTCTCAGGTTATGTTGCTGTGCTGCTCTTTCTGCTTCTCCGGCTAAATTTTGCCTTCCAAGAAACCAATGTTTGTCGCAATTTCTTTGATATTAGTATTCCGACTGCACTTTCACCCCCTGTTTCCTTCCACTGTAAATTACCATGTTTCCATTCTCCGTGTTGATTTCTCCGGTGTTGTTCCATCGCATTTCACTTATACCTAGGATGTCTATGTTGTAAGTAGCCATTTGAGCTTCCAATTGCGCGAGTCTTGAAGCTTCTCTAATTGTTCTTACATTCCATTATGCAATTCGAGTCCTTTTTTGTGTGCCAAAGGTCGTCATCAAGTAGTCATTCGTGTATCCGAGGCTTCTTCTTCTATTATTTCGAATCCATTGATTTACCGGTTATGCAGGTGATTGCCCTACAGTAACCGGTCCTAGGAGATGGAGTAACCATCTAACGCTGCCTAGAAACAACGTGGCGCTACCTTATTAGGGGTTCGATCTCAATTAATGATTTTCATTCGATTAATCTCGATTTTCAATTAACAAATTCATAATGATGGATTTTTTTTTTATTAATCGCCACCAACCAGGTTCGAACCGGGGTACCCTCGGTCATGGATCCTGTTACATAACCACTTCGCCACTATTAAACAAAAAACTATGTAAATATTGTAAATGAAAAAAAACAACAATTCTTACTAGATCCTTTTCATAAAATATTTATTTTACCATCAGAATTTGGTAATCATGCAAAAAAAATATGTATTGGTTGGAAACATCTAAAAGTACCGACATCTAAAAGATTTTTCTTATTCTCTCATTTAGTTTAACCAATATCAACTAATCCATACAAAATTTTTATTTTTTTTCTTTTTAAAAAAAAAATATTTTGGGATTGAAATTAAGTTGGCATTGATAGTAAATCTGTAATAGTGCGACCCACGAGAAAATTTTATTTTAACTAGAAAAATAAATAAGGTTAATAATAAAAATCCCGATAATAATATGAGTAAAAATTCTTTTTAAAAATTTTTGTCTTATAATTCTTTGCCACATATGTTTATTTGAATGAAAAATTTGGCAAATTTCTTATTAAAATATTTGGTTTGGATCTACTTGGAACCGACTCGAAGAGAATATGATTTTCGCCTGTTCGACATTAAGGACAAAAACTTACAATCTTGATATAAAACAATTATTATATATAATAAGTATAGCTAAAAAAGAGGAACATAAACCACCACCTATTATGGTTCATGGGTTAGGTACCTTTGGTGAGCTAAATAATTTAATAAAGCAAACCACTAAAAATGAATGCAAGTACACATCTTACAATAATAACGTCTGGAAGATCAATGTTACTGATAGTGACACATACACATGTATAACAAACGATTTAACATCGAAGAAAGTTCAGTGGCACTCCTATGAGGACAAATCTACCAGACCAACAAAAGTTATGGCCAGGGGATTACATCCTTCATGCGATGAAAATGAAATAGTTCAAGACCTGAGAGATAACGGTTTCCAGATACTAGAAGCCAAAAACATAATTATTAAAGATAAAATCGAAAAGAACGATGGTAGCTTTATCACTCAAAGAAGAGGATTACCATTGTTTATGTTAACATTCGATAATAGAGAAAATATAGAAAAAAATTTTTCTATTAAAACAATAATGAAAATAGTCGTTAAAATTGAACCACTAAGAAAAAACAAAAAGTTAATCCCACAGTGCAAGAGATGCCAAGCTTTTGGGCATACACAAAGTTTTTGTAATAGAGACTGTGCTTGCGTTAAGTGTGGCGGTAAGCATTTCACAAAAAGCTGCATTTTAAAGTTGGGAGAAAAAGCCAAATGTATTAATTGTCGTGGTGATCATCCGGCAAACTACAGAGGATGCCCAATTGCAAAAGAACAGCAAGCCAGAAGAAACAAACAAGCAAAACTACCCCAAATTCAAAAGATTAATACTTTTAAAAATGAAAAATTTGTTGACACGAATAGAAAACCTACAGTAATAAATGCTGTACGTAATGTAAATGCTAAATCATATGCCCAAATTGTGAAAAACTCCCGTAAGGAAGATGATTACTCAGTCAAGGATATATTAAGTCTTATCCTACAGAGACTAACAAACCAAGACGAATTTATTAAAACATTATCTGACGAGATTACAACGATAAAAAACCATAGCAGAAAACCACCGCAGTCACATAAAAAATAAGCCACACCCTTAGAGTTGCTACATGGAACGCAAATGGACTCTTCCAACACATTTTAGAACTCGAAATTTTTCTGAAGGATCAAAACATAGATATATGTCTAATTTCTGAAACACACTTCACAAAGAAATTCAGTATTAAAATTCCTAATTACGTTTGTTATCATACTTCCCATCCAGATGACAAAGCAAGAGGAGGAACAGCAATACTGATAAAAGGCAACATTCAACACCATGAGGAGCAGAAAATAGAAAATGCAATGATGCAAGTTACAACAATTAACATTAAGGTCAAAAATAAGGACTTCAAAATCTCGGCTATTTATTGCCCACCAAGACACTCACCTACTAGAGTCGACTTCATAAATCTCTTTAAAATACTTGGAAACAATTTTATCATCGGAGGAGATTTCAATGCGAAACATACCCACTGGGGTTCAAGATTAACCACAACAAAAGGGAGAGAGCTATATCAAGCTGGAAGAAATCATAAGTGTGAATTTATTTCTTCCGGTGCCCCAACCTATTGGCCCACTGACCCAGCGAAAATACCTGATTTGATTGATTTCTTTATAACAAAGGGAATAAATAGAAACCACACATATGCCGTGAGCAATGATGACCTATCGTCTGACCATACTCCAGTGATCATGGTTCTAAGTGAAAAAGTTGAACACAAAAATTGCCTCCCAAGACTTACAAACAAGAAAACTGATTGGGATATGTTTAGAGAAAAACTTGAGCAATTCATTACTCTAGGATCCGTGGAATCAAGGAACCAAATTGATACAGAAGTCAAGCAATTCATTGTAGACGTGCAGCAAGCAGCAAAGGAGAGCACGCCATGTTTTGACTCGAAACATCACTCGAGAGTGAGGTATCCTCCAGAAATAAGAGCACTGGTTATGGAGAAGAGAAGGGCACGACGAAAATGGCAATCAACGAGGTACCCAGGTGATAAAATTATATTCAATCGCTTAAATAATCAACTAAAACAGCAAATCAGAAATATAAAAAATAACTCATTTAATAAATTCTTAAACAGTTTATCAGCCGATGCTTATACTGACTACTCGCTTTGGAAAGCAGCTAAACGAATAAATAGACCACAGGTGCAAGATCCACCTTTGAAAACATAGGCTGGTAGCTGGGTCGGTAACCCAAAAAGTCTGCTCAGCAATCTTCTTAGATGTTGCTCAGGCTTTCGACAAAGTGTGGCACCAAGGCCTTGAATTTAAACTACATCGTGATTTACCAAGACAATTCTATGAAATATTAAAATCATATATGAACAATAGATGCTTTCGTGTACGTTATGCCAAAGAATATTCAGAAGTAAAAGAAATATCTGCTGGAGTCCCACAGGGAAGTGTTCTTGGTCCAATACTTTACCTGCTATATACAAGAGATATCCCACAAATTGACAACATTTTTATGGCTACCTTTGCAGACGACACTGCGATTCTTGCAGTTGACGTATCTGTCGAAAACTCCACAGCAAAACTTCAAAATGCAATGAATAAAATAAGATTATGGACCCAACGTTGGCGCATTAAACTTAATGAAAGCAAATCAACTCATATAAATTTTACATACAAAAAGATTGCAACCATTCCTATCTCAATCAATAACAAAATAGTACCATATGCCAATACAGCAAAGTATCTGGGAATGACACTCGATGCTAAGCTAAGATGGAAGGAACATATAAGAAAGAAAAAAGAAGAGCTAAACATTAGACTCAAAAAATTTTACTGGTTACTTGGGCGTGGTTCTGAGTTATCAGTACAGAACAAAATATTAATATATAAGCAGATATTAAAACCTGTGTGGACGTACGGTATCCAATTATGGGGCTGTGCAAAGAAAACCAACATTGAAATGTTGCAAAAATTTCAAAATAAAGTGCTCCGTGGTATAGTAAATGCACCATGGTACATACGTAACAAAGATCTCCACCGTGACTTGCGCATTGAAACAGTCACGGAAGAGATCAAGAAACATGCAGTCAAACACGAGCAGAGACTGCAAACTCATGTGAACTCGGAAATGGCAGCAGTTCTTCATATCGACAGCAGTATCCGTCGACTCAAGAGAACGAAACCCCACGAGCTGGTCACGACCTAAAATGGAAAATTCTACGATAATAGTTTCCTTTACGGAAATTTTTATTTCAATAATTTTCCTTTGCGAAAAAATCTAAAAAATCTTCCCACGCGGAGCTATTGCTGTGACTATCTCCTTCACGGGAAATATCATAGTGATAAAGTTCCTACACGGTAATTATTATGATGTTAGCGATCCTCCACGGAAACTATCACTATAATAATTTCCTAAAGACGCGACCGAAAATTTACGAAAAAAAAAGTCATTAGTCGATCTTACGTAGATTGGTTATAACGGAAAAAGATAGGTGGGCTGTAGTGGGTTCGATTCCTACACTATCAAGATGCACACGCGGCTGGAGCTCTTGATGTCCTTCGGGGATTACCTCCTATCTTTCGCAAAAAAAAAAAAAAAAAAAAAAAAAAAAAAAAAAAAAAATATATAATAAGTAGCAAGAAATCTCACACAAACCTGTATGATTACAGTATTTTTAGATTTTGGGTTATTTTTGCTTTATGTATTTATGACACACGCTTTAAATGACGAGAGTATTCTAACATTACCTAAAAAATTAAATATTAAAACTTATAAAAAAAATATTCCATTAATTCAGATCCAATAACCCGCCATTTTAACTTCAAAAAATTTTAATTTAATTATGGCCCACCACGAAAAAAAACGTTTGCACTCGCTGGAGTAGAGTATGTAAAAATAAATAAAAAACATAGTAAAAAAACAATGCAAATATACATTTCTCAACTAAAAATTTCAAAAGAAAATGAAAGCTATTCAAAAATAGCTTTAAAATAGCTTTTAAATTTCTGGTTTTTATTTTATTAGGCGATCGGACATCTACATGTAAATTATCTTTGGTTTAAGCGTATTAATATATAATATAATATGTATCTAAATTCAAGTAAATCATATGTATTTAAGGGTATACGTAAGATTGTTAGTTATTACATACAAATCTATGAAAGCAAATAATCAAAATTATTAATAAGAAACACAATTTGTAATAATTATTATAACATTAATAATAACAATAATAAAAATAAAAGACAACGTCATAAATCTATGGCTGATATTGATGATATTAAATTAAAATAAAATTTTATAAAAACTAGCACCAATGGTAATAATGTTAACCGCTCACAAGAATAACAATCAAATGGACATAATAATAATAAGCTCCATAATGATATTTAACAACAAAAAAAAAATAACTGCAATAATAAAGATAAAGATGAAAATAAATGTTTTTTCGAAGATAACTTCAACTATTCTCCAGCTAAACACTAAACTAAGCTAACACTAACTCTAAGAGGCAATTGTTTCTTTGTATTAGAACTGATGGAATTACTAATGTAAGTACTAATAACGATAAGATTTTAAGCAATAATTATATCAACAATAGTATATAAATGAAAAAAAAAAAATTCGCAAAATTTCAACAAAAATAGTATTAACAGTAACAATAATAATAATAATAAAAATGGTGAAAAAAATAATATTAATACTGATAATAACAATAATAATAATAATGATGATAATAATCATAATAATGTTCGATCAAGAACAAAATCATTAAGACAACATAATAATAAATATAATTCTTCGCCGGTGTCAGCATGTACCGTTATAATTTTTTGTTTGAAAGAGAAATATTGTTTCTGTTTCATGCATACATTTTGTTTTTAACATAAATGAAGAAGAGAATTTATTTGCAATCAAATTGGAAGAGATTTTTTTCTTTCTTTCTTACACCTCATCAAGAATGCCTTTAATATAGGAGAAAAAAAAATCAAGCTTTAATCAAATTGATTTCAATGAAACGGAATATACTGTACACATTTTTTGTTATTTTCTTTTGTTGTTTTTCTTCTTAATACATCATAGTAGAAAAGAATATTCTTTAATAAGGAGATATGCACTGGGGATGTCAAGATTCCATTTACAAAAAAACTCCATTAGTTAAAGAAGCAAAAAACTATTATTTTTCTTATGTAATAAGTTGTGAGAAAGAAGGGATGCGATATAAATGATTTAAAAAACCATTTAATTTTTGAAATTTAACTTTAAATAGCCCACGGGCCATGGGGGAAGAGATTTCTAATGTACATGGTCGTCTGAAATCAACGTATTAAATTTATTAGGGTATGAGAGTAAAGAAATTTTGAATGATTGATTTTTTACAGGTACATAACATAATATTGGTTTCAAAAACATATCTTATTTCTTAAACATCATATTATTTTCTTTTATTGTCTTATAAGGGAAGTGAAACTTTTTTTTATTTCAAACAGATTATAATTGATGTATTTTCAATATATAAATTTTTTCAGGTATTGAGCCAGGTAGTTAATACCAAGAACCAATAATTTTTTTTTATGCATTAAATTTTGACATTTAATAATCAATGATAATTTATTAATTATTAATAATATTAGAATTTATAAATAAGAAGGAAATTTGAATATTAATAATGTGAATAAATAATGTTTCTTATTACTATGCATTTTTAAATGTAACACATCTCGATATTTGTTCGATAATTTTTTTCCCACTTTGTGTTTTGAATTTTTATCTCTCTCTCACAAATTAAATTCTTATTACCATCTATTTCTTACAATTTTGGAAATCGACTAGAAAAATGGTAACCAATCATTAACAAATTATAAAATTTTATTCCAGTGCATTTTCTTATAAATGGATCCTTTACCTACTATCCTTTGATAGTACATGCGTGTGCGGCTTTATATTATATAATAATTTATGCACATAATCTTTCCCTTTTTTATTTCAATCACTGAGAATTGTTTTTGTTTTATGGATACATTTCTTTAACCCAAACGAAAGAGAAAAGAAAAGATAACAACAAAAAAATCAAATAAATGTCGAATTAGCACGTAGTTCTTTCTGTTTCCTCCCCTGCTAGAACAAAATGGGTTAAAAATATTTAGAATAATAATTCCAAAGCTATTGAATACATTCTTATTTACTTGAAAAATATATTTTAAAATAATTTTTTGACTACATTGATTAGCGTAAGTTATTACGTATTTTTTTATGAAAAATAATCAAAAAAACTTTAATCAATTTATATAATCAACTACATAAGTGTTCGCATAAGTGTTAGGATTTAGACCAACGTTTACACATAAGATTTTATTTGATAAAAGTTACTTATTTATTTATTTAAGGTTTGTTTGGCTCAAATAAAAAACAATGATTTTAAATATATAGAAATTAAAAATTACAAACAAATAAAATAAAAAATAAAAAATACAACAAAATGAAAAAAAAAAATTACCTATTAAATTTTTAAATAAATAAAAAATACAATTAAGAAAAAATTGAAAAAATCTTATAAATGTAGGTAGTTTAGTATCTACTAATTGTTATTATCAATACTATTATTTATAACAATCAATATAACAACAAAAATAATCAAACACAACAAACATTAAACAAAAAGTTTAACAAATGACAAGAGTCGATTTCGATTTAAAGGAAAAAATTAGTTTCCAGCATTTTTTGTTTCAAAAATGTTTGATGATAATAGGATAATATTCTATTTTTTCATTAAACAAAGTCGGATGTCAAAATTTGTGGAGCAACGTTTACAGGACAGTCAAACTTTCAATAGTATAAACAAAATCTTGATGTCTAAACGGTACCTAATAGTGGGTACTTAATTTTTTAAATAAAAAACAATAGCTATATTAGTTTACTTTAGTTTTAATATTTTAGTGTTTTTTATTTTAAAAAAAATAAACAGTAGGTATAGATAAATAATAAATGTACCTATGTAATGTATGAATATATCCTATATCTATCTATATTTTGATATTGTAGTCTTTTGTATTTTAAAATAAAAAAACAGTAGTTTTTAATTTTTTGATTTTCCTAATTTCTAATAGGAAAATCATAGTAAGAAGCCAGTTTCCCGTCCGAGCTGCCTTGGCAATGACTATCAACAAAGCGCAAGGTCAAACTCTCAATAAGATTGGTATTTTATTTGATGCATCAGGTTTTTCACATGGACAACTATATGTCGGGATTTCGCGCACTACTGGGAATATAAGTCATTTGAAAATTGTCACCGAAGAGAATAGAACTGTTAGAAATATAGTTTTTAATGAAATATTAGTTGATTAAATATTTCAATCTATATCAATCCAATTATATAGTCTGTCTGCTAATCTACTAATTTAACTAAAGTATCAAATATTACTAAAATATTGTTGATAGAGGAATTTTTGATTTTGATAATTTATAACGCAGTACAACCTAGAATGCTCTAATTTTGATTTTTCACTATACACCTATAACGGTAGCAAAAAGTTACGTAGTAACGGGTATTTAACTAGTAATAATAATATACAATCAACAAATTGTAGCAATAGCGTGCAACGAAAAAAATTCTAATGAAAATATGGATGGAAGTAATATGAGAAAGAAATCTCATAATTTGCAACAGCAACAACAAAATGAACAAAAATATTAGTGGTCAAATATTACAAAAACAACGAAGCTGTTTTCAAAATGAATTAAAGTTCTATTATTAATAATTAACCAATCATTTATCAAAATTTTCTTTTTAATATGTAGTTGTACCACTCAACAAAGACAATTTATGAAATTAAAACAACAACATGAACAATTAAAAGCTGAACAAGAAAAAAAATCAAATGAACTCACAACATATTACTGATAATATGAAATTCAATCCAAATTTTGATTCATGGACCAATTTATTCATTTACGAAAAATTTTATTGCTAATGTTTTTTTGTTGAATAACTAAGGTAGAAGTAATAATAACAAAATAATAATATTTTAAAACCACTAAATGTTGATGACATGCTCCAACAGATAACAAATGCGCGTAAGTAAATCACCCTATTCATCACCAATTTGAAAATTAAATTAGGTAGGTCACAATATTTCAACAATAAAGAAGAAGATGACATCAAAAAGACCCAAGAACAAAAATAGCCAGGCTAAGGACTATTTATATAAAAACAAAAAAAATGTTAATGATCCGAATTATATTGAAAGTTTGAAAATTTGAAAACTTTATTCGGAACCATTACTTAAATTTCAAGATTTTAGTAAAAAAATGTACATTGACAACTGATGCATCAAACTTCACATTTAGATATTATTATATAGATAAGAAGGATATTAAATAGATAAGAACTAAATATTATATTAAGATCATCTGAGCGTCCATAATGCCATTTAATATTAGGTTACCAAAATTAAAAAAAAACTAACAAAAAACTAACTTTATATTATTGTTTTTATTGATCACCAAGAGTAATATCAAAAACTTGAAAAATTTTATACTTCACATAAAAACTTAAAAAAAAAAAAAAAAAATGTTATCGATTATTAAATCGAGTTTTGTAACTTTAAAATAATTATTTTGAAAAAGCTTAACATGATAATATCAAATTTTGTTTCAAATCAAAAATTTTTTTTTTAAATTTAAAGTAGTAAAACTAAAAAATTATAATTTATTTTTTTTTTAATAAAAAATTAAGAAAGATTTTTATTTGCATTGTAGAAAATAAAATATGTACTTCATTTAATATTTAAAATATTATCACTGAAGAACATTTTATATACTAAAAAACACACACGACACGATCGTAATTATTTAAATATAAAGTAAATTTCGATTAAATTAAACGAGTAACGATTTCTCGTGAATCCAAAATAATACTACCTACTTAAAATAAAATTAAGTCAAATTTTAACTGCAATTCAGTTTAAATTCATAATATTAAATCATAGGTTTTCTTTCCTTTTATTCTGCGTTGTAAGAGCTGTAATTATTTTAAAATAAAAGAATCGAAGTTAAAATTATAAAAAAATAAAAACAAAAAAAAATCGTCTTATCTATAATAGAACTACCATAAATATTTTAACGATAGGCCCACATATTAAAGAAATTATTTATCAATAGAATCTAAGAAACCATATTACTTCAAAGAGGAAAAAACAATTATAATAACAAAAAAAAAAACAAACAAACAAAATAAATTTAAATTCTATTTTATAATACACAAGAGCACGATTAGTGAAGTCACATTTCGTAGTTCTTCGTGTGCTTCGTTTTTTTTTTTCATACAATCTATCGGCGATGATGCAGGCTTTGGCAATCAAAATCAATTTTTATTTTATCTATGTTAAAATACACAAGAGCACGATTTTAAAGGCATTCAAATTCTTTTTATTTATTTTTTATTTATCGCATTTGGTTTTTTGCACTTTTAGTAGGAAAAAATTAATTAGTAGGCTAATATTATTAATATAGGTTTTAATATCACAAATTTTTGTGAGTACGATTCTCTATTAATTCAAATTTTTTTTTTTTTTTATTAAAAATTTTTTTTTTTTTGTTATTATGTATTATAATATTAATTTTTATAATATAACATAATTAATAACAAAAAACAATATTTTTTTAAATTATTAAATTTTAAATTCAAATAATGCTTCTCTAATACACTTTTTTCTGTATGCTGTATATGTTGAAATTTATTTTGGTTAGGAGGTCTTATTAGGGCATTTCCGAACCTCTAGCACTTGATACTCGCACTAAACCTGCCAAACCGCACTTGATTTGTTGTCAAAATTTTAGTGTAGTCTCAAGTACACTAGATATCGCAAAATTAAATTTATTAAATTTAGTGCGATCTGACAGGTTTAGTGCGAGTATCAAGTGCAAGTGCGAGAGGTTCGGAAACGCTCTAAATGTTTATCGAACCTATGCTAACATTTTATTGTTCAAATTTATTTTATAAATTTTATATTTAATTTAAATAAAAAAGAAACATCTCTTAATTTATGACTAAAAAGTAAATAATAAAAAAAAAATTTTTAAATAGGTATATTTAAAAAAATACTTTTATATAGGTAATACTTTTTCATTTAAATAAACAATATAAACTTTTTATTTCGCATACATTACTATAACTTTATGATGAAACTGACAATTTATTTTAAAAGAAAACTAAGAATAAAATTATTTATTTTTTAAAATCTACATAAAAAACCATCTGACGGTCAATAACCAAACTAAAATTTAAAGTACATACTTCAGTTGAAAAATAGTAAAATAATGCCTACTTCCACACGGGTCAACTTTCATCACTTTTTTCCTTTCGTCTTATTCCCCCCTTTCTATTAACAAAATTAGTTTAATTTTTAAATAGGTACCTTTTTCATTTAAATAAACAATATAAACTTTTTATTTCGCATACATTGTATATGTATATTACTATATACAGCTATAACTTTATGATGAATCTGACAATTTATTTTAAAAGAAAACTAAGAATAAAATTATATATTTATTAAAATCTACATAAAAAACCATCTGACGGTCAATAACTAAACTAAAATTTAAAATACATTTGGTACATTATTCAATTGAAAAATAGTAAAATAATGCCTACTTCCACACGGGTTGACTTTCATCACTTTTTTCCTTTCGTTTCATTCCCCCCTTTCTACCAGCAAAATTATTTTAATTTTTAAATAAATATCTTTTTCATTTAAATAAACAATATAAACTTTTTATTTCGCATCGCATACATTGTATATGTATATTATTATAACTTATAAAACTGAAAATTTATTTTAAAAGTAAACTAATAGTTAAATTATATATTTATTAAAATCTACATAAAAAACCCTCTGACGGTCAAAAGCTAAACTAAAATTTAGTCTTACAGAGTTCTTATTAGTAGTTCTTATTTGTTATTTCGTAAAGAAAGAATTATCATTTGTTTTTAAACAAAAATAGTAAAAAGTAAATGATTAATATTTTTTGTAGATAGCAAAATAAATAGCATAATAAATTTTAATGTTTAAAAATTAAAAATTTAAACATAGTTATTAATGTATTATACTATATTTATATAGTTTGTGATTAAAACTATTGTGATACGTATATTTATTAGTCTAGAATTAAAATATATTAGTTAGAAATTAAAAGAAAAAGTAAAAAATATACCGAAATAACAAATAAATAAAAAAATATATGTGTACCTACCTAAGTATATGAATATAGAAAATTAGTAATTTAGGAAATTTTTTGAATGTAGTGCCTACATACATTAAGTATGTAATTAAAATTATATTGATACCTAAATTTCTTTAATTTAAAATTAAATAAATAAATAAAAAAATGAAAAGAAAATACAAAAAAAATATAAAAAATAAATCAAAAATATTATACAAAAAAGTTTCTTGAAAGCAGATTGATTGTAGGTAAATAGAAAAGATTGTTTGTAACAAAAATTGTAGGTAAAATTTATTGAGTAAGTAAAACTATATAAAATTTTCTGGAAAAAAAGAAAACGGTAAAAGTAAAAATGTTTAAGTTTTATTTATTTTTAAATTTAATCGAAATATAATTCACATTGAATTATGTAAACCTGGTTATAAGTCCGCTATTTTAGAATCTAGAAATTTTTTTTATCCTCAAACACATGATCTTGGACCGTTTTCGTTCTTATGTATTCATTGTACTGCAGTTTATTTTAAAAGTTGCCATCAAGGAAAATTGCCCAATCTGTTGACTTTTAATCCGAATTTTCCAATCGAAATTAAAAGGTTGTATATTGGTACTGATCGACAATATAACAATTCTAATGCTTTTGCTTCGATGGGAGCCAATATACATAATATGCCTGTTGGTGTTTATTGTTTTAAGATTTCTGGTGAAGTTCATCACCAAACTGCAGAAAAAATTCCAATCGACTTAAATTTGAATGTGGAAAGAGCCCATGTTGATACCGGTATTTCATATGCGGAATTATTTCTTTATGATACAGATATCGCTGTCAATATGCGCATGAACAATTCGTATAACTCAGGTTGTCTAAGAGAAATTACGACAACAATCGGTAATGTTTTCCATAACATTTCTCCTCACGCTATAAGTTATCGTAAGCTTCGAAGAGCATTCGAAACCGAATCAGCGTATACCGCACAAAATAATTGTCAAATAAACCAAGTATCTTTAATTTTTTCAAGAAATTTAGGTGATAACCAAAGAGTATATAAAGCACCTAGAAATACGGATGTGTGTAATATTCCTGCTCAAATCGATTTCGATTAATTTTCTATCTAAGCTTTTAGACCCAATGATTTTTCCTCTTTTTTTTCTTAATGGGGATTTTGGATGGACTACAAATATGTGCCATAATAGAACTGTGTCTACAGCTGTCAGAAATAATATAACCACTCTCCAATTTTACTCATTTAAAATAGCAGTCAGACCAAATATTTTTAACCCCCTTCACTATGGAGGAAAAACTATTTCAACAGTATATTGTATACGCTTATGCACGTGTAGAAGCCAATCGTTTAATGTATATTCGTTCTAATCAAAAATCTTTTCGTGTAGATTCTTATAAAGGACCTTTAGACCATATGAATAGCTTTAGTAGTGACAACAATATAAGGGTCGGAAATTTATTTATACTTCCATCGTCATTTGTTGGTGGTGGTTGGTGGTTATTGGTCCACCAAATTGCATGTGTTTGGAAAAATAAGCAATTACGTTTATATTATCGAGCACCAAAAAATCAACTTATTGTGCCGTTTCACAGAAAAATTCCTTTCTTTTTCTCGGTCGGGTATGTACCCGGGGGTTTCTTGTAGTAATATAGGTATAATTTAGAATTGTAAATCAAATTTATGTTGAAGGCAAAATACGAAAATACATCATTTGTAATAAAAGCATAATTATTCAAAATAAACTATCTTATGCCGAAAATAAAAAAAAAATGTATTATAAAAATAAAATAAATAGAAACAAAAAAAAACTAAATTCAATTCTAATAACTAATAATTTGATAACAATATTGGCAATTGATATAATTTATGACATCAAACCAATTATTTGTTTTAATGTAAACAAAAGTATAACGCAATAATAACAAAAAAAAATATTAAAAATAAAAACCCTGTTTTGATGCAAGCAAAATTATAAACATATTAAAAATAATAATTAGAAATTTTTGTATTACAGGGGTAAAAAACCTTTTATAAAAGAAAAATTTTGTTGTAAATGAAGATATAAAATTTAGATATCTTAAATCTTAAGATATAAAATCAAATTGATTGAATCTTAAGGAGGGAGGAGTTACGTAAACTCCTATAAATATGCAATAATAAACAATATTGTTGTTATACTAATAATATTGTTTATTATAATAAAGCATATAACAGTAACTACCGCTACATAGCGGACGATAGTGGAAGCAATTAAAAGATTATAATATGCAAAGAATCCAAATCCAAATCCCAAAATAAAATAAATAAAAATAATTATTATAAATTAAAATAAATAAAAACAAATACTAATAAAATATAAAAATAAAACTTTACTTATATATATATTATATTAAATACTGTAAATAAATAATATTACCAGATAGATCCTGTAGTTGTTGTTGTTGTTGATCTGTTGATTTTAATAAATCATTTGTGGATGAACTTAAATTCTCATTTATACCAATTTTTTTATTCATTGCTATTAAATTATCCTCAGATTGTGAAAATTCTAGTTCATCTTTTTTTAATTCATTTTTAATATCATAATGTAATTTTTTTTTATTCTTATTACTAATATTATTATTATTATTATTTGTGCTATTACTATAATTACTATGATCGTAAGAATTTAATGTTGATATATAACGAATTTTTCTAATATCTGAATTTTTATCTGAATCAGAAGAGCTCTACAAAAAAAAAAAATAATAATAATAAAAAATACACATATTATAGTAAAATGATATATATACATATTAAATTAAAATTATATATGTTTTTAGTGATGGTAATAATAAATTAATACGTCGTTATTTCGGAAGCAATTTACTTCATCAATGGTTGTGGCTAATGAATTTACACAAACAAAATGTATTTTATATAAATTTTTTGTACTATCAACTCTTAGTATTAGCAATTAGTCATCATCAGTCATCATTTTCCTATAATTCCATCCGTGTGGCATAGGGGGAAACTAGTAGTACGAGTCTACTAGCAACTAATCATTATCAGTGACATGTAATCCTATCCGTGGGGCATAGTGTGAAGCTAGTAAATAGTACGAGTGTACTAGCAAATAATCATTATCATTGTCATGTAATCCCATTCGTCGGGTATAGGGCGGAACTAGTAAATAGTACGAGTCTACTAGCAAATAATCATTATCAGTGTCATGTAGTCCCCTATTCGTGAGCATCAGGCGGAAATAGCAAATAGCACGAGTATACTATCATATAACCATCATCATAGTCCTATAATTACATCCGTAGGGAATAGGGCGGAACTAGCAAATAGTACTAGTATATAATTTAAATATATTATTTGATGCCGTCCAATAAAATCGAAAAAATTCACATGATGCTATTTCCAGCCACCACATTTACAAATCTTAATTATGCTAACACTAAGAATAAAATCAAATTGATATAAAAATATGAAATAATGCTGTCATCTGCAAATCTTTGTATTTAATTGAAAGTGTTTTGGCGCAAATTGTTAATAAATATTAGAAATATTGGATTTGTCACCAGAACCCATCCTTGAGAATCATTTATTTAAAACTGAACCTAAACTTATTTTTTTTTTTAAATTGATTTTATGATTTGATTACATGATATGGAAATGAATATAAACAAAACATTTAATTTGTATTAATGTGTTGTACTACAGTCACACAAGAATTTCACTTTTACATACACATTCACATAAAAAATATTTTTATTAGTTGTCAAAGTAGAATTCCTGCGTTGAAGCTAAAACTTTTTCAACTTCTGCGCGATGGCTGCGTTGACAACTTTTCATTCTGTGCATTTGCATATGTTTTCATATGTTTCAACTTTCAAAGTAGTATTTCTGCGCGATGACTGCGTGATGGCTGCGCTCATTTTGTTCAAGAATGACAACCAGTCCAGCAGTCTCGCACTGAACGTCACTTAATAAACTCGCATACAAAATAAATATAAAATAACTGTATGTAAAATATTAAATATATATATATATATTATGTAATCACACCGAGATATAGGACATAATATAGTGCTGCCGTTTTAAATATACTGAAGGCAGCACGAAGTTGTTAAATATTGCAGTACTTTGCAGTACATAATGTAAAAGTAACAATAAAAGAGAAATTATAAAAAAAAAAGAAAAAAGGTCATTGCGTTGAGATATTTTTTAACTATTTGTTAGAAAATTTAAAAAAGAAAAATTGTCATTTTGCTATAGCTTCAATAAACTAAAATAAATAACAATAAAATAAATTTTAATGAATTCCTTTTATCATTCTTAATTAATTTTAATAAAGAAAAAGCCCTCTTAGCTGCTGCACTACTATGAGGCAAACTCAAAACATTTCCAACAAATTGTTTCAATCATTAAAAAAAATTTTCATACAAAAAACATGATACCAATATTCTTCAAAATCTTTCGATAAACATGTAAAACTGATAAACTTCTCCATTCTTGGTTTACTTCTTCGAAGTTATTTTCATCATCATTTATATTTGGAAATGCAGATAGTACATCCAAGAAATCTCCCATATTTTTCAGATCCAAACATTGTAATGCCAAAAGTTTTACATCTTGAAAAAAAACTCTGCCAAATTTGTTTACAAAATTCTTTATAAAATTCCAAACAGTATTGCTTAATATTAAGAATAGCGTCACAAGTTAACTCTGAAGAGTTAATAAGAAGCTGATCTTTTACTCCTATATATATATCAGAAACATTCAAAAATAGATTTGAATTTGAAAAACTATCATTTGTAATTCTTTCATTATTTACATATTCAGGTTAAAAAATTTCCTTTAAAGACTGAAAATAATATATGACCTCTTGCCGATTCTGACTGAAACTCTAAATTCATTTTGCTGGCAATATTTAAAATATATTCTAAAAAATTATAGTAAATTTTATTATTTATATTTAGATTTTCAAGAACGTCTTTTGCTAAATCTGAGTTGTGTTCAAAATTTGAAGTAAAAAATAATGATGTAAGTTATTCCATTGAGATAGTATTCTTGTTATTATTTGTTCTAAGCAAAGCCATCGAGCTTCAGCCAGTCTCAGAATTTTCACAGGTTTGGTATCAAAATTTTTTTGAAGCTCACGGAATTCTCCTTGGCGTTTTGGATTGTGAGAAAAAAAGTAATAAATGTTTCGAACCAGTTTTTCTAAATTATTCGGCAGTTTCTTTGAAGCAGCAACAGAACACAAATTGATTGAGTGACAAATACATCCCCTAGAATAAAAACTAGGATTATGTTTCTTAAATATAGCTGCACTATTAGCTCCCACCATGACAGACGTATTATCAGCAGCGAAGCCTATCCTATTTTCTTTATTTATACCATTTTTTTCAATTCAAACTTTCAATACCAATCAAAATAACAATCAAAATTTGTTATTTGAATTCTCAGTAATCAAAAAATCTACACAAAATTACTAAACATTTAGTATACAAAAAATAAAATAAAATTAATAATTTAAAAAAATTATTTAATTAAGTATTGCAGTACTTTCTTGATATGTAGAGTGAGGTTGCAGTACGGAGTACAGCTGTTAAGATTGGATAGCACAAATACTGCAATTTCAGTACTTCGGCAGCACTTATTACCCAATAACATGAAGTACCTAACTTGGAGTACTGCTTGTGAAATATAAAAAAAAATAATAATAATAATTACAAAAACAATGTTTTTTGGTACCTACATATTCAGTGGGAAATTAAAAAAAAAAATGAACAGTTTGAGAACATTTGGTTAAAATATATTTTGCTGAATGACATTTTGCAACATCGATTTACTCCCATTTTGCTAAATTTTATGCCGAATTTTCAAGGAACCAGTATAGATTATCCATTTTTTTTTTATAGAATTTCAAGTCTATGAGGTGAACACCCTAATTGCTTTTACAACACAGAGATTTGACAATTATTGGTTGGTAATCAAAAAAGTAAAATTTAAAAAATCAAAGTTAAAATAAATTAAAAAACAGAAATTTTAGGTTGATAGAAAAGTACTTTTAAATATATATTGAACATGGGATTCTAGGAAAAGAGTACTGCTGGTTCAGGAGTTATTTGAAGGGCAGACTGTAGTTAGCTGAATGCGATGGAAGAAAGGGCACCATTCAAGTAAATAATTTTGGAGTAATTCAAGGAAGCTGCTCAGAATTCAACAATTCAGAAGTGGATGGATGATCATAAGCTAGCTGTGAACTCTAATAAAACCAAATATATAATATTCAAAAGAAAACCTACGGATAATCTAAAAATATTCTACAACAATAGTGAACAAGAAATGGTAAAATATTACAAATACTTAGGAGTTATACCGGATGAAAACCTGAAATGGGAAACTCAAATTATTGAGCAAATAAAAAAAGGCAGAAAAATAGCCGGAATATTTAAGTTAATAAATAAACGAATTCCATGCACACTGAAGACATTATACTACAGCATGTTTCACTCAGCAGTTACTTATAATATACAAATTTGGGGAAATACTTACAATAAATATATAAATTTGCTAAGGCTAGTGCAAAACAAAGCAATCAAAAACTTATTTGGATATGAAAACAGAACGGCAACACGCAAAATTCATATAGAAAACAAAATATTGCCATTAAGTTTATACATAAAAACAAAATTTGATGGTAACAAATAATATAAATACAAATATTAAACCAGCATTAAATAGCGAGAAATGCAAGATGTGCAACAAAACAAGTAATGCAAGAATCATGTCATCCAGAGCCAGGTTTAACAACTTCTGTCAACATTCTGTCTATAATATAGCGTATAAAATATACAATGAAATACCAATTGAAATAAAAAATAATAATAAGATCAGTTTATTCAAATATAAAATTAATGAACAAATTTAAGATTTTTTAGGAATATGTATATAATATAAAAAAAAATAATATGATTTAAGTCAATTTTAAATTTTTATAGTTTTCAGCTTTTTTTCGTTTTATATAATTATGTTTAGTTTTAGTTTTAGATGTATATTGTTTTCTTCTTATTAGTCATAGTTGGAATTACCTACTATAATTCTACTGAATTTTACATATATTTAATTTTGATTGTAAAACACTCTATACGAGCTTTACCTCTCTTGAAATAAATAAAAAAAAAATAAAAAAAATGTCTTACCTCATAATAAATGTTACCTTCTGAATGTACAGAATTTTCATTGTCCTTTAATAATTTATTCTTTAAAGATAATTCCATAGGAATGTTTGTTTTCGATTTGATTATTTCCGGTTTTTGTTGTAAATTATTGACTCCTCCTTGATTCTCACCTGCTCCTATTCTTCCACCAATTAATTCACAACTGCTCCTTCTTCCAACTTCTTCTATTGCTCTTGTAGTTGGTGTTGTTTCTGCCTTAATTTCTGCTCCCCCTCCCCCCCCTGCACCACCTAGCACACCATCACTAGCGCCAAATTTTTTTGAACCTATTATTAAATTTAATTGAAATTATTCAAAATTCAAAATTAAATTCCATAATTTCCTAACAATCAACAATATTAAAATAAATAAAGGAACATTTGGTCACGAAAAATGGCTAAATAAAAATGAATTTTTGTTAAATTTCTGAGAGGGTTCGTGTGTTCATAGTTGCAGATAAAATTGCATCAACATCGTGCATATATTTCTACCTGACAAATATGAACAAAAAACTAGAGCAGGCGAGTAGAAATTTTTTTTTGCAGTAATTTTTGTTCATAGAGCCATGCAAAATTTGTTTTAGCTTTTTACTCAGGTTGAAAGTTTGATAGAATTAGAAGCCATAATTTCAATTATAAAAATGAATTTTGGTTTGCGAATTTTATTACAGCATCTTACCACCATATTTACTTCATACATGAAATTATTTCATAAAAATGTTTATATTTTAAAACAATTATATAACTCTTCAAACAAAATAATTATATTTATTTTTTATATCAATTTAATATAATTTAAACAAATAGGGCTTTTGGGTTATTATCATATGCTTGGATTTCATTTGCCAGTAGTATCATTTGTTTGCTTTTTTGCAATTTGCCTGTTTTTCATTTACCTGCATTTTATTTGCCTGCTTTTCATTTGACTGGATATGATAGATATTCACAATAAAAATTTCATGTAGCAAGACTTTATCAATCAATAGATACCAGAACTACATTTTGCAGGCGGTGACTGGTGGAAAGTGCCAAATCCAAGAAATTGAGCCGCCTCCAGCAAAAATAGGTCCGGGTCCCGTTACACAAAGCCCACGATTTTTTTTTTAACTATCTTTAGTACAATGGCAATGGTTAGTACGATACAAAAAAGAGGTCCATCGGTCCGGCAGCCCCCGACTTCAAAAATAAGAAAATTTTATACAGAAAAATACAATTGGAACATGTGATATTAAGTTTCGACCCCGAATACTGGGAACCCTGACCTATTGTCTTCATCACATTTAAGAGCTAATGTATTGATGCAAAAAAAAAAATGTCAAGGTCTTCGGTCCCGACTTCCGGACCGTCGAATCTATCCAAAAAAAATTATTTTTTTATAATACTTATTAAGAACCTCTTTTCAGAAAAATACAATTTAAGTATGTGATATTAAGTTTCGACCCCAAATCCTGAGACCCGGAGCTATTGTTTTCATCACATTTAAGGACTGTTGTACTGATGCCAAAAAAGAGTTTTTTGGCAGAAAACTATTGGGATTTGAATTTTCTACATTTTTTGCAGTTTCGTGTTATAAATAAAAACAGCAACACAACTGATCGTCATACCATAGTATTGTAGTTTTCCTGATAAGCTCGAAATATTAATGACCAATGCAACATTTTGTTTATGAACAAAATACTTGTCAAACTTGCTAATATTGCTTGTTTATGAAAACCACCAATGCTTTAACTTTTTTACATGGTTCTTAAAGCGATTTACTATTTGGAAACAAGCCTACTATAATAACTATTAATGTAGGCGCAGTAAAAGATATGCTTAATCTGTACGACACTGATGCAACACCGACAAATATGAAAATTAGCGCTTGCTTTTTAACTGCGCAGATTTTTTTAAAACGCAACTATGTGAACAAAATATCTTTTTTTTGCGCAGGCACTAGGATTCTATCATTTATTTCAATATACTGCGTAGTCCCTTAAAGATTTTGCTAATAAAATATTAAAAACTAAAATAAGGTAAAATTAGAAATAGAAAATCATAATCAGATTGTTTGGGCAAGGGACGAAAAAACTTATTGTGGTTTTCCATGACTCCTTGTATATTTTATCTAATCATATTCGATCAATACATGAGATTCATATGAACAGAGATCAGACATAACTTTGTAAGGTTGGACATTAAAGGTTTCGTGGAAACTGATATAAATATTTGTCAATTCCTTCAATTTAATCGAAAGCCCTTCTTGTTGAATTAATACCTGGAGAGAAGTATTGGTCTTACTCTCGGTACAAATGGAGTTCGACTTGTCATGCACAAGTAAGCCAAGTACAATCTCATATTTTCGACCAATTTTCGTATCTCTAAGATGTGCGAGAACATAGTGACCGTTATTGTTATCTTAGTAATTTTCACAATAGAGGGAATCAAAAGGTCAAAATTATATATACCTAATAATGGTAATACCGAATCCATTAAATTATGTTGTTGTTGTTGTTGTTGTTCTTCTTCTTCTTGCAGTCCATTTGATGATAATGTAGGAAGGTTTTTTTGATTATGATTTGACCCTGGTAATAAAATGTTTTCAAAACCTATATATGGTAGTTGATGTGGTAATAATACCATTGGTTTTGGTAATGTATCGTTATTTTCAGTGTCATTATTATCTGAATTTAATTGATCACGAAATTTATAAATTATTGTTGATGTCGGTGTTGCTGTAGTTGTAACTGATGTAGGAATTATATTATTATCAATTGATTTAAATGATTTTTTTGTTATTGAATTATTTTTACTATCTGTTGTTGTTATTTGTGCTGTTGCTGTTGTTGTTGTCGTTGTTGTTGATATTGTTGACGCTGTTGTAGTTGGTATTTCAATTTGAGAAGAAATTTTTGAATTATTATTTTCTAAATTATTAATATCTTTATTGATTAAATCAGAATTATTGTCATAATTTAAAATTAAATTTAATTCCGAACGATGATATGGCAACACTTTATTACAATCTACTTCAATATATTTTGTAATATTATTATTATTATTTAATTTTAAATCATTCGAATTTACATTCTTTAAATTTTGATTACTTATAAAAGTAGTTAATGGTTTATGTTTTTCATTTATTATATTATTAATATTTGATAAATTTTGTATATCTAATAGTAAATCCTCTAAATTTCCGCCATTCTGAAATAAAAAAAAAATAAACAAAAATGAAAATTAAACAAGTAAAAAATACAAATTTACAAATTACATTATGTATAAAAATGTATATTTTGATCATCCTTTGAAAAAAAAGACACATCTCTGTCACAGTATTCCCAAATTTTTATTTGTTAGGGTAGCTGCCATACCACTTCTGACACATTTCAAGGGTTAGTTCAAATTAAATGAGCTACAGGCCTTAAAATTGACACAGAGATAGTCTTTTGAAAATAAAGAGACACCTTCAACACAGTTTTCACAAATTTTAATTTGTTGGGGTAACTGCCATATCACTTCTGACACATTTCAAGGGTAAGTTCAAATTAAATCAGCTACAGACCTTAAAATTGACACAGAGATAGTGTTTTGAAAATAAAGACACATCTCTATCATAGTATTCCCAAATTTTTATTTGTTAGGGTAGCTGCATTATCACTTCTGACACATTTCAAGGGTTAGTTCAAATTAAATGAGCTACAGACGTTAAAATTGACACAGAGATAGTCCTTTGAAAATAAAGAGGCACCTTCAACACAGTTTTCACAAATTTTAATTTGTTGGGGTAGCTGCCATACAGCTCCTGAGATGTTTCTAAGATTATTTCACAACTAAATAGGCAACAGACCTAAAAATTTGTCTAATATAACAGATTACAAATACTGAATATTATACGTTAGGTGGCGCAGTAAGTCGAGTGCCTGACTTTCAACCGAAAGGTCCCAAGTTCGATTCCCGATGAAGCAAAAAAATGCTTTATTGGGTCTTCGACCTGGTCTAGTACCCTTTGTCATTGGTAAAGAAATGACAAAAAATATTGGGAAGCTAAATAAAATGAAGCTACTCTATTTAAGAAGGCTTAGCTCCAGACAATGTCAGTAGTGTTCCACATGTAATGAGTAGATAAGCCAGTAAATTGTTAAAGTGTAAAAAAAATATATATAGAATTTTTTTTTTTTTTTTAAATTTAAAAATAATTGTTTTTTTTTTGCTTTTACCTGAAATAAATTTTCATCACATTTTGCGGTGGTATTTATTGTCAATAATGGTTTACTATGGCTACCAAGTACATTTGCAACGCATATATCTGGTGGTCCAGCATTTAGTTTTGATGACGTTCTTGATAATGTTGTAGATGGTGATGATGCAGAAGATGATGATATTGATGATGCAATTGATGTTGTTAGGATAGGTAATGATGATTGTAATGATTGTTTTGATAATATAACATTTATTTTGTGTGGTGGTGTTAAATTTGTTTGTATTGCAACAAGTTCTGATGATGCTTTTATTGGTGAAAAAAAATGTTTTGGACTTTTTATTGCCTCGTTACTGTTTGTAATTGACGCTTTCTTATTATTAATAACATCATTATTTTCATTTTTCACATTATTATCATCATAATCATCATCATTGCCATTATCATTAACATCATTAGTTTTTTTGATTAAATCAATATTATCTGAAAATAAAAAGTTAAAAATATATATATATATATATATATATATATTTATAATTCACTTTATTCAAACTGGAACTGGATGGAACTCATATATACATTTATATTTATGTAATAGTTCATAGACAACTTTATTACTATTACATAAATATAAATGTATATATGAGTTCCATCCAGTTCCAGTTTGAATAAAGTGAGTTAAAAATATATATATATATATATATATATATATTTATAATTCACTTTATTCAAACTGGAACTGGATGGAACTCATATATACATTTATATTTATGTAATAGTTCATAGACAACTTTGTATTATAGAATTGTACCTATTAAGTACCAGCACCATTATTTGTTCATGATTACTTGCTTAGCTAGGTAGGTGATAGGCACTATTCCATTTACTCCTGGAAAACTAATTTGTCTTATATGTCGTTTTGATGTCTGACAATTGATAAAGTTGTGATTACTTGCTAAGTACCAGTTCTTTATTTTTATATATTTAAGTATATACTTTGGAAATTAAAGTACTAGTAAAAATAATTAAGTACCTATATCTCCTCTTGGATTTCACCTTGACGTGGGGAAGGGGCCTAAGTATGACCAATGATTTTTAGGGGCGAAGTCGATTAAAACCGACAGCGGCCGCAAGGAGAGGAAGGAACCTAAGCAAATCCAAATACTAATACAAAGAAACTTTAATAATGATAAGAATGAGCGCGTAAGGATATATACGTCGGTAGCGGTCGCAACTACCGACGGGCCAGCACTTCTGGTAAGATGTCGCCAGCGGACATTTTAAATTCAATCATAGAAAAAGAACCATGGCACGTACACAGGAACACAGATGCTAACAATAAAACGCTGCCCAACAAATCTAATGCTATAGACCTTTTGTATAGCAGTTGGGAAGGGAAGATAGCACGGTGTTTTTTTTACACTCTTGACAGTAACTTAGGTAGAATCACCTTTTCGTACTTAATTAAGTACGGTACTGCAATTTTACACTACAATATCTACAATATTTCGAGTATTTATTTAAAAAATTAGTGGCTTATCTACTCATTAAATGTGGAAAACTAATGCTATTGTCAGGAACTAAACCTTCTTAAATAGAGTAGTTTCATTTTATACTCCCAGATTATACTCTCAATTATTTTTTGTCGTTTATTATATTCCAATGACAAAGGGTACTAGACCAGGTCGAAAAATCAATAGGCATTTTTTTTTTTGCTTCATCGGAAAACGAACCTGGAACCTTTCGGTCGAGTATGGGCAGGTGCACCAAAACCTGCTCTAAATTTTCTTGGACAAAGTTCAAAACCGAACTTTGCGTAAGTTCGTCTTATAGACGACATAAATGTGACCTCATCCCTTATACTTATATAAAGAATTAATAAGGTAATATATTGCGCATGCATGTTGTTGTCTCTTTCTACATTTGTGACGTCATTCAACGATAAAAATATTATTGTTTACATTTTTGCGTATAACATTATAAGCAATTAACTTCAAATCATACTTTTAAAAATTTATTTTACTATGTAAAAATGTTCAAATAGAGATTGTTCAATTAATTTGTTTTGTAATTGATTTTCAGATTTCAAAACAATTGCTAATTAAAGTATGATAAGATATTAAATTGTATTCACATTTCAGAATTGAAAAACATATTCCTTATTATTTTGCATAAATGTAATTTATTGTTTTATTTAATTTTCTTTTATGTCCAGCTAGATTACAACCAATATTTGAATTTAAAATTCTTATTCTAAAATACATTTTGCATTTATAAAAAAGTTTTTTAATTTCTGTATGTAAATCAACATTTTCAGATGCATGTAATAATTTTTTCACATAATTTTTACTAACTAACAATTTATTTCGATTATATTTATTAAAAATATTTTCTAATTTATTTAATTTTAGAATAAAAATATTATTTGGTTTTTGGAGTCCTCCTTCATTGATATGATCCGTCCAGGTATATCCACATGCCCCCTTATATAAATATTGAGTGATTATTTCTGGTAATTTCAATCTCTTTAATAATTATCCAGCTAAATATTCTAGAGCATCGTACTGTAGGCCAGGCATTTCTTGCAAATCGTTAGGCTCAATGTTGTTGATCGGAATTTGAACATCTGATAGAGATGTCAATAAATCACATGTAATCACCGAAGCATCAAACTCAGTCTTTTTACAGCTCTTCGGCGAATAATTTAACAGTTCGTGTTGTAAATTTCTCACATAATCCTCGGGCTTAAAATGCTTGGAACAAATAAAAGACGTTTTTTCTTTAAAATTATCTTTTCTTTAGCACTTTTTTTCCAAATCTTCACTATATTTTCATCTTTAGGAAAATGAAAATATTTAATACCAATATATGTGCCTATTACAGGTATCACTTTTTTTGTCGGATCCGAATAATTTCAGGTGACAACACTAATTACTATTACAACTGTCACGCGCCGACTGAAAAATGCGACTCAATTGTCACTTGCAATTTATATGTGACAGGATTCCGTTTGTCAGTAATTTTGTAATTTTTTGTGTCTATATAAATTTAAATAATGGATTCTGAAAAGAAAGGGTATGTAAATATTTACAAATTTATTGAAATAATTTATATATATAATATATATTTGAATTTGAATTCATATTATATAATATTATTGTCTTGCTTTAAATAGAAAGTTAAGGATTTATGAAATGAAAACAAATTTTAATTTATTTTGAATTTTTAAATTTTCCCTTCAAATCCTCAAACAAAGCAATAAAAGCGTCTTTATTCAATCGGAAATATTTAACGAAGCTAAAAACAAATCGTTTTGTTATATTTCACATATTTGTACATTAATTATTTTACAAATTGTTTTACTTACTTTTCATTATCAATTTCCAACGGATTTGAACAATTTCTTAGAACCTTTCTCTTTATACTTAGATTTTCTGTTTTAAAAATTTATAAAAATAACATCAACCAACTTTGTATTCTTATAAAAATATTTTTTTTCTCAAATGTCAAATAAGTTTTTCTGTCAAAGTATAATAAAAATACGATTTCAAAAATTTGTTGCTGTCGGATGAGACTTGCAATACGAAAATAAATTTCATTCGGATGATTGGAAAAAATGACTCGAAAAGTGGTGTGACATCTGTAATAGGCACAATAGTCTCTAAAGTTTTTAAGTTTCTTGTTGTTGTTACTAAAACAACCAAATGTGCTGTATTCACCATTGTTTTATAGTTTTATTTATATATTTTATTAATTATAAGTTCAATATTATTTATTTAATAAACTTTTTTATTTATTTTTACTAAAATAAATAAACTGACGCGATTTTGTTTTGAATATTTGAATATTAAACAATGAACTGTCATATTATTTGTCGTCGAGTGACGTACATGCGCAGAAGAATTCAAAATTTACACTCTGAATATATTACCTTATTAATTCTTTACACCATGAGCACACACCATTCAAATTACTTACCAATTATCAGTCCAAATTTTTCATCACAAATATTCTCAAAATGTGATAATGGTGGTATCATTGTTGTTGGGATTGTTGATTTATTTGTTACTGTTGGTGTTGTTGTTTTTGTTATTGTTGTTATTGCTGTTGCATAATTTCTTAATGGTAATGATAATATTGATGAAGATTGTGTTAATTGTGGTAAAGTTGTGCCACGAATTAAATTATTATATTGTTGTTGTTGTTGCTGATGATGATGCATTGCAATTTTTTTATCCATATTATACTCATAAAAAAATTGTTGCTGTTGCTGTTTCTAAAGAAATAATTTGCTTTTTTTTATAATATTTTTTAATATATTATATATATTTTTTTTAAATTTATTTTTAATAATTTATTTTTATTTATTTTTTAATTTACCTTAAGCTCATCATCATAATTATCAATTATTGATAATTTATTATGAAGTGAATTTGTACTACCATCATCACTATTTGTTAAATTTTCTTCAGAAACAATTGATAAATGATCAAAATTAATATTTTGATGTTGTTGTTGTTGTTGTTTTTGATTTTCTATTGTTGAATTTATTAAATCTAAATTTTTTTGTAAAAAATTTGATGTTGATGATGCTATTAGTCCTCCACTTATTGGATTATTTAATTTTGTTGAATTAATTTTTTGTATTGATGATGGTGAATTACTATAATTATTTAATTTATTTATTGAAATTGTCGTAGTTGGTATTAATGTTGCTGCTGTTGTGCCAACTGTATCAACACTATAATAATTGTCTTTAGATATTTCATTTGCTGAATCATTTTCTTTGCATGTATCACAAGAATCCTATTTAATAATAATTAATAACAGAAAAAAAAATTTTTTTCGATTTGTTGTTTGTTTTTTTTACAATTTATTTATAAAATACACAGGGTGTGTCATCATCATCATATTTCAAAAAAATCAAATTTAAAAGTATCACCTCAGACAAAATTTAAAATTAAAACTAATTAATTATTTTGACGGTAAACAGAATTTAATATCTGATTTAATCTGATTAATCATAAGGTAAATGTACCAAATAAATGGATAAGGTTTTTACTATCCTGTTTTCTCTTAAAAACTTAATATTAATATCAGAATGTACCGTTTATTTACAATTTAAAATGTTTCAGTTGCAAAGAGAATGTCTCTGAACTATATAAAAAATAATAAGTATTATATAAATATAATGAAGGAAATAAATGAATTGAATTAAATTGAAGATAAATGTACGAACGGTGAAAATATATTTAATTATTTATTTATTGACATATATTAAATATTTTAATAATCATAATAGATATGGGTACAAATGAAAAGGAACACTAACATCTTAATCTTTGGCTCGTCAATTATTTAGATTTACAGCCTTAATTTAATACAATTTTAGTTTTGCATTAACTATTAATCAGTTAGCATTTTATTTATTACAATGTTCTGATTTAATAGTAAAAATATAATTTCGGACTAACACTTTGAATTGTTAATAAAATCAAAAATATTACTGAAAACTATTTTTATTTTGTAGTTATTTAACTTTAATATAATTTTATTATGTAGTTATTTAACTTTAATATTTTTTATTTTAATTCCGAAAAATAATTCAGTAAATATTTAATTAATATTTGGGGATAAATAAATATGTCAGGATTTTTTTTTGCTTTTTTTTTTTAAACTCTAGCCAGTACCTTATACAGAATCGCCTTTTCGTGCTTAATTAAGTACGGTATCACAATTTTACACTACAATATCTATAATATTTCGAGTGAGTATTTATTTAACAAATTACTCGCTTATCTACTCATTAAATGTTGAAAAATACTGCTACTCTCAGAAACTAATTCACAATTATTTTTTGTCAATTATTTCCCTATTACAAAGGGTACTAGACCATGTCGAAAACCAACTTTTTTTACTTCATCGAAAATCGAATCTGGGACCTTTCGATTGAAAGACTACCTACAGCGCCACCCAGCGTGTGAATAAAAAAAATTATTTTTTTTTATGTCTGTATTTTGGCGAAACAATTATTGGTTATTAGCCCAGTTAGTTAAAGCGTCACTTTAATATCAGAAATTCTGTGTAAGTTCGATTCTCCTTTGAGTCAAATATATAATCTTTTTAAAAATATTTTTTTTTGTTAATATATTATAAAATTTTTAATATTAATTTTTTATAATATAATATAATAACAAAAAAAAAACTATGTTTTAATAAAAAAAATTACTTCAACCAAATACGAAATCGTTTAGAATAAATCTAAGCCAGACTAACACTAATTAACAGGCCGAGACACAAAATTGCTTCAATGTGTTAGTGCAGTACATTTTATATTTTATAAGCTTTTTATATTGGAATTTTAGTATAAAAGTTAATCAAAGACATTTTTTTTAAGCACAAACTAATTAAAATATTTAATTTTTTAAAATCTGAATACTCCAAAATATGTAAAAAAAGATGGACGAAAGTTAAAAAAATTAATAGTTTTCGAGCTATAATCCGATTTGTAAATGGCCCACTATTTTTTCCCATAAGACTGCGTGTATTTTTTAAAAAAAAAACAGGCCTCCTATTGAGCTTTCCTCTCACAGCCTGTTAATTAGTGTTAGACTTGTCTAAGTATACAAAAAACGTATGGATACTTACATATGTATTGACATTTGATATGTATCATTTAGATGTAGGAGAATGATATATGTATATATGTAGGAGAAGAATGAAAAGTGATACGACAAAACCGACAACTGCAAAACAACAGAGTAGGATCTACGTGGATGGCTTAGCAAAAAAACATGCAAGGCAAAAGGCGGATATAAGAAATAAAAATAATCTAATATGTATATTAATACGCTAATAATCTCCGAAAGCCAAGCCATAAATCCATATATTTATTATAAAATCAAGATTTTTTTTTGACACTTGGTGATTTAGTACATACTAAGACCAAATAATATTTAATACAAGAACCAAATAAAATAATAAAATAATAACCACTTTCAAATACACATAATTAAAATTAGTACACTTTCAAATTAAAATTAGTTTTTTAACAAATAATTAAAATTACCGAACAATGTAAGTTTTAAAAAAAATATTTTTATACGTTCACAGCCAACGATAATGTTGAGATTTAATTTCATTTACAAGCAAAACCAAAATGGCCATGCAAATTACATTTTTATTTAAAAAAAAAAAGAAGTACTTTTTATGCGTCAGCAGTTAACGGAAAATTTTGAAAATTTAATATTAAAAAACTTCAAAAAATAAATTGTTAAATAAGATTATGTTTTTAGGGGGTATAGGACAGTTTGTCGAAAGACATATTGCAAATGGCCTTTTTCGCAAAACTCTGTTGGCATAAATTCGAGCTACGCAAACTGCACATTAGCATAATCATACTTTACACAACAAGGTTTTTGGCAAAAAAGAACATTTGGCAAACGAAAATTTAACAGAGAGACTTATTTAAAATTACATTCTGACATATAGAATAAGTTGTTAAAATCGTGTTGTTTAAAATCTCGGTTTTTTAAAATCTTGTAATTAAAGTAAAGTAAATTAAAGTAAATATTCTGTAAAAGGGGATATCCTTTTCTATGTATGCGACAGAGACTATGCATAAAAATAATAAAGATAAAAACTTGTTTTCTTTTGGATTATGTGTATAAGCATTTTGTGTAAGCGGATTTAGAGTGACTCCCATTTTAAAACCCGTTTTATCTTCACTTTATTAATAATTATTTCGTCGAATTTATTTCATTTTTAGTTTTAATAGTGCACCATAATTTATAATGTTACGTAAAAAGAATGGTTTACAAAAATATATTTTGCAAAGTGTCTCATTAGAAGAAATGGGTTATTTATAATATATAAAATAAATTTAGGATTTAATAACAGAAATCAGAAACAAAAAGTGTAACTAAACAGCTGACAAGAGTCAATTTCGATTTAAGGAAAAAACAAAAAATATACATTATATAGGTATAAAATCAAATGTGTAAACACTGCCTCTTATACATGGAACTTATATACATTCAAATTGGAAATTAACCCTTTTTTTTATTAATTTCAACTAGTTTTTTGTATATTGTATTTTAAACAATTATATATAAACAAAAATTCAATTAACAAAACAAAACTAAAAATTTAATACATATATGTATAATAAAAATCAAATTAATTACCCTGGCAGACTACGCTCATCACCTTTTAAAAATCTTAGCGAGGGGACAAGGGATTTATTATATAAACTAATACACTTGTAATTCTAATTCTTGGCATTTTTATATACTTTTCCTAAAACCATTTAAAACTAATGAATTCACTGATGAGTTCATTTTTTTACTCATCTAATGGCTCATCAATATTTTTCAATTCATATTTCATACAAAAATTCATAAATACTGTCGTTGTTTTTTATTACGACTAGAGAATGCTCTGTGCGATTTCACAGAAGTAGTTCCTTCAGACACGATTTTATACAAAAAAAAATATTTCTTTTGGTTTAGGTAATTGTTGTTGTTTTCTGAATGGCTTTAATTGATTCTGGAATATATATACTTTATAATAAAGTCAAAGTATAATGCCTAATACTTTATGACGAAATTAATACTAATTTCAATATAACTTAACACAATAAAATCCCATTGCTCTCAACGTAGTAAATCGATAAATTAGTGTTTTCGCATAAGATATCAAAGTGGGTTTTAAGATTTTATTGTAGAATATATATTCTGAAGCGTATTTAAACAATTAATTCATCATATTTGATTATTTATATAATCAAAAAATATTCGTCAATATTAAAGACAGCCATTAATTAGACGGACTAAGATAGTGTAATGGTTGTGCTATCCACTATGTTATTTTTTTTTATTTAAATTTATTAGTATAAATACTACATATTTACAAAATCAACAATTTAAAATTAGTTAAAATTCATTATATATAACTTATCTTAAAAACATTAATATTATCAACATTATGAATAACCTTAGGCAAAGAACTAAACAGATAAAGACCTTTGTGGAATAAGTTATTTTGGGTGTTGTTTCTTCTCAAAAGCGGAAGTCGGAATAAATGTGTTGATCTCACATTAATAGGAAAGATAAAAGGACAATTTCGAGTTCGAATACCGCTTATGCCATGAATGTATGTATATACAAAGTTTTTCAACTAATCTAATGAATTTGGAAGACATGTTCGTTGTCATTTCAAATATCATGGAACTTTGACATTATGATGGCAATAGTTTTACTTCACAATAGATGCAGTTTTCCACATTAAAATTGGCTGCTAAACAAAAAATTAAAAAATTGATAAGTAGACAAGTAAATACCAAGCCGTTAAAGAAGTTAGTATATTAATCGTTCAGTCTCGAAATTATTAAAACAAACAATCTGATGAAAAAAATAATGATTTCAATGTGCTTGTATTTGAGGAAAAAAGTTCATACCATAAAAATTAAGTTCTTAGTAAAGAAAAATTTCAGATAAATTTTATTCTATTGCCCGTTAGTTCTATTAACCCTTTTTTTTATTCTAGAATGAGTTATAAGCGAAACGAAATTTCATCTTATTATTTTGATTAAAAACCTTTAAAAAATAAAATTATTGAAATCCAAAATTATTATCCATACATATCCATACAACTTCATACAGCATTTACAATAATACATATAATTATTAGAGCTCATAGCTTACATACAATTAATATTAAACATCATTAGCTATATTTTGACTGAAAACTTAAAAAGAATAAGTGTTCACCACCGTTTTCCATATTTTTAGGTTTCAGAACTTGCTAAAATTTTAATATTTTTGTGGTGCAATTTACTAATCAACTATATTCTTGCTTTTATATCTCCACGTCGTCGATCTTGTGTATACATAAGATTTCATATTATTGGAGTACACAAAAATCAATACAAAATTTACGTCAGTGCAAAATTTAAAAAATTGAAAATGGTGTTTTGTTTTTAAAGTGTGGAACAATTAAAAATAATTTGAAAATTTATAAAAAAATTGTTAATATTTTAATATCGGTAAGTACATTTAAATTACATACATTTTTAAGTAAAAGGTTTGGTTGATGCTATTCTATATTTTATGTCAAAAATTTTAATGAAGACTTTTTCGTTCTGAGTATATAATTCTGAAATGGTAAAAGGGTCTTCACATTTTGTAACCAGAAGCTAAGCCCAAGACAGATAATAAATTATTAAGAAACTCTTTGGTGCTAATAAAAAGAGTAAAAAAAAATAGCTAAATTAAATGGTGAGAAAGTAAGCCCATTCGACGAAGAAATAAATTTGTTATTACCTGCAAAAATTTTAGAAGATTTCAATGAAATAGAAAATAGGCTTCTTAAGGATAGATAGTGCGTTTTTCTTATATTTGGTTTCTTATATATTATAATCAATCACTTTATAAAAAATATTACTTTATAAAAAAGAGGAAAGAGGAAATCTTCATATCTTATTTCGGGGAATTGCTTGTTTATACATAAATTTCAATATTGATGGAAAACGCGGAAACAATAAACTGTTTGAATTCAAAATTTTTGATGTAGTGTATACTGTAAGTAAAATTATGAAACAACTAAAATCATAAATACTTCTAATAACATTTTTATTAATTCCAATCATATTGCAGAATCACACAGCAACAATTATACCTTTGAAGAGCACACATTAGAAAAGATTATCTAAAAGCAAAAGGAAATGTAATTAAATAGTTTATTGTTTTCTTAATTTATTGTTTTTTTATTATTTATTATTTGTTTTTACTGAATTTGAAATTGAGGGTTTTAATTTTGTTTATCTTATATATAATAAAAGAAAGCTGTATGTTTATAACCATTTTCCAGAAGAACTACTGCACCATTTTTGACAAAAATCTATATATAAGCTTTATGGTTTATGAGAATGGTTTATGTCATGTTTGGACCCGCAAATGGCCCTGGAATCAGTTTTCAATTTATATGCGTAGTTTTATATTAGAAGAATATTACGTCATAATTCATTACTCAAATAAGAATGAAAATGCTTCTTTTTAAAATATTGCCTGAGTTTAGGAGGAAGTTTTAATTCTCAAAGTTATAACAACCTAAAAAAGGGTAATGTAGTAGAATCGAAAAGGATTTTATTCTAATTGGATAACTACATTAAACCAATATACATTTTGATAATTTATTATAAAGTTACTTAATTTATATTATGGAATAAAAGTCGAGTTTCCTTTCACTAACCATTTGTATTTATTTTGCAAATATCGATATTTCGGAAGCAACTTACTTCCTTCATCAGTGCTTGCGACTAATTTTTCGATTAATTGTTATTTGATTTTGTGTATGTGATGAACACAATTAAACATAAAAGAAAATAATTTATAAAATTAGTAAATAAAATAGGTTCTATTGCAGTCACTAACAAATACAATCATTAATTTAATAATAGTGTTTTAAGAATAATTTTATTTTAACTTTTGCACATAAAATAAACACAATTTACTATCAGAAAAATATTAATAAATTTATTTAACAGGTAAAATAAGTAAAATTCGTAAAATTAAAAGGGAAATATTCGACTATTTTCGACAATTATACAAAAATTTTACTCTAACGCTGGAAAACAAATTTTTACAAAAACTAGGTAAAATAAGTAATTTTATTCATAATAACTGAATATGTAACGTCCAAAACCAATACTAATTATATCGATCCTTTCATTTAATTATAAAATAATATATTAACTTTATGATTTTTAAAACATAACATTTTTAATACGCATTTCAATAATTCTTTTTTATTTTCATTTATTGACGAGTAATCTTCAGCACTTTTTTTATGACAGCAAAGCCTGAGAGATATTAATAAAAGATCATTCATTCAACATTTATTTGTACCTAAGAGTTTATTGTAATAGAAAAAAGTAATTTTAAAAATTCGCCTTCTGTAATTTTTTACCTGTTTCGGTATAGTTAGAACTCTTTCATGTTTCCTTTATTATGAATATGTAGATTGCAAATTAATTTTAAAATTAATAAATATTTAATGAAGTATTTCGGTTACAAAATTTAAACATTCATAATAATTTTTTTTTATAACCTATAATAAATAGCTTATTATTATAATAAAAAATTAAATGTGAATTACCCAATTGAAATCTAAAGTTCACTCGATTTACCAGGACCACATATTCTGCATTTAAGAATTGGTATGCCCATAATTATGTTACGCAATTTAAATCAACCACTGTTATGTAATGGCACAAGATTAGTAGTGAAAAAATTAATGAATAATATCATCGCAACATCTATATTAACTGCCAAATACAAAGGAGAAATTGTATTAATTCCCCGAATACCAATTATTTCAATGTAAACGTATTCAATTTCCAGTTCGTTTGGCATTTGCAATGACAATAAATAAATCGCAAGGGGAATCACTACAAGTATGTGGGTTAAATCTTAAAAATGACTGTTTCTCACATGGACTATTTTACGTAGGACGTTCACGTGTTGGTGAACCTTCGACATTATTTATATTTGCACACGAAGGAAAAACAAAAAATACTGTTTGCCAAAGAGCATTGAAATAGAGTAACATATCTTATGATTTCAAACTTTGTAATCATTTAAAATTCAAAATAAAAAGTTATTATTATTTGTTTTAATTGAGAAGATTAGAATTAATTTACACGATTTTTGATTTCACAAATAAATTTTATTTTCTACAGGTATCACTGTGCTGCATGTAATACGAATTTTTTTTTCAACTGGATGTAGAAAAGCGCACCGGGTCTGCTAGTTTAAATATATAAATAAAAAATATTTAGAAATAAAATAAAATACGATTTTAGTTATTTCCTTAATTTAATTTTTAATTCAATCATCACCTCGTAATTCAATTCATTCTTGATGAATGTAATACATTACCTCATTAATGAGTAGGTACAGTGCATCGAGTCAATATATTACTCATCACTACATTCATCAATGAGTAAAGTGCGTCGACTCAATGCATCACTCATCACTACATTAATTAATGAGTACAGGGCATCGGATCATTGCATCACTCATCACCACATTCATTAATACATTCATTAATGCGTCCACTCATACAAAGGCTCATTATATACAATCAAAATATATAAATGAGTTTAGTCTCGTCGCTGGAACAAAATTCATCACTACTTTCATCTAATCGCTCATCAAATAAAATCAATGAACTCATCAATACCTCTTGATGTGTATGTTACCAGGGTATGTAGCTACAGATAGTGAAAATAATAACAACAATTATAAAAAGGTTTTATACCTATATACAATAGTTTAGTGGATACATTCAAACTAAAGCCAAAATTTAAATAAACAAATTATAATAAAAAATATATAATATGTATGTAGGTACAGATTATGGTATAGGATAGAGAAAATAATAAAAAAAAAGAATAGTGCACTTTGTTAATCCCAAATTCAGTTCATATATATACCATAATTCTTTACCCAGTGGTCAGTATTGAATGATCAACTAGCATATCCAGATGAATTTTTGAATAGCCTCACTCTAATTGGAATGCATCCACATATATTGAAATTCAAAATAGAAGCTTTTATTATATACTTCTCAGATACCTTATGTCATTAAGAGTGCTATATAACGGCACAAGACTATTCGAAGCGAAGATTGTAAATAGTAATAAACTCAAATACATTTCTTATTCCACGTATTCCTCTAATCCCGTCCGATACAAATCTTCCCTTTATTTTCAAGCGGAAAACCGAAATTTTGAAACCGACCCACAAATTACATTTTTACATCGATTTCGTATTTGCTTACAGTTAATTCTGTAATTTACTCTAAAATATATCTACTTTTATAAAGAATACCGATTTCTTTTTTCATCATAAAAATTTAACATTTTTTCAATATTTTTATTTTCAATAATAAGACGGAACCCTTCAGTTTTTCAGGTTTTCAGGTTCAATTTATTTAATTTTTTATTAATAAAATTGAATAATTTTAACATTAAAATTTTATTTTATTTTATTTCCTTTTTTTTTTGTTGGTGACATACCCTGTTATACTATTTATACTTACATCCGATTGACTTTCACTATTTAAATTTCTATCAACTAAATTTTCACAACTATTACGATTTGTATTTAAAAATTGATGTAATTTATCGTATTCATCACGTAAATTCCATATTTCACGTTTTAATTGTTCATTTTCTCGTCGTAATTTTCTAATATCATTTTGTCCTTTAAAAAAAATTATTTTTAATTTATAATTGTATTGTATTATATATACATATATCTATAAAAATTACCTCGTTCAACTTCTGCATTTATATTAATTGTTCTCAGCCTTAATTCCTCATTTTCATAGATCATACCACGCGACGACTTTCGATCCAATCTATTTGAAAAATATACAAAACAAAAAAAAAGAAAAACAAACAAACAAAAGAACAGAATAAACAAAATTAATAAATAAATAATTTTAATATATAAAATATGTTATTTATTTTTATTTTAAATATATACAGGAGAGTGGGCAGAGGACGGGCGGTTGTTAAACTAATAAGTGCACTGGTATAAATTCCAGAACTTCATGTGTAAGTTAACAATTTTTTTAATGAAAACATATCTAAATCTAACAAAGGTAAGGGAAAAAAAATGCTTTCTGGATTTTTCGACCTGGTCCAGTGAGTTTTGGTTATCAATAAAAATCAAATGGAACTATCATGATGGCGAAGTTTACTCTACAATACACTAGTATACTATATAAAGCGACTGCTATAGTACAGTTTGTATGCAGTTTACAAATGTATACATCGCTGTATTGTAGATTTTATTATATAATAAACAAAAAGGTTTCAATCTTACTTCGGACATCAATTACAAAACTAAATTTATGGCTTTGGTATTGAAGAAATATTACTTATTGGGAATAAATACCTCTGAACAGTGTACCTACAGATTATCAAATAATATACCTACATAGAAAATAAAATGAATGGTGGAATACTGTTGATGGAAATTTATTTATTTATTTATTTAAGAATTCTTAAATGAGCCCAATTGCTCGTACAGAATGTATAAGTATAATATAATCTAACACAATAGAATCAGTGTAAACTAAAATTCAAAATATACAGAATACTAATATAATTCAATGTAAATAGTGTAGGATAATAGAAAAACAAAACAATAACAGTTTTGTTTTGCACAAGCAATATTCACTTATTATAAAATAATTCAATATTGAACATTAATAAAACAAAGACAAGATATACATATATCACTATAACCAAAGATTATATAATTACATTACTATAATGTATTTATAATCTTTGCTATGTATTTATACAATCTTTGGTTAGATTATATCTATGTAATTATATAATCTTTGCTATAACTAAACCTACTATACATACTTACTAACTACTTAAACATTTTCAATTTAATAATTCTATTATATACTAGATTTTGGAAAGATAATATACATTTATTTCTCAATTTTAGGAATTGTATTATGCAACTCGTATGCTCTATTATATAGGGTATCCAGTCCATTGAATCTGATATTGGAAGATATTATTTTGATATTTCATGATGATCTTGCTGTTTACCCATGGTATTCATATTTTTTTCTCACTAGGATGGTTGAATTTAAATTTTCTGTTACCATCAGATAAACATGAGTAACCAATTTGGATTCAGTTATCAACTTAATTGGCAAGACCTTGTGAGTACTATGTTTACTTCCCCAAACTTGTATGAAACATGCCGTAATACATCGAATTTTTTACTTTGTTTGGCACTCGCCTGTCAATTAATTGAAATATTCCTTGAATTTTCTTCCTTTCATTAATTGTTCTTTAATTTGAGGAATCCAACTCAATTTACTATCCACTATAATTCCTAGATATTTGTATTGATGAACCATTTCAATATTACAATTATTCAGTTTAATATGAAGCATATCATATGTATTATCTCTGAAGATCATATATTTGGTTTTGCTAATGTTTAGGGTAAGCTTATGTTTACTCAACCATGACTCTGTAATCATAATGTCGAGGTTTATAGAGTTTTGTCGGTTGGTAAAATTGTCTTCTGTATGTATTATAGCTCAATCATCCGCAAACATGAATGGCTTTCCGCATATAGATCCTCATTAAGAAGGCTCCTTATGTAACATGAGAACAAAGTTTGGCCTATAATGAACTTCCCTGAACAACTTTTTAATTAATGTCCATTAAGTTGCTGTTCACAGTTACACATTCCGCATATTGAGCTCTGTTAAAAAAATAGCTGCGAAACCACTTAAGTTCTCTACCTGTAACTCCACACTCATAGAGTATTTTCATCAATATCTTTCTATCGACAGAATCAAATGCTTTCTTTATTTGGGATATTTGAGGCTTAGAAAATCATAAACGTTAAAAGAACCATGCTAAGCTTTGATGTTCTGTTAATGAGACCTACAGAACCTGAAAAGCGTAACATATGGTTCTTCTAATGTTCATATATTCCAAGTTTCCATCAACAATATTCCAGCAAGTTTAATTTATTTTAAAATTTGTAGAATCTCAGAATTGACCACCATCCATTTTATTTTCTACTTTTTGAAGGGCTAATTTTGTTTCGATAAAAGGAATTATTTAAAAATTACTTACTATTAAAAAATTTATTTTATACTTTTTAGCTTTAATTTTCTAATTATCGTTCAGTTAATCAGTTCCAATAAAAAACAAGATCGTATACATGTGGAAATTGATCGTCCCACCACTGTTTTGCACTAACTGTCGCAGCTGTAAATTTGAATGTAGGTGTGAGTGTGGGTCAAATTCGGAAAAGATTTGATTTGTTTCTTATTTTTTGGAGTGAGCAGACATTCAGACAACCGTGGAAGTGGAAGCATGTTTAAATTATTGTATCTTATTAATTACATTTTTAATTCAATTAATTATCCTAATAAATTTTCATTAATAATTATACTTTCAATTTCTAAATCCCACATTCTTACATACATATGTACATAATATGAATCAATAAATTTCAAAAAAAAAGTTCATTATTGTACATGAGAATGTAAGTAGGTACATGCACACATAAGTTAAAATTTCAATATTTGCTTCTGCTCTACAATTCTTCTGATTCTTGCAAGCAGCCGAAGCCGACTTATATACAAAAAAAAGTTGTATTGAAGCAGCGACCATTATGTTGTAATTTTTGTATCTGGAAAAAAAATTTAACATTAAAGTTTGTTTATTTTTGAAAATCATTGCAAAATCCTTATTCTATAAAACTCTTGCAACATTGAGAAAATGAAAGAACTAGCACAGTCTAATATTTTTTTATATTGGATTGAACAGATTTACTAATTCGTATAAAACAATGTTCTTAACACCGTTAAGCACATTTTTTAATTGGCTGCCTAATTTTTATGTTTCTAGCAACACTTATCAACACTGAATTTGTATTTGTTTTAAACAGAAAAATAACCAGAAACCTAAACAAGAAAATAGACACCGGTGAGTTAATATATAAGTAAATAATATATTCAGGGGCCTATTATGTACTTCGATAACGATTACGATTTGATCGAACGAAATGTCAAAATACAAAATTGCCATTATGTAATTCGATATCGTTCAGATATTGTCGAAAGTTTATCGATGTAAAATTTTACCACGAAAGAGATATCGAAAGGGAGACTATGTACAAATTATTTTAATCTTGAATTGAAGGAGTTTTGTTTTATATTTATGATATTTTTTGGAATAAAAATAAATTTAAAAGTTGAAATGGAAGTAGGTATTTTACTTTATTCTTCATAATTATTTTTTATTGAAATAAATTTTAATAGGAATGAAAGGCCAATTACAAATTAACTGCAATATGAAAAGTTAGTGTAAATAAATTATTTCAGTAATTCTACTTTAATCATAAAAATAATGTTTGTCTGACTTTTTTCTTCGAGTATAAACTGCAAATTTCATATAAAACTTCCTTAAGTACAACAGAAAAAATTAGCTGTGATAGTACTACATGAAAATCATTTCCTTGATACAAACTGCAAGAATCTCAATACACTGGCCAATTATATAAGTATATACCAATCCATAAAAGTAATGTTGTTTAACGGGAAATTTTGATCAAAACTGTTAATAAAATAAAGTTTCAATAATGTAATTAATAACTCATCAACTTCACGTGTAAATAACATACGTATAATCTTCCAAATCCAGTGGATTAGAATAATCCCAAATATAATATGTTCGCTTGTTTTTTTAATCTGCAATTTGATACTTGATAGCGTTTTCCAGCACTGTTAGAAATTGAAAAATTTAACTCATGAAATCATTTTATTTATAAAAACTTATATCAAATATAACACTATTGTTTTGTTTTTTTTCGTATAATAATTTGAATTTGACAGTTTAAGAATCAAACATATGTCATTTTCATCGTAGATTTGAATTCCACAATAGCAGCATTTTGAAACACTTTCGATAGAATTTTTATCGATGACACTAACGATTACAGTCGAATAACTTTAACGATAACGATGAACGATTCGATTAAAATCGATCGAAATACATAATAGGCACCTCAAATATAATTAGAACGATATGGAGAGCCACCGACTGGTATACGAGATATGATGATCTACCCCATATGTACATAATATATATAAATACATTTTGTATCATTTTAAATTAGGGTAAAACACCCAACTATTTGCATCCCTATATTCCAACTATTGGCATTCATAACCGTAATGGTCAATAAATAAACTGCCATCATTAGTTCTCAAAATAATAAGACTGCTATTTCCACTATTATTAATGAAAATAACAGCTGCCTTCCTCCGTCTATAAAAATACTTTAATTTCAGTAGAAAATCCTTCGAAGAAACGTAGTCAGAATCATGTAAGAAATTTGGTTTTTGGTGAAGGACAGAAGATACAAATTATAATTGGCAACAATGTAGCTGCTATTGGCAAAGTGTGTTATGAATGCATTAACTTCATGACAAATGATCCCACTTCCGAGATATTTGGTATAAAGTGCTCCGAATGTATTACAAAGTGCCATTTGAAATGTTTGGAAACAATCGAGTTGCAATATCTCCTTACATTAACATACCCAACATGCTTCACTTTAAAATTAAGACTTACACTATAAAAAAGTAGCTCAAACTATTTGTAATTTAATTTAATTTTTCAATTTTGTTTAATTTATTTTAATTTAAGTTTTTTGAAATTAATTTTTATTTTACATTTTCAATTATTTTATTTTTTAATTAATTTAAGTTCCCATTAGTAGGTTTAATAATTTCAAATAAATAAAATAAAAATTGAATATTTCTTTCTCATTTGAATGAATATTTTCATTGAAATTTTAGTAGTGCCAATAACTAGCGGCGAGGGTGCCAATTACTCCAGAAGGGTGCCAATAGCTGGCGATTTCAAGATTTTTTTTTTAAATTGATTAATAATAGAAAAATATATTATTTTATTTCTTAAAAATTTTTCTTTTATTATACCGGGTAGTCCAGAGCATGCGTATCAGCTTTTTGAGAGGGGAAGGAGCCGTTATTTTAAAATTTAAAAAAAGGTTTGTTAACTAAATCGATGGTGCTCTATCGATTGGTGGTATTTTCAACTTCTAAAAAGGACCGTAAACCGGTTTTTTAAGACCGAAATCGCCGAAACTGGCTGAAATCGAAATTTTCAAATAGAAAGGAGTACTTTTTAATGCAAATTCAGATTCTACGACATAAAATAAGAAAATTATGTTAAATGATTTTTTTTTGTTTTCTTAGTATTTTTCTTTAAAATCAATAACAATAAAACACAAATGCTCAATATTTTCCTTTGGTAAACTAAAATTAATGATAATCTTTTTATAAATTAATTTGGTTTTTATGTTATCATATTTTTTATCTCAGTTTTGGGTTCCCACAAAGTTTAAAAAAAAAAAAAAAAAAAAAAACAAAAACAAAAAAAAATTAACTTTGCAAAGGTTTCTTATTTTTTGATGTAGAATCCGAATTTGCATAAAAAGTACCCGTTCTCATTTGAAAATCTCGATTTTGGCGATTTCTGGTCTTAAAAAACCGATTTGTGGTCCTTTCCGAAAGTTGAAAATACCACCAATCGGCAGAACACCCTCGATTTAGTTAACAAACTTTTTTCTAAATTTTAAAATAACGACTCCTTCTCTTTTTAAAAAGCTGATGCTCTGGTACACCCGGTATAAATAAAATAAATATTCCAAAAGCTATACATTATTTATTGTATTCAAAAATTTTTCAAAAATTATTGGTCAAAGTCAATATTTCCTATATGAAGTGTTAAATTATTTGCTACAAGAAATAATAATAGTATGATGATTGCATGCAGTATATTCAAAATATTGACTTGGTTATTAAAGATATGCAAGAAATGGTAATAAAAAATAGTGGATATCTTTTTTTTTTTGTTTTTAATTGTTGATTGTTAATTCTTGATCGATTGTGCGTCTCCATGTGTTGTATGGTCTGCCGGGTCTCCTTTGTCCTTGTGGATTTCACTCTAGAGCTCTTCTTGCTATATCACTTTCTGATTTCCTTAGTGTATGACCTATCCATTTCCATTTTTTCCTATTTATCTGTCTGTTGATAGGTTCTTCTCCAGTTATCATCCATACGAGGATGCTAATTCTTGCCGGCCAGAATATTCTGCATATAATTCTCAAGCACTTGTTGATGAATACTTGTAGCTTCTGTTTGATTCCGAAGTGAGTCATGTTTCACTGCCATATATTAATGTTGACTTAACACATGCTCTGAATATTGTTAGCTTTGTTGTTCTCGATATTTGGTTGCTCCGCCATATCTTCATTAGGCTCCCAAATGTTCTTCTTGCCTTATTTATACGGCTGTTGACATCTTCTAGTGTACCTCCTCTTGATGTTATGATGCTCCCCAGGTAGTTGAATTCTTCTACGTATTCTATCTGTTGTCCACTCACTGTTATTGGCTCATTATCACTGTTGTTTGTCCCATTGCCTTGGTTTTCTCGATATTTAATTCCAGTCCCGATTTCTTTGCTTCTTTCTGTAATCTGTTGACTTTGTTCTGTAGGTCCCTTTGATTCCTTGATATGAGGCATACATCATCTGCGTAATCTAAGTCTTCTAAGTTGTCGAAGAGATCCCATTCTATTCCGTTTATTCCAGTGCAAACTTTTCTTAGAATGTCGTCTAGTATTGTGTTGAAGAGAAGTGTAGATAGTGGACATCCTTGTCTAACTCCTATATTGGTGTAGAATGGATCACTGATGTTACCTCTGTGTTGAACTGTTGTCTCTGCATCTTTATACATCGAACTCCCTTCTTTGTAAGTGTTCTCCATATTGCGCATCTCTTGACTGTGTCGAATGCTTTCTTAAAATGTATGAATAGTAGATATAGTGGGGCATTCCATTCTACTGATTGTTCAACTATGACCCGTAAAGTATTTGCCTGGTCAACACAGCTTCGGTTTGGTCTGAAACCTGCCTGCTCTTTCCGTAGTACTGGTTCTAGTACTTCTTCTAATTTTTTCTTTATAATAATTGCTATTATCTTATGAATAGTATTTAGAACCGTGATTCCTCTCTGGTTGCTGCAATTTGCCAAGTCTCCTTTCTTAGGTATCTTGACAATAATTCCTTTCTTCCATGATGGTGGTATATTCTCTTCTATCCATGCTTTTCTGATGTGGGGTTCAAATGCTTTTGCGAATACGTCGGGGTCCAGTTTGGCTATTTCTGCTGGAATTCCATCTTCACCTGTTGCTTTGTTGTGTTTCAGGATATTGATTGTAGCTTTGATTTCTTCTATATTTGGAGCTTGAGTAGATATTGGCAGTCCCTCAGTTAGGTAGATATTTGCATCGTCTCTGTTTCTTATGTCTGCTTCACTATTTGTACTTTCTTCGTTGCTCAGTTCTTGAAAATGTTCTCTCCATCTCTTTAATTGATCCTCTAAGTTTGTGACGAGCGCACCATTTTTATCTTTAATTGGTTTGTTTTGTTGTTCCGACTGGTTTGTTAAGTTCTTGACTATGCGATGCAATTCTCTCAGGTTATGTTGCTGTGCTGCTTTTTCTGCTTCTCCCGCTAAATTTTGAAGAAATTTCCTTTTATCTCTTCTTGCTGCTCTTTTCACTGTTTTCGCTATTTCTTCATATTCTCTTCTTGATGCCATCCTGTTTTTTATCATTTTCTTCATTTCACCTCTTCTTTTAATCAAGGCCCATGTGTTATCGGTTATCCAGATTTTTCTTTGTGGTTGTGATATTCCAAGATTTCGTTCGCTTGTTTGGTTGTAAATTTCCAGAATCTCTTCCCAAGTGTGTTCTCTATTATTTCTAATATTTTCTCGTAACGCCGTAACTATGTCAACTCTTACTTGCGGATTTTTTAAGTTGTTTATATTTATTTTCTTCTTTCTATTTCTTCTGCCTCTTCCTTGTTGACTTATTTTCATTCTGAAGTCCCCAGTTAGTAATTTATGATCGCTGTGTATATCTGCTCCCCTTCTATTTCTCACATCTAACATTGATTGTTTCCATTTCTTGCTGATGCATATGTGATCTATCTGATTTCTTGAGATCCCGTTTGGTGTTGTCCATGTGTATTTGTGGATATTTTTGTGTGGGAATAGACTTCCTCCGATTGCTAGGTCGAAAGTCTGACACAACTCTATCAATCTTTCCCCGTTGTTGTTTTTTTCTCTTCCTAACCCGTGTTTGCCCATTATCTCCTCAAGTCCATTGTTGTTAGATCCTATTTTCGCATTCCAGTCAACCATAATATTATAATATCTCCCCTATTTATGACTGCTAGCGTTGCTTCTATTTGTTCGAAGAAGTCATCCTTAATATGGTCCTCAGCGACATCTTTTGGTGCATAGCATGGAATTATTGTTACATGTCTTGTCATATTTCGAAATCGCCCTATAACAATTCTATCCGAGACTGCCTTCCAGGAAACCAATGTTTGTCTCAATTTCTTTGATATTAGTATTCCGACTCCACTTTCACCCCCTGTTTCCTTCCACTGTAAATTACCATGTTTCTATCCTCCGTGTTGATTTCTCCGGTGTTGTTCCATCGCATTTCACTTATACCTAGGATGTCTATGTTGTAAGTAGCCATTTGAGCTTCCAATTGCGAGAGCCTTGAAGCTTCTCTAAGTGTTCTTACATTCCATTGTGCAATTCGGGTCCTTTTTTGTGTGCCAAAGGTCGTTATCAAGTAGTCACGAATGAACATTTTTCAAATTTGCCGCTTGAAAATAATCACGAGTATTAAAAGAACATCATAAAGCGTTTCCAAATTCCCATTAACAATATTTCAGCAAGATTCATTATATACTTATGTGTTTTATCTTATAGTAGTTCTAGATGCCTAACATCCACAACTAGTTTTATTTTCTACTTTTTAAGGGGCTAGTTTGGTTTCGATAAAAGTATATTTTAAAAATTTTTATTTTTACAGTATTATTTTATTTTATACTTTTTAGTTTTAAGTCAAACAGTTAATAGGTATTATAATTTCAGAAAGAGTATATAAGTGTAAACCCTTCTGTCTATAACACTATTGGTTTTCAAATATGCCTGAGAGGTGTTAGGAGTTGTTCGGCAGCAACCTGATCCAGTCCAAATTTTTTTGGAATCCATAGGAGTCGTATTTCTGCGAAAGGGTATCTAAGTGTAAATTTTCATTCCCTGTAACACAATTGGTTTTCAAATATGCCTGGGACGTGCTCGGAGTTGTTCGGCAGCAACCCGAAACAGTCCACATTTTCGAAATCGGTAACAGTCGTATTTCTTTATTTGCGAAAAAGTATCTAAGGGTAAATTTTCATGCCTGTAATACAATTGGTTACAAAATATGCCTGAGACGTGCTAATAGTTATTCGGCAGCAACCCGAACCAGTCCAAATTTTCGAAATCGTTAACAATCGTATTTCTTTATTTCTGAAAAAGTATTTAAGTGTAAATTTTCAAGCCTGTAATACAATTGGTTTCCAAATATGCCTTAGACATGCTAGGAGTTTTTCGGCAGCAACGCGAACCAGTCCACATTTTCAAAACTGTTAACAGTCGTATTTCTTTATTTGTATAAAAGTATCTAAGTGTAAATTTTCAAGCTTGTAATACAATTGGTTTTCAAATATGTTTGAGACGAGCTAGGAGTTGCTCGGCAGTAACCCGACCCACTCCACAATTTCGAAATAGTTAACAGTCGTATATCTTTATTTGTGAAAAAGTATCTTAGTGTAAATTTTCATACCTGTATTACAATTGGTTTTCAAATATGCCTGGGACGTGCGAAGAGTTGTTCGGCAGCAACCCGAACCAGTCCACATTTTCGAAATCGGTAACAGTCGTATTTCTTTATTTATGAAAAATATCTAAGTGTAAATTTTCATGCCTGTAATACAATTGGTTTTCAAATATGCCTGGGACGTGCTAAGAGTTGTTCGGCAGCAACCCGAACCAGTCCACATTTTCGAAATCGTTAACAATCGTATTTCTTTATTTAGGAAAAAGTATCTAAGTGTAAATTTTTATGCCTGTAATACAATTGATTTTCAAATATGCCTGGGACGTGCTAAGAGTTGTTCGGCAGCAACCCGATCCAGTCCACATTTTCGAAATCGGTAACAGTCGTATTTCTTTATTTGTGAAAAAGTATCTAAGTGTAAATTTTCATGCCTGTATTACAATTTGTTTTCCAAATATGCCTGAGATGTGCTAGAAGTTGTTCGGCAGCAACCCGAAACAGTCCATATTTTCGAAATCGTTAACAGTCGTATTTCTTTATTTGTGAAAAAGTATCTAAGTGTAAATTTTCAAGCCTGTAATACAATTGGTTTTCAAATATGTTTGAGACGAGCTAGGAGTTGTTCGGCAGCAACCCGAACCAGTCCACATTTTCGAAATCGTTAACAATCGTATTTCTTTATTTATGAAAAAGTATCTAAGTGTAAATTTTCATGCCTGTATTACAATTGGTTTCCAAATATGCCTGAGATGTGCTAGGAGTTGTTCGGCAGCAACCCGAACCAGTCCACATTTTCGAAATTGTTAACAGTCGTATTTCTTTATTTGTGAAAAAGTATCTAAGTGTAAATTTTCAAGCCTGTAATACAATTGGTTTCCAAATATGCCTTAGACGTGCTAGGAGTTGTTCGGCAGCAACCCGAACCAGTCCACGTTTTCGAGATTGTTAACAGTCGTATTTCTTTATTTGTGAAAAAGTATCTAAGTGTAAATTTTCAAGCCTGTAATACAATTGGTTTCCAAATATGCCTTAGACGTGCTAGGAGTTGTTCGGCAGCAACCCGAACCAGTCCACATTTTCGAAATTGTTAACAGTCGTATTTCTTTATTTGTGAAAAAGTATCTAAGTGTAAATTTTCAAGCCTGTAATACAATTGGTTTTCAAATATGTTTGAGACGAGCTAGGAGTTGTTCGGCAGCAACCCGACCCACTCCACAATTTCGAAATAATTAACAGTCGTATTTCGTTATTTATGAAAAAGTATCTAAGTGTAAATTTTGAAGCCTGTAATACAATTGGTTTTCAAATATGGTTGAGACGAGCTAGGAGTTGTTCGGCAGCAACCCGAACGTGTCATTTGATAGCTTTGTAAGGTACCGTGTCCGGTTGCTTTTTTCATCATGAGTAACTGTGCAAAATTTCAGAACTGTATCTTTAAATTTTTTAAACAAAATTATTCTTTTTCTTTTTGCGTTTGGTTTTAATATTAACAAAAAAATTCCAACCTACCTACCAAACATACCTATATACCTATATACATACATATAGACACTGGCAAGTTAACATAAAAGAATAAAAACGAATTTGAGGACTCACTCAGAAGAAATGAAAATGAAATTAAAATATTACTTCAAGCAATTGAGGGTAATATACTGAAAGATTGAAGGAAATGCAAGCAGTTCAATTAATATGTGAAGACAGTGTTAATGAAGTAAAGAATCTAAAGGAGATTGCAAAGAAGTTCGACTATCGAAGTGAACTCATTTACGAAGAATTAAATTCAAACACTGAACAAAGTAATAATATAAAAGATGAAATTGCAAAGATAACGTATAAGATTGGAGAAGAGTCGCTAAAAGAGGGTTTGGTAAAAAAAATGGAAACGAAAACCTATGATATGATTAAACAAGATCCGTTGGTTGTGATCAAACCAAAAAATTCGCAGAGTAGTAGTCAAACTAAAATGGCGGTTAAAACAAATATATCATCGGAAGCCTTAAGCATAAAGGAGGTTTCTGAAAAATGGGGTGGAAAAATAGCTGTTTATTGTAGAGATGTTGATTCGGTTAACAAAATAAAAGAAAATGTAGAGAAAAAATTAGGTAAGGATTATGAAGCTATAATACCAAAAGAAATAAAACCAAAAATATTAATAAATGGAATGTCAGAGAATTATAGTAAAGAATTCATTGAAGAAAAAATAAGGCGTCAAAATTTGTGGACTAGAAGTGAGGAAATAAGATGCGTTAGAGTATATGAAACGAAGAAAAAGTACAATAAATTTAATAGCATTATAGAGCTAAACATTGAAGATTATAATACTGTTATAAAAAATTGTAATATAAGAATAGGATGGGATATTTGTAGAGTTTTTGAAGATTTCCATGTAATAAGATGCTTAAATTGCTTGGATTATGGACACAAAAAGGATAAATGTAGAGAAACGAATAAAATTTGTTGAAGTGAGGTCGTATGCAGTCTGTATTGTGAAAATGTCTGGATGTTGGGTGTAAATATATGTATAAATAGGGTTAACTGGTTTCTAATATGTGTTTATAGGAACAGAAAATGCTCAGTAAATAGATTTATAGAAATACTGGAAGGCTGGAATGATACTTATGTTAGCAGTGCATGTAACATAATAATGACTGGAGACTTTAATGTAAATTTGTTGAATAGTGATGCAGAAGAAAAAAATGAATGAATTTATATGTGATCACAGTTTTAAACAATTAGTGGAAGAACCTACTAGAGTAACACAGCAATCTAAATCACTTATTGATTATGTGTTGTCGGATCATATTGTAAATGTTAGGGTGAAAATTGAACATAAATTTATTATATCTGATCATGAAACGATTATGTTGGAGTTAAGGGATAATCAAAATGAACAACCCGACAAAACAATTAATTCTTTCATTTATAATAAAGAGGTTTTGACTATGTTGTTAAATAGAAAAAGTTTCTTAGCTACTATGGAAATAAATGACTACAATGATTGTGCATTAAAATTTAAACAGGACTTGGATGAGACATTGAGTATTATGAGAAAAACGATAGTAATTAAAAAGAATTCTAATAAATGGTGTACTAATGAACTGAAACTTCTAAATCAAAAGAAAGTTTATTTGTACAATAGAGCTGTAATATTCAATGATTCGATAATATGGAATGAGTATAAGTCTTGCAGGAATAATTATAAATATGAATGTAAAGTGACAAAAAATAAATACATAGAAGGAAAAATTTTGGACACAGCAGCAAACCAGGAAGAAATATGGAAAGTTTTAAAAATATATGTTTTGAAGACAGACTGTACACTGCCACAGAAGCTAATAGTAGGTAATAGAAAAATAAAAAATGAAAGTGAAATTGCCAATGTATTAAATGAATTTTTCGTAAATAGTGTACAAGAAATTAACAGCAGTATTAATAATTTAACGTATAATGATACCAATGTGGTAAATAGTAGTGTTAGATTCAAATTTTGTTTAGTAAATGAGGAAATATTAGAAAAGATTTTAAAGAGTATGAATAAAAAAAATGATTATATGAGATTAAACAAAAATATAATTATTGAATGTAAAGAATTATTTTTTCCATTACTAATAAAAATAATAAATAAATCATTAGTAGAGGGTGTTTATCCGGATAGTTGGAAAGATACAATAGTAGTTACTGTACAAAAGGTGGATTCGAATACACCAATAGATTATAGACCTGTAAACATGCTCAACATATATCAAAAAATCATGGAAAAAACAGTAGCTGATCAAATAAGTATTTTTTTAGAAGCAAACAATTTAATATGTGAAGAACAATCAGGATTTAGAAAGCGGCATTCTTGTGAAACAGCAATAAATTGATGATACTGACTATGGTTACATTATTGTAGCTGTGTTTATTGATTTAAAGAGAGCGTTTAAAACTATAGATAGAGAAATATTGATAGAAAAATTGAGAACAATTGGAGTAGGTGGAGTAGAACTGAGGTGGTTTAAACAATATTTAACAGGAAGACAGCAAAGAACAAAAGTCGGTAATATTTTATCAGATTCGATAGATGTAAACATTGGAGTACCCCAAGGATCAGTGTTGGGAGTTCTTTTATTCCTTATATACATAAATTCTATTAAATCGAGCATTAGATTTGCTAAGATTGTACATTTTTCAGATGATGCTTTATTGTACATAAAGAGTAAAAGTATGGGAGAATGCAGAGAAAAAATGAGTGTGGATCTAGAAAATCTATTTGAATGGTTGTGTGGTAATAAACTTAAAGTGAATGTGGATAAAACAAAAAGTATGGTTATTAATGGAGGAAGACAAACTATAATATTGAGCTTAAATATTCAAGAGATTGAATGTGTAACAGAAATTAAATACTTAGGTGTTTACATTGATAATAAATTGAGTTTTAATTTGCATGTGAATTTTGTATGTAAAAAGATTTCGAAGAAAATTGGATTTTTGGCTCGCATTAGAGACAAGGTATCGTATAATTGTGCAGTTAGCATGTACAGCACATTAATATTGCCACATTATGATTACTGCTCATCTGTGCTTTTTCTGGGTGATTCTGGTAGGATACAAAGACTGCAAATTATGCAGAATAAAGTAATAAGAATGATATTAAAATGTGATAGGAGAACACATATACAAGAAATGTTAGAGCAGTTAAATTGGATGAGTGTAAAACAAAGGTTGAAGTTCAATGCATTAATTTTCATGTTTAAAACAAAATAGGAAATATATCCGGAATATCTGAGGAGAAATTTAGCATATATATCAGATAGTCACACGTACAATGTTAGAAATGCAGCAAATTTTAGATTGCCTTTGTATAGAAGAGCTAGGACGCAAAACAACCTATTATATAGAGGATTAACACTTTTTAACAGCTTACCATATGAAATAAAAATAGAAAAAAACTTTGTAAGACTTAAGAAAGGATTAAATAAAAATAACTTAATTTGAAAAAGTAATTTAAAAATTTAATTTTGAAAGCTTAAATTTGTTTGTGAATTTTGAATTAAGTTTTATATATATAGTTTTTACTAATAAATAAATCAAATAAAAAAAAAAAGTAAGCGACAGTACAGTAGAAAATGCAGTAGAGAGAACAGTACAAAAATGTTAAATTAAATAAAATATGAAATAAAATATCCAAATTATTACTATAAAAAAGGCCCACATTCCGAAAGGGAAAAAGGTCTGTAGTTTGTCTGTATCTACAGATCCAATGCTATAAATAAATAAATAAATTCTATTACAAAAAATATTCATGTAAGCTTACGTAAGTACTGTTGTTTTGATAGTAAATATCGTGTATAAAAATATTAATGAATTTTATGAATGGATTAAGAGAGTGGAATAAAAAAAAGACTAATACTATTTTAAATCACTCTACTCTTATATGGCATTGTTTAATTATTATTATTATTTTTTTTTTTATAATTTTTCTTTTAAAATTTTCCTCATTATTGTTTTTTTTTGTTTTTATTTTTAAGTATCCTTGATTTTATTTTAGTCAATTTTATATTATTTTTTTTTTACTTTTGAGTTTTTATTTTTATTTTTTTCTTAGTAAGAAAATTAATTTTGTAATAAGAGATCAAAAACAAATAATAATAGTAAATTGTAAACATGTAGTACAGTTTTATGTAAGAATAAATTTGCTTTAAAATTTTTTTTTGTTTTAAGTATCCATTTGGCCATTTGGGAATAAAAAGGGTTTGTTAGATACTTAGAAATACAAATTTGTCTGACATCTCAGTACATAAACTGTAGTTTGGATTAATAGGCACAGCTTAAAGGCCTAAAAAGCAACAAAATATAGGTTGTTTGGATAAATCAAAAAATATTTCAAAAACTATAAGAAATACGTTAATTCTGCTAATACAGTAAAACATAGTTTAGATAATAACAGTTAGCGTAAATAACATGATTCCAATGTTATATCAGATTTTTTTCGATTTAACAAATTATATCTCTTCAAAGATTGATAGATTGATAGAGTTGTGTCAGACTTTCGACCTAGCAATCGGAGGGAGTCTATTTCCACACAAAGATATCCACAAATACACATGGACAACACCAAACGGGATCTCAAGAAATCAGATAGATCACATATGCATCAGCAAGAAGTGGAAACAATCAATGTTAAATGTGAGAAATAGAAGGGGAGCAGATATACACAGTGATCATGAATTACTAACTGGGGACTTCAGAATGAAACTAAGCCAACAAGGAAGAGGCAGAAGAAATAGAAAGAAGAAAATAAATATAAACAACTTAAAAAATCCGCAAGTAAGAGCTGACATAGTTACGGCGTTACGAGAAAATATTAGAAATAATAGAGAATACACTTGGGAAGAGATTCTGGAAATTTACAACCAAACAAGCGAACAAAATCTTGGAATTTCACAACCACAAAGAAAAATCTGGATAACCGATAACACATGGGCCTTGATTAAAAGAAGAGGTGAAATGAAGAAAATGATAAACAACAGGATGGCATCAAGAAGAGAATATGAAGAAATAGCGAAAACAGTAAAAAGAGCAGCAAGAAGAGATAAAAGGAAATTTCTACAAAATTTAGCCGGAGAAGCAGAAAAAGCAGCACAGCAACATAACCTGACAGAATTGCATCGCATAATCAAGAACTTAACAAACCAGTCGGAACAACAAAACAAACCAATTAAAGATAAAAATGGTGCGCTCATCACAAACTTAGAGGATCAATTAAAGAGATGGAGAGAACATTTCCAAGAACTGAGCAACGAAGAAAGTACAAATAATGAAGCAGACATAAGAAACAGAGACAATGCAAATATCTACCCAACTGAGGGACTGCCAATATCTACTGAAGCTCTAAATATGGAAGAAATCAAAACTACAATCAATATCCTGAAGCACAACAAAGCAACAGGTGAAGATGGAATTCCAGCAGAAATAGCCAAACTGGACCCTGACTTATTCGCAAAAACAATTGAACCCCACATCAGGAAAGCATGGATAGAGGAGAATATACCACCATCATGGAAGAAAGGAATGATTGTCAAGATACCTAAGAAAGGAGACTTGGCAAATTGCAGCAACTGGAGAGGAATCACGGTTCTAAATACTATTCATAAGATAATAGCAATTATTATAAAGAAAAGATTAGAAGAAGTACTAGAACCAATACTACGGAAAGAGCAGGCAGGTTTCAGACCAAACCGAAGCTGTGTAGACCAGGCAAATACTTTACGGGTCATAGTTGAACAATCAGTAGAATGGAATGCCCCACTATATCTACTATTCATAGATTTTAAGAAAGCATTCGACACAGTCAAGAGATGCGCAATATGGAGAACACTTACAAAGAAGGGAGTTCCTGAAAAAATCATCAACATCATCAAAGCGATGTATAAAGATGCAGAGACAACAGTTCAACACAGAGGTAAGATCAGTGATCCATTCTACACCAATATAGGAGTTAGACAAGGATGTCCACTATCTCCACTTCTCTTCAACACAATACTAGACGACATTCTAAGAGAAGTTTGCACAGGAATAAACGGAATAAAATGGGATCTCTTCGGAAACTTAGAAGACTTAGATTACGCAGATGATGTATGCCTCATATCAAAAAATCAAAGGGACCTACAGAACAAAGTCAACAGATTACAGGAAGAAGCAAAGAAATCGGGACTGGAATTAAATATAGAGAAAACCAAAGCAATGAGGACAAACAATAGTTATAGTGAGCCAATAACAGTGAATGGACAACAGATAGAATACGTAGAAGAATTCAACTACCTGGGGAGCATTATAACATCAAGAGGAGGTGCAACAGAAGATGTCAACAGCCGTATAAATAAGGCAAGAAGAACATTTGGGAGCCTAATGAAGATATGGCGGAGCAACCAAATATCGAGAACAACGAAGCTAACAATACTCAGAGCATGTGTTAAGTCAACATTAATATATGGCAGTGAAATATGGCTCACTTCGGTCAGAATCAAACAGAAGCTACAAGTATTCATCAACAAGTGCTTGAGAATTATATGCAGAATATTCTGGCCGGCAAGAATTAGCAACGAGGATTTATGGATGATAACTGGAGAAGAACCTATCAACAGACAGATAAATAGGAAAAAATGGAAATGGATAGGTCATACAATAAGGAAATCAGAAAGTGATATAGCAAGAAGAGCTCTAGAGTGGAATCCACAAGGAAAAAGGAGACCCGGCAGACCATACAACACATGGAGACGCACAATCGATCAAGAATTAACAGTCAACAATTATACCTGGGACGATATTAAGGAAGTAGTACTCAACAGAGAGGAATGGAGGTTCACGATCGAAGCCCTATGCTACCACGCGGAGTAATAGGAGAAAAAAAAAAAAAAAATATCTCTTCAAAGACAAAAATGATTAATTTTAAATCACCTAAATATAGGCCTGGTCAACCCGAACTGAATAATGAGCCAAAATAAGAAAATCTATAATTGGATGAACCATTTGTAAGTAAGATTTAATGAATTTTTTTATCACATATATATATTATAAATAATTTACTGTACTTTATCATCTATTTCAAGAAAGATGGTTTTTAATTCGGGATGGCATTGGAAATCAATTAATTCAAACGGGTTAATTTTCCAAGCAGATGGTGCTATGCTGGGTGATGGGATTAACATTGAATGGTGATTGAAATATTTCAAAATGTTCATATGAAGCAATTTCATTTAATCTTGAGAGCAATCAAAATTTGCACACAGGTCTCTTTAATCAAAATTTCCACACAGGTACTCTTCCAAAAATAAACAAATTTGACTTTCACATTTTTTCGAAATTTTGACTGGTTCGGGTAGCTGTCATACAACTCCCAGCACCCGACAAAAAGATTTCAAAAACCAAAGGTGCTAGAGAGCTGAAAATTTGCACACTGGTACCCTTCCAAAAATAAACAAATATGACTTTCACATTTTTTTCGAAATTTTGACTAATTCGGGTAGCTGTCATATAACTCCGAGCAGGTCCGCAGATCCCTCAAATTTTCTAATAAGAAAAATAGTTTTCATTGAAACTCAACATACATATGTGTATTAAATTGGAACCAAATCGGTCCAGTTTCTGAGATATGAATTTTCGTTCAAAAGAGCTCTAGCGGAAAGCAGGTTCAACAAATTTGGCAGAAACTGCCGTAATCGGGATCCATGGTAAAATGTCAAGTCCCTAACTTAACAGGAAGTGGGTCTGAAATGCCTGAATTTCATATGTTATGCAGACCATATATAATTTTCTAATGGAGCTTGAATTTAGCTTATTTATTTGACCCTTTTTAGTGCAGTTAATATTGGTACGAAATATTGGTGATAGTCATTCAAAAAGCAAGTTTTTAAATTTTTTTTTATTTTATTATTTTTAGAGAGGAAGAGAAAAGGGGTGAAGAAAACAGCAAAACAAAATTCTCATTTTTATTTATTTCTATCTTTCAATGAAATAAAATAAAGAAAACAATTTTTTTTTAGAAATATTTGCCTTGAATTTAAGCGTACTAAAACTACAAAAAAAACTTTAGAATCGCAGCTTGATATAAGGTTTTCAAAGCAATACAGAAGAAAAGTCGGACAGCCCGTCCCCGGATATGATGTGGTAAAGAGCGACGCCTTGAGTCGAGTGTATACTTTTCTGCCAAAGTCCGGTGCGAAAATCCGATGTTACCAATCACGTTTGGTCCGTACATATTCAACAACACATTAATTATTCTTGAAGATAAATGTGTGGCTATGATCGGTAAAACATTACTGCAACTCGGTCTATCTTCACCAGTATGAAACCAAGAAAATGAACTTTATTCAGATTACATACGAGAAAAGAACTGCAACGTCGAAGAGCTGAAAGCGTAATATCGCGGAAAAAATACAACTTCTAAATCAAGATCAGAAAAAGCATACAAAATTATCATGGATCAGGAAAAGAACCAACAAGGTAGTACCGTTTTTATTGATGGTTCGGGGGGGCAGAGATAAAACATTTTTAATCAACCTAATTCTAGCCGAAATCAGAGCTCGAGGAGAAGTTGCTCTTGCCATTGCATCTTCAGAAATTACGGCAACATTAATGGAAGGAGGAAGAACAACCCATTCTGCACTTAAGTTGCCACTAGACATCTCCAGACAGGAAAATCCTACCTGCAACATTAGTAAAACAAGTGGTCGGGCGCAAGTACTCAAGACATGCAAAATTATTGTATAGGATGAATGTACCATGGCTCACAAGAAAGCTCTCGAAGCCCTTGACGTGACTGTGAGGGATCTGAGAGGAAATAACAACCTTATGGGAGGAGTTCTGTGTCAGCGAAATGAATAATCAAATACTTTCCATATTACCGGGCGTAGTAAATGAATACAAGTCCATTGATAACGTAGTAAATGCTGATGAGGTAGTCAATTTTCCAACAGAGTTCCTAAATTCTCTTGATCCGACTGGATTACCGCCACATCGTCTTTTACTGAAACTGGGATCACCAATTATTTTAATACGGAACCTCGACCCACCATAACTTTGCAACGGTACAAGACTTTGTGTTAAAAAATTGCTGGCAAATGTAATTGAAGCGACTACTTTAACAGGGAACGGACAGGGTGAAGTCGTTTTCATCCCAAGGATACCACTTATTCCAAATGATCTCCCTTTTAATTTTAAGACGTTGCAATTTCCAGTTAAACTTGCGTTCTCGATTACGATAAACAAGGCACAGGGACAGCCTATTAAGTACTGCGGTGTGCATTTAAGTGTGAAGGCGAAACTAAAAACGTTGTTTATAATTAAGTTTTATCTTGAGAAAATTATTTAATCACCCGTCAATTTAATTAATTTATTATTTTGTATTTGTTCGTCTTTCCTTTTTTCTGTTCCTTTGGTTTTTCCTAATTGTCTTTGTCTTTTTTGGATTTCTATCTTTTTTTTCTAAATTTGGTTTTGTTTTCTTTATAGAATTTTGTACTTTTCTTTTTTGAACAAGGAAAAAAAATGCTATATGGATAAGCATTGATTAACTAAATTAAGAGTAACAAAAATTAAAATGTGAACTCCTAACATCTAGCATAAGTTTATGTAGCATTAGTTTTATACTGACATATAGAAATAAGTACTTAATGTTTGAATATTATAAAAATGCAAATGTTTATTATTAATACCTAAAAAAAGATTTATGCTAACATAAAAAACGGACCAAAATTTAGTTTTCAAAAAATACTTCTAATTAAAACCCCAAAATTCTAATTGAAATTTGTAAACAACGCCTAAGACGCCGGGTAACTCCGCTAGTATAATATAATTTGTTCTGTATTTTGATTAGGAAATCTTATTAGTATATTGGTGAAATGTTATGTATATAGAACCTATGTTAAAATTTTATTGCTAAATTTTTTTACTTTTTAATTAGAAATTTCAATTTAAAATTTCATCCCATGTAAGACATTTTAACATACAAAAACTTAAATTTTTGTTAAATAAATTATTAAACCGTATACCTACGTCTGAGGTATATCTATATGATTTCATTAGTTGTATTCCTTTTTCAATTTAAAATTATTTCAAAGTAATTTGAAATACTTCGAAAATGGAATGATTGCATTTTTTGAAAACAATTATTTTTTCATAAGAACAAAAATATAATATATACTAGAAGAAACCCCCGGGTACATACCCAGTCGATCAAAAGAAAGAAATTTTTCTGTGAACCGGCACAATAAAATGATTTTTAATTCAATTATACAGTTGACACGTTGAAAGTATCTGACAACAATATATAGAATAGTAATATTAATAGCAAACCACAAAAAATAAAAAATGTTCAAAATTTTAAGTTAATATTAATTTTAAAATAAAATAAAAAAATAACAGACAGCATTAAACTTTTTTTATAAGATTTAATTTTTTTTTGTTTTTTCTCGATGGAAGGTGAAAGCCTCGAAAAATACTAAGCGAACCGCGCACGTAGGTACTTAGCTATGTGGAACTCTAACCCACTAACACTACCGAAACCCTTTACCATAACTGATATTATTAACCCATTAATTGATTGTTCGCGTTAATTGGGAAAACGTGTGTTGGAACGTTATTAAAAAATAGTTTCCCATAATTTTATTAAACCATTAATCATATCTATGAGGTAGTACCGTTTCCCAATTATTATGAGTGAATTTTAAAATTCATCATATAGAAAACAATTGGATAAAATGCTCCAATGATCGTTCTAGATCGTTCTTGAACAGTTTATTGAATAAACCTAATATTTTACTGAAATATTCACAATTTAGCAAATGAATATATTTTATTTTTTTATTGAGGTACTTTAAATTTTAGTTTTCTATTTGCCGACAGATGGATTTTTATGTAGATTTTAATAAATACATAATTTTGCTCCTAGTTTTTTTTTAAAATAAATTGTCAGTTACAGTTTATAGTTAAAATGTCTTACATGGGATGATTCTAATTAAAATTTCTAATTAAAAAGTAAAAAAATTTAGCAATAAAATTTTAACAAAAAAATTAAATTTTAACTTAATTCCAAAAAGAACAATATTTGTTAAACTATAATGTTTTATCCATATAGATTAGAAATTGGATATTGCCATTTCTTTATATCCAATGCTTCTAAATCTTATACTAATAAATTTGGTTGGTATACACGTATTTTTTCAACACATTCAACAAATTTATTTGACTAAAAAACCAAAATTTTTTAAGGTATAGTTACAAAAACTATACAGTTGTTTTCTTTCTCAACTCCTACTTTTTCCAATGTCTAACCTTGTGTCCTATTTATGATAATAAAAAAGGCTAATTTAACGGGGAATAGTCAAAGTCTGAGAATAAATGACAATTCTGTCGTAGCTGGAGATAAATATATTCTGGGAATAAATTGTTTCCCTCATAGCTCCGATTAGGACTTCTGCGATTATTAAGATTAGGACTTCTGCGATAATTGATTTTAAATTTTTACCGGCTTCCACTGCAGAGGCCACGTTTGGTATTTAGGTTACTAAGTAAAATTATAATAACTTCAACTTTCAAATTAAGTTTATGTGGAAGCATTCCACTTGGACAGCAGCCATTTAAAAATCCCACGGGTTTTAATAAAAAAATTTTAATTAATAGAGAATCGAACTCACAAAAATTTGTGATATTAAAGCCTATATTAATAATATTATCCTACTAATTAATTTTTTTCCTACTAAAAGTGCAAAAACCAAATGCGATAAATAAAAAAAAATCTAAAAAGACTTTGCCTCAAAAGAAAATCGACAAAAATTTCTGATATTAAATAATGCTTTAACCAACCCAGCTAATATCTTATAAAAATTGTTTACCCAAAATATACACATAAAAAAAAATTGATTTTGATCGCCATGACCTGCATCATCACTGATTGATTGAATGAAAAAAAAAACGAAGCACACGACAAACCACGAAAAGTGTGACCTTCAAAATCGTGCTCTTGTGTATATCATTTTCTCTCTTGCTTTAATGGGGATAGCAAGTTTGAGAATTAAGCTCTAAATATTAATTAATTATTAAATACTTAGTTGTTAATTAAATTATATATATGACTTTTTAAATTACGTGAATAACTATGTAACAATAAAGTTGAAAGATTCGATCTGAACATTACCTGCGTGAATTGCAAAAACATATTTCATGGAAAGTGCGTCAAGATTGACAAAAGAGAAATTGAGTTCCTCTCAAAAAGTATCCTTGTAGCCAAACAAGTGCAGTAGCTGTATGAGTATTAGGCGAAAATCAGTAAATGAGATGCCTATTCCTCCAACAACTAGCAATGCTTCAATAATAACATATCAAAATTCAGCAATAACAACTCTCAATAACAACAACAACAGCAACAGTTCAACAAATCTCTCACCTATAAAACTCTCACCTATAAATATTCTCTCTTCAACAAACACCAATGACAATATTCCTGAGAATATTACATTACAAATGCTGTATAAAGAAATAATCAAAATTCAGCAAATAATAAATGCTGAATTAATGAGAAAAATAACTAACTTAGAAGAGAGGAATGATGTTCTCTCTAACAATGTTATTAAATTAGAATCACGCATTAATGTTTTAGAGCAGAGAATTAAATAATTCTGTTGACATTGTTGGTGTACAAGAAGTTGATAATATTAAAGAAAAAGTTATCAAAAGCGGAAGAAAAAGTTATCAAACTAATGACTGAAGGTGTTGGTGTTAACATTAATGCAAGTGATTTGGAGACTTGCTTTGTAAAAAAAATTAGGCAAGAAAATAAAGCAGCGACATTAAATATAATAAGTGTTAAATTTACTAATTCATCAACTAAGAGAATAATTCAAGAGAGAATACGTAAAAATAAAATTAGACTGAATGCAAATATTTTTGGAGATATAAGCAACAACAACAACAGGAAAATATTGTAAATGATGTTCTTACTGCTTTCAATAGATCATTACTCAAAAAGGCGAATTCATTTAAAACAGAGAATAAATGTAAGTACGTATGGGTACGTAATTCAAAAATTTTTATTAGAAAAAAAGAAGGTGATAAAGCTTTTAATATAAAAAGTGTAGAGGACTTGTTAAAAATTTAGTTCATTTGTATTTCTTTTTTTAAATCAATTTATGTTTAAAATTTTTATATGATTAATTCCATTATGGAAGATATTTATCCTCTTCATAGTCAAAATAATAATAGTTTTTCTTCTTCAACTTCTAATAATTTTAGTTGTTTGTGCATAGATCATAACAGTGATGACCTTCATTCAGGCTTTTCTGTGGTATACCAAAATCTCTCTCATCTTATTTCATGTGATCATTTACCTGATCTTATATTTTTATCTGAAATTTGGATATTTGATGATATTTGATTATGAAATTTCAGATTACATTTTCCAAACATTTTATCCAAACTATACATTTGCTGCTTTGCCACTTGTAATGATTCTTATTCAGCTGGTGGAGTTGCAGTATTTTACAGAAGTGACGTTGAATGTACAAAAACTAAATTTAGCTTAAATAGCGTTGATTCAAGTTGTTTAAATTGTTGTATTTCCGGTACACGTTATATTTTTGTTGATGTTTATAGATTTCATAAAGTCAGTGTTAATGAATTTTTGAAAGAATTTTCTGGGTTTCTAGAAAATTTAACATGTAAAAATACCATTCTTATAGGCGATTTCGGATAATTTCCTCTCTACGCTTTATTTCTTTAGTGTTTCAACCTACTCGGGAAACAGAGTGCTCACGGACTTGTATTGATCACATTTTTTTAAGACTACATAGAAATAATCCTATCAAATATAAAACTGCTATATTTGATCTTAAAATAACTGATCACGTTCTAACATCCATTCAGTTTTCTAAAGACATACCATCAATATATAATGTAATTCAAAAAATAAATTTTACTTCTTTGAAGGATGAACTAACTTTTGAGTCGTGGGATGAAGTATATAGTTCGCCGGATCCTTCTATCGCTTTCGATTTATTCCTTACTAAATTTAAAAGTCATATTTCAAATTGCAGGACAGTTATAAATCAAAACTCAAGCAAACTGAAACGACTAAAACCGTGGATGAGTCAGAAGTTACTGCGAAAAATTAAAAAAAAAAATCAAATTAGAATTCGTCTATTAAAACATCCAAATTGCACTAGACTCAAAGTGTATTACGAAAAACTATACCGTGAGTTGAAGCGTGATATTCCTAATTGTAGAGACAGTTATTATGAAAAAAATCTAACTGAGAATTCTGGAAACTCAAAGGAGGAGGAGGAGACAAAAGAGTGGAAGTTAGTAAATGAAATTCGTAATAGAATTATTGCAAATAGTCATATTGTCATAAAAAGTAGTAGTAAACTTGTTTCTGATCCTTTAGAATAGATGTTGCTAATTTATTTAATAATTACATTTCTACAATAACAAATTCACTATTAGATAATTCTCCTTATGTTGTGGCATCATGTAATTGTAGTAACTATATCGTTCCAGAATCATCTCAACAACAAAGTTTTTTCTTTCTTCCTTTTTCTTCGACAGAACTACACAAAATTATAATGTCTTTAAAATCTTCATCTTCTTCTTCCTTTGATAAAATTTCAAATAATATTCTAAAAAATGTCTCTTTTCAAATTGTTGATGTTCTATGTTATATTTTTAATTTCAGTATACAGAATGGTATTTTTCCACATGCTCTAAAAACAGCTGTTGTTATACCTATGCATAAAAAAGGAGATACTTTATTATTCAATAATTATAGGCCTATTTCCTTATTATCAGTTTTTTCAAAAATTTTTGAAAAAGGCATTAAGTTGAGAATCATAAAACATTTTAATAACATCAGCTTTTTCAGCGAATTTCAATATGGGCTTAGAAGTGGTAAATCCACTGAAGATGCATTATTAAAATTATGTAGTGAGCTCCACAAGTCCTTAAATGATTCTGAAATTCCGGATGCTTTATAGATATCACAAAAGCTTTTGACATGGTGGACCATACCTTATTATTAAACAAATTGTTTAAAGCTGGATTCAGAGGTTTTATTTTGGATTGGTTTAGTTCATACCTTAAAGAATAGTCAAAATTTCAAATGTATACAGTTCCGAAAAATTGATAAATATCGGAGTTCCTCAAGGCTCTCTACTTGGTCCAATACTTTTTTTAATTTTTGTCAATTCACTTTTTGCTCAAGCGTTTAAAGGAAAAATTACTGCTTTTACTGATGATACAGCTCTATTCTATTCAAATGTAAATTATTTTAATACTTTTACTGATATAAATTTTGATTTGGATATATTAAGGCAATGGTTCAAAATGCATAAACTAATAATAAGTAACAAAACAAAATTTATGTTTTTTAATCTGTCAGGAAAAGTATGTGAAAGTATTTCTGTAAAATATCACTAAATTAGAATTTAGTTTATGTAATTTATGTGTAAATGATGTGTCTGGTATTTCGTTTAATAAGAACCATAACTGCTCAGAAGATTGTTTTTATGTTGAGCGTGTGGATAACTTCAAATATTTAGGTATATCGTTAGATGCTAGACTAAACTGGAAAGATCACACGTTTTATCTAAAAAGATACCTGAATAAAGCAGTTAGGCAACTGTATCAAGTTTATATTGTCCTTTCTCTGTTTTAAAACTTTTTTACAATGGCTTGATTAAGTCTAAACTTCAATATGGTCTGTGTTGTTGGGGTGGTATCCATTATAATAAAATTGAGCCTTTGTTAATCAAACAAAAACATTGTATACGTATTATTTGTAAGGTCAGTCGTAGAATTCCCAGTTTTTATTTTTTCAAAAATCTAAAAATTCTTCCATTAAGACATCTATACTATTTTATGGTACTTAAACTATTTTTTTTTAAAATCGGGCTATAATGATTCGAGATTGTTGGTGGATCATAATTTGCGTGTAAATAATAGAAATGTTGTAAATCTACCCAAAGTTAAAAAACCTCATTTTCGTCACTTTTTTACTGTTACTGCACCTCAGCTGTTTAATAAGTTGCCTGAATCCTTTAAAACCGAGAGAATACAAATTATATTTATAAAACAAATAAAATCCTGGCTCTTTTCATTTTCTCATGCCCAAATTGAATCAATATTAATACTCATAATTTAAACTCACTTTTTATTTGTTTTCTTATTTCTTATTTTTTTTTTGTTATTTCTAATGGCTTTTATTCAGATTGTAATTCATTCTACTATTCTATGTTTTATTTTATTTTTATTAAAAACTTAAAATCTTTTTATATTTTACAATTAAATTAAATTAATTCTTCTTGAGTTAAATAAAACATTATATCAAATAATTCTACACTAATTTTATATTGTTTTTTCCCCATTAATAATTACACCTGTTATTGTAATAAAGTAAGACATTCGTCTCTTGCACTATGGCAATAGAATGTCTTTAACTATTTTATTCAGAACTTGAAGCTTAAAATTGACTATTCAAGGATATATTATGTACAAACTTTTTGATTTTTTTTATACTTTCTAATATGTATATATTTGTAGTTTTAATAATTGTATTAATCTTCTACTATATATATATATATACTTACATTTGTGAACAATTATTAATTCTTAGTTCATAATTCAAATGTTTGTTTTTTTTTTTAATAGTATATAAATTAAATGTTATTTAGTATAAGTAAAAATATAATCTGAATTATTTTAAATACTAATTTTTAATTTGAATTAATTATTAATTTGATTAAGGATACATTGTACAAAAAATGAATTTAATTTGTATGTATTCAAAATTTGTTACTAGCTTTCTAATTCTGTTGAAATAAAGACTATTTTTATTATTTGTTATTATTATATTTATTATTATAACATAGATAAAATAAAAATTGATTTTGATCGCCAAAGCCTGCATCATCGTCGATAGATTGAATGAAAAAAAAACGAACCACACGAAAAACCACGAAAAGTGTGCCTTCACTAATCGTGCTCTTGTGTATTATAATATAGATTAAAATCTACATAAAAATCAATTTGTCGGCAAATAGAAAACTAAAATTTAACGTACATCAATAAACAAATAAAATATATTCATTCGCTAGATTGTTAATGTTTCAGTAAAATATTAGGTTTATTCAAAAAACTGTTCAAGAACGATGTAGAAGGATCTAGAGTAAAAAAATTTGTTGTGTTAAGTAGTTTCCGTTAATTTAACTTTTTTGACCAAAAGTGCTCTGATCTTTGTTGAGTAGATTGTTTAAAATAGTTCTAAATTGATCCGAAATAGTTCCGAATTTTTTTGTGCAAAAATTTTGTAGGTATATCTTTTTTAATTTGAGCACCTGAATAGTCAAGTCAAGAAAATTTTAAACATTTGACATGTTTAATGTATCTGAAAACAATGTATAGAAAAATAATATTAATAGCAAACCACAAAAAAATAAAAATTGCTCAAAGTTTTAAGTTAATCCTTATAAAAATAACTCTTTTATTTATAAAATAAAAAAAAAGATATTAGATATAGAATGAAAATTAATTTATAAGAGTTTATCAGACATCAAATTCCAGTCATTCTTGCATATGCAATATCAATCAATAAATCACAAGGTCAAACATTTCCAAGAGTGGGAATTTATCTCCCTCAACCTACCTTCACTCGTGGTCAGCTCTACACAATCCACTATTTTTTTTAAAAACATTACAACACACGTTTTCCCAATTAACGCGAACAATCAATTAATTGGTTTATAATATCAGTTATGGTAAAAGGTTTCAGTGGTCTTTGTGGGTTAAAGTTCCACATTGCTAAATGCGCGGTCTGCTTAGTATTTGTCGAGGCTTTCACCTTCCCTCGAGAAATAAAAAAATAATAAAAACAAATCAAATCTTACAAAAAAAGTTTAAAGCAATCTGAAATTTTTTTTATTTTATTTTGAACAGTTTTTATTTTTTGGAGGTTCTGTATTAATATTACTATTCAATATATTGTTGTCAGATACTTTCAACGTGTCAAATGTTTAATTTTAATTTGCCGTTTCCCAGAAAAATTTCTTTCTTTTGCTCGGCCGTGTATGTACCCGGGGGTTTCTTCTAGTTATTATATATTATATAAAGTTTAGATAACACGATCGTGTTGGTTGAGTTTTTAGTTCATAATTTTAACTTTAAAGTCATATTTATATACTATAAATAAAAAAAATAAATAAAAATAAATAAAAAATAAATAAAAAAACTACCGCAAAATCGGTTGCGAAATTTTATTAGAAATTCGTATAATCAATAACAGGTGGCATTATTATTGTTCATTTGACAATCAACAACGTTTACAAATAAGATCTAACTATTTGTCTTAAATAAATTAGTATTAATTGATCTATCTATTATCTTAAATAAACTATTTAAAAATAAAATAAATCGTTAGTAATATTATTATATATTTAATAAAAAATTTAACGAAAATTTTGTATTTTTCTTTTAAGAAAACATTTTTTTTCCGTGTAAAGTCTTTTTTGACTATCTCCACCAACCAAAATTTTTTTTGGTTACTTTTTTAGCATTTTGAGACCAAAATAACCAAGTATATAAATTTTGAGTTCGATTAAGGGATTTTAATTTTCTGGGTCTCAAAGCGATAAATTAAATATAAGAATTGGCAACACTTTTTTATAGCAAATTAATGAAATTCGATTTTTAAGAGAGTTATTGGTTCTGAAATTCAGAATAGTCCTTCAAATATCTCTCCTACAGCTGTTAGTGAGCAGAATAATTTAATAAATGAAATAATTAAACAATTTATCAATTTAAAAAACACTGATACGATAAATAATATAATTTTCCCTAATTTTAATGATAATATTCAATTAGCAATCAAAACAAAAAGAATTTTTTAGCCACTTCTGAAGATGTAATTTCTTTTAGAAACCGTAATAACAAAAAATCAGTAGGTCCGATCAATATGCATGAATATTGTACTAAAAATTTTACTTTCTCTACACTGACTTTGGTATGAGCGGAATCTCTCCAGTTGATGATTTGAAGTTTTTTCATATATTCCGATACTTCATCTCTCCAAACGAAGGTTTGGCCTCCCTAAACGACGCGCTCCCTGGGTCTTGGATTCGAAGAGTTTCCTAGCTGGAGCATTTTCATCCATATGCTCTATATGGCGTAGCCAATGAAGACGTCTTATCCTAACTTTTTTTTGGCTAGGTTCATGTCTGCAAATATTTCTAGATTGATATTTTTATTTTGTATTTGATTAGAAACTAATTAAAAGGTAATGATAATTCAAACTAACTAAATATTACGAATAACAAAATCAGGTTTCATCCCTCCAGAAGCATTTCTTTAAGTTGATCAAAATAATTATGTACAATCCAGTTATGGCAATGTCCCCATAATTTTTCATACCTTAAGACGAAGATACTTCCCATTAGAAATTTATTTGACTACATCATTTTAAAAATGTTTTTTATGAATTTTGGATATTTAGATGTTAGATATAGTAATAGGTATAACTTGAGCGTTAATTACCGTAATTTGGTTCATGTTCCATGTTGTCGGAAAAGCAATTTTTGTCGTTTCTATGATATTGTAGCACCTAGAATTTTTAATAAACTTGCTGATCACATCAGGCAAATTAGAATTTTATCGATAATTTTAAAATTATTGAAAGCTTGACTTTTGGAAATTAATTTTGGTAGAAGTAAGGAGTTATAAAGAGTAGTTGTTAAGCTGAGTAAGATTTTTGAATTTCTTGCTATTTATATATGGTGTCTATTTTCATAATTAGCTTAAATGAACATATTTACTTGATTTTGTACTGCATAAAATTATTTTAAATTTTGCATTTTTTATTTTCTCTTTGTATTTAAATTTAAATTTTTGTTTTGCACTTTCCCCACTATTGTTATTTGTTGATTTTTTTAAAGAAATAAGCATTATTCGATTCTTCCTTTGTGCAACAGAATGGTGGTTAATTATTTTTATTTTCTCTATTAATTAATACTAAATAAATTTGTATTGTACAGATACAATTTTGAATTAATATAACTTTTAGCTATAAAATGAAATCATTATATACCTACTTAATCAAATTATATTATGTCATAGATTAAGATTCTATTCCTATTCTTTTAAAAAGGAATTGAACGAACATTTATTGGCACCTGACTATTTATTTTCGATTATTAGAATTGCATGATCTTAACAAAAGCTTAATTGGGAAATTTTCTTACGTTTCTGTTTAGTTTTTTATATTATATTATATTGTATTAATAATTTTTTCTTTACTGTAATTCTTTGTATATTTTTTTTTGTTGTACTTTTAAAATTTTTAAAATTAAAGCTGAATTTTTTAAATTGTTAGTTATAAATTTGAAATTTTTATGAATAATGTTTCAACAATGCTAATCAGGCGATGAAACACCTTATGTATTATATCTATAAATAAAGTAAAAATAAGAAAAAAAAAGAAGAAAATACTGAAAATAAAAATATTGAATTGAACAAAAAAAAAAAAAATTAAACTAATCACTATTAAAAAACTGTATTATTATCAAAAAAGCAATGAAAAGTAAGACACACAAAAACAGTATTACTGTCAAAAAAATCTTATATATAATAAAAGAAAGTTGTATGCTTGTAACCATTTTCCAAAAGAACTACTGCACCAATTTTGAAAAAATTTATATATAAGCTTTATGGCTTATGAGAATGGTTTATGTCAAGTTTGGACCCGCAAATGGCCCTAGAAGCAGAGTTCAATTTATATACGTAATTTTATTTTAGAAGAATATTACGTCATTATGCTAAATTTAATGTATAGTCAAATAAAATTATAGATTAATTGAAACCAGTTTTTAAACTAAAATTTCGCATAAGCATGTGCACTTTCTACACAATAATTATTATTTTTTATTATTTTATATTCATATGCATAATATTTTTTTTTTATATTGTTCATGTGTTTTGCTTGAAAAATAGAAAATGAATAGGTACCTAAATATTATTTGTTTTTTTCTGTCTTTATATTTTTGTTTAAAGATTTGTTGACAGATTTAATAATGATAATAATAAGGCTCTAATAATATTTAGTTAAATGCAATAAAAAATGTACATCTCATGGATTATGACTAAAAGTAAAAAAAACCTTCCTTTTTTGAAGGCTATAACAAATTTTTGGTAGCAAAGTTAAGTGTACCAATAACAATAAGGGGATAATTAATTAACTTCAAGCTGTTTTAAAAAATTCTTTGTGTCATAACATCTGAGCTCCAAGATAAAAGAATATGATAGCTAAAATTTTTTTACGAAATAGGAATGAAATGAACTTTCTAATATGATTATTTTTGATAATCACAATTTACTATCAGAAAAATATTAATGACCTTATTAATCAGGTAAAATAAAATTCGTAAAATTACAAGGGAAATATTCGAATATTTTCGACAATTAAACAAAAATTTTACTTTAACGCTAGAAAACAAGTTTTTATAAAAACTAGGTAAAATAAGTAATTTTATTAATAATAATTGAATATTTAACGTCCAAAACCAATACTAATTATATCGATCCTTGCATTTAATTATAAAATAATTTATTAACTTTATGATTTTTAAGACATAACATTTCTAATACGCATTTCAATAATTCTTTTTTATTTTTATTTATGTGCGAATAATCTTTAGCCGTTTTTTATAACACCAAAACCTGAAAGATATTAATAAAAGACCATTCATTGAACATTTATTTGTACTTAAGAGGTTATTGTAATAGAAAAAAGTAATTTTAAAAATTCGCCTTCTGTAATTTTTTACCTGTTTCGGTATAGTTAGAACATTTTCAAGTTTCCTTTATTATGAATATGTAGATTGCAAATCAATTTTAAAATTAGTAAATATTTAATGAAGTATTTCGGTTGCAAAATCTAAACATTCATAATCATTTTTTTTTATAACCTATAATAAATAGCTTATTATTATAATAAAAAATTACCACATAAGTTTGAATATATTGAATTTTTTTTATTAGTTCTTATTATTACTGCAAAATCAGGTACTGCATAATAGTTTAAAAGGGTTGCAAAAATTAGTAAATTTTATAAATTGTAATTTTAGTACAATAATTGGCGGAATCTTTTTTGGTAGGTACAGTAAAAATGACAAAATGTCGGTGTTTGTAAAAAATTATGAAAATGAGTAAAGTAAATGGAAATCGCGTTTGTTTTGCTTTTTAATTATAAACTAAACATAAATAAAGTTTTTAACTATAAACTCTAAAATAATAAAACTTATCGACTCGACTAAATAGGACGATTTTAGATTTCTTTCCTCAGTCGAGTACCAAACACTGAAGAAGTCTGCAAGTAGTAGACGAAATACGCGTATTTGTATGATAAGCATATCAGTAAAATTTAAAGGAAAATATTCAACTATTTTCACTATTATCCCGAAACATGTATACCATATTTTTACCATTTAGTATATTACAGTTAATTTTTTCTTTCGTTTTATTTGCGAAATTTAATTTATTAAAAAAAAATAAAAAATACATAGCACAATAATATATAATTATGATAACCATGGTACATATATTTTATAATATACATATTTATCATTCATTCTTATGAGAACCACAGGATAAGTTTTTTTTTTGCTTTTGATATTTTTAATAATAATTATAAAAGTTAGCACAAATATAAAAAAAACACTTAAAACACAAAAACTTATAAATGAAAAACTTAATCACATTCTTGAGGCCCATTTGTCACCTGTAGTTACTCTGCTATTTTTACGGGCTTGTTGTTGATTACTAGTACTTTTTTTATTTGATTTGCTACCAAAACCACCGTCACGAGAACGCGAACTATTCATAATTGATAATTATAATGTGTGATGTTAAGATATTTTATTTAAAAATCAACAAACACAAGCTACACAAAAAAGATTTAATTTAATTTTGGTTTTTTAGATTTTTCAAAATTTTAATTTCCGTTTCGTTGTTTATAATAATTTTATTAAATTAAATGTTTTTTGTTTTTTAATTATTATTATAATCGTTATTATATTGATTTTATCTTTAGTAAAAATATATTTTTACATGATAAAAAATAATTAATAAATAATATATATTTATATATACTTTTTTGTTTATGATTTAAACAAAAACAAAAACCAAAAAAAAAGAACAAAAAAAAATAAAAGCGCGATTTTTTAAATATATAAAAAAAAAGTTTATTCTCTAAAAAGAGCACCACATCGCGTTATGATTCAATAATTAAAATTTTAAATTTTTTTAAACATATTTTTTATGCTTTTAATTTTTTTTTGTTTTTGTTTTAACACTATCTACATCGAACAATGTAGCCAAGTTTTTCTTTTTTTAAGTAAAAAAAAAATTAATAAAAATTATTCTTTTAATTTGAGAAGAGTTCCGAAAATCTTTCGTATTTAATTGTCTGAAAATTTTGATCAAATAAACTTTTAAAAATGTAATAATAAACATTTTTGGGTGTTCCGACAAACGAAAATATAATTTATAAACGTTCCGTGCGTTTATGTGTATAAAATATATTTTTTTTTCTTTATTATTAAATTCAAAAAAACATAAAAGATCAATTTGTTACATACGTAATTTATATCTAAAACCACTCAAATAGCGTTTTTTTTGGGTAATTTCCAATTTGGGTAATTTAAACTAATTTTAATTTAAATAATAAAATCATTGCTCTCTTAATTTTCATCTTGTGTTACCAATTATAATTTTTTTATAATTTTAATTATTAAAAAGTGTAAATTAAAACTGTAACAAAAAATTACTTACTTGTAATTTTTACTTAATATATTATGTACTTAACGGCGAATTTTGAGAAAGAAGTAAAAAAAAATAAAAAATAAAATAAGGCAGCGTTTACACATCGATATTCTTCAATATTTATTGACAATTATAGACTGAAGAGAGAGACATTTCTGTTTACACATCAGTTTTTAAACAATCAAACTAATTGTCAGTTTTTTCGTATATATTCACCAAAACTAATATAAGAATAATTTAAACTTTTTTAATCAAGTACCCTGTGAATATAAAACAAATGTAAAATCAAAAAAAAAAATAAAAAATGTACGTATGAAAGTTGATTAGTTTTTCATTATTCGCCATATTTAATTTAGTCTCTCTCAATATATATTGAAGAAAATAGGATATTTTCTATTTTTTTCTTCAATATATATTGATACCAATATGTGTTTACACAATAGTATTTCTTCAATTGCCCCACAAATTACGTTTTTTCCTCGTTCCGGAAATGAGCTCGAATTCCATCTGAAGTTTCACTGAAATTAAGACCTTCACTTCTGCGTCTTAACCAAATAAGTGGAGAACATATGTAAATACCAAAATATTTCACAAAATTAATACTGATTCAAGAACCTTACATTATCAAGAACACAGTGGCCGGTCTTTCACTGGAAGGCTGAAACACTCTGTACAACACGGGTCTTGGTAAAGTTTGGGCATGCATAGTCGCGAATTCAATGAACCCTCTATTACCGATCATAGACACATTGATATCTCCTTAGAGGTTGATCCCCATAAGGTCTTTAGAGATATTAAAAGATCCAACTGGCAAGAATTTCAAGATATGATGACTAAGGATGCGAATTCAATCAGCAGGTCTTTGCAATAGACAAATCGGTTGAAAAACTGAGAAAATCTGTTATTGGACACTTTCGAGGCATCTTTGCTGGTCACCAGAAAACCGAGAATCAAAAACTGCTTGGTGGAACAAAGATCTGGAGCAGCTAAAAAGGAAGGCCAAAACAACTCATGAATAGAGCCTTAAAAACTCATGAAGCAGATAATTGGAAATCCTATAGCGAATCTACCAGAGAATACAATGGATTTATCCGAAATCAAAGAAACAAAAGCTCTGTGAAGGGATATAAGATATTGCAGATGGAACGATTTTGCTTAAAACCCTGAAGGATCCAGGTATCAAGGTTACACAATCTGCAAACATCATCCGAAAGAAGAAACATATTCCACTTTCCGGGAAGTAGACAAGAAGACTCACCTCTAGAAGATACTATCCAGGAAGTCACCGTACCAAACCGTTCGCATTGGTCTATGGCAAAATAGTATGGCCTAAGGTCTTACACTGGGCTATCATCTCTCTCAAACAATACAAAGTTCTGGGCCGGATGGAATCTGGTCTATTATGCTTCAAAAGTTCAAAAGTGCAGGCATAGTAATACGAATAGTAATTGTAATAGTAATGGTAGTAAATTAAAATAATAATAACTGTAGTATAAAATTATAATCAATTAAAATTAGGAGAATCCTTGTAAAGTATCAAAAAATGTTATTATTATTCTTTTAAAAACAAACGTGCTGTTGCTTGGAGTCAATTAGCGAGAAATCTATTTCAAGTAATCTATTTCGACATCTCAAGGTCCAAAATAAACTTTATTGAATTCAATTCTATCATTTTTAGAACAGCAATTACAGTTTTCCTTGTGTGGAGCTATTTGAACTGATCAGGAAAGATGTTTAATAACATGCGTTTAATGTTGACAGGGCTATCCTCCATATTGTGTTACTGTTAAAGTTACGTCTATTATTTTTTATCAGTATTCTTAAAATTTATCATCTGTGTATAGTTGTCCTTTTAAATTATGAGATGATGTTAAAAAGATTTGGTCCCAAAATCGAACCTTGGGGTACATTTTTTTCCAATTATTAACAAACGATTGGATGGCGGCGACTCAAAATAGGATTAGACAACTCAAAAATGGATATGACAGTAGTCCACACAGTTAAAAGATTTCTGCAAATTCGAAGTATACATACCACATATTTTCCATCATCCCAATCTTTAGTTATAAAATGAAATTATATTAGTCTCTTAAACGTTCCAGTGTAATTTTAAAACAATATTAGTGTCTTAATAACTTAAGGGTAACTTATGGTAATCGATATCGCTTATTATGCAGTTTTCATATTTCGGAGCAAACTCTCTCAATAATTTTTTACTTCCCTGTTTTGCTTCATTGTTCTTTTCTGGAGTTCTACTAAGTAACACGCTGGGTGGCGCAGTTGATAGAATCTCGTTCAATTCTCGAAGAAGGCAAAAAAATGTCTTTGTGTAAAAGCAGTTATGGTGTTCATACCATAGGTTTAGAATTATGTAAAAAAAAAGAAAAAAAAGTTGTTACTTTCTAAAGTCTGAGGCTGCATTTTTTTGTTTCGGAATATTTAATGCAGATATATCAACCTTTTCTATCTTTTTTATTGTGTTTAAACCTTAAACCTTCTTTTTTTTTATATTAAAGACAAAACTTAGACTTAGAACCTTTGAAAACTTAGGTACTGTTGACTACTTAAAAAAGGTAAGGATAAATAAAGGAAAGGAAAGAAAAATGAAGAAGAAAAGTTTTGTGGGAAAGAGCGAACAACGTTGTTATTATAACATAATATTTGTTTTCACTACAGTAACAAAATCAACAATACTACACCTTCAACAATACTTATATTAAAATTATTCCTTTGTAGACACTATTACGGGTTTTTTATATGGAGTATAAACAAACACGTCCCTTGCTATAGCGGTATTCTTGAAATAAAGATATTGTGATATTATTAAATACAACCACGTTGAGTATCTGATGACAACTGACTTTATTGATATGCTAATTACAACTTATACTTATATACCATATGTGATATGTGTAAGAGCGAGACTAGTATGTTATTACATCTTCTCCTTTTAAGATATTTAAAACATTTCATCTATGGATATACTTTTGTCGTTTTTATTACTATTGTCTTTAAATTTTTTATGTTTTGAATGTGAACTATTACGACGATATACTTTTTTTTAGATTTTTTTTTTTTCACAACTGTTGACGAATTTTTGTGCTAACAAATTTTGAGAAATTGGCAATTTTGCTTTTAATAATCTATTGAACAACATTTGTGACGGAGCTAAGTTTATATTTTGCACAAACGTATTCCTGTATTCCATAAGTTTTACATATCTTTCTTCAAAATTATTTGATTTCTTCAATATATTTTTCGCAATTTGTACGGCTCTCAGTCATACCATTTGCTTTCGGATATAGTGGATCTAATGCAGAAATCCCATTTTCTGGCGAAGTTTGTACAAGCAATTATCAACCTGGGTATATCGAATTGCGAAAAGATTTCAATCCAGTGTTTTATAATTTCTGATGATGTCTTATTTTTTGGTTCCTTAAGTTCAATCCATTTGCTAAAATAATCTGCAACGACCAAATAATCTTTATCTTGGTAACTTGCTATATCACAACTTAATTTTTGGAAAGGTCCTAAAGGTATCTCTTAGTCAATTATTGGTTCTTTTATATTATTTTTAGAAAATTGGTCACATATACTACAATTGAAAACTTTATTTTCTATAACTTTGTTTATATTTTTCCAGTAAAAAATCGTTTTGGCTGTTTTTGAGTTTTGCTTATACCCATGTGTGACTCATGTAACAACTCTAACATTTCTTGTTGCATAATGTTCGGTGTCATGATTCTATCAGGGTAATACAAAATTCCCTCATTTGCGGTTATGTCATTTTTCTTATTTTTTAAATAAACCATATTTCATCACCTACTTTCGTTTTATCATTGGGCCAACCCTTGTTGTAATAGAAAATTAGTTGACTCAATATTTCATCTTTTTCAGTTTTCTCAATAATCTTATTTTTTTTCGACAAAATTGACAAAACTGATTCTTAAAATATTTTCTCTTCTTCAGTATCTTTTATTTTTAAGCTATCCCTGGATAGGTAATCTTCAATGTACATATATTTTCCAGGTTTCATCTTTAAGGTTCCATCTTTAAGCTATAATTCAAGAGACGTAAACGCATTCGTTGTAATTTTCCTGAAGATATTTTATGAATTTCTTTTTCCATTAATGCTACTAAAGGCTTGTGATCCGTTTTTACAACTATTTCCCTACCATATATAAAATGATGAAATTTTACAGCTAAAGATAATGGCAAGTAGTTCTTTTTCTACCTGGGCATATGTTTACTCTGTTGCTGTCATACTACGTGATGCATACGCTACTGGTAAGTTATCTTGCATTAAACAAGTTCCTAAACCATTTTGCGAAGCATCTGTGTGTATTACTATCATTTTCTTATCGTCAAAAGGTTTTAGTACCACGGGACTCATTAAGGTTTCTTTAATTTTTTGTACCGTATTCGTATGGACTTTTTCCCAAGAGAAAATTGTATTTTTCTTTATTAATTCACTTGGAAGCTGCTATGACAGATAAGTTTGGGATAAAGGTTCTAACATTTTTTTTTTTTTTTATATTATAGCCAAAACTTAGATTTTGAACCTTTTAGCACTTGCGTACCGTTGACCATTTGAAAAAGGAAAGAATAGTTAAAGGAAAGGAAAGAAAAAGGAAGAAGAAAAGTTTTGTGGGAAAGAGCGAACAATGTTGTTAATATTCGTCTTAAATCTCTGCAAATCATAAATAAAAAATCCTTCTCTCATTGGGAATGCTTCGATTGGGACGCGATTCCACAATCGAGATGTTCTTACTATAAAAGAATTTCCATAGCCGGACTTAAACCATCTCGGAATTTCCACTGTGAAAGGGTGTGCACTTGATGCCTCTCGTGTTATGCGACAGAATTGCTTGAGAGGAGGAAGAAGTGACTTTAATTCCTCGGAACCAACACCAAGTAGATATCTATAAAATAGAGAAAGTGCTCCAACAATACGACGATGACCAAGTGGTATAAGGGATGAGGTCACGTTTATGTCGCCTATAAGACGAATGGCGCGGTTTTGAACTTTGTCCAAAAAATTTAAAGCAGTTTTTGGTGCACCTACCCATAAATGTGAGTTATACTCGAACTTGGGTCGTATATATGCTTTATAGATTTTTAAGAGGTCTCGAGATGAAAAATAAGCTTTGCAACGACTTAAAAAGCCCAAACATTTGGCGGCGCTTTTCGCAAAATCAAAAATATGCTCATTCCAGTGCATATTTTGATTCACTCGCATCCCGAGAATGTTCAAGTCTTTGACTCGCTGAATAACTTCATTTTGAAGCCGGACAATTGGTTCGAATGTTGTTAGCTTGTTACTAACAAGACAGCTTTGAGTTTTTGAAGTGTTAAACTCGACTCTGTTTGCTCTACCCCAGTCGACAATTTTGGCTAGGTCGTGATTGAGTGCACCAGCCATCATTGTTCTTTTGGAGTTGACTGCTGAAGCTGTATCATTATTTGTTTTAAGAAAATCATATGATGCTACTAGAGTGCTGTCATCAGCAAAACTATGGATTGGATTGAAAGTTAATTTGAGAAGGTCATTAATGAAAATGAGAAATAGGGTGGGTGAAAGGACGGAGCCTTGTGGAACACCAGCACTGATTTGAAGTTGGTCGGAAAAACTACCGTCAACTGAAACTATGATAGATCGATTTAAGAGAAAGCTTTCAATCCATTTAGAAAAGGTTGGACCGAGGCCTACAGCATTGCATTTTGCTATAAGAGCAGAATGCCAGACTCGATCAAAAGCCTTAGATATATCCAGACTACAACAGCAGCTTCACCAGATTGATGAAGACTGGTGTTAAGCTTTTCGCAGAGGCATGTCATGAGATCACCGGTGGAACGCTGAGCTCGAAAGCTGTATTGACTATCATGAATTGTACCTCTACTATCAAGATATTTCTTCAACTTTTGATTGATTAAGATTTCCATCGTTTTGGAAATAATGGAAGTAATAGCTATGGGCCTATAGTTCGAAGGAATGCTTTTGTCACCTTTTTAGGAATAGGATAAACTTGGGCAACTTTCCAATAGGACGGGTAAGTTCCTGAAGAAAAGGACAAATAGAATGCGCAGAGGTTTAGAAATGGCGAAGGCAATGTGTCGCAACACAATCGCAGGTATACCATCGGGACCGGTAGATTTTTTTATATCAAGATTCTTCAAGACTTTTACTACAGCTCTTGTTCTGAAGTAAATCCTTCCTATCAAAAAATTAACAACAGGCATTGTTGGCGGATTTTGGGCTGTATTAGGGAGTGTGGAATTGGCTGCAAATAATTTTGCAAAAAGTTTAGCTTTTCCAACAGAATCTGATATAATTGTACTATTATCAATCATAGGTGGAAATGAAGATTTGCAAAAATTTTGCACAACGCTTCTAGCAAAGGCTAACATAATTAATTATTCCTAGAAACTTTTGCAACTCTTTTTTATTTATTGGGTTTTTTAAATTTTTTATAGCTTTACTTCTTTCTTCACTCGGTGAAATTCCTTTGCTTGATATTTTATGTCCTAAATGATCGATTTTTTCTAATTTGTACTGAAATTTGTTTTTACTAAATTTTATTCCTAATTGCTTTGCTCTTTTTAGCACCTGGTCAAAGGTCCCATCATGTTCCTCTTCTGTTTTCCCAAACACTAGAAAGTCATCTATATAAATTATAACATTCGTAATGTTTGCAAAGTTTTCTTGGTTTTTCTTTTCAAAAATTTCTGGTGCCGTACTTAACACAAATGGTAATCTATTAAATTGATATGTACTAAAAGGAGTACCAAATGTGCATAATTTTCTCATGAGCTATTTTCCATGAGGGTGTATATACTACCAGAACATATAATAACAGAAACATATGATTTGTGGAAAAGTTTGCTCAGCGGTTTGGCTAGGGTGTTTGCACAATTTTTTAGTACTAATGGAGGGATGTTGTCAGGCCCGGTAGATTTGTTGGAATTTAGATCCTTTAGAACTTTTGCAACAACTCGAGGACGGAGGTAAACTCTTTTAAGTGAGCATTCAGTTGGTTCAAAGGCAGGTGGAGTTGCTGTTGTTGCTGGTAATGTAGAGTTTGCTGCGAAAATTTTTGCAAGCAAGTCTGCCTTGAGTTCGGGATCTGAAATAACAGCATTGTTATCAATCAGCGGAGGTGTTGCTGATGATGAAAAGTTTTGTTTGACTATTTTAGCAAACGACCAAAAATTTTTACTACTTTTTGGGTCTTATCTTAGGCGACTATCATATTGGAATTTTTGCTGCTTTAATACTCGTTTACAGCTTTTACTAGCCTGTTTATAAGCTATCCGGTTGCTTTCACTCGGTATGTTCTTGTAGGAGTAGAAAGCTTTCTTTTTGCTTTTGACTGCTTGTTTACATATGTTATTGAACCAATTATATTTTTGAGTTGGTTTAGCACTCTTAAGTTTACTCGGAATGAAAAGCTGCATTCCGAAAACTTTAGTACCAGTTAATGCATTTGCAGTGAGATTAACATTTCTGTCACGAAAGATAATATTCCAATCAAAATTTTTGAAGAAACTGCTTAAACCATACCATAGAGGTAGAATTAGAAGCTATGAAGCGCGAGTTAATAAGGCAGTGGTCAGAATTGCCTATAGGACTATTTACAGAAATGCTATATTTTTCCGGATGTGATGTTAGAAATAAGTCCAGAGTATAAGCACTATGGGTTGAACAATCTGGAATACGAGTAGGTTCTTTTACCAATTGGGTTAATTGGTGAAGGGAGCTGAAAAATATCTACCTTCTGACGTAGTTTGTGCTGAGTATTGAAGCCAATTTTTGTTGTGGACATTAAAATCACCCGCAATTATGATTTCTGTTTGAGGATAGTCCTGAAGAATGCTATTAATAGAATCTGATAATTTATCAAATTCTATAGTAGAGTCATTGTTCGAAATATTTGGACTTCTATACAAAAAACAAAAGTGTATGATATGGCATAGTATAAAAAATTTTACCCAAATGTAGTTGAATTCCGGATTGGAGCTATTATTATATTTATTCAGAATTTGGTAAGCCACATCATTGCGGATATACAAGGCAATCCCTCTACGAAGGCTAAAAAAAGACTCAAGTTTGTAACCCGTTACGCTAAACCTGTTAGCGTTTGCGTTTGCAAACACTTGAATTTCATTCACAGCTAATACAGCTGGATTTTCAGTGGAAAGATGAACGTAAACTCCGAAATAATTTGATTCTAAGCCTCTTATATTTGCAAAATCAAGATGGAATTGTTCTTGCATAAATGTACTTAGAAGCGATCAAGGATAAGTGAAACAAAAGAAGAGAACGGCAAGAATAAATAAATAAAGTAAGTTAAATAAATAAAAAAAAATATAAAAAGATGAATAGATACAAACGATACATAACACACATGCTGCCTTAATAATTGCATTGAACCCGACTTGAGTCATTCCTACGTACAATAGTATATGCACCTTATGCTACGCAGCAACAACGAAAATCGAATTCAATACAATATTACAGACGCAAACATTTACTGTAAAATTTAAAATTTAAGTTTACATTGTTGTTGTTAATTTTTGTTAATTTAATATTTAGTATTTATATATTTTGATAGTATTTTAAGAGAAAGAGAAAGTAATTATATTTAATTTATTAGTATTAATAATAAAGAGAGATGTTAATGTAAATATTAGTAACTAATTAATAGGTGTTGGTGCTTATCTTCATTATAATGGCTGATGGCGTCTTTTTGTATTATCTTGTAATTTATTTTAATTATTATATTTTCATTTAATTTCGGCGCGTATTTGGTCGTTAGTGTTTTAAAATATTGATTTATTGATTAATTTTTTTTTTTTTTTTTTGCTTAAAATTTTGTAGTTTTATTTTTATGTTCCAATTATTATTAAATAAACTTAATTTGTGTTTTGATTTTTATTTTTTTATGTAATGTTTTTTTTTTTTTGTACTTTAATTTCACTTAACACCGAATTAATTAGACACTTTTTTTTTTTTTTTTAATTATTGAATATTGATTTATTGTATAGTTTTAGTTTAAGTTTACAAAATTAAAAAGAACTTTTGAAGAATAAATTTCTTTTGCGTCTGTACCGGCTGAGTGATCATTAGTGGTCAATAAGCTAATTCATTAGCTTATTACAAATGCTATTTATACGATATCGGTAATGGTTGTATTTCTTTATTTTTGAAAGAGTATATCTATGTGTATATTTTCATGCCACTAACACAGTTGGTTTTTGAAATATTCCTGATTGGTTGTTCCTAGGTTTCTTACTGGGGTCGATTGGAAGCGTAGTTTGAAGAAAAGGGAAAAAGATATAGTAATTTTCACTGATGGATCGAAAATGAACTGCGGAGTACGTGGTTCAGGCACTTTCTCAGAAGATCTAAAAATATTAAAGTTTGATAGTCTCCCAAAATGTACTAGTGTCTTTCAAGCAGAGCTACTTGCAATTAGGAAGCCCTTAAAATCTTTAATCACATATATACAACCAAAACAAAAGTCATCATCTTCACTATGAATGCCGCTATCAAAGCCGCTATCAAAGCTAGGGTGCCGGACACTATCTGCTCTAAGCTGGTGCAAAAATGCCGAAACGAAATTGAAAGCGTATATAGCTGTTTTTCGATCTCTCTAGTCTGGGGTCCTGGTCACAGTAACATAGATAGGAATGAGAGATATGATGAGGCCAATGGGGAGCACATTCACTTTCCAATGAGAGTCGCCAAGAAGTGCATCCCTTTATACTCCGGCCAGAGCGAATGAATGGTGGCATAACCTAAATACCTGTGCTACCTCGAGAAAAAAAAACGGAATGGCTCTAGTACTGAATCCCTGGGAGGAGTAAAGAACGATCCCCTATAACAACCAATAACAAAACCTAGGTACTCGTGGTATCAAAAAGGTACAATTAAAGCAACTTAAATGCCACTTCTACCTACCTATAACTAAATTTAAAAAACCTTTACCCACACCCCAAAAAGTGTCCGTTATATCTTCAATACATTATGTTTTTCTGACGTTGGGAAGTTCTATGTAAGCCCATATCCTCAAGTCGAAAATTAATAAAAATCTACATATAGCTTTTCGTAACTATTTCCACTTCATTGTTAATTTGAAATTCTTTTATTCTTTTTTTTTTGTGTAATTTTTAATTTAAAAAAAAAATAAAAATGTGAGAAGATATAGAATTCAAACAACACGTTAAATTATTTCATACACATCATCACATATTATTCAGTATAATGTATTTCACCACTCAATATGTTTATTTATAAAACATAAAAAAAACACGATAAAACAATAAAAAACAAAAAATTATTTTTCTCTTTTCTTTTTAAAAAAAAATCTAGAAAACTAAAAAAGACAATTCTGAATGAACTTGAAGTAATATCATTCGAAATCATCTTATTCTTTCTTGTTCTTGTTTTACTGACCTGACCTAATGCTCATCAATTAATAAATGTTCCAGTTTATGCCAATAAATTTCATCTTATGTGTAGTCACATTATTAATTAACTGTAGTATAAATATAAGCTCGTTAAGATCATTATCAAAATTTAACCTAATATGGAATGGGTCTGTAAAATAATGATGCAAATCACTACAAAAACATAGGAAATATTCTGTATAGCAAAAATTCAATACAAATAATCTAATTTTTTTAGTTAAACAGTAAAAAATTCTGTAGCTCCAGATCCAGCCAAGGCAACCTTCGAATCCATACCGAAGTTACAAGACATTCGGGCAGATCAGACCTTCGTTGGAGAGACGAAATATCGGCAGAGATGAAACAATCTCTTATCTTCAAAATGGAGAAAAGTTGCCCCAAGCCGACAAAAATAGAGCCCATTGATAAGACAGGCCTATGACCTACATAATTTGTTATATAATTTATTTATATGCACACATATTTATTTACTTATAATATATATAAATAACGGTATCCAACTCATTCTCAAAGATAGAGCGAAATACTTGGTTTTTATTTTAGACAAGAAACTAAGTTGGAAACCGAATATAACTGAAAGAACAAAGAAAACTACTAAAGCGATGTACTCTTCAAATGCACTATTAGAAAACAATGAATCCGCACATTGTGCACTGGCAATATACAGCAGTTGTCAGGCCCGTACTTATGTATGGTGTCGTAGTATGGTAGACGATACTCAACATTGGTAAAAATTTCAACCTCCTAGCAAAAGTTCAAGCTCGTTCCACAACACTGGATACACTATTTCAACTCTTACCAATAGATATCGAAGAAACATTGGAAACGACAATGAAATGGTCCTTTTTCTATTACGGCTTGTTGCTGTTCTCTTTTTTTTTTTTTTTTTTTATGCATAGCCAAAACACTAGGTGGGAACCTTTTATACCGATTGGTACATTTGGCTAGGGAGGGAAAGGAAAATTTGGAAAGGAGGATGGTAAAAGGGAAGGAGGACAATTACGAACGAAGGTGTTAATGTTCGTCTTGAATTTGTTTAGGTCATAAATATAAAATTTGTCATGTTTTGGGAACACATAAGATGGAATTTGGTTCCACATTCGGGATGTTGAAGTTATAAACGAATTTCCATAGCTTGTCTTTTGCCATCTAGGGATTTCGATGGTGTAGGGATGAGTACATGCTGCCCTTCGTGTTTCGCGAGGGAAACGCTTAAGTGGAGGTAATATAGATTTAATTTCCACTGAGCATGTGCCGATGCCTACGAGATATCTATAAAAAAGTGAGAGAGCTCCGACTATACGACGATGTCCAAGAGGAGCAAGATGGGCTGTCACATTTGGGTCGTTGATTAGACGAATAGCCCATTTTTGGACTTTATCCAAATGTTTAAGCGCCAGCCCATATGTGAGAATTGTACTCCATTTTGGGTCGTATGAAAGCTTTATAGATTTTCAAGAGGTCACAGGGGGAGCAGTAAGCCTTGCAGCGGCTAAGAAAACCCAAACATTTGGCTGCGTTTTTTGCAACATCAAATATATGATCATTCCAGATCATTTTTCGATTAAGGTGCATACCTAATATGCTTAAGCTTTCAAACCGCTGAAGTTTATCTTCCTGAAACAAAAGAGTAGGATCAAAAATGGAAATTTTTCGGGAGATTGTACAGCTCTGAGTTTTAGAACAGTTAAACTCGACTCTGTTTTTTATGCCCCAATTAGCTATTGCGACCAAATCGTGGCTGAGGGAACTAGCCATGATGTCTCTTTTGGTTGACACAGCGGTGGATGTAGCTTCAGATTTTTTATGAAAATCGTAGGAGGCTACTAGAGTGCTGTCGTCTGCAAAGCTGTGGATTGGATTGAAAGTGGTTTGGAGCAAATCATTTATAAATACAAGGAATAGGGTAGGTGAGAGAACTGATCCTTGGGGAACACCAGCGCTTATTTGGAATTGATCGGATTTAAATCCGTCAACTAAGACTTGAATCGTACGATTCGAGAGGAAACTTTCAATCCATTTGAGAGAAGAGAGACGAACTAGTGGGTCGCTTCAACAATCCTTCCGGAAAAGAGCAATCTGGGTGCACCTCTAGCTACCTTTAATCTACGCCTTCGTAAATATACAACAAAAGCTTAAAATTTCAGATAGTCAGGTAGACAAGACTGCAACATCACCAATCCAATTTGGCCTATGCTGAACCTGAAGCGCTTCCTTAACCTATTAACCTTGAAAAGGTGTGACATTAGCACTATGGTAGGAGTCATTACTGTTCATTGTGTTATTGGTAAACATACCTGTAGAGAGGAGTCCAATCTCAAACGACTTTTGCAGAACGTTTAGAGAAAAATAGGAAGATGAAACTGTCCAACAAATCTACTCTGTTTCTGTTCCTGCTCTGGTCTGTGTCATAAAAGGAAAACCTATCTAGGAGCCTTCTTTCTGGCTGGGAGTCTTGAAGGCACTAAAATTAAGGACCTCCACTGCTTTGTAAAGAGCTCAAACTGATTCATCAAGTAGAGTTTTATGCGAGGAAAATTTCAGTGGTATCACAATGGACTTTGCTGGTCTAACAGTGTCAGCATACTGTCAGCAGCCACTACTACCTACCTACGATATATAAATAATATATAACAAAAACATAAGTATATGATTATAATAAAGTAAACTGACATGGACACTTTAATATTTCACACTTTAAAAAAATTTATACCTAATTTTATTTTATAAAAATAACACTTATAATTGAAATTTTGGTCGATTTTTATAACTCACAGATGTACTATTACCATATTCTAATAAGTTATAAAATCAATCAAAATGAAAATAGGAGTTGTGTAGGTAGTCCAACACTATAAATAACTACTGATGAGTTCTAGTAGTGTTATGATGAACGAAACAATTCCTAAAAATAATTTTGTTTATATGATTTTGATTGTTGGGCCATCTGAGTAAGTGAGTAAGTACAATATTCTACTCAAAACAATATTATAGCTATATATACATATATATATATATATATTAATTATTTATATATAATATTTCACTTACCTTCTATTTGGTTTAAAATTAGCATGACGCCTCCTTTCACGTAACATAATTTTTTTTTAACATTATAATTTTAAACATAAAGTTTTTAATTATGTTTAAACAATTAATCGATGTAACATAACATTATTGTTTTTTTTTTTTATTTTAATTTGTTTTGTTTTTTAGTTTCAATATCCTTTAATTAAATTTAATAATATAATTAAATATATGTGTATATTAGTTAAATTTTATTGTTATTTGTAAATTGTAAAAACATCGAATCATAGAATTAAAGGTAGAGGGTTAAAAAAAATAAGCAAAAAATTGTATAGGTATTTTTTTTTTTAGATTTTTATGATTGTTCAACTGCCAAAAATGTTTTGATTTTGATTTTAATACATCAAATCAGAAGTCAAAAATTTCTGAAAAGCTATCTAACTTCTCTTTTAATGCATTAAAATTGAAAGGATCATAACTCCATCCATCCTCGTCACCAAATCATATACAGGGTGGTCCGGTTTAGAGCAAAAAGTTTTTAAGGGGTGATGCCTTGGAGTATTTGAGGAAAAAAATTGTTCTTGAAGAGGGGTCTATCTTTAAATTTACCTGGGCTACAGAGGGTTAAAGAAAATCGGATTAGAAAAATTATGGCTAAAGAATATCCAGTACAGCTCAGAAGAAATTGAAACTAGAGCTACATCTTCTTGATAGCTTTTTTTTAGAATTAATACACCTAACGGTATATGCTGAATCAGTATCAGACTTACCGTTTTTGAATAATAACTGCATAAACTTAAGATTTTACTTTTAAAAACTGAAAATTTTGCAAAAAAAGTTGATTATCTCGAAAAAATTCGCTAATTTTTTTTTTTTTAAGTGTATTGATGCGCTACATCATCCCCTACAACTTTTTCATACACAACTTTCATATCAGACTTGCCGTTTTTCATGTTACTATAACTCTATGATGATTACACCCTCGATGATTACACCCTATGTGACGCCCTATATAATTTTTAAAAAAATATATCTAATAAATAATTTTCTATTTTTTTTGTTTGTTTTTTTATTTTAATTTTTAAGAAATATTTGAAATCAATTGAATATAATTTATTAAACTGTATTCACCATAAATTTTTGAACACCATAAAATACTTTAAAATTGGTATTTATAATTTTGTCATTTTAATGGAAGGTGATATGCAAAATCAGTTTAAAATAAATAAACTTGCGTCAATATATAAAAACTCGGAGAAAGTTGAAGACTTAAATAACTTTTTTATTGAGCTGATCTCAATAGGTACAATTTTTAATAACATAATCGAAACGTATATTAATAACTTACTCCCGGAGCATCTAAAAATACTTTAAAATAAAATACAATATGACTCCAATAAAAATGCAGCTATTTTTGATATAATTTATCTATTCTTGGATTGAGAAAAGTGCGATATTATTTTCCGATCTTTCAAAAGCGTTCCATGCAGTTGAATGCAGAAAAATCTTAATTAGAAAATTGTACGAATATGTTGAGCTGTGATAGAACTAAAAATCATAATACAAGGCAGCGCATTAAAACCAACTCTTTTCAATTGCTACATAAACTTTTTCTGAACTAAATTTAAGAGGACCATTTAAGTGGACATTACTTTATGCAGATGATTTAGAGGTGGTGTATGCATAAAACAACTCAAACCAACTGGAAAAAACTAATAATTTAGATTTAGAAAAATATTAATACAATATTGTGGCTAACCACAAACTGACAATATAAATATTAAAAACAGTAGAAACGTTCAACATTAAATACAATGATATGCACAACAAATGAATACAAATACCTAGGCGTATATACTACGTCTCAGCTTTTTAAGAGGGAATGGAACCGTTATATTAAAATTAAAATAAAAAATGATTAACTAGATCGTGGGTGCTCTTTCGATTGGTGATATTTTCAATTTCCGGGAAGGACTGCAAATTGGTTCTTTAAGACCAAAAACCGCTGAAATTGGCCGAAGTCGAAATTTTAAAATGGGAAAGGGTACTTTTTTATGCAAATTCGTATTCTCTCTCCTCTAGTATAGTACACACAGAAAAATACTACATTGTAAAATTAACATGAAAAAATGTTAATGTTCTCTCCCTTTAAATTGAAATTTCAAATAATTGATATTAAATTAAAATGAAGCCTCGGATACACGAATGAGTACTTGATAACGACCTTTGGCACTCAAAAAAGGACCCGAATTACACAATGCAATGTAAGAACACTTAGAGTGGCTTCAAGACTCTCGCAATTGGAAGCTCAAATGGCTACTTACAACATAGACATCCTAGGTATAAGTGAAATGCGATGGAACAACACCGGAGAAATCAGCACGGAGAATGGAAACATGGTAATTTATAGTGGAAGGGAAACAGGGGGTGAAAGTGGAGTCGGAATACTAATATCAAAGAAATTGAGACAAACATTGGTTTCTTGGAAGGCAGTCTCGGATAGAATTGTTATAGGGCGATTTCGAAATATGACAAGACATGTAACAATAATTCAATGCTATGCACCAACAGATGTCGCTGAAGACCATATTAAGGATGACTTCTACGAACAAATAGAAAGAACGCTAGCACTCATAAATAGAGGAGATATCATAATATTAATGGGTGACTGGAATGCGAAAATAGGGTCTAACAACAATGGACTTGAGGAGATAATGGGCAAACACGGGTTAGGAAGAGAAAGAAACAACAACGGGGAAAGATTGATAGAGTTGTGTCAGACTTTCGACCTAGCAATCGGAGGGAGTCTATTTCCACACAAAGATATCCAAAAATACACATGGACAACACCAAACGGGATCTCAAGAAATCAGATAGATTACATATGCATCAGCAAGAAGTGGAAACAATCAATGTTAGATGTGAGAAATAGAAGGGGAGCAGATATACACAGCGATCATGAATTACTAACTGGGGACTTCAGAATGAAACTAAGCCAACAAGGAAGAGACAGAAGAAATAGAAAGAAGAAAATTAATATAAACAACTTAAAAAATCCGCAAGTAAGAGCTGACATAGTTACGGCGTTACGAGAAAATATTAGAAATAATAGAGAATACACTTGGGAAGAGATTCTGGAAATTTACAACCAAACAAGCGAACAAAATCCTGGAATTTCACAACCACAAAGAAAAATCTGGATAACCGATAACACATGGGCCTTGATTAAAAGTAGAGGTGTAATGCAGAAAATGATAAACAACAGGATGGCATCAAGAAGAGAATATGAAGAAATAGCGAAAACAGTAAAAAGAGCAGCAAGAAGAGATAAAAGGAAATTTCTACAAAATTTAGCCGGAGAAGCAGAAAAAGCAGCACAGCAACATAACCTGAGAGAATTGCATCGCATAGTCAAGAACTTAACAAACCAGTCGGAACAACAAAACAAACCAATTAAAGATAAAAATGGTGCGCTCATCACAAACTTAGAGGATCAATTAAAGAGATGGAGAGAACATTTCCAAGAACTGAGCAACGAAGAAAGTACAAATAATGAAGCAGACATAAGAAACAGAGACAATGCAAATATCTACCCAACTGAGGGACTGCCAATATCTACTCAAGCTCCAAATATAGAAGAAATCAAAGCTACAATCAATATCCTGAAGCACAACAAAGCAACAGGTGAAGACGGAATTCCAGCAGAAATAGCCAAACTGGACCCGGACTTATTCGCAAAAACAATTGAACCCCACATCAGAAAAGCATGGATAGAAGAGAATTTACCACCATCATGGAAGAAAGGAATGATTGTCAAGATACCTAAGAAAGGAGACTTGGCAAATTGCAGCAACTGGAGAGGAATCACGGTTCTAAATACTATTCATAAGATAATAGCAATTATTATCAAGAAAAGATTAGAAGAAGTACTAGAACCAATACTACGGAAAGAGCAGGCAGGTTTCAGACCAAACCGAAGTTGTGTTGACCAGGCAAATACTTTACGGGTCATAGTTGAACAATCAGTAGAATGGAATGCCCCACTATATCTACTATTCATAGATTTTAAGAAAGCATTCGACACAGTCAAGAGATGCGCAATATGGAGAACACTTACAAAGAAGGGAGTTCCTGAAAAAATCATCAACATCATCAAAGCGATGTATAAAGATGCAGAGACAACAGTTCAACACAGAGGTAAGATCAGTGATCCATTCTACACCAATATAGGAGTTAGACAAGGATGTCCACTATCTCCACTTCTCTTCAACATAATACTAGACGACATTCTAAGAGAAGTTTGCACTGTAATAAACGGAATTGGATGGGATCTCTTCGGAAACTTAGAAGACTTAGATTACGCAGATGATGTATGCCTCATATCAAGAAATCAAAGGGACCTACAGAACAAAGTCAACAGATTACAGGAAGAAGCAAAGAAAGCGGGACTGGAATTAAATATCGAGAAAACCAAGGCAATGAGGACAAACAACAGTTATAGTGAGCCAATAACAGTGAGTGGACAACAGATAGAATACGTAGAAGAATTCAACTACCTGGGAAGCATTATAACATCAAGAGGAGGTGCAACAGAAGATGTCAACAGCCGTATAAATAAGGCAAGAAGAACATTTGGGAGCCTAATGAAGATATGGCGGAGCAACCAAATATCGAGAACAACAAAGCTAACAATATTCAGAGCATGTGTTAAGTCAACATTGATATATGGCAGTGAAACATGGCTCACTTCGGTCAGAATCAAACAGAAGCTACAAGTATTCATCAACAAGTGCTTGAGAATTATATGCAGAATATTCTGGCCGGCAAGAATTAGCAACGAGGATTTATGGATGATAACTGGAGAAGAACCTATCAACAGACACATAAATAGGAAAAAATAGAAATGGATAGGTCATACACTAAGGAATTCAGAAAGTGATATAGCAAGAAGAGCTCTAGAGTGAAATCCACAAGGACAAAGGAGACCCGGCAGACCATACAACACATGGAGACGCACAATCGATCAAGAATTAACAGTCAACAATTATACCTGGGACGATATTAAGGAAGTAGTACTCAATAGAGAGGAATGGAGGTTCACTATCGAAGCCCTATGCTACCACGCGGAGTAATAGGAGAAAAAAAATTAAAATGATTCAATTTAACAATTTTAAACTTATTTTATTCTACTAATATTGATTCCATGTTATAATAAAATTGAATGCTATTAAATTAACATGAAATTGTGTTAAAATGATATTTAAAAACTTAAAATAATAAGAATGGTTTCGTTCTGAATTGTATTCACAAAACCATTTTAATTTAACAAGGCTTCTATTTATTTTGACAGGATAAATGTTTGTTCATACAGGGAAATACTTCACTATAACTGTAAAATCAAAAGGAAAAAATGTTGATTTAATACTTCTACGATTTGAGTAGGTAGAGAAAATTTTAAATATTAATTTAACATTATTTCCTTTTGATTTAAAATTTCAATTAACTTAAATTAATTGAGTAATTTAATATTTTTAAGCTTATCTTATTATATTAACATTGATTTCATGTTATAACAAAATTTTGCATTATGAAATTATCTGAAAACCTATTAAAATTAAATTGGCTGTGTAGGTACCATAAATTTGTACATATTTATTTTTTTAGTTGACCCGTTAGATAATTTCAGTAAATTTTAACATAACAACGATAGTATGATTATATCAATGTTGTTTTCATTTCATGGCAAAAATAAAATTTATGTGTACCTAAGAATCAACATTGAATTGTGCGAGTGCTATAGTAAAAGTGTATTGTGTCGTATTAAATTAACATTCCAAATTAGGATACATATGGATCGCAAATAATGAAATAAATAAAAGAAAAAAAAAATATTAACATTCGATCGTGTTCAAACAAGATTGATTCATCATATTAAATTTAACATGAATCGAAAACAAAAAATGTTACAATTTGAAATTAATATAGAAATATTATTTCAAGTTGAATTATATGTTATGTATTTGTATCCCTTATTTCAATTAGTATCAATATATTTGCATTCGCGTTGGGTCGATAAAAAGTTATAACATAAAGGAAGTATAATAAGAGAAACTATGCGGAACAAATTTTGTGACGATTTTTTTTTGCTTAAAAAATTTTTGAAAATACCCCATACACAGTAGGACCTAGATAAACTCACTTTAAAATTTTGTAATACGTCATTTTAATGTCTTCGTTAACAGAAACTCATACAAAATATTGAACTAAAATTTTTTCTTTTATGCAGGTTCAACTGTATAGATTCTAGCTTTGAGAGAGAGAATCTTAAAATGATTTTAATTCATGTTGTTTTTTTTTTGTTTTTGCTTTTATATAACATACATATAGTGTAGTAGCGGCAATGAGGTAAGGTTGTGTATGTCGTATTAAATACACACTTGTTGGGTAGATGTAGAGTATACCAATAATATGAAATACATGGTGTCGGGACAAAATCTCAAAGACACAATTACATATTTAAAAAAATTAAATCCCAATTTAAGTTTTTATAAAAAATTTGAAATTATTTGGTTTTGTAATGAAGGTACTTTTTTTTCTTAAAAAAAAGTAAGAATACTAAGTGGTTATGTTGAAGTCCGAAGCGGAATATCCCCGAAAAAAATTTCCGACCGGAATACGAAAAATATCAGTATTCTGAAATCCATTCGACTGCCAAGTCTGTGCACAAATCAAATGTTTCGGAATTTTTTTTTTATTTCAAATAAAAAAGGCGGGGTTGACAGTTTGAGTTTGCTTTTATTTATTTTGTAAAAAGTTATTAATTTTTTAATAATTACATAACGTATATACATAAATTAAAAGTAAAAGTTATAAACTTTTAATTACATATGTATATACAAATTAAAATTTAATAGTAATTTTTTGTTACATATTACATTTTGTTACATTAAAAACGATAAAATATATTATTCTAACAATATATAAAGTATATTGTTTGAAGCGCTTTTTTAAATTGACATCCCGACGGACTTTAGCATAACCACCTAATTTTTTTATTTCTTAAAAATACAAAACAAAATCATATTTTGAAAGAAACTACTAATCAACTAAAGATTTTGACAATTCTTCCACATTTTATATTAGTTGATAAAAACTTAAACATTTAATTTTTTTAAATATGAAATTTTGTCCTATGAAATTTTGTACTTATGAAATTTTGTTTTATATAACTTTGTCATATAACCAAAATGCATACATTTTTATTATTTTTAATACAAACAAAAATCAACTTATTTTTTTTTAAATTGGAAATTCATAAGGAAAAAGAGAATTAAAATATTTTAATATAGAAATAGAATAACCAAAAATGATGTATGTATATTGTATTGGTATAAGCAATAAATCCTTATAATAATAAGAACGTGCAAGCAGAAGAAACAAAATTAAAATTTTGTATTGATTTAAGAAAAAACAAAAACGTAAAATCAAAAGAAAAAAAAACTCCTTTGGATATGTGTGGATAACAAATTTGGATTTCAATGATAATGATAATAATCTACACTCTACCTCTGCATACTCTGCACTATGAAATCAAAGAATACATTATTATATCTATATTAATAGATATTCTTTGCTCACGAATTACGATAGTGTGCAAAATTATTTACTTACTTACTACAGTATGGCACAAAAACAATAACCACATTGAAGTAATTGAAAACATAAATTTATAAATAATTTACTTTTTTCTAATATTACCTATAATATTGTTACAACTAGTAATATTATAATAAATTTATTTTTGTTTTATTTAATTTTTCATTTTTATATTATAATATACATACATACTTTACTTACCTATTACCTAGGTACATATATTATAAAAATTTAAAAAGTTAAATATTTTATAAATTTTCATTTTTTCAAAAGTTCAACATGTATTGTACGATACTGTACGAGGTACAAAGGAAATAAAATATTTGTTATTTATATTATGCTTAGGCGAATCCTTTTCTTTTGTATTTGTTTAGTTATGATTATTTTTATTTATAAACAATCAGTTTTACTGTACGAATGAAGAACTTCATTTACAGTTTCTAATGCCAATTCTACCAGATCGCTTTGGTAATTAATAAATATTGAAGATCCTGGATAGCCACATCCTCAAAACCTTCACCTTGTTGCATGTACATAAATAAAAATATGTAACCGTGCTGCTAGAGGTACGTAGCATGTTATAAGAGGGTAATTCACAAATTTATGGACGTGATGGAGGAGGATTACATGTACATTAATTAAATTATTTATTAGTTTTTTATTAAACTTCAATTCCGCTTTTATTTAGAATATTCATATATCTACCTATTGCAAAATATATATGTACATACACATTTGTGAAATTTTTGTTTTAAGAATTTTAATTTTACAGCCACAAATTCAATTCATACCTATATATATTTTTTTTTTTATTTTTCAAGCCATATCTAAGTTACCTATGATACCTACGAAATGCCCCTTCAACGCAATAGTACAAAAATAATTTTTCAAATTATTTTAAAATTGAAATTAAGAAAGAATACAAATTCAGTCCAAAAACAAAATCAAAAAATTACAAATTACAAAAACAATTTACACTGAATTGTTGCAGGTGTTCTTTTGTTTTGCCCAAACACAGAAAAATAAAAATTAAATCATTGTATGTGTGAATATAAACAAAACATATTACATTTTTTCTATGGCTTCTTCCTTACTACCTTATTTTCTTTTTTTTTGCACACATATCACACTACACACATATATAAATTATAATGAAGGATTAAGGAATTACAATATTGTTATCAAGATCATTGAATCCGTATGCGATATACAAAATCAAGAGAAAGATTATAATTTATAAGAGATATTATAATTTACGCTCTGGGGTATTTTGGCATATAAAATATATTTTTTCTCTGGGGTTCTACGGTGAAGTAAAATTTAAGAAATATTGAAAAATTTTTTTTTGTTCCTGATAGTTTCTCTTATTATACTTCCTTTATGGTTATAATAAAATATTGTAATTCTTATTATTGGGGATTTAGTTCCAAAATCAAATCGAAATTGGAAATTATTAATTCTTCTTGCAAAACTTATGGACAATCTTTTAAAAAATAAATACAGTGACAATGATTTAAATATGTTGGAAAAGTTAATTAGGGATCATAAAAAAATTTGTGTACAACTTTATGGAGAAGTAAAACCAAAAGGAAATTTTTTAGTACATTATATAAATTACATACGAAAATGTGTCCCACCAAAATAATTGTGGAGTTTAAGATTTGAGGCAAAACATAAAGACACGAAAAAATATTGCAATAATATTAACTAGAATAAATTTGCCTTCAACTCTATGTACAAAAACAGGGTTAAACTTTTCAAAATTTTTAGTAGATTATAAAAATGGAATTAAAGATCTACTAGGTAGATAACATTAATTTAATTGAACCAAATGATGATTTAAGTTACATTTTTCTTCCCTTTAATATTAATTTTAACGACGTTGTATTTTATAATAAAAGTAATTTCTGTGGAAAAATTTATAAAAAAGGCTGTTACTTAGTCATTGAAACAGAATCTTTAAATTTATTTAAAGTTTCTTATTTTGCAAAAGTTGATAAAAAAATGTATGTTTAATGTAATGAAGTAGAACTTAAATGTTTTGACGAACATTTTCAGTCATATGAAGTGGGTAAATTAATTAAAAATATTATAATAAGAGAACTACTTGAATTTACAAGCCCACCGTTGAATCTTTTTCCAATTAATAATGGAAAAGTATATTTAAGAAATAAATGTCTATAATTTTTTTTTAATTACGTATTCAATATAAGTTATTCTAAGCTATTATGTAAATAATATAATAAATATTTTTGAGAATAAATTTAGTGTTGCTTTTTGAAATTACATATTACTTTCAACAGGAATCTCCACATTTTTTTAATATGAAAAAGATAATCTACTATTAGTTGTAGAGTATAAGCAGGTCAACTTAAAATGAATTTTCACATTATTTTAACAGGAATTTTCATGTTATTTTAACATGAACATAATCTCAATTTAACAGGAATTTTCATGTTATTTTAACATGAGCATATTTTTATTTTAACACAATTTCTAATTATTTTGAAGTGATAAATATTTGCTCTTGGAATATAAAATAATCTTTTTAAAATAACATGAATCAAATATGAAGCACTTTCATAACTGAAAAATAATGAATTATATTTATTTTTTTTTGATTTTACATTGTTTTTTCTCTGTGTGTCCTCTTTCTATTTAAAAATCCCAATTTCGACCAATTTCGGCGAGTTTTGGGCTTAAAAACCCATTTCCCTTCCTTCCCGGAAGTTGAAAATATCACCAATTGATAGGGCATTCTCGATTTAGTTAATAAAATTTTTATTTAATTTTAAAATAATGGCTCCTTCCCCTCTTAAAAAGCTGATACGCATAACCAAACCAAGAATAAAATTTTAATGAAAAATGTTTGAAATATTTGATTTTAAAATGTCAAATCACCTGATTTTCTATTTCGAAAACAAAGTTTCCATTGCAAATTAAAATTTACTTCCGAGGGAATTTAGAATAGCTAAAATTGTTAGAGAGAATCTACGAAGGAATATAGAATAGGGGTGCAAATCTTTCAAAATTATCTAAAGTTCTTAAGGGTCGTCCCAGGTTTCCACATCTCAATATTTCACGTTATGGTGTGACTTATTTTTTTTGACTTCTATTATTTCACGATATGGTGTGACTGTTTGTCAAAATCATGTAATTTAACACCGTTTCGTTTTATTGAGTTTCGTTAAGAGTTGTGCATTCCAATTCAAAAAATTTAAGTTACCAAAAACTAATGTCCATCAAGTTAACAAGACACACATCCTTGTTCCCAATTCCCTCGTAACATTCCGGAGAATTCCCGAAAATTGTATTCTGAAATCCATTACTGCGGTCCTTACTGCGTGTATTGCTATACTTTCGCTAAAAGAAAATCGCATTCGAAAATTTGGTTCTGTGAAATTCGAAAATAGCACGGTTGCGTATGCGAAAATAAAATTTTGATACTGCTACTTTCGAGTATTTTTTGACATTTTTCTTTCGATGGCTATTTTATTTTTGGATGTGTTGTGATGAAGTTGTTAAATAGAAAACAAATAGAAAAGCGTAATAATATAAATAAAAATATAAATATTTTATATTAAAAATATAAAAAGTAATTACATTAAGATTTATTTTTATTTTGTTTTGGTATAGCACATTAGATCTATCCGTCAGTGTTCTTCTTTGAAGTGCATTCACCCTATTTTCTTCTTCTTCCCTATCACTAAAATAAATGTCCGTCAAGTTAACAAGACACACATCCTTGTTCCCAATTCCCTCGTAACATTTCGGAAAATTCCCGAAAATTGTATTTTGAAATCCGTCGGAGACAAAATAATTATAAATAATAGAAAATAAAAATAAATATATTTATTATTTAAAGGATAAGAATAAAAACCCACCAAGCTCAACACGCGACGTTGCTTGAACTGCTCCAGGAAAACTCTTCCTTTGCTCAAAGATGTGGAAACGCGTTAATAAATATATTAAGGAGTTTTGGATACAATTAGCGAATGAAATAAGTTTTTATATAATTTCAGCAATTAAAATTACAATTCTCAATCATAGTTTAATTATAGGTGTAGCATTTCTGTTTCTCTAGGTTTACTCTGGTCTATCCGCCAAAAAATTAAATAGAAGTAGATCCAGAGGTAGCAATTTAATCGATATTATTTTTGAAATTTAATAAAATCCATAACGTTTTCGATTAATAAATCCTTAAGATTTCCCAAACTATAGGCTCAATTTTCAAAAGTTAAAAAGAACTTGAAGTTTGTCTGCAGACTCACTGAATAAATAAATAAAGAAATTTCCTAAACTTATTTTTATTTTTTTCAAAATCAAATATGGTTCTCTTAATTTATAAGTAGGTATAAATTTTTTTGTATTAATTTGTTTTATTCTATTCAATATATTTTTATGTAGTATTATTATTTAGTTTGATATTGCCATTCTTTGATTTCAATAAAGCCAGTGTTGCTCAACAACGTAACACACAACAATTTCAACGCGTGCTTACATGTTTGCATTTTTCCCCATCCTACCGATTAGACTATAAAGAGATTCATACACACATATGTACATTACTATATATAAGCGATCCTAAATATTTCACCTTATTTTAACCCTCTTTAATGTAATTAATAAGACATTGATTTTAAAACCCAAATAGCAAAGTCGTTGAATTAATTTTAAATTTTTCATTTTACTCACAATCAAAAAGAAAAATAAAATTATTACAAGATGAACGTTATATTTAAGAAGAAAATAATAAAAGGAGATTAAATGACACAAATTAAAACAGTTATGTGAATTATTTTCTTTATATATATATATATATAATATCTTTTTTATTACTATATAGTCTTTTATATTTACTTATATAACATAAAGAATTTTTATTTGAAAACAAAAACTTCTTCAAAACTAAACGATATGTACTTTAAATCCATGTATATATATAATATACACTTCAGCTAGAATCTAACATATTACATCTGGGTATGTATGTTAAGTACCATGTACATAGATAATAAGTAAAAAAAGACAATTCATTAATTCATAATAAATTACTCATTAGGCACAAAAACAACAACAAAAAATACGACTAAAGTTGATTCATTGTTAGGGCAATCTCTAACACCATAACAAACCTTCAAATATATTGGGCAAAAGTAATCCATGTTAAGTTTGCAATTTTAACAAAATTTTGTAATTGTTTAACAGATTCCATGAGTTTGAGGCATTTTATCGCTTCGCAATTATACTGTCGTAAATCACAAAGTCAAAAAAATTAACTGAAAATGCCTTCTTTATTAATTTTTGATGTTCTATCGATCTGTGTATTCGGTATTATCCTATATTGCATAGATGCAGAAATATTTCATTGCTACTTTGCCGTAAGCGACAACGAGATTAATGTTTTTATTCTTATTTTGACTTAAATGCCAAATTTCTGGATATGTGACAAAACGTTGTGTAAATTAACGTTCTCGAATTCGTGCTATTATTTTAACGTAGGTTGACAAACAAAATCTTGTTACTTGTTGCAATTTTTTTTATACTCTTAAAGTTTATTCTTAACATTTTTCAAGTAAAAAGTTAATTAAATATTTTAAATATTAAATATTAAGTTTTCTAATGTTATAATATGAAGTACAACATTAATTTTGTTGTATAGTTCTTAAAATAACTTTATATATTGCTAAAACAAAGATTGAGTTTCAAAACCATTTTCTTTTCTTATAAATTTAGATATTTCAGATTAACAAATAATAATTTGTCGAAGGATATAAATTTTTTTGTCGTACGTGCATACAGGAATGAAAACTGCATTAAAATGGCGTATACAGTAAGATGGTTTTAAGCAAAAGGTCCTTAAAGTCCTAATTCTTGTTCCAAAAGACTTTGTTTTTATACCTCTTCAAAATAGAACCATACTACTACTAAGCATTAAAAAAAATAAATGTTTTTCGGCTCGATTTCTTTTGCTTCGTATCAAACTTCAAACTCAATTTGCCAAAACTCGATTTTCTGGATATACGACAAAATAATTGGGGGCGACGATTTCTGTCTGAACTATCAAATTTTTTAAACCATATTAGGTAAAAGAACTGTATTATTCTAGGAGATATCAATACTAATATCTTGTTAAACTATAAAATTCTTGACGATTTTTTATTTTTAATTTCATCGTGTGGTTTTATTCCGCATATTGATACTCCAACACGTATTACTTCCACAACTTCTTCTTGTATAGATCATGATTTTTCTAGACTACAAACTAGACTTATGACGCACAAATAACTGACCATTTTATGATTTGTTTGAAATTTTTGAAAATTGAAAAAAGTAAATATTTTGTTACTAACACTGGGCCCTTACTGCGTGTATTGCTATACTTTCGCTAAACGAAAATCGCATTCGAAAATTTGGCTCTGTGAAATTCGAAAATAGCACGGTTGCGTATGCGAAAATAAAATTTTGATACTGCTACTTTGGAGTATTTTTTGACATTTTTCTTTCGATGGCTATTTTATTTTTGGATGTGTTGTGATGAAGTTGTTAAATAGAAAACAAATAGAAAAGCGTAATAATGTAAATAAAAATATAAAAAGTAATTACATTAAGATTTATTTTTATTTTGTTTTGGTATAGCACATTAGATCTATCCGTCAGTGTTCTTCTTTGAAGTGCATTCACCCTATTTTCTTCTTCTTCCCTATCACTAAAATAAATACATAGCTGCAAATGCATCCATTTTATTTTTATTTTTAATATTAATATTAAATATTGACTTTTTTCTGGAAAAAATTTGTTTGAAAATAAAACAAAATTTGACAATGAAATGAAAGTCAAAAATTTAAATTTAAAAATTTACAGCACTATTTTCGAATGCAAATTTGATACACAGTTACCAATTGATTTTCGCATCGCAGCTTAAATTCGCAATTATTTACGATGCGAATTTCTTGCACAGTTGAGCACCTGAATATATTGATTTTTGAAAACTAAAATCAGTTTAAGGTTTGAAGGTTTGGCAACTCTGGCTCTCCAAAACCTAACAGGAAAAATTGAAAAAACAATTAGGGACAAAGAAATAGCCATTAGCATTTTCCTTGATGTGGAGGGCGCTTTTGACAACACTGGATATGAAATTATCCACGACTATATCATCAGGCGGAGAACAAGTGTAAGCACAGCCAATTGGATTGGAAGCATGCTTACAAACAGAAATATTATAACAACTCTAAATGGCGAAACTTTGGTCCTCAATTCTGCTAAAGGATGTTCTCAAGGAGGGGTACTGTCGCCTATCCTATGGTCACTTGTAGTGTAGTGCGTAGTGTAGTAGTAGTGCTACGTAAACTCAATGAATCTGGCATAGAAGCACAAGGTTACGCTGATGATATAGATATTCTTGACAGAGGTAAATTTGAGTCTACGGTGGCTAAATTAACTCAACAAGCATTGCACATGGTATCCAAATGCTGCCGAGAGGTTAATCTCTCTATTAATCCAAATAAAAGCACGATTATTGCCTTCACAAACAGGAGAATTAGGGACAAACTAAATAAACCTAACCTAGATGGGGTAATAATTGACTTTTCCAAAGAGGTCAAATACCTTGGAATCGTACTTGATGAACATCTGAACTGGAATGCTCATCTAGACAATACTCTTAACAAAGCCAGAATTTCACTCTGGACATGTAAAAGCATATGTGGTCGTAAATGAGGACTGAACCCCAAAATGACATTATGGTTATACACCGCAATAAAGAGACCAACCTTAACCTACGCATCCTCAGTTTGGTGGAAAAAAGGTACACAAATCACAGCTCAAAACAAACTCAACAAACTACAGCATTCAGCTTGTTTGTTGATAACTGCATTCACCGCATCATTAGAGACCCTGCTTCATCTCTTTATACAAAAAGAAGCAATGGTTCATACCTACAAATATATTACTAGTGATGATCCACAAATTAAAAACGTGGTACACCCAGAACTAATTCAGGTACTCCTGAAGGATAATACGCTTTTGATTGTGCGAGATAATTTAAGAAGAAATTACAAGAAATGTAGAATCTACTTTCTCCCGGATAGTAAAGCAGCCACACTAGCTATTAATTCATATATCATCACATTAAAGCTAGTATAAGATTGCTCAGATATACTCAAAACCCTTGCAAAAACTAATAAAGTCACAGTAATGTGGGTACCAGGGCATTCCGGCATTGCAGGAAATGAAGCTGCAGATTATCTAGCTAGAAAAGCATTGGACACCCCTTTCATAGATCCAAGTCCGTTCTGTGGAATTCCCCGGAGTACAGCTAAGATGCAACTAAGAGTTTGGGTAGAGCAAAAAGCTAAAGACTTCTTGGCCAACGCTCCTGGAAATCGTCAAACAAAAATGCTCATGCCTGAACGCTCGCTCAAGAAAACTAAAACACTTCTCAGTTTCAACCGGAAACAGGTACGTGTCTTCGCAGGATAATAACAGGCCACTGCCTAACAAAGAAACATCTCTATAAAATGGGTCCAATTGAAAATAACCTATGCAGAATTTTTGAAATAGAGGAAGAATCTGTTGAGCATCTGCTCTTTGTATGCGAAGGGTTCACCCGTAGTAGACTTCGCCATTTGGGAACAGCGTTCCCCGAACAGTGGAAGCTATCCAGTATACCATTGAAGAATATCCTGAGTGTAATCACAAAATCAGGTATTCTTATTGACTCAGAGACCTTGGAAAATTCAAACATTGGATATCCGACTCAGTAATCAATAAAATTAATAAACGTAATAAATTACATAAAAAAATCAGTCAACAGCCTAACAATATTCGTCTTAAAAAGTAGATATGTTAAAAAAACTTTGTAATAAAATCAAGTGTCAAGTTGGATTATGTAAAAAAAATTATTTTGTAGGTAAATTTGAGCACGTGAAAGAAAGGTAATTCAAAAAAAAGAAATGAAATTTGGTTAACTGCCTTCTTCTGCTTGGGAAAAATAACCCAAGTAATGATATAGTAATTAATATCAATGCTAACTATGTTAATGATTTTTTTGCAAATATTTCTAATGAGATCACCCCATTATTTGGAAAAGAAATCTCGAACGAACAAAGATCTGAAAAAAAATCTCGAAAAAAACTGTCGAAAAAAAAATCTGGAAAGCTAAAATCTTAAAAAAATATATATATTTAAAAAAAATCACGAATTTCAAATCTCGAATTCGAGATTTTTTAATAACATTTATTTACAGAATAAAATCGCTTTCCAATTATAATATGAAATCACTTTCTTGCAATAGACTAACTTTGAAAATAACCTGTTTTATTTTAGTATTTTTATTTCTTTGATGTTAGTTTATACATCGTTTACATTTTATAATACTTTCATATTTAATATACCTATTTTTTCTTTTCTGAAAAAAAAAAATAAAAAAAAAAAATTTAAAACATAATTATAGTTTTATTTTATATTCCTAATTATTACTTAATCTGTTTGAATTGTAAAAAATTAACCTTTAAGATATACACTCTGTATGAGCTTTGTAGCTCCTTTAAAGATATGGATAATTAAAATAAAAAAATTAAAATATAAATTAAATATAAAAATAATTAGAGGAAATTAAAGAGCAGAATTCAAAATAAACCAATCAAAATATTACAGAGTATTCTATTTTTCCAGAATATTTATGCAAGTGTATATGCAAGATCCTGAGCTACGAGAGACTTTAGAGTTGGATTCAAAATAAGGATATTCCTTTTTTCCAGAATATTTACCTTAATTATTTTTATGCGTAGCCGCTGTTGGATGCAAAAAAGTTTGGAAATTGAAAGTTTGGATTTTAATCTTTGAATTTTGAAAATTAGATTTTAAAATTTGGCTTTTCACGCAGATCTAGAAATTTCATAATTTATGTCAATAATAACGGAAAGTAGCTTCGTATAATTTTTGAAACTTCATGAAATATTTTTAAAATTTTCAGTGTCCGAATTGATAATGATTAGGGCCCTATGAAAGTAGATGAATAAAATCAAAACAAAAATATTTTAAATTAAAGTACGGGTATATTTTCCCTTATTCGACATTTTTTTCTTCAACATTTTGTTTTTGTTTTTGTTTTGTTATTTTTTTATTATAAATGCTGCACAGGCTTTTGACAAAGTCACATTTTGTTTTTCAAAATTAAAAAATGACTTAATTGACAATATTGACTTATCTGAATTTAGCCGCCAAATTTTCAAAGTGACGTAATGAGTCCCTAATGCCATAATTGCTAACCGATACTTTGCAGAACTTATGCGACGTCATGACGTACTTTTCTGCAAAATTTCAAATAATTCGATTGAAATAGTTTTTCGGAACTCGGATATATACCCAATAATTTTTATTCGAGATTTTTTTTTTCGAGATATTTTTTTCGAGATTTGTTTTTAAGAGCTATATTAAAGTCTTCAAGAATCTCGATATAAAAAAATCTACGGGTCATGATGGCATACCTGCAATTGTGCTGCGACACATTGACTTCGTCATTTCTAAACCTCTGCGCAATTTATTTCATTTGTCCCTTTCTTCAAGAACTTACCCGTCCTATTGGAAAGTTGCCCAAGTTTATTCTATTTCTAAAAAAGGTGACAAAAGCAATCCTATGAAGTACAGGCCCATAGCTATTACTTCTATTATTTCAAAAACGATGCAAATCTTAATCAATCAAAAGTTGAAGATATATCTTGATAGTAGAGGTAATTCATCATAGTAAATACGGCTTTCGAGACAAACGTTCCACCGGTGATCTCATCACATGCCTCTGCGAGGAGCTCAACACCAGCTTTCATCAATCTGGTGAAGCTACTGTTGTAGCTCTGGATATATCTAAGGATATTTGATCAAGTTTGGCATTCTGCTCTTACAGCAAAAAGGATTGAAAGTTTTCTTCTAAATCGATCTATCATAGTTTCAGTTGACGATTCGGTCAACTTTAAATCAATGCTATACCTTTCAAATTGTGTTTATTAATAAAATAATATTGTGTTTGTAATTCGTGAGCGGCAAAAATTTGAGGGACCTATTTCCGCCAAAGATCCTTATTTGAACCAAATTTTGTTTCTACTAGAAAACAATATGTGTACGAAATCATGTTCAAAAACCGTTGAATGTTGTTTTTTTTTTTTGGTATTGGTGAATTTATGTTTTTGTCTAAAATTAACTGTTAATAATATTGTGCAATAAATGCAATTTTTATATAGGTACTCGCAGAAAAAAATTATTTTTTCTAATGGGAGATGGGAGGTGACAAGAGAAAAACATTAAAATAAATTTAATTAATTAAAAATTTTCAATTGTACTGTTTTAAATTTCGAATTACACAAAATTAGATATTTTTTTGTGTTTATTCTTTTTTTTTAATTTTCTTTTGTTTTTGTAATTCAGTTAGATACACTAAATAATGCCTTGACCATATTTTTTACATATTCTCAATTACATAATCATGTAGGTATGTATTTTGAATTTTTAATGGTTTTTCTTAATGTTGCTGTTGATAATCTTTTTTTTTGTTCCTTTTTGTATATTTTCTTAATTTTCTATAAAGTATTTCAACTTCAAGATTTCAAAGTGATTTCAAATATGAATGATAAGTACATAATATGTACGTTTAAATTTAAAACAAAAACAGAAAAGAAAAACAAAAAAAGTAGCATATGAGGTCTTCTATTGTATATGTACATTTTTATTCAATACCACAATTACTTTATTAACACTTATTCCTTTAAATTCCAACATTTTCAAAAAAAATTCATAAATTATAAAAAAAAATGTTTTTGATAGATATTACAAGGTAGTAAGTATGATTTAATATTTTTCGCACAGTTGATGTTCAAAACAATTTATCCAATATTGTTTTGCATTATTCTGCTCTAGTTTTCTTTGGGAATCACATATTACACTCTGAGCAATTAATATTGATGGTGTATCACTAAAGAAACACTTATTCTAATTCTAGTTCTGTAGTGACACATCCGGTACGTTGATATTAGTTTGTTGGCAATTGAATCACGGTTATTTCAAAAGCTGACGAGACTCCTAGGCCAGACTCCTAGGCCAGACTCCTTGGCCATCCAAAGGAAGGCCCTTTTCGAGTTAGAAAGGGGCTAAGTAAGGTCTTCCTCATAGAAAACAAAGAACTTAATTTCGATCGATCGTGCAAAACCAGCTTTCAGTGCAGCCAATGTGGCCAGGAGAAAGAAGGTAAAAAGTTTTCACTCAATAACAATTTATAACTGAATGGACAAAAAGTGCTTTAATAAAAATAATAGGAAATTTTGGTGGAGAGATAAAGCACAGCAGTTCTATTTTATTTTTTAGGTTTAGTATTAGGTTAAGTATTAATTTATTATTAAGAAATGGATTTTGGGTTTTTTTTTTTAATTTTACCAAAAAAAAAAAAAAAAAGAATTACTTCACGAAAAAACAAATTACCATAAAGCAGTTTCAGCTGCAGAAACATTTTGTAATTCATACGAATAACTTTCAAAGTCAGTTTCAAATTTATGGTCAACTGTAGTTTGAAAAAAATTAAATGAATTTCGATTAGATGTAACTTAATGTAATGGTATAGGAACTCATGGATGTTCTGTAATAACTTCTGAAAAGTTCGAAGCTGTAAAATTATAACTCAAACAACAAATGCATTTCGATGTCCATGTTTTAATCATTTCATGAATCTATAAATTTAAAAATTTTCGAATGTTTCAAGCAAAAGAAATTCTATTGGTACAATTAAAGAAGTTGCTTAATTTTTTTAAATATCAGCTAAAATCCAATATATAATGGCAGGAAATAACAAACGTTATAAATTAAACATAGTGCGTTTTAATGCAAGAAGTTAAAGAAAAATCACTCTTGAAATTGCATTTTTTGTAAAAACTAAGAAATGTATTGATGTCATTATGATTTGTGAAACTTGGTTATGTTCAAAGTAGGAGAAATTTTTTAATATTCCAGGATACTCAGCCTATGATTTATCTAGAGGATGTGGAACTACGACTTACGTCAAACAGAATTTGGAGTACAAAGTCATGGAAGTTTTAAGAACAATTTAATACAATAATTGTCACACTAAGTGACACTACTCCAACAAGTCGATTTATGCTATAAAAAACCAAGTGAAAACAATAGCGAATTTATAGAAGATTTAGACTCAATATTTAATAAATATAAAAACATTATTATGATGGGGGACTACAATATTAGTTGATGTAGAGCTCACAAGATCATATAAATCAATGCTAGAATCTAATGGAACTAATATTATGAACAAATTAAGTATGGAATATGCAACAAGAGTAACTGAAAATTCCTTTACGATCATTGACCACATTCTGACAGATCTTGAAAAATATGAATTTGATATAAAATTACACAATATTGTAAACTTACACCATAAAGCTGTATTCGCCAAAATAAATAAAGTTGTTAAAAAGATGGAACATATCTTCAATAAGGAAATTTCTATAATAAATTATCAAAAATTTAAAGATAATGTTAACCTGATAACTTGTGGATGACCAATGATTTGTCAAACATTATAAAAAAGAGGAATAGATTGTTCAAAAAGCTAAAAAAAAATTTCCTAGCCTTGTAATTCTAGCCAAATACAAAAGAGCAAAAAATAAGTAACTTATGAAGTATACAAAGCAAAACAAAATTATTTCAATAATAAAATACAATTTGGCTGGATCTGACCAAAGGAAGATTTGGAAAGTACTTAACAATAATTGTACACTAAAAAATACAAATGAGTCTAACAAGGCCATAAACGAAATAAGTTTAAATGGTATTAGAATTTGTGATAGTATATTGAAATTGCAAACTGCTTTAATATGCACTTTAGTGAAATTGGAAACAAATTAGCAGACAAAATTAAGGATGCTGGCAAGTATACAGTAAAAAATGGATTGGATCGGTTAAAAAATAGTACACCAAGGATTGATAATATAACAGCTGTAATGTAAATTGCAACAGTAATATCACCTGTAATTGCGTGCTTGATAAATAGATGTTTTTCTACTGGTATTATATTATCTTGAGTGCTTAAAATCAAGTATTGTGGTTCCTTTATTTAAATCTGGGTCAACGCTGGATCTATCGAATTACAGACCAATTACACTTACAAGCTGCGCAGTAAAAGTGTTTGAAAAAATTATAAATGCCAGAATACAAAAGAAAAACGCAACATCAAAAGAAAAAAAAAACTCCTTGTTGGTTTAATTTCTTACTCACTGTTCGCTTTCGGTGTGTTTAAGAAGTGTATGAATTATTTATTGTGTAGTAGGTTTTGATGTCAATCAATTTGAATTTCAAAAAAGAATTTAAACTGATTCAGCAGTTGTGGAATCTACTAACTCAATTATAAGTAAATTGGATGAAGGAAACTATGTATGCTCTGTATTTGTTGATTTAAAAAAGGCTTTTGATACGGTGGATAACAGCGTATTACTTGATTTTTCTTTTTTGTAGCAAATTTATTTCAAAAACAGTCATTATAGACATATTAAAAGCTAGGTCGGTTATTCATTTATTAATTCCATCAATCAAACATTTAAGGGAAGACACTGAAAATGAATTTAATTCAATTAACCAAAATGTATCAGCAATATGTGAAAAATTAAATGTTAGACATTAGAATTCCAAGAACGGTTAGTAGACAAATTCATAGAGAAAATGTTTCGCATATTAATACAACTGATTATAATAGAAAATTATAATTATATTATTATAAAAAATATTATTACCACAAATACATCTGAAATCAAAAATAATATTTTCAAGATTTCTCAAAGATTTGAGAAACTTTTAGATATAACTAAACTTTACTTAATTCTGAAATCCAACAACTAAATTTTTTTTTACAAAATTAAAACAATATATTTATTACAATTAGAAACAATTTTTAATATAAAATAAAGATAACTAACTATATATGCTACTTTTTATAAAATACTTAGTATGTATCTTACATTACCAATAAGTGTATAGAAGCGAAAAGAAGTTAACACTAAAACGATTAAAAACAGAATGAGTAATTAAAGGCTTTGTGGCTTAGCCATGTTAAACATTCATAGGGATCTTCCCATTAATACAGAAAAAATAATCAACACGCTTGCACAAGAATTTAACGTACCTAATATACTTTGGAGTCATTAAAATTATATAATTCATTACATTACTATTAATTCTATTTTAATTTCATTAATATATAATATAGGAAAAGTGGTTTTCACATTACTATTAAACTTAAAAGTTTCACACGACTTTCCATTGAATAAAAAAAAATTTAAATCGCGCCCCCGTAAAAAACATTGTGGATCTATCGCTGATATATATAGTTATTTAATTGTAATAACAGATAGTTCAGGCAATGTAGTAGTCACCGTGTGGCTTATGTGGTGCTATACGTGCAACTTTATTGATCAACATAGTACTACATCCTGTAACTACATCTGATTGCATGTTCTGTATTAATTGCTCATCATGTACCATTATATAAAGGGTATCTATTGAAGCTTACTCTTTCTCCCTCTCTCTTTCTCTCTTAATCCCTTTCTCTCTCTTTCTCTCTCTCTTTCTCTCTTTCTCTCTCTCTCTCTCTGACTAAAAGAAATGAACACATCACAAAAAAATAATAAAAATTACTAACAAAAGTTCATAATAAATATTAAATATGTTAAAAAAAAAAAGTGTTTTATCAACTATTACTAATAAAAATTCAAAATAGAATTATGTTGTTAAAAGAAATTAGGATAAATATTTATAATTCTTATTATAAGGTACATCTGTAAACATCGGTTATTGTAATTACTGGTTATAGTCACAATTCGCTTGTCAACCATTTCACTGTCAACCATTTCACTGTCATCATATTTTTTTACGTATTTTAATTCGTACTACGCCTCTATAGTCACAAATTATAATTTTCTTTTCTTTTTAATTTTTAACACCACCTTTGTTTTTTTTTTTCATTACACGTGGATTTAAGATAAATAACAAAAATAAAATTTAAAAATCTAAATTTTCCTTTTTTTTATTGTTTTGAAAAAAAACAAAAACACCTTTTTAATATCTTAATTAGTTTTATTATTCTACTCTAAATTGTTTTTAATTTTATTACCAAATCTCATTTTAAATTATATATAATTAGCATTTAAAAACAAACAAAAAAATAATATTTAATATATAAAATAAAAATTTTTATTATAAAAAATAACACACATTATTGTTTGTTTGTTTGTTTGTTTTTTTTTCTTTTATTCAATTTAAAATTACAAAAATGAACGCGCACACTTCATCAATCCTATAATATGTAATACCTTAAACCATTCAAAATTTTATAGTTCATTTTTGGTTGGTATTTTAAAAAAGCAAAATTTTATTTTTACCCTCTTACAATTTTCCATTTTCAAACTTATAAGTTTATATTTAGAATTAGACAACAAAATTGTATATTCTGTATACTAGCAATTATCTCAATATTTAAAAAGAAAAAAAAAGGCAGATACAAAAGCTACAAATACCAAAAATACCCATAATAAAAGTTAATCTCTTAATTTAAATGCAAGCAATAATAAAATTTTAATCAAAACTCATTTTACATAATTCAAACAGTTCTCATTTTCAATATTCGTTTCTCTTAAAAATAAAAACAAATAATAAAAAATCAAAAAAAAACTGATATTAAAATCATTTTCATTTTAAGAATACTTGCATACATACATGCAAATGTCAAAACGCATTCAATGTAACAATTATATAATATATCATATATATATGTATATATACATATATATGCATTGTCAAAATTTTAATTTGAAATCAAAAAACAAAAAAATTAAATAATTAATTTTAAATAATCGAATCGAATCGAAAATATATTTTTTAAATAATTAATTTCCTTATATCTCACATTTACAACTTTAAGAAACCAACTAGTAACAAATAAGAAAATAAAAACAAACGGATAAAATTAATTTAAACAAAAAAAAACAACAAAAAATAGAATAAATTAAACAAAGAAAAATTAAAAAAAAAAAACAAAAACAAATAAATATTTCCTTTTAAATTTTCCAATTTACAACACTGGAAAACTGGAAACATTAGACTATATCATAACTGGACAATTTTATTGTTATTAACCGTAAATCGGCTTCCTCTTCCTATATCAATGTAAGAAATATTTTTTTTTTGTTTTTAATTAATTAATTTATTGAATTTTATATTGGGCCCATCAACCTCTTGGGTTTTGTCGAGGCCATAGTAAGGTAAATGATGTTAATTTCGTCTTATTTTGTAAATATGTCATATACGATTTAGTTTTTACAATTTGTAACAAAATAACAAAAAATGACAAAATAGTCAAACATTTTTTAATTTTTTCTAATTCTAATTACTTCCCTCTTTAAAAAAAATATATAAATAGTTGTTGTAATGTCTATTCACAACAACAACACAACCCGATATAAATCTAATAAATTGGCTCGCAAATATGTATAGCGACAGTTAGAGTTTTCCACAGTATGGATGTACATTGTGCATACTTCTTAAGTGTGTTACAAGTCTATAACTAAATAAACCGTTATTTTTTATGTTATATTTTATTGCAGTAATCAAAAATGACACTTGAAAACACAAGATGTGCTGTGGTGATTGGCTATAACACTTCTGACTTCTTCCAGACGTGTACCGGATCTCGACAAGGAGATGCACTATCATGCGACTTCTACAATCTAGTACTGGAACGTATAGTGCGACGAGCGGAAATAAACACAGCCAGCACTATATTTTTCAGATCTGTTAAACTACTAGGGTATGCCGACGACATTGACATCGAGGCCTTTGCCCTGTTTGAAGATAAAAGCGGAACGAATGGGTCTCAAAGTAAATGAAGATAAAACAAAATATATTTTGTCGACAAACACAAAGGCCTCTCAACATCATATTGGTCAAAACATTACTGTCGTCACATAAAATTTCGAGGTAGTTCAGAAGTTTACCTACCTCGGAAGCAGCGTTAATCCCACAAACAACATAAATGTGGAGGTACGGCGAGAATAAATCTTGCAAACCATAGATCCTTTGGTTTTTCAAAACATCTCGGGTCAAAGCTCTTTTCTCGAAACACCAAAGTACAAATCTACAAAACGCTCATACTCCCGGTTTTGCTTTACGGATCAGAATCATGTACTTGGTTTCTTCGAGAGGAAAATTCTTCGTCGGATATATGGTCCTGAAAACGACGATGGGGTCTGAAGGAGAAGATATATTGCCGAACCCTATGAGCTGTACAATGAGGTAGACGTAGTCACGAAAATTAAAGTCAAGGTACAAGATGTCGGGGCAGACCAAACCTTCATTGGAGAGACGAAATATAGGCGGATTTAAAGCAATTTCGAATCTTCAACTGGAGAGAATCCGCCCGTTACCGTCAAAAATGGAGGACGTTGATGAGTCAGGCCCAGGACCTACATAGTCTGTTGGCCATTTAAGTAAGTAAGTTTGTGCAGTAATTCTTGACCGGTACTCGGAGGAGCATTTTTGGGTTTGTAATCTTGTTCCAGGTGCTCCGCGAAATGAAAGTGAAAAAAAATATTGAAAACTGTTACATATTATTATATGTTCGTCCTTTAACTTATGTGGTACTTGTTTTGTTTACATTTTTAAGGGCGTTTGAAAATTTTCGTTATTTTTTAAATTCTAAAAAAACATCTAATCAAGTATGCCGTGCGACAAAAAACCTAATTAAGTAAGCTAATATTTTTTATTCCAGTGCTGGGCGTCGTTTTATAAATACAAAATTTACACGTAAATGTGATTTTATTTAATAATTTATTAATTTTTATAAATGACAAAAAACCTAGAGTAAGTATTTTTTTACGTAACAAATTTTAAGTTAACTTTAATTAATAAAAATATAGATATATACATAAATAAACACTTAAACAAAACTTACGACATAAAGTAATTACTTCGTACAGAAAATTAAATCTGTACTTATTCCCAAATTATTTAAAATAGCAACATGGAAAACTTCTTCAAGCGAAAAAGTAATTCGGAACAAAATATTAATGACGGAGCAAGTACAAGTCAAGGATTAGTATTAGTAGTGGCAATACATAAAATGTCATATCTAATAAAAATAAGAAAGACTAATAGGCCATATTCTGACGATTACATCAGTTTTGGGTTTACATGGCACCGGTGCAAAGGAGTGTCAAATTTCTCAATGTATTTTATGTTTTATGATAAATTTAACCGCCACTTTACTACTAAGCATCTCAATGTTGTTTCAAATAAGGATTATTTTAAAAGGTTATTGAAAATGCAAGCTAAGCATGCAAACCGATTTAAAGGGTACTATCACAATTTCTAAAAAGCGCACAAATTGCTCCTTATAAGGTACCAAAATTAATTGCACTGCAATGAAAACCGCACAAGCTATAGCAGAAGGCCTTATTTTACAGTCATGTTATGAAATAGTAAAATTATGTTTCGTGATAATACAAACAATTAAGTTATGAAGATTCCTCTTTCTAACGATACAATAAAGAAAGAACAAAAGGCATGTCACACGATATTGAGGAAACGGTTAATAATAAACTTTCCAACAAATATTTTACTCTACAAATTGATGAATCTGTTGATATTAGCAGCGAAGCTCAATTACTTCATTTATTTCGTTTGATTGATGAAAACGAAATAGTAAATCAGTTTATTTTACTGCAAAGACCTTACGCAAAAAATATTTTTAGATAATGGAAGGTACTGGAAAAGATATTTATAATTGTATTGCCACATATTTACAAAAATTTAAAATATCATGCGACTTTTTGAGTAAGAATTTGTAGAAATGGATGTCCATCACTGGCAGGATCTATTGATGAAGGATGTGTTACACTTGTAAAGGAAAAACATCCAAATACCATATCTACACATTGTTTTTTGTATCGGGAAGCTTTATTTTTAAAAACATTTAAGTAAATACATTGAAGTAAATTACAAATAGTAAATTACTAGTGTAATGCCATTGCTAATCTAGCAAATTTTGGGTGCAAGTACAATTTAAAGAAGTATTAACATTACAACTCAAAGCACCAACAATAATGTAAATTAATACGTATAATCTCTCATGCATTAAATATTATTTTCTCTAACTACATTTTATTTCTACCTATACCTACTTCCATAATGGATTTAAAATAAATAGATCTATTTTCTTAATTTCATTCTTTCATTAATGAACTGTTTTTCATTATTATTGTTGTTGTTATAAAAGGCTTCAGACAAAACCAAAATTAGTATATTTTAAGATACATATATAAAATCAAGACTTCTGCTAGTACGTATTTTTAAGCAACTTTGTATATCTATGGAAGCTAAATATGATAGTTTGCATTTGCACACCCAATTAAGATGGATGGTTGTCTCGCGGTAAAGTTCTTGCCGTTTATTGATGGAAGTCAAAGATGCTCTGTTATTTTCAAAAGGTAGAAATAGACAAATTTGTTAAATGTCTTGAAAACTATATTTGGTGTGCTAAATTTTCATATTTAGTTGATATATTTAAATTGTGTTTATAGAAGTATTCAAGATAAAAATGAAAATATTTTAACATCCACGGACAAAATGCTGGCGCATTCAATAAAAAAATGTTGTATTGGAAAAATTTAATTACAAAAACCAACACGCTTGATTATGTTTCATTCAACTACAACGAAAAATGTTGCAGATATTATTCCTGCTGTAATAGAACATCTAACAATATTAGATGAAAAAAGCGCATCTTACTTTCCATCTCTTAAACTAGAATCCTATGGCTGGATACTAAATCCATTTGGCACATTATGTTTCAGTGTTTGTGGAAGATTTTGATACCAAGCATTTTTAAAACGAGATCCAAAGATATCGGTAAGAATCGGTCCTAAAATGTAACAATGGGAAAGACTAATATTACTGAAACAAGTTTAGAAATAGGTTTGCTAAAACCAAGGGTATTTCAATAGTTTTATATGATCTATAATATGAAAGGAGTATTATCTTACCCAGCAACAATATATAATTGTGATGAAGCCGCATTTCGTACAGGTTCATCTCATACTTATAACCCTTCACCAAATAATGAAACAAAAGTGCTAAGCAGTCTTAGTCGGTGTTTCAGTAACTCACAGCGCCGGCGCTGACCTTTTCTGAGAAAATTGCGCCCTCATACATCCTTTTTCACGTCATCTGTGACGTAGGATTGTTGACGAACCATTTTTAACAAAGTGTACTACAGAGGTAATTTTGACTTTAACAAATAAAACAAATAAAACTAAATGAATTAAAAAAATTAACACTTTAACAAAACTTAAAATTACTATTATTATATGTAATTATAAATCTACATATACACGTATAAAAATACAAAACAATTTCAATATAATATTAGTAACATGACCCTGTTTCCCTTTCCGAAAAAAGCTGTAGATTTCTACTTTTTTCTAGAATATTTTACACAAAAAACTGAAAGCTGCATATCAAGATACGGAATAAAGTAACCACTCTCTTTTTATAACAATTTCAGTAGTAAGATGTCTGTTATATAATAATTCTGCACTTGAAGGAAAAGACATATCATTATTTATTTGTTTGGGTCCTTTGTTGTTTCAAACAATAATTTTAAACTGAATGAATAGGTATTTTAAATTTTAAAATTGAAAATATATTTAGAACTGTCGATTAACTACTGAAAAAAATATTTAATTTTTAACCCAGAACAAAAACTGATTTGACCGATTGAAAAATCAGCTGCGCCTAAATCTGAGCTTTAATTGCATAATAAAAAACTAAGTTGGGTGAAAATTAAGAAAGTAGAAATATTTTCCAACCGCTTAAAATCAGTCAATAAAAAAAATCGTTATTATGTGCACTCTTCATGACATGAAACGACTTGAACTTTGCAATTCAGTCGGTAATAAAATCAACCAGTTTGTAATTATATATTTACATTAAGTATGCAAATGAGATTTACTTTATGCCTATAATAACTTTATCTTTCGTTTTATATTTTATTTATATCTTATTTTTTGTCACAACACAAAAAATAAAATGATTTTATAATTTACTAGCTGTACCCGGTCCGTGTTGTTGGCCGAAAGTCCCTATAATAGAAAGACCTAATTTCAAATAATTTTTTAATAACATAAATTTAATCTTATTCATTCACTTTATTTTAAGAAAAAAATTACACTAATATTTGATACAATGTGTAACATTTTTTTACTCAATTATTTTAAAAAAAATTAACATTTAAATACATACTAATAAAGATTAAAGACTTTTCCCCAAATCTCTTAATGCTTTTTCCGTAATTACAATCATCACTTGCTTTGAAAACCTTATATCAAGCTGCGTTTCTAAAGCTTATTTTTGTAGTTTTAGTACGCTTAAATTGAAGGCAAATATTTCTAAAGAAACATTTTTTTCTTTATTTTATTTTAAGTATTAATTGATTTTAGTTATTTCTTATTATATAACTTTAAAACAATTATAAGAATTTAAATAATAATTAGAAAAAAATATTATTTGTGTGGCAGATATTAAATTAGGGTGTTTTTTCTTTTTTTTCCCCTACGGAGGTGGCCCTAATATGTCAGAGCCGGCATGTAGGCTTTTTAGCCCTTTATGCCGTCCTCCACCCCTCAACTTAGTCGACCCTTTTGATAAAGGCCAATAGGTTTGGGGGATTTATCCTGCAGAAGTTTTCTGAGGTGATGTAGTGCGTTTCCAGCAGCCTGAGTGTCAGCCTTGAAAGAGCAGAGCACTCTCCGACAACGTGTGTGGAAGTTTCTCCCTCTTCCAGACAGTGTCTACAGGTTGGGTCGTCACTTAGTGCTAGTCTACACATGTGTTTATTCATGTGGTTATGACCAGTAAGTATGCCCAGTACAGTCTCCTCTATTGAGAGTTAGCAGGAAGTTTGTTATTTTGGTGTTTATTCTTGGTGCATATATTTTGGAGACCCTGTGGCCCTCCATACGCTCCCAAAGAATATTTGTTTCCCTTTTCAGGGTGGGTTCTATTGATAGTTTAATATTACCAATATATATACCAACTGCTGGTTCCGGGCCATAAATGTTTCCCGCCGATGACCTGGTTAGTTCGTGAACCTTCTCATTTTCAGTCAAGCCACTATGACCCGGTATCCAGATCAGTTGTACCTTGTTTCGGAGCCCTATGAGGTTTAAGGCTTCCGAACATTCTCCCACCAATCTAGATTTGATGAGGTTACTTTCAAGAGCTTTTAAGGCAGCCTGACTGTCACTAAAGATTCTAATGACTTTGTTAGACCATCTTTGCTCTTTTATTATATTCACTGCTGCGTTTATGGCAAAGACTTCAGCCTGGAAGACTGTGCAGTGTTTGCCAAAAGGAAACTAGAGTTTAAGTTGCTCTTTTTCAAAGAACATTCCAGCTCCCGCGCCTAGAGCCGTAAGTGATCCGTCAGGGAAAATGTCCGAGGTATTTGAGGACCCAGCCTGCTCTTCTGAACCCCGCCAGGTCTCTCTTATCGGGATTTCTACTTCATATCTCTTCTTCAAAGATATGTATGTAGTGATGTCATCTGTTGGCATGAAGAACTCTTTTTGCTCCTCTCTAAGTCCTTCCATAGCCTCTGATGTTTGTGCCTACATCGTCTAGTAGTCCCTAGAGTTTGCAACTTTCTTGCAACTTTGAGGGCCTCCATTCTTACATAAAGATGAAAGGGTGGAAGCCCAAGAAGTATTTGCATAGCCGCTGTAGATGTGGCTCTAAAAGCACTTGTTGCACGGTGACACGCAAGTCTTTGTACTGCTTCTAGTTTTTTTATGGCATTTGCTGTAAATGTTCTCGGGACCCATGCAATGGACCCATAGCTAACAATGGGCTTGATACACACTTTGTATAGTCTTAAAGCTATTTTCGGTGTTAGGCCCCAATTGTTACCAAAGGCCCTTCTTCACTGCCTTAGGACTTTCACGGCATTAGCACATTTTATCTCGATATGTTTTGCCCAATTGAGCTTCTTATCAAGTATAATCCCTAGATATTTTACTTCATATCGAAGTTCTAGGTTATTTCCTCCTTGTTAAAAGAAATTAGGATAAATATTTATAATTCTTATTATAAGGTACATCTGTAAACATCGGTTATTGTAATTACTGGTTATAGTCACAATTCGCTTGTCAACCATTTCACTGTCAACCATTTCACTGTCATCATATTTTTTTACGTATTTTAATTCGTACTACGCCTCTATAGTCCCAAATTATAATTTTCTTTTCTTTTTAATTTTTAACACCACCTTTGTTTTTTTTTTTCATTACACGTGGATTTAAGATAAATAACAAAAATAAAATTTAAAAATCTAAATTTTCCTTTTTTTTTATTGTTTTGAAAAAAAACAAAAACACCTTTTTAATATCTTAATTAGTTTTATTATTCTACTCTAAATTGTTTTTAATTTTATTACCAAATCTCATTTTAAATTATATATAATTAGCATTTCAAAACAAACAAAAAAATAATATTTAATATATAAAATAAAAATTTTTATTATAAAAAATAACACACATTATTGTTTGTTTGTTTGTTTGTTTTTTTTTCTTTTATTCAATTTAAAATTACAAAAATGAACGCGCACACTTCATCAATCCTATAATATGTAATACCTTAAACCATTCAAAATTTTATAGTTCATTTTTGGTTGGTATTTTAAAAAAGCAAAATTTTATTTTTACCCTCTTACAATTTTCCATTTTCAAACTTATAAGTTTATATTTAGAATTAGACAACAAAATTGTATATTCTGTATACTAGCAATTATCTCAATATTTAAAAAGAAAAAAAAAGGCAGATACAAAAGCTACAAATACCAAAAATACCCATAATAAAAGTTAATCTCTTAATTTAAATGCAAGCAATAATAAAATTTTAATCAAAACTCATTTTACATAATTCAAACAGTTCTCATTTTCAATATTCGTGTCTCTTAAAAATAAAAACAAATAATAAAAAATCAAAAAAAAACTGATATTAAAATCATTTTCATTTTAAGAATACTTGCATACATACATGCAAATGTCAAAACGCATTCAATGTAACAATTATATAATATATCATATATATATGTATATATATATATATATGCATTGTCAAAATTTTAATTTGAAATCAAAAAACAAAAAAATTAAATAATTAATTTTAAATAATCGAATCGAATCGAAAACATATTTTTTAAATAATTAATTTCCTTATATCTCACGTTTACAACTTTAAGAAACCAACTAGTAACAAATAAGAAAATAAAAACAAACGGATAAAATTAATTTAAACAAAAAAAAACAACAAAAAATAGAATAAATTAAACAAAGAAAAATTAAAAAAAAAAAACAAAAACAAATAAATATTTCCTTTTAAATTTTCCAATTTACAACACTGGAAAACTGGAAACATTAGACTATATCATAACTGGACAATTTTATTGTTATTAACCGTAAATCGGCTTCCTCTTCCTATATCAATGTAAGAAATATTTTTTTTTTGTTTTTAATTAATTAATTTATTGAATTTTATATTGGGCCCATCAACCTCTTGGGTTTTGTCGAGGCCATAGTAAGGTAAATGATGTTAATTTCGTCTTATTTTGTAAATATGTCATATACGATTTAGTTTTTACAATTTGTAACAAAATAACAAAAAATGACAAAATAGTCAAACATTTTTTAATTTTTTCTAATTCTAATTACTTCCCTCTTTAAAAAAAATATATAAATAGTTGTTGTAATGTCTATTCACAACAACAACACAACCCGATATAAATCTAATAAATTGGCTCGCAAATATGTATAGCGACAGTTAGAGTTTTCCACAGTATGGATGTACATTGTGCATACTTCTTAAGTGTGTTACAAGTCTATAACTAAATAAACCGTTATTTTTTATGTTATATTTTATTGCAGTAATCAAAAATGACACTTGAAAACACAAGATGTGCTGTGGTGATTGGCTATAACACTTCTGACTTCTTCCAGACGTGTACCGGATCTCGACAAGGAGATGCACTATCATGCGACTTCTACAATCTAGTACTGGAACGTATAGTGCGACGAGCGGAAATAAACACAGCCAGCACTATATTTTTCAGATCTGTTAAACTACTAGGGTATGCCGACGACATTGACATCGAGGCCTTTGCCCTGTTTGAAGATAAAAGCGGAACGAATGGGTCTCAAAGTAAATGAGGATAAGACAAAATATATTTTGTCGACAAACACAAAGGCCTCTCAACATCATATTGGTCAAAACATTACTGTCGTCACATAAAATTTCGAGGTAGTTCAGAAGTTTACCTACCTCGGAAGCAGCGTTAATCCCACAAACAACATAAATGTGGAGGTACGGCGAGAATAAATCTTGCAAACCATAGATCCTTCGGTTTTTCAAAACATCTCGGGTCAAAGCTCTTTTCTCGAAACACCAAAGTACAAATCTACAAAACGCTCATACTCCCGGTTTTGCTTTACGGATCAGAATCATGTACTTGGTTTCTTCGAGAGGAAAATTCTTCGTCGGATATATGGTCCTGAAAACGACGATGGGGTCTGAAGGAGAAGATATATTGCCGAACCCTATGAGCTGTACAATGAGGTAGACGTAGTCATGAAAATTAAAGTCAAGGTACAAGATGTCGGGGCAGACCAAATCTTCGTTGGAGAGACGAAATATAGGCGGATTTAAAGCAATTTCGAATCTTCAACTGGAGAGAATCCGCCCGTTACCGTCAAAAATGGAGGACGTTGATGAGTCAGGCCCAGGACCTACATAGTCTGTTGGCCATTTAAGTAAGTAAGTTTGTGCAGTAATTCTTGACCGGTACTCGGAGGAGCATTTTTTGGTTTGTAATCTTGTTCCAGGTGCTCCGCGAAATGAAAGTGAAAAAAAATATTGAAAACTGTTACATATTATTATATGTTCGTCCTTTAACTTATGTGGTACTTGTTTTGTTTACATTTTTAAGGGCGTTTGAAAATTTTCGTTATTTTTTAAATTCTAAAAAAACATCTAATCAAGTATGCCGTGCGACAAAAAACCTAATTAAGTAAGCTAATATTTTTTATTCCAGTGCTGGGCGTCGTTTTATAAATACAAAATTTACACGTAAATGTTTTATTATTTTATTTAATAATTTATTAATTTTTATAAATGACAAAAAACCTAGAGTAAGTATTTTTTTACGTAACAAATTTTAAGTTAACTTTAATTAATAAAAATATAGATATATACATAAATAAACACTTAAACAAAACTTACGACATAAAGTAATTACTTCGTACAGAAAATTAAATCTGTACTTATTCCCAAATTATTTAAAATAGCAACATGGAAAACTTCTTCAAGCGAAAAAGTAATTCGGAACAAAATATTAATGACGGAGCAAGTACAAGTCAAGGATTAGTATTAGTAGTGGCAATACATAAAATGTCATATCTAATAAAAATAAGAAAGACTAATAGGCCATATTCTGACGATTACATCAGTTTTGGGTTTACATGGCACCGGTGCAAAGGAGTGTCAAATTTCTCAATGTATTTTATGTTTTATGATAAATTTAACCGCCACTTTACTACTAAGCATCTCAATGTTGTTTCAAATAAGGATTATTTTAAAAGGTTATTGAAAATGCAAGCTAAGCATGCAAACCGATTTAAAGGGTACTATCACAATTTCTAAAAAGCGCACAAATTGCTTCTTATAAGGTACCAAAATTAATTGCACTGAAATGAAAACCGCACAAGCTATAGCAGAAGGCCTTATTTTACAGTCATGTTATGAAATAGTAAAATTATGTTTCGTGATAATACAAACAATTAAGTTATGAAGATTCCTCTTTCTAATGATACAATAAAGAAAGAACAAAAGGCATGTCACACGATATTGAGGAAACGGTTAATAATAATCTTTCCAACAAATATTTTACTCTACAAATTGATGAATCTGTTGATATTAGCAGCGAAGCTCAATTACTTCATTTATTTCGTTTGATTGATGAAAACGAAATAGTAAATCAGTTTATTTTACTGCAAAGACCTTACGCAAAAAATATTTTTAGATAATGGAAGGTACTGGAAAAGATATTTATAATTGTATTGCCACATATTTACAAAAATTTAAAATATCATGCGACTTTTTGAGTAAGAATTTGTAGAAATGGATGTCCATCACTGGCAGGATCTATTGATGAAGGATGTGTTACACTTGTAAAGGAAAAACATCCAAATACCATATCTACACATTGTGTTTTGTATCGGGAAGCTTTATTTTTAAAAACATTTAAGTAAATACATTGAAGTAAATTACAAATAGTAAATTACTAGTGTAATGCCATTCCTAATCTAGCAAAGTTTGGGTGCAAGTACAATTTAAAGAAGTATTAACATTACAACTCAAAGCACCAACAATAATGTAAATTAATACGTATAATCTCTCATGCATTAAATATTATTTTCTCTAACTACATTTTATTTCTACCTATACCTACTTCCATAATGGATTTAAAATAAATAGATCTATTTTCTTAATTTCATTCTTTCATTAATGAACTGTTTTTCATTATTATTGTTGTTGTTATAAAAGGCTTCAGACAAAACCAAAATTAGTATATTTTAAGATACATATATAAAATCAAGACTTCTGCTAGCACGTATTTTTAAGCAACTTTGTATATCTATGGAAGCTAAATATGATAGTTTGCATTTGCACACCCAATTAAGATGGATGGTTGTCTCGCGGTAAAGTTCTTGCCGTTTATTGATGGAAGTCAAAGATGCTCTGTTATTTTCAAAAGGTAGAAATAGACAAATTTGTTAAATGTCTTGAAAACTATATTTGGTGTGCTAAATTTTCATATTTAGTTGATATATTTAAATTGTGTTTATAGAAGTATTCAAGATAAAAATGAAAATATTTTAACATCCACGGACAAAATGCTGGCGCATTCAATAAAAAAATGTTGTATTGGAAAAATTTAATTACAAAAACCAACACGCTTGATTATGTTTCATTCAACTACAACGAAAAATGTTGCAGATATTATTCCTGCTGTAATAGAACATCTAACAATATTAGATGAAAAAAGCGCATCTTACTTTCCATCTCTTAAACTAGAATCCTATGGCTGGATACTAAATCCATTTGGCACATTATGTTTCAGTGTTTGTGGAAGATTTTGATACCAAGCATTTTTAAAACGAGATCCAAAGATATCGGTAAGAATCGGTCCTAAAATGTAACAATGGGAAAGATTCAATAGTTTTATATGATCTATAATATGAAAGGAGTATTATCTTACCCAGCAACAATATATAATTGTGATGAAGCCGCATTTCGTAAAGGTTCATCTCATACTTATAACCCTTCACCAAATAATGAAACAAAAGTGCTAAGCAGTCTTAGTCGGTGTTTCAGTAACTCACAGCGCCGGCGCTGACCTTTTCTGAGAAAATTGCGCCCTCATACATCCTTTTTCACGTCATCTGTGACGTAGGATTGTTGACGAACCATTTTTAACAAAGTGTACTACAGAGGTAATTTTGACTTTAACAAATAAAACAAATAAAACTAAATGAATTAAAAAAATTAACACTTTAACAAAACTTAAAATTACTATTATTATATGTAATTATAAATCTACATATACACGTATAAAAATACAAAACAATTTCAATATAATATTAGTAACATGACCCTGTTTCCCTTTCCGAAAAAAGCTGTAGATTTCTACTTTTTTCTAGAATATTTTACACAAAAAACTGAAAGCTGCATATCAAGATACGGAATAAAGTAACCACTCTCTTTTTATAACAATTTCAGTAGTAAGATGTCTGTTATATAATAATTCTGCACTTGAAGGAAAAGACATATCATTATTTATTTGTTTGGGTCCTTTGTTGTTTCAAACAATAATTTTAAACTGAATGAATAGGTATTTTAAATTTTAAAATTGAAAATATATTTAGAACTGTCGATTAACTACTGAAAAAAATATTTAATTTTTAACCCAGAACAAAAACTGATTTCACCGATTGAAAAATCAGCTGCGCCTAAATCTGAGCTTTAATTGCATAATAAAAAACTAAGTTGGGTGAAAATTAAGAAAGTAGAAATATTTTCCAACCGCTTAAAATCAGTCAATAAAAAAAATCGTTATTATGTGCACTCTTCATGACATGAAACGACTTGAACTTTGCAATTCAGTCGGTAATAAAATCAACCAGTTTGTAATTATATATTTACATTAAGTATGCAAATGAGATTTACTTTATGCCTATAATAACTTTACCTTTCGTTTTATATTTTATTTATATCTTATTTTTTGTCACAACACAAAAAATAAAATGATTTTATAATTTACTAGCTGTACCCGGTCCGTGTTGTTGGCCCAAAGTCCCTATAATAGAAAGACCTAATTTCAAATAATTTTTTAATAACATAAATTTAATCTTATTCATTCACTTTATTTTAAGAAAAAAATTACACTAATATTTGATACAATGTGTAACATTTTTTTACTCAATTATTTTAAAAAAAATTAACATTTAAATACATACTAATAAAGATTAAAGACTTTTCCCCAAATCTCTTAATGCTTTTTCCGTAATTACAATCATCACTTGCTTTGAAAACCTTATATCAAGCTGCGTTTCTAAAGCTTATTTTTGTAGTTTTAGTACGCTTAAATTGAAGGCAAATATTTCTAAAGAAACATTTTTTTCTTTATTTTATTTTAAGTATTAATTGATTTTAGTTATTTCTTATTATATAACTTTAAAACAATTATTTTATTTTTTTTTTTTTATTTATTTATTATGCTCCATATATTGTACAATTAATTCTTTTAAAACTATTTACTTAGATACAGATATATAATTATCTTTACTACAGTTGATTTGTATTTTTTTATTTTTATTTAGAAGTTTTCGAGTTTAATACTATAAATTTAAAGGAAAATTGGAGATGAAAAACCTTTTTGAATTTTTGTTTTGTAAAACTTAACGCTAACTTAAACAGTAAAACCTATCTATAGTAAAATCTATACGTACGAACTAAACTAGCCTAATTTTTTTTTAACTTAATTTAAATTTCTGATCAGAGGATTTTCTGACATGAACAGTTCCGAGTGGAACTTTACAGTTAAATAACTTATTTTTTCTAAAATTGTATTCATGCTGGCTTTATCATGCAGCTTTTTGGTTGAATACCATCTGGGAAGATTGAATACAAGTTTCAAAAGTTTATTTTGCGCAATTTGCAATTTTTTGGTATGACTAGCTGCACAATCTCCCCAGACTGGTGCCGCATATAACATTATTGGTTGAAAAATTACCTTAATAAGTATCAATTTGTTTTCTGTGGATAAGATTGATTTTCGGTTAATAAGGGGATACAACATGCGAGTACACTTGTTAATTTTATCAATAGTGTTAGAAGTTTGCTTTTGAAAGGTTAGCCTTTTATCTAAGGTAATGCCTAGGTATTTAATAGTATCGGCCCAGTTAATTTCGTCATTTTGCAGTTTTAATGGTATAGAAGGTAAAAGAGAGGCTTTCCTTTTTTTCGTAAAATAAATTGATACTGTTTTGGAAGCATTAATTTTTACTCTCCATTTTGCATAATAACTAGAGAGCTTATTGAGTGAATTTTGTAGGTTTGTTAATATGTGATTGGGATTAGTGCCAGCAGAGTAAATTGCAGTGTCATCAGCAAATACTGATATTTTTGTAAACTCTAGCCTAGGGATATCTGCAGTGTAAGTGTTGTACAAAATTGGGCCAAGTACCGAGCCTTGTGGAACTCCTGCTTTAATTTCATACAAATTGGAGCATGTATTATTCAATATCACACGAAATACTCTTTGATGAAGAAAGTTTTGTATGATTTTAATTAAATATATAGGAAATTTATACACTTCTAATTTATGAAGCAAGCCAGAGTGCCACACAGTGTCGAAGGCGGAATTTATGTCAAGCGCTACTAGACCAATAGATTTGCGTTCTTCTAAGTTGGATTTAATGTAATTTTTGACACGTAGAAGAGGGTGAATGGTACTATGCTTTACCCTAAATCCAAACTGTTCGTTTGGAAGAATTTTTTTAGCTGAAATAAACTTTTCCAGTCTAATTTTTATGAGTTTTTCAAATATTTTTGAGAAACTGCATAGTAAGCTGATAGGCCGAAAACTACTTAATTCCTCCATCGGTTTTCCAGGCTTAAGAATCGGAATAATATGAGCTTCTTTCCATATATTCGGGAAATAACCTAGTTTTAAACAAGAATTGTAAATCAAAATTAGATATCTTTTTGCGTTTAATGGTAATTTTTTGATACATAGATTAGATATGTGATCTGAACCTGCAGATTTTTTAGTCTTTAATTGGGCAAATATTTCATTGACAGATTTCAGTTCAATTTGTTCAAAGGATTCTATTTCAGCTTGATCAATTTTGCTTACAGATTCCTCCACCATAAGATTTGTATCATGGTCGCGTGTGTTGTTGTTCACGGCGTGTTTGTTATAAAAATTTTTAGCTAATGCATTTGCTTTATCAATATTCGTGTAAAATGTGTTACTGTCATCCTTTAGAGTACCTATAAATTTATTTTTATTTTTTAAAACTTTTGAAATTTTCCAAAAAGGTTTTGACGATTTTTTCAAGTGCTTAAGAGTATTAGACCATTTCATATTTCGAAACTCACTTATTTTATGTTTTAAAAAGTTGTTGAAGTGTTGTAATTGAGCATAAAAAATTACATTACGACTACGCATCCACTTTCTCCTAACAGTGTTTCTATGCCTGATTATATTTATTATATAGTCAGGTAATTTTTCGGTGTATTGCTTGACTATTTTCATGGGTACAGCCAATTCAGTTGCTCTTTTAATTTTGTTGTTTAAATTAGATATCATATTGTCTATTTGGTAACAATAGTCAACAGAATCATTATTATTGGTATTTAGTTCCATTTTAAGAAACTTCTGATACAGATACCAATTTGCATTGTTAAAATCCAAATAAGTACGATCATGTGATATAGTTTGTTTGCTAACGTTTAAAGTAACCGGCAAGTGGTCAGATGACAGATCATTAATTGTAATAGGTTGGGAGCAATATTCTGGTATGTTAGTTAAAAATATATCTAGTGTAGAAGGTCAGAGCCGGCATGTAGGTCAGAACCGGCGGTAGATGTCAGAGCCGGCATGTAGGCTTTTTAGCCCTTTATGCCGTCCTCCACCCCTCAACTTAGTCGACCCTTTTGATAAAGGCCAATAGGTTTGGGGGATTTATCCTGCAGAAGTTTTCTGAGGTGATGTAGTGCGTTTCCAGCAGCCTGAGTGTCAGCCTTTAAAGAGCTAAGCACTCTCCGACAACGTGTGTGGAAGTTTCTCCCTCTTCCAGACAGTGTCTACAGGTTGGGTCGTCACTTAGTGCTAGTCTACACATGTGTTTATTCATGTGGTTATGACCAGTAAGTATGCCCACCATCTTCCTACAGTCTCCTCTATTGAGAGTTAGCAGGAAGATTGTTATTTTGGTGTTTATTCTTGGTGCATATATTTTGGAGACCCTGTGGCCTTCCATACGCTCCCAAAGAATATTTGTTTCCCTTTTCAGGGTGGGTTCTATTGATAGTTTAATATTACCAATATATATACCAACTGCTGGTTCCGGGCCATAAATGTTTCCCGCCGATGACCTGGTTAGTTCGTCAACCTTCTCATTTTCAGTCAAGCCACTATGACCCGGTATCCAGATCAGTTGTACCTTGTTTCGGAGCCCTATGAGGTTTAAGGCTTCCGAACATTCTCCCACCAATCTAGATTTGATGAGGTTACTTTCAAGAGCTTTTAAGGCAGCCTGACTGTCACTAAAGATTCTAATGACTTTGTTAGACCATCTTTGCTCTTTTATTATATTCACTGCTGCGTTTATGGCAAAGACTTCAGCCTGGAAGACTGTGCAGTGTTTGCCAAAAGGAAACTAGAGTTTAAGTTGCTCTTTTTCAAAGAACATTCCAGCTCCCGCGCCTAGAGCCGTAAGTGATCCGTCAGGGAAAATGTCCGAGGTATTTGAGGACCCAGCCTGCTCTTCTGAACCACGCCAGGTCTCTCTTATCGGGATTTCTACTTCATATCTCTTCTTCAAAGATATGTATGTAGTGATGTCATCTGTTGGCATGAAGAACTCTTTTTGCTCCTCTCTAAGTCCTTCCATAGCCTCTGATGTTTGTGCCTACATCGTCTAGTATTCCCTAGAGTTTGCAACCTTCTTGCAACTTTGAGGGCCTCCATTCTTACATAAAGATGTAAGAGTGGAAGCCCAAGAAGTATTTGCATAGCCGCTGTAGATGTGGCTCTAAAAGCACTTGTTGCACGGAAACACGCAAGTCTTTGTACTGCTTCTAGTTTTTTTATGGAACCCATGCAATGGACCCATAGCTAACAATGGGCTTGATACACACTTTGTATAGTCTTAAAGCTATTTTCGGTGTTAGGGTCCAATTGTTACCAAAGGCCCTTCTTCATTGCCTTAGGGCTTTCACGGAATTAGCACATTTTATCTCGATATGTTTTGCCCAATTGAGCTTCTTATCAAGTATGATCCCTAGATATTTTACTTCATCTCGAAGTTCTAGGTTATTTCCTCCAATGGAGGGAAGAACATAGTTGTTCAGTCGCCTTCTATTGGTAAAGGCCACTAAATGTGTCTTGCTAGGATTTATGGTTAATCCATTCGCCTGACACCATTCGGTGGTTAAGTCAATGGCATTTTGCATTTGTGTGCATAGACGCCTCATATAACCTCCTCTTAGAAGAATACTAACATCATCGGCAAAGCCGTGTGTGTTGAATCCTTCCTCATTCAGTATATTAGGAGTTCGTCTACCAACATGTTCCATAGTAAAGGCGATAGAACACCTCCTTGTGGGCATCCTCTAACCGGCTTCACCTGAATTTTAGTAGTTTCATCTACCTGAATGAACAGATGACGTTGTTCCAACATCTTTTCTATCCATCTCAGTATGGTGTTGTTTACTCCGTGCTTTCTTGCTCCATCTAGAAGTGACTTAAAAGTTGCCTTGTCAAAGGCCCCTTCAATGTCCAAGAATGCACCGAGTGTTATCTCTTTCTTCACGATAGGCTCCTCTACCTGCCTGATAGGCATGTTGTTTACGGTTCAGGGGTACCCTAATCAAACATACATCCCTAATATACCTGTCCACCAGTTTCTCAAGGCATTTTAACAAACACGAAGAGAGACTGATTAAACATTTTGGAAAAACTATAATAAGATTCAACAATTAACCCGTGGGATTTTTAAATGGCTGCTGTCCAAGTGGAATGCTTCCACATAAACTTAATTTGAAAGTTGAAGTTATAATAATATTACTTAGTAACCTAAATACCAAACGTGGTCTCTGCAATGGTTAGCAGTCTAAAATTTAAAATCAAACTTAATAACCGCAGAAGTTTTAATCGGTACAGCTATAAGGGAAACAATTTATTCGCAGAATATATTTATCTCCAACTACCACAGAATTGTCATTTATTCTCAGACTATGACTATTCCCCGTTAAATTAGCCTTTTTTATTATCATAAATAGGACACAAGGTTAGACGTTGGAAAAAGTAGGAGTTGAGAAAGAAAACAACTGTATAGTTTTTGTAACTATATCTTAAAAAATTTTGGTTTTTTAGTCAAATAAATTTGTTGAATGTGTTGAAAAAATACGTGTATACCAACCAAATTTATAAGTATAAGATTTAGAAGCCTTGGATATAAAGAAATGGCAAAATCCAATTTCTAATCTATATGGATAAAACATTATAGTTTAACAAATATTGTTCTTTTTTGCTAGTAATATATATAATTTGGATAAATAGCCATATGCAATATGCATATAATTATATTAGAAATGAAAATTGAAAATAAATAGAATAAATAGAAAAAAGAGAGTACCATCTCTCATTCCACAATACTATTACATTTTTTTCTCACCTAAAATAAAAATCTAATATGATATTGATTCATGTATTTAAACTTAATATACACCCATATTCTGTTAGACCCATCTCGCGAGATCGCGTGAGAATATATCTGACGAGATAGTTTTGAATTCTGTTAGACCTTTGACGAGACGAGATAGCCATTTTTTATCTCGTCAAAAATTGTAAGCGATAGAGTATATCCTCAAAGTATTTTGTGTTCTTTTTATCAAAAAATTGAATTAAATAAATAAATTGAATAGATCAAATAGTTAAATAAAGATTAATAAACAGTTTTTCATTATTGTTTTTGCATTATTATTAAAATTGTGTTTGTTTTTTGAAAAAAATAAAACCATCTTTACTATTACTGCTTTACTACGTTTATGTACTAAATTGCAAAATATATTTAAAATATAAATATATTTATATTTATTTTTCATTTAAAAACTATTTTAAAACTAATACTAAGTTAGTGGGGTTAACACTTTCCAAATATTTTACAAATCATATTTCGTTTATATACCAATAATTATTTTTGATAGTAAAAAATTATCAGTACTACCAACAAATAAAATGTTCTATCGCGCCGCTTACAGTGTCTAACAGAAAGGCATATTCAGCGAGACGAGACGAGATGAATTTTTTCTTCTCGTCAACGATGGGTCTATCAGAATATGGGTGATAATAATGCAGTAAAAAATATTGTGTCATTCATTTCATATATCAAGGGCACGAAAGACGGAGATATAAAATTTTGCGCACTCAGCGCCCTACTTACTATATATTTTCTTAATTTTTTTTTTGTAAAAATATAATTTATTAATGAATGGAGCGCAGGTTTCTCATTTTGCTCCTACTGATAGATTGTTGTTTATAAATATCTGAATAATTTCTATCTGGTGATAATTATTTGTTTGTATACAATCTATGTATATCGTATGTATACGCGAGTATATTGAGAATGGTAAAATTAGTGTATTTTCACAATATTGGGTTGTTGATATAAAAAGGAATAAATAATAATAATATATTAATTTTGTGTTATTGTATATTTGTGGTGTTGTATGCATATATAATTTCTGGTTAAATCTACTTATTCTATATATTTTTATAAATGGATATCGCACGCATGTTTAATTTTTATATTATTTCAGTAAGATAATTATGTATTGTTTTTAAAAATTATAAAACATTTACTTAATGATAATATTGAAAATTATTTATTTTTATTTTTTATGAAGTTCAAATAATGTTTTCATATGAATATATTTTTAAAAATACATGTGTATTTCTGTACTTATTTTTAAATTTATATATTTTCTAAAATACCAAAAACTTATAAAAAATTTATAATTTTCCGCCCTAAAATTCAGCGCCCTGTACATCATATGAAACCGCCGGAACTGAGTAACTGTCAAACTTATGTCCCCCACTTATACTATAATTGAAAAAGATTGATAATATTAAATATAAATTGCAAGTGATAATTAAGTCGCATTTTTCAGTCGGCGCGTGACAGTTGTAATAGTTATTAGTGTTGTCACCTGAAATTACTCGGATCCGACAAAAAAAGTGATACCTGTAATAGGCACCGTTAATTAAAAATATATCTCTGTAACAATGGTTGCTAACAAATAAATTAAGTAGGTTAAGTAGATAAGTTATCATTAGGTTATTAGTAGTACTTAGGTTAACATATAAAAAAAAAATCATCATCAATTAGGTTTTATATCTCAGTTCCTTAAGTTAAATGTAATATATTACATGTAAAAAAAAACAGACAATCAAAGAAATGTTATAATTCTGTTTGTTATAGATCTTTAGAACAAAATTGTAAGTATTATAGAGAATCTAAATTAACGAATAAATTTTAAAAAAATAAAAATTATATACAATTCAAAACTAAGGAATAGCATAACGAAATTACCATCATTTATGTTATGTTTTCACTTCATTTAGGTTCTCTTTTAAATCAAAACTAATTAATTCATATTAATTTTAATTTCAAAAGTTTAACAAAAAAAAATACTAATAATATTGATTTTGTATTTCTACCCATTACCAAATTAGTATTTACCTTATTCTATGTTAATAACCCTTGACATCGAAAATGCAGTATTATAGTTGAAACTGCAATGTAGCATGTTCCATAATGTACTATAAACAACATAATTAATTATAAAATGTTTACTTTTTATTTCTGTTTATTTTCTGCGTGGTTAAAGTATAACAAAATTTGGTTAAAGTATAATTCGTTATGTAACATACCATTAGATTGTAGCCAACATTCTAATACTGCATGTCAGACAACTGCAACGTAAAGTGGAGGAAAAATAAGAGTTTGAGCAATATGTTTTGTTTTTATTTTATTTTTTTATACTGTCAAATTTAATGATCAAAGCAGAGGTCAGTAGACGTATATTACTAGACGAATCTTTTGCATCGTAGATATTTTTTATGCTTTGTTTGATATTGTAATAAACAGCTGGGGTGACGCATTTCAAGTTTTATTTGTCATTTCATTCGTGCAATTTTTCACTTTGATTGAAATACATTTTCTATTTTTTTTTTTTTTTTGTTTTTTCGAACGTATTTTTATTTTATTTGTACTAAATATGCCTTATCACTACAGATGATAGGCGCAACGCCCAGTGAAATATTCGTGTCCAGATTACAGGTAAATTTTCCGGCTACAAAGCTCTTGGAAAAAGTTACGTGGCTGACATCTTTTTAGTTTTTTTCATTTTATTAAATAATTGGCAACCGATAGATGGTGTAGTTGTTATTATGTCATCTGGAAATAATTAATCAGAAAGTTCGAATCTCCCCGCTCAGGGCATTGATGGGTGGCATTTCATAAGTCACATAACTCCATTTAACGAATAGGAAAACTTATGACTCAGTTATTTTGGGATTTTTGACCATATTAATGGGTGAAAGTGACAGAAAACTCTCATAGAAATTTTGACTCACTTTAGTAGGACATAAATCTCAATGGAACTTATGACTCTCGACTTATGACATGCCACCGCATAAATGTTGTAAAAAGTTTTTTCATTTATTCTTTGAAATTAATTTCGAATATAATTTTCGTTATCACTAAAATAAAATGAAATCATGGTATTATGAAGTTGTGGGTATACTATACAATAGATATAGTTTTCGAAATTTAAATTATGGTAGGTAAATATCTGTTGAATAACGATAATTACGTTAAAAATAAAACAATTGCATAGAATGATACGCCTCCTATTCCTTCTACTCAATATTTAAAAGTAAAAAAAAACTTAAATTAATTTATGACTGTACAGTATGCACATTATAATAATTTAATCATCTATAGACGTATCTTATGAATTCAGAACTTGAAGCTTAAAATTGACTAATTAAGGTTATATTATGTACAAACTTTTTGATTTTTTTTATACTTTCTAATATGTATATATATTTGTAGTTTTAATAATTGTATTAATCTTCTACTATATATATATATATACTTACATTTGTGAACAATTATTAATTCTTAATTCATAATTCAAATGTTTGTTTTTTTTTTTAATAGTATATAAATTAAATGTTATTTAGTATAAATTAAAAATGTAATCTGAATTATTTTAAATACTAATTTTTAATTTGAATTAATTATTAATTTGATTAAGGATACATTGTACAAAAAATGAATTTAATTTGTATGTATTTAAAATTTGTTACTAGCTTTCTAATTCTGTTGAAATAAGGACTATTTTTATTATTATTATTATTTATTATTATTATACTATATCACCCAAGTAATCCTGTTAAGCGCACACGTAACAGTCTTAAATTGATATGATTACAAAAAAAAATATCAGTACAACCAACATTATCAAATTTTGTATCACCCATCTTTACAGAAATACATTTTCAGCTACAGAGTGATTCGCATCGATTTTCATCGCATCAGTGATGCGTCTAGGAGAATATGGGTGGTAAAAAATATAATACAAGTATAATACAACGACAGTATTACTTTGTAATTTGTAAAGTAAATATTTTTTTATTTTTTGACGTAAAATCTGAATTTGCATAAAAAAGTACACATGTCTTCCCATTTTAAAATCTTGATTTCTGTAAATTTCGAGCTTAAAAAACCATTTCCCCGTCTCGGAAGTTGAAAATATCACCAATCGATAGAGCATCCTCGATTTCAAATTTTAAAATGCTCTGTAATACTCGGTATAGCCTTCTTATGAGAACTATCTCTTTAAGCATAAATCGCTCAAATAAATAAAAGAAAAAACCATCCCTAATTCGGCAACCGTAAAACAACTTTACATCGATAACAGAGGTAATATACATCCAAATCCCAAAAGAAGTTACTGGGAGTTAACTCTAATGTTACTGGAAGTTATCTCCCTCTGATAATGAAACTTAAAAAATACGGATTAAATGTAGTACTTATATAGCAGCAGAACAAATCAGCTCAAAACTCTTCTGAGATCAATTAAGAACTAAATTAATTAAAAGTGGTTAAATCGAGAATATATAAGATCAATTGCAGTCATTTCAACAAAGTTGATATGGGAAAAACTAGGAGAAATATCAAAGCTTAAAAATCAACAAAGTCCCAGGCTGTGATGGTATTAAGAATATCGACCTAATGACGATGCCTAAAAAATCTTTCGAATTGCTATCTGACATCTTAAATTATGTGTAAAATTCAGTTATTTACCGAAAATATGGAAATATAGGTAATATGTGTACCAATAATGAACAAGCCGCAGGTAATCCTCAGGGTTCGATTTTAAGCCCTCATTTATTCAACCTGTATATTTCAACCTGTATATTGCAACCTGTATATTCCCGATAATACGACAATATTCTGACGACAATACGATGTATACCTCGGATGTTAATCCTAGCACAATCATCTTGATAAGAATAAATACCATAAAAACCTTCGCGTGCTTCTTTACTAGAAAAAGGAAACCTTGCTTTTTAACTGGCAGGAACTTACAACTAAATGGCAATTCCAGGGCAAATATCTAGAGATCATCCTGGATCCCAAATTAACTTTTAAGCCCGTAACTGACAATAAAATAAAAAAAAATAGAAAATTAATCAAATTGTTATACTGACTAATTAATAGGAAATCGTCTCTCTCTCTCTAAATTCAACAAAATTTTAATTTTCAATTCCATCTTCAAGTAAAAGTAAATATCTGTATGATGCTACAGTCTGGTCACGTCAAACTGCGCATACTGTCATAAAAAAGAGTGCAAATTACGCAAAATAAACTACTAAAAATGATATTAAATCTCCCTTGGCATTAGATTATAGATTAGATTAGATTAGATTATAAATATAGCTTAGATAGTAGATTATACTTTTAAAATCCAAAAATACGACGATAACTGACCAAATTACTATTAGGGTAAACAAATGTATTGCCAACCGCTCCAGCTCCGAAAATATTTAAATTATGCAATTGGTCAATAATTACTAAATGTTTGCTTTTAGTTATTATTTTTTTTTTTACATTTTTCTGTGTTTAGTTATAATTTATTTAAGTCTAGTCATAAGTTAAGTAAAATTGTAAAAATGCAAGTACTCGCTGGGTGGCGGAATAGGTAGAGCACCTGTCTTCCAACCGCCCAGGCTCGAATCCCGATGAAGCCAAAAAAATGATGTATTGGTTTTTCGCCATGTTCTAGTACCCTTTATTTTTGGGATATAATAAATGACAAAAAATAATTAAGAGTATATTCTGGTAACAAATTAAATAAAATGAAACTATTCTATTTAAGAAGGCTTAGTTCCTGACAATAGCAGTAGTTTTCCACATTTAATGAGTTGATAAGCCAGTAATTTGTTAAATAAATACTCGAAATATTGTAGATATTAAAGTGTAAAATTGCAGTACCGTATCTAATTATGCACGAAAAGGTGGTCCAACCTAAGTTACTGTCAAGACTGTAAAAAAAAAATACCAAGGCAATGCATGTTCTTTATTGTTTAAATTTATTTAGAGAAGTATAATAAAATCAACTAAACCCTATGTTTGTTGCTCCCACGTTTTAAATGACATTATAAATAAAAAACAATTTAAGTAAATCAACTCTCTACCTGTGCTATTTTCAAATAGAAATAATAGAAAACCCCCATCCTCACTTCTTTTTGGACCACCGTTTTTACCTTATATCTAACTAGCAATCCTACATTCAATCAGACATGCTCTGTAATCCACATTGAATGGATTCGGAATGAAATTTCATTTTCACTCGCAATGAAATTTGGTGTTCTGCATTTCATGTGATTTCGAAGAATTTCAAATTTAATTTGTGAAATGTCAAAACATTGATGTGTTTTAACTCAATTCAGTAATTTTTAAATTTAAACTAGCCAGTGCTTATTTTTATTATTATTTTAGTTATAGTAAATAAAGAAATAATAATAATAATTAAAAACAGAAAATATTTTATTGAATTTTGCGTCATAAGGCAGATAAATTTAGCCAGCGTGTCATATGCCTGTATTTTGTTTGCCTGTATTATCATTTGTCTTATTTTCATTTGCCTTCATTTCATTTCCCTGCTTTTCATTTGACTGGATACGCTGGGTAATGGGTATGATAAAAATTTCATGTCACAGGTTTTTATCAATCAGCGGGTGTCAGAACTACATCTTCTAGGTTGTGACTAATGAGTCTAGTTTAAGAAATTGAGCCAGCAAAAACAGATTCAGATCCCATCTCACAAAGCTTTCGAAAAAAAATGTTTTTTTTTTAACTTGTCTTAAGTACAATGGCTCTTAAGCGTGCTGCAAACAAGAGGTCCAACGTCCAAGTGTTGGAACCGAAGACTTTAAAAACCTACTTTTGTCATCAGTACAATGGCCCTTAAATGTGTTGCAGACCTATTGTCTTGCCCTAGTGTCCCAGTAATTGTAGACGAAACTATATATCCCGTGGTTAAATTGTATTTTTATTAATAATTATAAATAATTTTAAAAAAATTTCGGATAGGTCCGATGGTCTGGAATTCGGGACCAAAGACCTTGAAAAATGTTTTTTATACTTATCTTGATACGGATTTATATTCAGGTTATTCCACAAAAGACTACAAATTCGCCTTTTCACTACCAAATCACAATTAAAAATACGAGTGAATTGAACCTGATAGAAATTTAACGAATTCGGATTGCAGAACACCAAATTTCACATTAACCATTTCACTTCACAAAAAGTGTATTACAGAACACACATTAATATATTATTATTATTAAAACAAAAATTATCTAGTGTAAGCACCAGCTAATACAAAAAAAAGTTATAATTTCAATATAATCATAAATAAAATTTGAATATAGAGAAAAAAATATAATTTAAAATATAGCAAAAAAAGGGAAAAATATAAACGATTTTTGTAATGCTTTTTTTTTTTAATTTAGATTGAAAATTCACGGACTGCGCTGTATTATTATTTTGGTTTTTTTTTCCCATTTTAGAAAATAAAAAGCAAACATAGTATTGAAAAATTTGAAAAGTAATTAAAGTTTTTTATTATTGCTTAGTGTGTTGGACCATTAGCTATAAAACTAAATATCTATCAAATAAAACGATTGTTCAGTACCATATTACAGTACGATAATCCCATTATTGTCGCTAATTAATTAAAATTTGCGACGCGGACTAAAAATTTCATTCTGATCCGTGAATTTTAAAATATAAAATAAAATGTTTATTCGCGTATTCGTTATAATGAAAATTTTTACAAGTTTAACGAATGAAAATTTAAATTGTAACAGATTTTATTGCTTTACAACTATACAATAATTATTGCTTTACTTTTATAGCAAAACCATTAGCAATTACATGTAATACAATTTACTTTGTGTATAAATGTGAGTTTAGCTGTCCAACATTTTGAGATTTTAAATATTTTGTTGGCTCCAAAAGGAAAATAACATGAAATAATATTATTTTATATGAGAACTTAATGCGTACGACAAGAACACTAATGATTGGATATATATTCATAAACAATTTTTCAAAAAGGTTCGGGATATTATACTTTGATAAAGTATATTTTTAAAATATCGGACATAGTTTCATTACAACGGCAGCACTTTCTTAATGTTGGCTAGTTAAAGTTCACCTGAATGTTGTACATAAAATTTCCAATGTAAGTTATTCTTGCGGATTGGATAATTTTGGCTTTTTTGGCATTTGGTGGTGTGAGTATAATTTTTCAGGGATAATTTTTACATATGAAACCAATTAACTAATAAGAATTTTTCTATACGGGCAGTTTTGCCTTTGGAAATTTTACAATTTCGGCATTTTTCTGCGTTAGCAAACTTCTAGCCAGAGACTTTCTGTGTGGATAGTTTTTTTTTATGGTTTGACAATAACTTAGGTAGAATCACCTTTTCGTGCCTAATTAAGTATGGTACTGCAAATTTATATTACAATATCTACAATTTTTATTTTCGTTCTATTTTTTTTTCTGGACAAATTTTATTTTGTAACTACACTGCATACCTCTCTTATGACAGCACAAGTAATTGTAGCCTCTGCTCCGGGGAAGTTAATAAATCAAATCCTATGGCAAATGATTTACTAAGTGTCTCTATAGATAACCTTCTTCTTGAAAACATTGGAGCAATGGCTGACGTGTCTGTCGAAATACAGACTACCAGTTGTGGTTTGACTATTGAGGAAGGAGATAAGTTCTTTTAACTTGTTATCAGCTAAGCGCAGACGGAAAGAAGAGAGTTCGATACTATCGTTCAGGTAGTCGATGGGAGCATTAGTAACGAGCAGGGTGACCCAACAAAGTTTGTTCCAACTCATGCTCACCAGTAAAGAGATATCTCCCAGCTTTGCAGGGGTCTCTTTGAAGAAGGGAAAATTATATTTTTCCTGTCAAGATGCTGCTTCGTCAAACTGGTTGAAATCTACGTCGTCTAACTGCAGTTCGTGGGAGGAGCGAAGCTCTCAGCAATGAGAGTCAGCAAAGTTTCAAACACAAAGTTAGTAAAAATCTGGATCCCAGGCCGCTACTAATACTGGTGGGCTACTTATACTGATGTTACTGGTTGTCTTTTATCTCAATAGCGCTAAAGCTATAGAAAATCGAAAAGCCAAACTAAGTTTCAAATTTTGTAAAGAAACGTAAAATTTATCACGGCTAAAGGAGAAAACTAGGATGGCCAATAGATACATATCCTGAGCTATGGCCAGTCTAGTAGTTAAGGAGATTAATTTGGAACATAGTATAAGTGCGTCATACACTCTTGTGGCTTCACTAACTAAGAAGTTGCAAACAGAATTAATACTGATTCAAGAACCTTACAGTATCAAAAACAGAGTAGGCGGTTTTTCACTGGAAGGCTGGAACACTCTATACAATGCGAGTCTTGGAAAAGTCCGGGCATGCACAGTCGCGCATTCAAGTGTTGACGTATAGCTCTTAATACAACTGACTGTCTCCATAAAATACAAGAGTCAGGGAGAAGTGCGCAAACTTATTATAGTTTCTTATTAACTCTCTTGCGACTTTACAGAACCCCCTCCAACAAATGAGCTCGTGCAAAAGGCCAACTATGCCAAAACTAACAATTTTGACATAGTCATTGGCTGCGATGTACATGCTCATCATGATAAAGCGCTCTTAGAGTACGTAGCTCCTACTGACTTGGAAATCCTAAACACTGGAGGAATACATACATTTGTAAGCTCCAGGCGACAAGAAACCTTAGACATAACTCTATGCCGTAGATCTCTTCTTTCAGAGAGCCAAGACTGGAAAGTGTCTATGGAACCCTCTATGAGCGGCCATAGACACATTGATATCTCCTTAGAGGCTGATTCCGATAAGATGTCGGTCTTTAGAGATATTAACCCATTTTCGGCCAGAAAAAAAATCATATCTTGATTATTAATTAATTCATTGGTTTTACGATAATTGATGCCCAAAAAATTCAAATCGTTGTCAGATTGGGGCTAGCACGGCCCAGAGCCTGGGAAAGGGCTGTTCGAAAAATCGAATACTGACCGCTATTTGACATTTTTTTTTTGTTCATGAAAATCAAAAATTAAGTTTATATTTTTAGAAATTTGACTCAATTTCAACGAAATTAAAGCTTTACAATGAATGAAACTATAAAATAGAGTTAAACAAAAATTTTATTGAAATAATTAAAGAAAAATTTGTTAATATAAAATGTTATAAAGTATGAAATCTTAATACAAAAACTATTTTTCATGATATTTTTCAAAGCATTCAGTGTGTAAATGAACGTTGTGCTTCCTGCCCATGGATTTCGTTGGCTTGCTGCATTTTTTCAATTGACATCGACGATATTTTTTTTCTGCTTTGGAAAAAACAACATGTCTGCCTGATACTTTTAAACTAAAAGTACATGTCTGCCTGGTAAATTATGAGGCTAATATTCTTCTTCAGATGATTCATATTCAAATCCCAATAATAATTTTTCAGCAAAGAAAACACGAAAACTTTTTTGCGGCATAGGTTTTTTATTTTTATATTTCGCTACAAAGCAGTGTAGCTTCCAGGAATTTACTAGTGAAGAACTCAAACCTTCAATCCACAATGACCATTACTATTTTTTGCTCTGACATTGCTGCGATAATTTGCAACTCCATTATCATGCAAATCGACACCTCCGATGCCATACTTTTTGTTATGTGGTAGTAATGGTTGCTGGTAGTTGTTATAATCCTTCTTTATTTTTTCCTGGATTTAACTGTATTCATTGGTTCGATTTGATCAAAGGTAGAACAAACTGTAACCTCTTTATTATCAGACTACCGACAAAATAATAATTTGTTAGTTGCACAAATATCAGTCATACATCAAATAGTATGATCTGAAAAAGTTATCAAAATACACTTTGTGTCGATTTGGATGTTGAATATTTTTAAGTAATCGAATGACAACATCGGCATCTAAGCCAATTTGCTCATTATAGTTCTCGGTTGATCCAGCATATGGTATGCAAGAGAACAAGTATCCATCAGCAGAACGGATCGGTTTATTTCTAATAAACATCTTACAGGACCAAAATAAGACACCATCTGTTCGTCTATTGAAAGATTTTGAGACCAAACATCAAATTGATCTATTTCCGAAAAATTTCTAACATTTTCTATTTTTTATTTTTTTTATTTACGTTTATTTATTTACCTGATTATTCAAGGTGAATAATTATAATTTTTAATTACAAAAGATTTTTCTTACCTGGATTTCATATTACTATAATAAATCTTATAGACTTTATTTTAAATTTTTATTATACAAAATTATGATATTTTTTCTTACAAATTATTTCATATCATTTTTATATTGCAAATATTAGAAACCTTATTTTAAACATTTAAAATATGGTACCTACGATTAAAAAAAATTGTTTCAGATTGAAAAAATTTTACAATAATCATAAATAAATAGAAAGTATAAAAAAATATCAAAATATTAGTCGTAAAAAAAATGTCAAATAGCGGCCAGTGTTCGATTTTTCGAACAGCAATATTTATACGTATATGACACATTCTAGTGAAGCAAAATCGACCACAAATATATGAATATGGAAAATATGACTCTTTGACAAGAACACCTCATCATTGGTTTTTTGAATTAAAAATTTAAATTTGTTTTGTTTTCATTTCCAAAAAATCGTTAAAATTAGGAGTTTTTTCACACCCCCACTATCTTGAGAACGAGTGAGTAAATTTTAAATCTAAAACACTTATTTGAAGCTAAGAGTCCAAAGTTTATTGATGCATTAAATTTTAATCAAAAATATACAGCTATAACAGAAAAAAACTTTAATAAAAATAGGCAATTTTGCTGTTCGAAAATGGGTTAAGAGAACCAACTGGCAAAATTTAAAGATCTGGTGACTAAAGTTACCATGAATTGAATTAGGATCTCTACAATAGACAAATCGGATGAAAAACTGATAAATCTGTTAGCCGAGGTTTTCGAGGCCTCTTGTCCAGGTCACCAGAAAACAGAAAGAATCAAAACCTTAAAAACTCATGAACCTTAAAAACTCATGAAGAACCTTAAAAACTCATAGAACCTTAAAAAACTCATGAAGAATAGAACCTTAAAAACTCATGAAGAAGATGATTGGAAATCCTATATACAAGCTCAAGCTATATCTGAAAATTTATCATTCATTGACTGTCCATATTGCAGAACAAAAGTGGATGATGCAATGCTAATGTATTCTTAAAAAAATAAAAATATGAAATTCAAATAAATTTATTTAATATTATGCGGCGTTATTTCATGCTATCGTTACACTGGCTTGTATATAACATAATAAAAATAAATATATAATAACATTTGATACGACAATAAAGTTTTTAATTAATTTGAATTTTATTTCTTCATTACTAGGAGGGTATACACACAATGCACACAATACAACACTGTAATATCTAAACTATTATTTTTGTAATGCATGAATTCACAAAAAAGAAAAAAAACTAACAAAAAAATGGTATAACATGTCATAGGTAATCTTAAATTAAATGATTAAGAAATAGTAAAATCAGTTGTGGGATTCAGGTGAAAACACTACTAAATATATCAGGTACATTTTTAATGAGCACAGCATAAAGAGAGACAGATTACACATACTGACATCTTCACGGAAATTATAATTATTTTTTATATTTTTTTTCGAATTTGAAGAAATTCAACAGACACAGAGGCTGCGCTTGATCAAAATTTCAAGCTTTTAGAATACTATAGGGCTCTAAACTTTATCAAACATTTCACACTTTAAAACTATAGTCAAATATATGACAGTATATAGTCATTAATATTTTTGTAACAGTTAGTTACGTAGGTAAATATGAATGGCTGCCTAAGTCGGCATAACCAAAGAGATGCATTGTAATACAGAATTTCGCTTCTCCGCAAGGTTTCTACTTACCAAAATCAATTCAAGCATTTCCATTAATCGATGGAGACACTTAATTTTTGTACCTGCAAGATAATCCAGGGAGAACAGAAAGTAGACTATAGGCTATAGTATACTATATGGGGCTGGAGCAGATTCAAAGAAGATGTAAGATAGTTTCGTTATATTCTTCATCTTTGTAGGCTCAGCAGAAACCATTTGAATAGAATCTAAATCTTCTAGCATGTTTACTTATAAAACAGTATATAGTGAGTACACTGTGACAAACCATCATTGATAAATTAACTTTTTTCATAAATTTATAGTGAGTAATTAAATTTAAACCTATGTTTGACAAGACTATTCAATCTGAAAGCTGTTCAATCAAACAGCTGTCAATAAGACTTGTGTATTTTCAAAATGTCAAATTTTTGTTTTCAAATAATTATATTACGCGAAATCGCTTACTCAATACTCAATACATTAAAATTGTTCAATTTTCCTACTGTTATAAGTATTTTATATGACCTGTAGTTGTTTGTTAGGTAAATCATGTTGTTAATTTTATTATCCTACTGAGGAAATAATTAAGAATATAAATAAATATAAGGCTTTATAGCATCTTTATGGCTGTGTCTAAACCGAAAATAATTGCTGATATATAAGTGAAAGCGTAAACGAAAATCTGAGTTTTTTTTTATGTCGCATTTTGTGTCCGAACTTGCATACTTACATACCTTAATTAGATTAGATTTTCGGTTTAATTTTTTTTATTTATTTAATTTATATAACATTAATGGGGTTCTATGAATTCAAATTCTCAGTAGGCAATGATCCCCGTTAGTATTTAATAGTATTAGTATGTAGAAATAAATTTAGATAGTAAATAGTTAATAGTTAAAAATAATGAATTGGAAAATATAAATTTGTAAATATCAAATACGATATTAATACAAGATATATAAATTAAATTAGTAAAATTAATATAAAGTGGAGTGGATTATATTAAAAATACATTTCAATAAAGTTTTAATAAAATTACAATAAATAGGTATGCATTATATTTGATTTACATGCATATAAATTAATGATTTAAGTACACAAAATACAGCAAATATGATCGTGATTTGACAGCCATTTATAAGATAATCAGGCATTTTAAACATAATTTGGAAGGAAGGCCTTTTACTATCTATATACGGACCACAAGTAAATTATATAAGTCCACAAGTAAATTATATAGTCTGAGAAGGCTTCGCCTCGTCAATGTAGACAACTCGACTTTTTGGACAATTTTCAACTGACATCAAAAAGGGGCAGATAACATTGTTCCAGATTTGTTGTCACGAATTCAGGAAATATTCATGGGTTATCGCATCCGAGAATTAAATCAATGTTGAGCGTAATCCAGAAAAGTATCGTCTGACCCAGGCATGAAACGACAGTAATGTCAACGTTCCAAAGTCGGCAAACATGGAAAAAGTCCACATCAAGCATATTCAGTGACGTCAACGTCTCGTCGTTTCGAACATGTTAATATCGATATCGTTGGACTATTCATCACCACCATAAAATGTATTTTAATATATACTTACAACAATCGACAGACTTTAATCGCTGGTCAAAAGCTTTTTTTTATGCTCTTGACAGCAGCTTAGCTAGAATAAGCTTTTCGTGCTCAGTTAAGTACGGTATTGCAAGTTTATACTACAATATCTACAGTATTTCGATATATGTTCAACTTCAGGCTTGCTCATTAAATATAGACTTTTCCAATAAGAGTGATATGATTTCTTTAAAAACAAAAACACACCAGTTGTTGGGGAAATTCAAATGTTTTTTACAGATGAAGTACAATCGATACAATTAAGCTCTGAATAAAACGTCATTCAAATGGCCTCCACGACTTCTTCTGCAGGAACGAATTCGATGAACCCAATTTTCGAGCACTTTTTTCTCTAAATCCAGTCGTATGTCATGAATAGCACGTTCAATATTGATTTGTAAAGCTTGAAGAGAGTCTGGTTTATTGTTAAAGACCAATGACAAGAAATAGTTTAATGGTGTTAAGTCACAACTTCTTGGAGGCCATTCAATATCACAATTTCTTGAAATAATCGAATCTCTAAACTTTTCTCGTAATAACTCAATTGTTGCACTTGCTGTGTGGCACGTAGCCTCGTCTTGTTGTCAAAATTAACTTCTTCCAATTTCGGCCATAAAAAGTTGGTTATCACCGATCTATACCGCTCTCCATTAACAATAACGGTGTTATCAGCTTCATTTCGAAAGAAGTACGGACGAATGATTCCACCAGACCAAAAGCCACACCAAACTGTCAATTTAGGTGAATGTAATGGTTTTTCATGAATATTTTGTGGATTTTCTTCGCACAGTTTTGTTTATTTACCCCACCACTCAGATGAAAGTGGGCCTCACGATTTTCTTAAAAAAATCGTTGTCGTTTTCAAGTTGTTCCAAGGCAAAATCAGCAAATCCACGACGTTTGTAATGAAATTGTAAACATTACTGAATTCAATGAAAAAAAATGACAGATCATGACATATTACAAATGGCCGAAACGTCACTTAAAAATCATAGCATCAAAAGGTACTGGCCCACGTCGATTCTTAAATTTCTTTCTATAAATAAATTTGTTTTTAAATTTTATTTTCGTTAGTTTTTATTGGCTTGAAAAGTTATGTGGAATCTTATATGATTCTGCGTAATCAAATGCAAGTTTTCTAAGCTCGATTGGTTGGAGTCCATAAAACATTTGGAATAAGGTAATCAAATGGTTCGATAACCCTTTTTCTTATTCCATACTTAATATAGGTTATTGTACATATTCATAAAAATTTCGAATCATCGATTCGTGTATATTGTAAAGCCTTGTAGCTTTTCTAATTGATACACCATCATTTACTGCATTTAGAGCCTTTTCCTTTTCCTCAGAAGTCCAGCCGCCTATAGACGTTTTCTAATATACTGTTTGACATTCCAAAATATATTTAATAATTCGTTAAATATATGCTTAGGGGTAAGTATGCGCAGCGCACAGTTATACTTTACTTACTTAATTATAAAATAAAAATTTTTATAAATAACAGAATTGTTTACATTGGTTTTGAATACTTAAACCCGTTAAAATTATTCAAATAACCAAAAAATTTATACTAGAAATAAGAATCGCACACATACGGAACCGATTTTCTTTTTTTTTTGTAAAGGCTGAAATAAGAAGAAAACGCAATATTTCACTGTTTTGTGTTTAAAAAAATACTGAAGCAATTTCCTCTTCCCTCATTCACTTTATATTTTTTCCCCTCTTTTTTTAGTATTTCTATACACACAGAAGGCATTTTCTTATACAAAAATAGACATGCGCACGGTTACCCAGGGCGCACAGTTACCCAACATTTTCCTATGAAAAATTTTCAGTTATTTCAATTAATGATAAAATTGCTCGGTCAACTAAAAATAGCACAAATGAATTGTTTATAATTAGAGTTTGAATTAAAACGTGAATAATTTCAGTTCTTAAAATCAAATTAAGTATAAAAAGTTTAAATTTACAAAGCTTAAATTCTATTTTTAGCTTTTAAAAAAATTTAAAAAAAAAAGTAGGCGTATAGAAATTGTTCGAGAAAAATTGTATATAACGCTTTTAAACTAGTTGCGGAGAATGCTATTTACCTAAATCAAAACAGAAATCGAGCAAATAGGAAGAAAATAACAGCTGTTTTGCAAGATAGAACAATAACAAGAAAAAGTAAATTAGATCCATTTACGTCATCCAGGGAAATAAGGACTGAAATGGGCCAAGAAATAGGTGTCGAAATATCGGCTAGAACAGTTAAAAGAAGGCTAAACGAAAATAAACTCCTTGAACGCACAAATCGAATGAAACCCAAGCTGTCTACTAGAAACATTTATAAACCATTAAACTTTGCTGGATAGCACATCAACAAATTCATATCTTTTAAGAAAAATGTTCTTTGGACTGACGAATCGTAGGTCAATAGATGTAGATCGAATGGGAGATATTTTGTTCGTCGTCCAAAAAATGAAGAATTTAGCCCAAAATATACTCAAAAAACTATAAAACATTTTGGCGGGAATGACCCAAAAATAAAAAAAATGTAATTGCGTGATATATATAATATACATATATTATAAAAGTAATCGCAATATTAATCATATAAATAGTAACAATTTCATTTTAATTCAAATTCTCAGTAAGTACTGACCCGTTAAGGAATGTCTGCAAACCTGCAAATTGAGAAGTCTGCGACAAAAACATTTTTAAGCCTACATAAACTACTTATCAATCATTTATAATTTAAAAAACATGTTGAAATTAATAACGCTTAAAATTCAATTCAGAAAATTGGAAATAAATGCTGCAATCTTAAGAAAATACAATTTTAATGTTTTTCGGTGCGAATTACGAACTGATTCTGCGAACTGTGTCATATCAATTTCGCATTCCACAAATTTTAGTTCGCCATCCATACTTGACGAATAAAAAAATCGCTGCTGTCCAACATCAAAATCGTATTATATTTTGTATTATTTTTGTTCGTTTTGTGTGCGTACCTGATTTTGATCTCAATTTCATATTATATTTTCATAATTGGAAAAATAAGTAAATTATTTGTATACGTAATGAAATATTGAATATGAATTAAATAAAAATTTTAATATTACAATAGGAATAATATTGTAATAGGAATTTGATGAAAAACTTATTTTGGAAGTTGAAAATAAGCCAGTAATATATCAAAAAAAAACTCCAAGGTATATTTTCAGACCAATACAAAAAAGAAGAAAAGATTTTAAAGTAGGTATATTTATATGTGACATGTTTTGTTGTTGATTTTTAAGTTGTTAAATTTATGTTTAAACAATTTAAAGATCAGTTTCAGATTTAAACACCCTTATATAGTTAAACAAATGAAAAATAAGTGAAAAAACCTTAAAGATACCTTTGGAAAATATTACTACAAACGAAAAAAAATACTCTAAGTGGATTTGCAACCTATATTCTTGTTGTTGGGCATATATGGCACCTATGAACTTTTTAATTCCTTTTTATATATATATTAAATATTTTTAATATATTGAATTTCTTTTAAAACGTTGTCCAATTTTGGCAAAGAAAATACGCAGAATATTAAATTTACCTACGGACTCAACACAGGAAATTAATTCTGAAGAAAATTCTTTCAGTTCTGAATCAAATGAGTTTGTAGATTTAATCAATAACAGATACGCAAACGATCAGATACACATTCTAATACAAATTAAGGTTTACCACTCTTAAAAAAAAATTTTAAATTCGCTTTCTTACTTACTTATTTACTTGTTGGGCGCTACACACCTTGAAGGGCTGACGCAAAAGTGTTCTCCATTGACTTCGGCCATGAGCGGAATCTCTCCAGTTGACGATTTGAAGTTTTTTCATATCTGCCGATACTTCATCTCTGCAACGAAGGTGGGGCCTCCCTCGACGACGCGTTCCCTGGGGCTTAGATTCAAAGAGTTTCCTAGCCGGGGTATTTTCATCCATACGCTCTACATGTCCTAGCCAATGAAAATAACGTCTTATTCTGACTTTTTTGGCTAGGTCCATGAGTAGAAAAAAACAGGCCGAACTTGAATTACGTTTTGCACAAGTCTCGTCTCTCACATTCCACGAAATCGAGTTTGCTAAAGGGTGATTTCATTACTTGATGTTTATTTAATTTTAATTAAGATACGAATAGAAATCCGAAGTTTTATTTTATTTTATGTTATTATGTTTTTATTTTTTCTTTATATTTGATTACTATATCCTATGAAACCCTATATAATTAATTTTTAGTAATAAAAGCCATTTAATTTTGTTACAAAGCAATTATATTATAATTGATCAATAATTTTGTGTTGCAAATTGACAAATCTGCAAATCTTGATTTTATTTTATATCCTTAAAAGTAAACAGTAATGTTAACACTAGTTTTTCTTTAGCTGAAATTACTTCCATCCTAAAGTTTTTGATGCTAGATTTCATATATTCTTCAACTAATTTGAAAATGTTAGAAAATGTTTCCGACATCCGAAAATACTTAAAGTATATTTCAGGATAACCACTCCAACTTCTTCACCAATGTGAAAAATTTTCTTTCAAATTTTCGAGAACGATATTAATTGGATGGATAAAAGATTTCCTTTTAAATTTTCTTTTCCAGCATAACAGCAAGCAAAATAGCCCTGCTTTCGGTAATGTCATCTACGCTGCAACTGTAAAAAAATCAACTGTCATCACGCTTTCGGTTATGTAAAATGGCAGTCAAATTTAATTATACAAAGCAGCAAAAAAAATTAATGATCAGTTGTTGGTCGTCATTTGTTTTGTTCTTTACTTGTGTAGTAAAAAATTTTGTTGATAGTTCTGCAGGTTTTTAAATATGAAAATATGTGACTTCAATCTATTGTTTGTAATTTTTATTACATGTCTTTATAAAAAACTGATTTAAAAAAAAAAAAAAAAAAAAAAAAAAATACACCCAATAAATCACAAAATTTATGTTCGGTAATATAAAAGACAATTAAAAATTATTCATAAATACCCAAAAACTAAATTAAATAGATTGGCACAATTGGCTCATTTAAATTTAGTTTTTTTATTAATACACTATAGGTAATCCAACTATATATTTATATTTTTACCTTCTAATAAAACCTAAATTTTATATAACCCTCTCTTATAGCAAACGATTTATTTCTCTCTAAAATATAAGTGTAAAAAAAATCTTACAAAAATCCAGGCTGATTTAGAAAAAAATTGTTTAACCGTTTTTTTTTTTTTTTAAATCCATGCGGTTTATGAAATGTTTAAAGCCGGCTCTGTATATGATTTCAATAAAAAAAAATATTATATACACACACATGTATGTAATAAATACAATAGAACTTCAATGATATATTTGTGGATTGTATGTTCATTTAGTTTCACTTTATTGTTTTTTTTTATGAAGAAAGTTGAATTTTATTTTATGTATTTCCGTTCCAACAGATTTCTATCTTCAAGTCATCACTAATACCACCCAACAACCTCTCAGCAATCAACCTTTTTCTTTTATCTTATAACTTACGTAATAATATGATATATGTTGAAGATTAGTGTTAGATGAAGAATAGATTGAAAATTTCGTTTATGATAACTTTCACAGTAAAAATTTGAAGTTATGCTAAGAAGAACATATATATTTTTTTTTTAATTTGTTTTAATTGGGTATTCACAATACCCAATACGCTGAACATTTACGCACAGGTTTCTCAAAAAACTTGGATGGTCCGGCTTGGGATTGACAGGGGAACATCATGTCGCTGACCCAGATGCGCAACTGTCAAGTTCCTGAGCAAGTGCTTACATTACCTCCACGTGGTGACCTCCGGAAACTATCCTATACAGCATCCGCTTATACGATAGGCCAAAATTGTAAGTGCGCAAAAACAACCCTTCAGATTTAAGGTTGGCGTTAGGTTAACTACCTAACCCATAAAAAAAAACATAGTTATGAAAGACTTAAAACAAGCCTCAGATATGGAAACAGACCCGGAACTCGTAAGGATTTTGATTTTAGAATTTGCACCTGGAACGTTCGAACACTATACAGCCCAGGTGCATCTAACATATTGGAAAATGTCCTCACGCAGTATAAAGCTGACATCACTGCGTTACAGGAATTGCGTTGGACAGGAACCGGAATAATAAGGAAACAAAAATGCGATATATACTATAGCTGCCACGAAAAACACCACATATTTGGATGCGGTTTTGCAATCGGAGACAGACTAAGACGAAATGTTATTGATTTCAAACCAATTAACGAGCGTCTAGCCATAATCCGCATTAAAGGCACCTTCTACAACATCAGCCTAATATGTGTGCATGCTCCTACTGATGAAAAAGAAGAAACAGAAAAAGAAGACTTCTATGACGCGTTAGAAAAAGCATACGAAGCTTGCCCGCAACATGATGCAAAAGTTGTGCTAGGGGATTTCAACGCTAAACTCGGTATAGAGCAAATTTTCGGCAGAACAATCGGAAAACATAGTCTCCATCATCACACCACCGATAATGGTTACCGATTGATCAGTTTTGCAGCGGCGCATAATACGGTTATAAGCAGCACCAAATTTCCCCATAGAGATATTCATAAAGCCACCTGGCTATCTCCAGATGGCCGTACAACCAATCAAATTGATCACCTTATGATTGACGCACGCCACTCATCGTGCGTGCTGGACGTACGGTCATACAGAGGGGCTAACATCGACTCTGATCATTTTTTAGTTATAGCACTTTTCAGAGCCAGAATATCTAATGTTAAAAAAGTGCAGTCACATCACTTTAATCTTAAATTTAACATTAATAGCCTGCAGTCGCCCGAGATAGCCAGAAGCTTCAAAGAGCAAATTAGCCTAAATTTAACAGCCACACCTCCTTCAAACCATTCTTCGATTGATGATCAATGGAAAAACTGTGCCAGTATCATCAAAGAGGTAGCCGCAAACACAATTGGCTTCAAACCACGAAACACCACAAATCCATGGTATGACGAGGAATGTGCATCAAAAACATTGAAGAAGAACGAGGCGTATAAAAAAGCGCTGCAACGGAAAACAAGAGCAGTGAAGGAAGAATATAAGGCTAAAAGAAGAGATGAGAAGAAACTCATCTGGCGGAAAAAACGGGACTTCGAAAAATCTCTGCTCATAAATATCGAATCTCATAAAAATAGAGGCGAAGTGCGGAACTTCTACAAAAAAGCCAAGCAACTGGCAGCTGGCTATAAACCCGATACACACGCGCTAAGAGATAATATGGGAAATTTGGTTACCGAAACGCAAGGGATATTGGAGACATGGAAGCAGCACTTTCAGCAGCTGCTAAATGGAGAGCAACAACAACAACAAGAGCTTGCAACACCAGCACCAGTCGTTACCAGCAACCCCCCGCCACCCACTGTAGAGGTTGTTGGCCAAGCCATCAGCAAGCTGAAAAACAACAAAGCTGCTGGACCTGATGAACTCCCAGCTGAATTATTTGAAGCTGGAGGCGATGTTTTGGTTAACTGCATGCACCAAATCATTGGCAACATCTGAAAGGAAGAAAGCATGCCTAATGACTGGAGTACCAGCTCTATATGCCCCATTTTCAAAAAGGGCGACGCCATGTCCTGTAAAAACTATAAAGGAATATCCCTCTTAAATATTGCATATAAGATCCTGTCTAACATTTTGTGCGAATGTCTGAAGCCCTATTGTGACGCTGTTATTGGCAGTTATCAATGCGGCGTTCGCCCCGGAAAATCAACAAGCGACCAGATATTCGTACTTAGACAAATCCTGGAGAAGACCCATGAGTTTCAAATCGATACACACCACCTATTCATCGATTTCAAGTCTGCGTACGATTGCATATACCGCAGCGAGCTATATGCTGCTATGTCGGAATTCGGTGTACCAGCCAAGCTCATCCGATTGTCAAAAATGACACTGGAAAACACAAGATGTGCTGTGGTGATTGGAAATAACACTTCTGACTATTTCCAGACGTGTACCGGATTTCGACAAGGAGATGCACTATCATGCGACTTCTTCAATCTAGTACTGGAACGTATAGTGCGACGAGCGAAAGTAAACACGGCCGGTACTATATTTTTCAGATCTGTTCAACTCCTAGGGTATGCCGACGACATTGACATCATCGCCAGATCACAACGGGCGGTCGTCGAGGCCTTTACCCAGATTGAAGAAAAAGCGAAACGAATGGTTCTCAAAGTAAATGAGGATAAGACAAAATATATGTTGTCGACAAATAAAAAGACCTCTCAACATCATATTGGTCAAAACATTACTGTCGGCACATATAATTTCGAGGTAGTTCAGGAGCTTACCTACTTTGGAACCAGTGTTAATCCCACAAACGACATCAATGTGGAGGTACGGCGAAGAATAACCCTTGCAAACCGTTGCTGCTTCGGTTTGTCAAAACATCTCGGGTCAAAGCTCCTCTCTCGAAACACCAAAGTACAAATCTACAAAACGCGCATACTCCCGGTTTTGCTTTACGGATCAGAATCATGGACACTGCCTATTAGGCAATTGAGCATGCACTTGGTGTCTTCGAGAAGAAAATTCTTCGTCGGATATATGGTCCTGAAAACGACGATGGGGTCTGGAGGAGAAGATATAATGCCGAACTCTATGAGCTGTTCAATGAGGTGGACGTAGTCACAAAAATTAAAGTCAAGGGACTACAGTGGCTCGGACACCTAGAGCGGATGGACGAAAATGCTCCAGCCAAGAGAATCTTCGATTCCAGACCCGAAGGTACAAGACGTCGGGGCAGACCAAACCTTCGTTGGAGAGAAGAAATATCGGCGGATTTAAAGCAATTTCGAATCTTCAACTGGAGAGAATCCGCCCGTGACCGGCAAAAATGGAGGATGTTGATGAGTCAGGCCCAGGACCTACATGGTCTGTTGGCCACCTAAGTAAGTAAGTAAGTTTCTCAAAAAACAAATATGTCTTTAACCATTTTAAAAATTTTTAATGGTTCGGGTAGCTGTAATACAACTCCTAGCCCACTTCATATATATTTGAAACGGAAATAAATACAGATATTTATTCTGAACTAATTTGTTGATGTGAATAACTTTTCAATTAGGCATATAGCAAAATACAGAGTATTATTATACCATTGTTTTTTGTTAAATTCCCTTAATCCGTTTCGGAACATCGGTCTAGAGATTTTTCGTTTCGTAGTGCCATCTAAGAGCTGTGACTGATTGACTGCAAACTTTGCGAAAACAAATTTTTTTTGAATTCCAATGACCCGATTCGCCATTCCGGTCTAATAACTTTTTTTCGTTTTTTCAATTTCAAAGGAAGGTGCTATAATTTAAAAAAAAAATTAGAACCAAATTTTGTTCAATTCTGTTAATTCATTTTTGGTACAAATTGAAAATAATGACAACACGAAAATAAAAGAGAAAGTAAGAGCTTCGGCGGAATGTGTTCTCTCATTTCCTGACACCCAAAAGTGTTTTTATCGGAGCCCAACATACGTGTATTCAATTTGAACCAAATTGGCCATGTAGTTTCTGAGATACAGGTTTTAATTCAAATCAGGGCTTTAGCGAAAATAAGGTCCTCTAAACTTTGCTAAAGAATGTTGTTACCAGGAATCAATATGTATTCAAAATTTGAACCAGTTGGCCCAGTAATTTCTGAGATAAAAAATTTGGTCCAAAACAAAGCTCCTACGCACGTCTCCAAAACTTTCTAATAAGAAAAACAGTTTTTCTGGGAATCCATTATGTGTCTTAAGTTTGAACCGAAATTGCCCAGTAATTTCTGACATCTGGATTTTCGTTAAAATAATAGCTCCGGCGGGAACCAGGTACAACAAATTTTGCCAAAAGTGCAGATATCGGGGTCCAAAGCCTGTTCAAAATTTCAACTCAACAGGAAGTGGGTCTAAAATGCCTGAATAATTCTGCACGTTGTGACATATGCCATCTAAACTTATAAAAATAAAATAAAAATACTAACTTTATTAACTATATATAGTTACATTGTAAATATCAGTATTTTGTAGGTTAAAAATATTTGTTTGTACATATTTCAAATTTTAAGCGAAAATAAAAAAAAATAAAAAAAGATTTTTAAAAATTTGCTTTTTGAACTGGTGCCACAAATTTTTAGTGGCAATATTAACTGCACTAAGAAGGTGAAAATAAATAAGCTAAATTCAAGGTACCGTAGAAAATTCTATATGGTCATAACATCTAACCTAAAGCATCAAGAATGTTATTTAAAGAAGAAGTAGGTTTTATAGCAAAAAAGGAAGTAAATGAACTTGCTAACACTAAAATCAAGGTGCGAAACTCTACACTCTACGCTTTCTAAATATTGATCAGCACTAGGTCGGTAGGTAGGGAGGTAGTAGTTGCTGCCAACAGTACGTCGACACACTTAGACTGGTGAGGTTCCTTGTGATACCACGGAAACTTTCTTCGCGTAGTACCCTACTCGTTGAACCAATTTGAGCTTTCAACGAAGCGACGGAGATTTTTGATACCAGCGTTTTCAAGATCACCGAGCGAGTCCAGAAGAAAGACTCCTAAATGGGGTTTCCTTTTATGAAAGAGACCAAGGCAGGAACAGATTAGGTGTTGGACAATTTCATCCTCTTCCTGCTCTCTACACGTTCTGCAGAAGTCGTTTGAGGGGAGTCCCAGTCTTCTGGCATGCTTACCAATTAGACAATGACCCGTAATGACCCCTACCATAATGCTAATGTCACACTTTTTCATATTTAGTAGGTTAAGGGATCGCTTCAGGTTCAACATAGGCCAAATTTTCTTGGTGATGTTACAGTCTGGTCTAACTGACCATCTGAAGTTTGAAGCTTTTATTGCATCATTGCGAAGCAATAAATTACAGGCTTTAATTGCGGCCTGACTATCTGTAAGTACATAGATATTTCTAACAGATAATACGCTGAATATCAGTCAGTGTGAGGCTTCTTTTATTGCCATCACCTCCGCCTGAAACACACTACAATGTCTTAGTAGGCTGAAGGATAGACTTATATTCAAGTTTTCAGAGTAGACCCACTCCTCACTCTATCGTTCAATTTTGAACCATCAGAGTACAGGTGTACGTGTTCCTTGTTTAGAACCGTCCTACTCTTCCAACTTTCCCAAGACGGAATATCGGCTTGACATTATCTATCAAAGAAGTACCATGTAAGAGTCATATCTAGGTTCTCTGGAATAAATTTCTTGTATTCCATAATTTAAGAGTGGCCAATTAATTGTGGTTTCCACTGGGAATTGGCTTTTAGCCTGATTGCATTTCTGGTAGCCATTTCTTTGCCATGGATATCTAATGGTAAGAGATGAAATAGCGTATCCAGTGCTGCGGAAGGAGTTGTTCTAAGTGATCCGCTTATGCAGATAGAGGGTGATCTTTGAATTTTTACAAGAAGGTTGAGGTTTGTACCAGTGTTGAGTGCCGTTCACCACATCACGACACCATACATTAGTACAGACCTGACAACTTCTGTATATAGCCAGTGGACAATGTGTGGATTCATTCCCCATTATTTGCCAATAGCTCGTTTGCAAGAGTACAGTGCTGTTGAAGCTTTCTTTACTCTTTCAATTATATCATTAGTGATGCATCGATGTCCTCTGAATATAACAAGGTATCCTCGTCTCCACAGAGAGTAGCGATGTCGTCATTATCCTCCATCTCTTGGTCTTGTGAAGTTTTCTTCACGTCCTGAAGAGATATAACCGGCTGGATTTCGATATCGGCCGCTATTTGTTGGGCAGAACAAACAGCCTTTGTTACGTTAGTTTCGCTACAAATTGTATTGAAGCGCTCTGCCTTATTTCTTCATCACTTTTATAGACTTTCGGAGTAATCGTTCCGAAGCCGAAACCAATAACCCCATTAGATTTACCTGTGGGTGCCAGACAGTCCTTATTTAACACCAGCATAATGTGTCTGGACTCATCCTTGGTCTCGTCAAACTTTCCAATCTTCCAGTTTGCAGTTGGAAGTTTGGGGTTACTAAGTTTTAGCAGTCGAAGGACACTCTTTGAATCAGATGGTATAGCAGGTATCCAAGTTCTAGCTCTTGGTCGCTCAGGGATTTGTTCCTTACTTACGACCTCGAGCTAAGCACCTGGCCTAACTTCACCTAATTTGGCGATAGCAATCTTGTAAAGGAATAGAGATCTTTCGTTTCCACACGCTATTAACTTAACTCTTTTGTGATACCAGCCCGCCTTCGAACAAACTAGTGCATCACCTGGATTCTCTTCCAACACCTGAAGGAAGACCCCGCTCAGAGCAAGTACGACCTTCTTTCAGTTGTCACAGGAGATTTCACCATCATCCGCATTCCTATTAAAGACCGCTACTACTAGGTGCTCTTTCAGTACCTCGTTAAAAGGTTCCGTAACAGGTATTGCCGAGAGTTTGTTCAGGTTTTTGACAACAAATTTAGCCTGTAGCTTCAACTCGGAACTCTCCCTCGACTTTACTTTTTTGGGTGTGGAATTATCCGAAGTTTCCTCCTGAGACCTCTGCCGTTTAGGCAGCGTTCACTTCATAATCAACACTAGCACTAATCAAATAAATAATCAAGTACATACCATGCTACCAGCAACAGTACAAATCAATCAATATACTATCAGTAAGTACGATATAGCAGATGTCGACAGTCACTATTTTTCCACCAGAGTTCTTAACCTCACTCACTTGATCCGGCTAGATTAGTTTACTACGTAACTTCGACCCGCCAAAATTTTGCAACTTCACAAGGCTTTGTATTAAGCAGCTATTGGCAAATGCAATTGAAGCGACCATTTTAACAGGAACAAGATGAAAGAGTTTTTATTCCACGAATGGCACTCACTCCGACAGATTTGCTTTTTCGCTTTAAATTATTGCAATTTATAGTAAGACTTGCGTTCTCAATTACGATCAACAAGATACAGGGATAGTCTATTAAGTACTGTGAAGTAGATATAAGATCGCCAAGTTTCCCCCATGAACAACTTTATGTTTCTTGCTCAAGGGTTACCCAATAATTTTCTTTTCCTGTACCCAATAATATTATTGCTCCTGAAGGTGAAACTAAAAATGTTGTTTATAAGAAAGTTTTTTAATTTAATTGGTTTATCGTTTTTTCGTTTTTTCGTCTTTCTGTTTTTTATCCTTTTAAGTGTTCTTTTGCACTTTTCACTTCGTAGTAAATTTCTGGTTGCTTTAAATAAAATTTTGTACTGTTTTGAACAATGAAAAACGTGTGAATAACTATTGATTGATTAAATAATTTACAGTAACAAAAATTAAAATGTAACTATTTACATCTAGCATTAGTTCTATAATAAGACAAAATCAAAAATTTAATGTTTGAATATTATAGTAATAAAAATGCTTATTACTAATACTTATAAAACAAGTTTTGTACTAACATAGAAATAAGCAATTCTGTAGTTGCCAAAAATATTTGTTATTACAGCTCAAACCCAAAAAGCAATTTTTATCTTCAGCAATATCAATTCGTGTTCGCTTGGTTTGTGTCTTTACCGTAAAAAAAATTACATAATATTAAAACATTTAAAAGAAATGCGTATAATAAGCAATATTTTCTATTTCATCAGTTCAATTATTCACGCAACTACCTACAACAGCCAACCAAACACCAATGCTTCCTAAAAAGAAGCATTAAATAATATTTTCCATTCCAAATTAAAAACAAAGAAAGTCCCTAAGAATTTCCCAATATCTCAGATAACGCCGGGTAACTCCGCCAGAAGAAAAATATAATTAGTAGATAATATTTTAAAATGTGTGGTGGATATTGAGCCATTAAGAAAAAATAAACTTGTAGTACAATGTAAATCATGCCAGGCATATGGTCATACACAAAACATACTGTGGAAAAATTCCAGGATGTGTGAAATGTGCAGGTAGACACCATACAAGAGAATGTTCAAAACCTAAAAATGAACCACCAAAGTGTGCACATTGCGGAGATCAACATCCAGCTAATTATAGAGGTTGCATGATCGCTAAAGAAATGCAAAAAATTAAATTTAAAAATATGCACATAAATCCACAAAAACGGAATATAAATATTAGACAATACGCTAAAAAACAAACTACAAATTATCTGCAAACGTCGCAAGTTAAACCAAATTTCCAAACAAATACAAGCAGTAAAACTTATGCACAAGTCCTTACGGGGAAAAGAAATGTTCATAATAACGAGCAGGAAAATGATTTAAAACAAAGCATCTTGCTTATATTATCTAAAGTTATCAAAATAGAAAGCTCTATGGTCGATATGAATTGCAAAAGAGGAACACTAGAGGGCAGTATCAAAAATCTGCTTCGAAACCGAAAAGATTTTAAACAATGCCAATGGACAACACCAACAAGAACTACAAGCTGTCCTTGACATAAATAATATAGATATTTGTCTTATAGCAGAAATACATTTTACGAAACAAACACATATTAACTTACGTGGTTATAAAATTTACCATAGCATACATCCGGGTAACTCTGCTAGAGGGGAAAGTGCAGTGATTATAAAACAAAATATACAACATTTCGAAGAAGCCAAATTTGAAAAAGAAGAAATACAAGCTATTGCCGTAAACGTAAAATGTAAAAATTACTTTATTGTAGTAGCAAGTATATATTATCCACCTAAGTACTATTTAAAGAACCCTAATTATTTGGATCTTTTTAAGAAAATAGGAAAAAGTTTATTAAAGGGGGTGATTTTAATGCCAAAAATACACAGAGGGAATCACGGTTAACAACAACTAAAGGCAGGGAATTGTTCCAGGCAACAAGCGAATTTAGCTGTGAAATAATATCAACAGGAAGACCTACATATTGGCCTACAGATCTAAATCAAATACCTGATTTAATAGATTTTTTTATAATTAAAAACATTTCGAATAATTTTTTATAAGAAAAAGCAGATAGAAGATAGGTAGGAAATGAACTCTGACCACTCTCCAATACTACTAACTAACTGTAAGTGAAGACGCTATTCAAAAGAAGAGGAATCCGGTTCTCGCCAATAAATACACTGACTGGGAAAGCTTCAAAGCATATCTGGAAGGAAAAATCCAACTAGCTGTACAGTTACAATACAAAGAACCATTGTATTCAGAGATGGAGAAATACAATAAAGATATCCAACCAACCCTGTGGGAAAATACTCCAGTATTAAAACAAAGAGTAAAAGGAAATAAATATTCACCAGAAATCTTAGAACTAGCTGCAACAAAACGCAGAGCAAGGAAAAAATGGCATCAAACTAGAGCTCCACAAAATAAAACTAGGCTAAATAATCTCACGCAACAACTAAGAAGAATAATTAAGGAAGTGAAAAACAAATGGATTAATATATATTTAGAAAAATTAACAAATGATAAAAGCACTGATTCCTCTCTATGGAAGGCAGCTAAAAATCTGAAAAGACCTGTTGAACAAATTCCTTCAATTAAGAAATTGGACGGAAATTGGGCGAGATAATAAAGAAAAGGCTATATTATTTGCGGAACACTTAGAAAACATATTTCAAACAAACGACTGAGAAGAAGGAGAAAATCTAAATATAGAATCAGTTCAGAAAGAAGAAGAATTCGCTTTAACAACACCAGCTGAAGTGAAAAAAGAAATAAACAATACTAATTCTAAAAAAGCTCCGGGATATGATTTGATAACGGGGCAGATTCTAAAGCAACTACCAGAAAAGGCAATAATTAAGATAACGAATGTTATAAATGCTGCATTTAGACTGAAATATGTGCTGAAATTGTGGAAACTCGACGAATTCATCATGATACCCAAAGCTAGAAAACCACCGAATGAAGTATCATCCTATAGACCAATTTCACTGCTGCCTATAATGTCAAAACTGTTCGAAAAAATTTATCTAACAAGACTGAAAGCTAATATTGAAAGAAAGAATATAATACCGGATCACCAATTCGGTTTTAGAGAAAAACATGCTACAATAGACCAGGTACACAAAATAACAAACTCTATTGAAAAAGCTCTAGAGGAGAAGAAGGTCTGTCGCTGGAAAGCTCACATCAAAAACAAGAAAGAAGAATTACAAATCCGCTATAGAAAAATGAACTGGCTCATAGGTAAGAACTCTACCTTAACAATACAAAACAAACTTCTGCTCTATAAACAAATACTGAAACCAGTATGGTCATATGGCATCCAGCTATGAGGATGCAGCAAAAAAAGTAATAGACGCGCCCTGGTTCATAAGAAACTATGACCTCCATAGAGATTTGTAAATAGAATCTGTCGATAAAGAAATACAGAAATTTGCAAGAAGTCACGAAAAAAGGCTTCAGCACCATGTAAATGTGGAAGTAGTCGAGCTCCTAGATAATAGAAATATAGCCAGGCGACTCAAAAGAGTAAAACATTTTGAATTAGTGCAGCAATAATCACCCACATTCTTGAGGACTCGTCGCACTAGTGACCGGAGGTTGACCCGGTCCCACGTTTAGATACATTTGTTTTTACGGGATTTGTGAAGAATTTCGTTATGTTGACTGCCAACGAAACGAGGTTTTTCACAAGTCTTCCATAATTATAAATTCGTTCAGAGAGCTGGTTGGTTTTTCGTCGCTGATGCGATGGGTCTTCAAGGTTATGGATGAATACGTCAAAGAAAAAGTTAGATAGACATTGCTGGATGTAGTCTACATTGAAAAATAAAATAAAGCCAAGAAAAAATTGCTCATTAGTCCTGTAGGACTAGATCGTAATATAGGAAGGGTGTGGTTTAGTGGGTAAGAATCCCACACACAATGTCAAGCTACGGGGCTCATTGTGTCTTTTGAAGACTTCCACCAGCCTGCGTATAAAAAATGAAAAGAAAAAAGTAGATACATAGATTAGATGACACATTATCAATTGAATTAATATATAAATGTACTCAAAAGTATAGCATCAAATAAAGTAAACCAAAATTAAGTACACATATAAAATTGAAATTTCCCAACACATTAGTAAGATCATGTTAAGGCAAGGAGATTGCTTATTAACAGATCTATTCATATTTGCAGTGAAAAAAGTTATAAGAGATGCATAGTTATGGACAAAAGATACAAGACTTATTGCGCCCATTCCCATTATTGAACGTTTCAGATCAAAATTGAATAAGACTATCATCTATGCGTAAAATTAATACGTCATAGTCTAAACACTTGGCAGCTCCATTCGCGATATCAAAAATATGGTCGTTCCAAATAGTTTTTTGATTCACGCGCCATATTTTTTATCCTAAAATATTTAGACTATCCGTGTTTTATAAAGTAACACGGTTAGGAAGGGTGTTGGAAGGGTGTTACTTTATAAAACAACTTCAGTAATTGTAGCATTAGATTTACGGAGAAAATCGAAAGATACCACCAGAGTACTATGATTAGCAAAACTGTGGTTTGGATTGAAGGTTGTTTGGAGTAAATCGTTGATGAAAATCAAAACGAGTAAGGGTGAAAGAACAGATCTTTGCGTAACACCAGCATTTATATTAAGTTTTTCATACGTGAAGCCTTCTACTAAGACGCGAATCGAACGATTCGAAAGGAAACCTTCAATCCATTTAGAAAATAGAGACCCTAGACCAATAACTTGACACTTGGCTATAAAGCTGCGTACCATACTCGATCAAAAGCTTTTGAGAAATCTAAAGAAACAATATCAACCTCACCAGAATTATGTCAGGTGATATTAAGCTTTTCACAAAGGCAAGTCATCATGTCACCGGTAGACCGGTGTGATCTAAAACCATATTGTCTATCTGAGATTATGCTTTTGCTCTCAAGATATTTCGACAGTTTCTCATTAATTATACCTTCCATAACTTTGGAGAGAATCGAAACGATAGCTATAGGTTGATACATTGTTATAGGTCGAGACCATTTAGAACTCCGTCCAATACCCAATATAGATTTCTATACTTGCATTGAAATTTTGGTTTTTGTAATCCAAAATCATGGCAAGATATTTGGTTTTATTCTCGTATTATATCCCTACAAATGTGATTTTAGCTGAGACAGGAGTTACTATTTTTTTTAAATAAAATTTATATAACTGACCTAGGTACTAATACTGGGATGAGCCCAATGTCTACTTACTGCGTATACACAATGTGTACTGTTGTAAACATTGTACATTTTGTCACTCTTAATACACACACTGTGTCTGACATTAGAATTAGAACTCGCCTTATGTCAAAATAATAATAGGAAATAATAGAAGCAGGGTGAACAACCCTGCACAATTTTTATTTCATATTTTTAATTTTTTATATATTTAAATGTGCATAACCACTGATGATAACTATGATATTGATTGATCATTGATAATTATAAAAGTAATTTTATAGATCTTAAGGTTAATTTACACCTTAAATCTTAGATAATATACACCCATATTCTCTTATATCCATCACGTGATCGAGTAAAAATATCGCTGAAGCTAGTTTTGTATTCTATTAGACACAGTGGTATTTTCACATTAGCCCAAGGGTAAACGTCAAAACTATCGTAATATACAATTTATAGATATTGTGATAAACTCATGATAAACCCATTAGTCAAATGAATCCGGAAATTAAAGAAAGCTAGTCACTTAAATATAACAATAATGGGAACTGCTCAAAACCAATTTTTTTGCACCATTACTGTGTAACCCACACGGATTATCATATAATACCGAACACAAATTTCAGCCGAATTTTTTCTATCTTCCAAATTCTCCTTATACTTATCTTCCAAATTATATTTAAATGATAATTTTGAAGTTAATAAATAATAACTATACGAATTATTTATCTACAGAGTTTTTCATAATGGCAGAATGACGTAACAATTGCGTTATATATGGCTGACTTGTAATCATATGATTTTACTGTATGATGGTCACACACACTGCAATAATTTATTGACGTTTATGAACACACATTTTAAAATTTTGTTTTCATTAGTTTTAATTTTGTTAACACTTTCAAATTAATTTTGTTGTAAATTTAAAGTAAATAAATAATACCTACAATGAAAATGGAGCAATTTATCTTGACGATAATCCCTTATCCTTCACCCTCAGTTATTTTAAAAAAAATTAAACAGATCTATCTCTAAAAATCAAAGCCCTGAAAAAATAAATCTGACAAGGGAAAAAATTTTGTGCAGTATGAAATTTTAAAATGCGTAGCTGACTTTGTTTTGTTAATGAATTTTGTGTGCAATGTTATGATTGTTGCAATGTAGTTTATGAACTGTAAACAAATGTATTTAAATTATTTATGAACACATGACGACATTAATATATTGAATTATGCGTTTGTGAAAAGGTCTTACATGAATGTTTCAAATATAAAGGTATAGTAAATAGTAGCCCACTGCTTCTCCCACAACGAAACTGTCCTTTTTTCATAAATGCAAACCTGCAGTCAATCTGCATATTCTGATTTTAGAACACACTTGTCAGATTTCCGGAACGCTGTTCTTAAAGGCAGACTCAAAGTCTTCTGGGCGTCAACTTGGCAGAATAAATTTTTAGTATGCATAAAATTTTTTGAACTAGTTTTCTTTGTTGTTTTGAGTATTTTAGTTTTTGTTTTGTTATTTAAAAAAAAATTTTATTTTCAAAATGTTAGTGTTAATGAACAGAAACTTTGCATAATTGTCAAGTAAATGTAGAATATAGGTACAGTTTGTGTTCATTAATGCAAAGTACGCCAACTGGGTATCATTTATTTTATTGTTGTTAATAAGATGAATGGAACACATTTTAATCTTATCAAGAATACTTAACACTATATATAGCTGACATATTCCAAATCTGTATGTTAATTGTATTCCAACTTGGATATAAATTTAAAATGTTTAACATATTTTTGAACATATTTCCGTCGAAGTATATATTAGTCAAATCATAAATAAGAATGATGACCATCATGTTACGTTTAGTATAAATTTGCAGAAGAGCTGACACGTAATATCTGATAAAATTGAATGATAACTATATATACTAGAATGCTTACAAAACTATATATTAGATAGAATAAATTAGAAACAAGCTCCATAAACTACACCATTCAGGTTGTTTGTTGATAACTGGAGCCATGCGGACAACATCCACCGCATTATTAGAGACTTTGCTTGATCTAGAGCCCTTCATCTCTTTATACAAGAAGAAGATAGTTCATACCTCCAATTGTAACATTGGTGATGATCCACAAATTAAAAAGTGCTCCACCCAGACTAGTTCACTCCAGAAGGATCATACGATTACGATAGCATTATCCGACTACTCTTTGCCAAGAAATAATTTTTTAGCCTATCCATATAAATCATAGAAAAAGCCTTTCCATATAATCATGGGAAGCAGAGAGACGTGGGAAACCTACCCACCCTCTCTCGACAAAGCATCATTAGTGTGGTATACTGACGGTACCAAGAAAATAAATGGAATAGGATCGGGAGTATATGGAAAAAGCCTCAAGGCACATATTCATTTAAGCCTAGACTCTACAAACATAGTTTTCCAAACTGCGGTACATGCTATAGAACTCTGTATGCCAGAGCATTTAAGAAGAAATTACAAAAAATTTAAAATCTACATTCTCTCGGATAGTAAAGCAGCCATACTAGCTATTAATTCATATACCATTCCGTCAAAGCTAGTATGGTATTGCTTAGGTATACTCAAAAATCTGGCAGAACATGTGAATTAGATGGAGAATCTATTGAAAATCTGCTCTGTGAATGCGAACGGATCACCCGCAGACAACTTCGCCACTTGGGAACAGCGTTCGCCGAACAATGGGACGTATCCAGCATACCATTGAAGAATATCCTGAGTGTAATCACAAAATCAGGTATCCTTAAGGACTCAGAGACTTAATAGGAAAAACCGCGTTATCACAAAAACCCCATTCTCATCTGCGGTGATGTAGGTACTGGATTCTTCTCGGAATAAATTAAATCTAATCTAATCTAAATCTAAAAATCCTTTTGAAACATACGAGTCTACAATATCAGATTCAATGGAGGGTTTAATTTTTCTCAAAATCAATATCAATTTTTCTCAAAGGTGAGGTCTCAAAATTAAAAAAAAAATTATTCTGATTTCTGATACCGATCAAAAAATATTTTTTACAGCGATAATAAGTGTGGATATCATATTAGCCTAATACTACTTACTTACTTGCTGGGCGCTACAGCTACAGAATCTCTACAGTTGATGATTTGGAGCTTTTTCATATCTGTCGATACTTCATCTCTCCAACGAAGGTGTGGCCTCCCTCGACGACGCGTTCCCTGGAGCTTGGATTTGAAGACTTTCCTAGCCGGAGCATTTTCATCCATACGCTCTACATGGTCTAGCCAATGAAGGCGTCTTATTCTGACTTTTTTAGCTAGGTCCATGTCGTTGAACAGCTTGTATATTTCGGCATTGTATCTACCGTAAGTAGCAACGGTAATTCTTCGCCTTACTTCAACATCGATGTTATTGGTGGAGTTCATGTTGGTTCCAAGGTAGATAAGCTCCTGAACTACCTCAAAATTATATGAGCCGACAGTGATGTTGTGTCCTATATGATGTTGTGAGGACATTTTATTTGTCGACAGCATATATTTTGTTTTATTTTCATTTATGAGAAGACCCGCTTTACCTGCCTCCTCCTCAATCTGTGTAAAGGTTTTGATGACTGCTCGTCGTGATGTTCCGATATTATCGACGTCGTCAGCAAAACCCAGGAGCTACACCGATTTATAAAATATAGTGCCCTGTGTGCTCACACCGGAACGTTGCACTATATGCTCCAACACCAGATTAAAGAAATTACTAACAGCGCATCGCTTTGTCGAAATTCGGAGCACGTTTGAAATGAATCAGAAATGTGCCACCCAATCGCCACAGCACACCGGGTGTTTTCCTGGGTAATTTTTGACTAACGGATAAGCTTGGCTGGGAAACCAAATTCCCACATTGATTCGTAAAGCACTGATCGATGTATGCATTCATAGGCAGATTTTAAATCGATAAAAACATGGTGCGTATCGATTTCAAATTCGAGGGCCTTCTCCAGGATCTGCCTTAATGCGAACCCCTGGTCTGTGGTTGATTTACCAGGACGGAAGCCGCATTGATAGTTTCCTATCACAGCGTTACAATGGAGCTTCAATCGTTCGCACAGAATATTGGAAAGAATCTTATACGTAACGTTTAATAGGGATATTCCTCTATAGTTGGCGCAGGACATGGAATCTCCCTTTTTGAATATTGGAGATATTGCACTTAAACTCCAGTCATCAGGCATGCTCTCCTCGATCCAGATTTGTTTGATGATTTGGTACATGAATTGAATCATCACTTCACCTCCTGCCTTAAAAAGTTCAGCTGGCAGGTTATGATATGCAGCAGCTTTGTTGTTTTTTAATTTTTGGATGGCCACTTCCACTTCTGCAGGACTAAATGTATCTGTATCTTCGGTGCGGCGTATCTGTGTTCTCTATGTTTGCGCTATTCAGCAGGTTCTTAAAATGCTGTTTCCATGTCTCTAATATCCCTTGTGTATCGGTTACCAAGTTTCCCGAATCATTCCTCAGCGCGTGTGTATGGGGCTTGAAACCAGCTGCAAGCTGCTTGGCTTTTTTATTCTCCGTACCTCGCCTCTGTCTCGGCTTGATTCTGTATCCAAAAGTTGAGACTTTTCAAATAAACGTTTTTTGCGCCTTATAACTTTCTTCTCGTCGCTTCTTTTCTCTCTATGCTCTTCTTGAGCTGCTCTTGTTTTACGTTGCAGCGCTTTCCAGTAGGCCTCATTTTTCTCTACCGTCTTTGCTAAACATTCATCGTCCTACCATGAGTTTCTCGCGTGAGGTGTTTCAAAACCAACAATATTTGTAGCAGCCATCTTGATGGTGTTTGCGCATTGTTTCCGTTTTTCGTTGACGGAGAGATTGTGTTGTAGAGGTGTGCTATTGAGTATATCGCTTATTCGCTCCCTGAATGCTATGGCTATCTCAGGTGATTGAAGTCTTCCAATGTTAAACTTCCTATTTTGGCTGGTGCGTCCTTTTTGGTGCGGATATTCGTGCTCTGAACTGGGCCACAACTAGGAAGTGGTCAGAGTCGATGTTAGCTCCTCGATATGTACGTACATCCGACACACAATTTGATTCGCATTACATCCATCCGAAGATAGCCAGGTTGCTTTGTGGATATTTTTATGGGGGAAATTTGTGCTACTTATAACCATATTACGAGCTGCTGCAAAATCAATTGTTCGGTATCCATTATCTGTGGTGGTAGAGTAAAGACTATGTTTACCAACCGTTTTGCCGAAGTTTCCTTCCTTACTGATTTTAGCATTGAAATCTCCAAGCACGATTTTCACATCGTACTCAGAACAGTACCCATATGTTCTGAGTATCTTATCTAATATGTCGTAGGATTCATCCTTCGTGGAGTCCTCCGCGTCGTCGGTTGGTGCGTGCACACATATTAGGCTGACGTTGAAGAATTTACCTTTGATACGGATGACGACTAGACGTTCATTAACTGGTGTGAAATCAATGACGTTTCCTCAAAGCCGTTTACCCACTACGAATCCACATTCAAATATGTAATGTTTTTCGTGGCAGCTATAATTTATATATATCGCATGTTCGTTTTTTTAACATGCCAGATCCTTTCCATCGGATTTCCTTAATCGCAGTAATGTCTGCTTTATACTGCGAGAGAATATTTTCAATTTAGTTAGATGCAGCTGGATGATAGAGTGTTCTTACATTCCAACTGCAAATTCTTAAATCGGAGTCCTTTAAACGTTTGCCGGGTCTGTTTCCAATAATTTCGATCGTATCCGAGGCTTCAATTGCGTCTCTCAAAACTATGTAATTTTTACGGGTAAGAAAGTCGGCCTTACGCCAACCTCAAAATTTGAGGATTTTGGCGCACTAACAATTTTAGCCTGCTTACCAGTGGACGCTATGTAAAACAGTCCCAGGGTCACCACGTGGAGGTAACGTAAACACTTGAATAGGAACTCGACAGTTGCGCATCTTGGTCAGCGACCGATCAAATGTTTCCCTGTCGATCCCAAACCAGACCCCCATATTAGCCTAATAGGTTACAATAATTCAATAAACTAAAAATTTAAATGAACCTTTATAAAAAAAACAAAACTAAAACCAAATATATACAATGTACATGAAAGTGGATGATGTGGGTGATGAATATATGGGAATGTTTATGATAATTCGCTTTCGCTTAGTGATTTCTATTTGAAGAATTATCTTTTTTTTAAAAAATTTACGCTTCAAATGATTTCACTTGCAATACAAAAAACAAAAAAAAACAAAAATTTAATTTTTTATTCATATTGTTTTTGTTTTACACTTTCATTGTATAATATATATACACTTTAGTACATAAATTTTCCATTATCATTTTCATTACTATTTTGGTTTTCTTTTTCTTTGTTTTCTTTTTTTCTTTTAAGAAAATTTAATAATACAGTTTTTTTCCCCCTTTAAGTTTAGTCAGATTATTTCAGTCTTGGAATAACAAAAAAAAGTCATCCAAAGTTGTTAAAACAAAAAATATTTAAAAAAAAAAAAACAAAAACACAGTGAAATTTGCGCACAGTAAAACGGTTGAATTTATAGTAAAATTTATCTCTTGTTTTTCTCATATGAAATTTTTTCAAATAAGGAAACAAAACAGAAAAGGATTATAATATTAAAAATTTGTACGATAATTAAAACAAAATTTTATTAAATTATACCAATAATAATATAATAATAAACAAACATATAATTTACTATATATATATATATATATATATATATATATATATGATATTTATTAATCGAAAAAATGAAATTAAAATTATTTTTAAAAAAAATTTTTCTATTTTTAATGTTGTCTACAGGTAAGGAACTAATTTTTTGTGATATTTTATTATTTTTATTTATATTTTTTAAATTTATGTTTTGTTAATTTTGAAATTTGATTTAAAACTTATATTTTCCCACAACTATTCATAATAACTGTATTAAATTTATAGGGACTCTGAGGGAGATATTGTATCCACGTAGGATCCAAGACTACATTACATCCCTTTCCAAAAATGTATATCTTTAATGACGGATCTTATCCTTTAAGGATGAAAAGGACATTTGAAAGTATCCTTGTTGTTTTGATGTTTTTGTATATAAAACGTTATATCTGTTGATCTATTAGATATATGTATATTCAGTTACATATTCTAGAAAGATAACGGTCTGGAGCATATTTCAACATTTATTTGATTTAGATTTAGATTTAGATTTATTTTATTAATCTCTAAGAAACCTTATAAATTTTACAACTAATTTTAAAATTGTCTCCGTACATATATGCTCTCTTATTAATTTTTTAAATATACTGATTCTAATTTCTTTTATATGTTATATGGTAATTCATTGAAAACTTGTACTCATCTGTACAAATGAGTGAATTTTGTATGTTATTTTTTTTGTATTGCGGAATTCTAAAATCTTCCCTGTTTAATTGGCAAATAATAAATTATACTTTAGTTTAAACATAAGAATCAATACGTTTTTTACGTCAATTTACTTCTAACATTCATTAATTTCAATGTACTTAGCATATCTTTGATACGGGTTGTAATACGGCATTTTAAAATGACTCTCATCGCCCGATTTTGTGCAATTTGAAGTCTGTTCAATTGTGTTTCATTAATTAGGAACAAAATTGAAGAGCAGTAGTTGAAACGTGGCAGTATCAGCGTATTACATTTATATATATTAATTGCGCAATCTTTGGAAAGCTCTGATCTTATTCTACCTAAAAAAGCTATTTTCTTTGTTATCTTTATACATATATGTATATTTACAGTGCATATTAGAGTTCAGTTTTTCGTCTATAATATTACTCCTAAGTATTTTATTTCATCAGTATTTTAAATGTTTTCTCTACTTATTTCTATTTTTGCTTTTTGTATTGTACCTATTCTTAAGCATTTTGTTTTTCTTATATTAAGCTTTAGTTTATTTCATATAAAGCCAAACTATGATTTAGCAATTTATTTAACCAATTCTTAATGTTAGTATACATAAGACGATTAGTTTTTATAAGTGTATACAAATAAAAATCAAAATCTTCATTCATTTTTCTTTTACATTCAGCCATCTCACCCTCAATCACGTATACCAATTACCAAAGTGTCATATGCAAACAGTGAAACTTTACAATACTTCAATGATGTGTTAATATCATTAACCCCAATTAACCTGCGTGTATAAACGAACATGAAGTATTGCCAAGTGTCTCTGAGGTACACATATAAAATTTCTTGTAGAATTATGAAAAAGAAGCCTGTTGATGGTAAAAATTTAATTATATAAATATTTAATATGTATAAAACAATTATATTCAGCAAAATAATGTTCGGAGCTATACAACATATTGCTCACACAACAAAACAGCGACGTAAGTGCAAAATGATTGGTTCGTCAGAAATCGCGATTGAATTTTTATAATTTTTTATATTATTACATATTATTTATTACATTAACTTCATTGAACAACTAGGATATAATTTTTTGTTTTTTTTTTTTTTCCTGTTACTCCTCGTGGGAGCATAGGGCATCAACTTGCCTCCTCCATTGTTCTCTATTGTACGCAATTGTCTTTATCTCCTCCCAAGTTCGTCCATATCTTATTACCTCAGAAATCGCAGTCCGACGCCAGGTGTTGTTGGGTCTTCCTCGCCTTCTGCTCCCTTGGGGATTCCATTCTAGGGCCATTCTTGTTATATTATTTGATGGTTTTCTTAGAGTGTGTCCTATCCATCTCCATTTTCTGCGCTTAATTTGATGCATTATCGGTTCTTCACCTGTTATCTGCCATAAGTCCTTATTGCTGATGGTGTTTGGCCAGAATATTCTGCATATTCTTCTTTGGCATTTGTTCGCAAATACTTGAAGTTTTTGACTGATGTTATTTGTCGTCATCCAAGTTTCACTGCCATACATAAGTGTTGACATTACACATGCTTTGAATATTCTAATCTTTGTTTTTCTAGTTATTTGGCCATTCTTCCATATTGGACTTAGTTCACCGAACGCAGCTCTGGCCTTACGTAGTCTGTTGTTGACATCTGCTTCTGTACCTCCGTTTGTTGTTAGAATGTTACCTAGGTAAGAGAAGCTTTCCACATATTCGACTGTTTGACCTTCTATGGTTATGGTATTTGTGTTGGTGTTATTTATCCTCATGGCCTTGGTTTTATCTATGTTAATTTCTAGCCCGACTCTGCGCGCTGCTTGCTGAAGTAGGTCTGCTTTATGTTGAATGTCGCAGAATCTATGCGCTAGCAGACATATATCATCCGCATAGTCAAGGTCCTCAAGTGCCCTTGAGAGATCCCACCTTATACCTCTTCCGAAAGAACCCGTTTCTTTCATTATTTCATCTATTACCAGCGTGAATAGAAGTGGTGACAGTGGACATCCTTGCCTTACTCGAGAATTTGTGGTGAATGTGTCGCTTATTTGTCCGCAGTGGAGAACTACTAATTCTGCATCTTCATACAAAGCTTCTGACAATATACTAGGATATAATAACGGCATTATATTTTATTAGAAGTAAATTTACTCTAGTTTTAGGATTTTATAATTTAAAATTTAAGGTCCGTTGACGTGGAAGACCTTACAGTTTTTTTTTTTTTTTTTTTATGATCTTGACAGTAACTTAGGTAGAATCACCTTTTCGTGCTTAACCCTTTCGTTCCTGAATTAATTCTAGCTGTGCAAAAAATATATTGATATGTCATAAATGTCAAATTGGATCAAACTAAGTGATAAAAGTTAATTTTTTGATTTTAGTTCCAGTAGTTTGGGTTTTTGGGCATGTACAATATATTGTACAATCCGAATCAAAGGTTGTGATTTTGAAAAAAAAAAAAAAATTTTCGCAATAATTCAATTTTTTTTTTTTTAAAGCTTTACAAAACCATAAAATTAAATACAAAACTAAGTCTTTTTATTTCATATTATCACTCATATCATATAAAAAAAAATATATATATATATATATATATATATATAATAAAAGAAATTATTTATTGCCGATAAAAATCACAAAAGCAATTCTATTTTTTGAAATATAAAGGGGAACCTTGCATTTACCACAATAAAAATAAGTTCTTCCTTTGCAACCAACAATCTTTGACCTAGTTGGTTCGTTTTTATTATCGTGTTGTGGGAAATGGTCAATTTTATCATATCGAACATCTGTCATTGGCCGAATTTCAGTATCTGTAAGCCTTAATTGTTTACAGATACTGAGTGGAACACAAAAATAGGATTAAGAGGGGACGGCAATTCTTTTAAGAATTAAGGGGTTGGTCAGATCCAGACTCTGTTGAACCTCTACCTTTTTTAGCAAGTTTCTTGTCATCAATTAAAGGTGGTTTCGCAAATCGATTGATAACCATCTCTGGATTCGCAAATCGATGGAATACCACTCTTCCCGCACAAAACATAGTTTTTTAAATAGTAATGGCTTCCCTTTGCAGTATTGTTCAATTGAAATTTTACCTTAATATGGACCCCCGAATAACTATATAATCAAATTCATAGTATGTAAGAAATAAACAATAACTTTAAATGGTGCAATCTGTTCATCAGTACACAGATTTTCTTCCAATTCAATAGAACAATAACGTCCTTCTACAGCTTCAATTAATGTCTACCTTAAAAAAAGTTATCGCTACAATTTTTGAGTTATCTAAATTTTTAACTATATGCAAATTATTCCTAAATTGGAAAAATATATCAGCTCTCATATTTTTTCTAAAAAGGTTCATATTCAAACAAGTAGACCAATACATCTTACCCCGCGGAAACTTCAAGCAAAAATATGAACTTCAAAGAGTGTTTTCATTTCTAAAAAATCAGTAAAATTTCAAACTTAAATTTATCATAAATTTCTAACTTTTTAAATTTCTACTAACATTTAATCGCAGTTCTTGGTTCGAAATGTACAATATTTTGTACATAAAAAATTATGTACAATATATTGTACATGCAACTTGATTCGGAATGTACAATATTTTGTACATTACTTTTTTATAACAAAAATATTTTTATTTCTTGGATATATACTAATATGAAATGATAAGAGTTAAACAAATAATGTGTAGAGTAAGTTTTGTATAACTTTCTTTTGAAACCAACGGAAGACGGAAATACAGGCGAATTATAATATTTTGGATTAGTTTCTCTTAGAAAAATATATGTACCTACAATAATTAGAATTACAAATTTTTTTTTAATTTCTATGTAATATTACTTTTTTATGATTTTTTCTTCCAAATTTCAATAAATGTGCTTAGCAGGCACATCGTAGTACTTTATGCTGCATTTTTGTAAAACGTCTAACACAAAAGTGTACGTCCGATAAGAATAATATTTTAATGAAATGAAATTAAAATATGAATATGAATATCCCTTCCTAGAGCCAGATTGCATTTCATAGATAATATTATTTTGCATTAAATAATCTTCTAATTGTAAACAAACCACTTTTTCTAATATTTATTCATATAGTGCAACATATTTATTGGCTTAAAGTCTTCGGCTGACTTGATTTTTCACTGTGTTTTTCACCTTTTTCAACAGGAATTATGGTAACTATCTTCCACTTACTTGGAAACTTTCTTTTACTTAATGACTTATTTACTAATTCAGTTAAAACTGGTTTTTTATGTTTTTTTTTCCGTACTCTTCTTGGGAGCATAGGTATTCCACTTGACATTTCCATCGTACTCGATTTCTAGCTGCTCCTTTCCCTTGTATTTCCGAGGCAATGTCTAATTTCATTTTTAATTTGTTTGTACTGTTTCAGTAGGGGATTGGCCTATTGTAGAAGACCACTTTGATAACTTTATCTGCGCCTACGTGGTAAGACGACGCCATATTTTTCTGCAAGTTGTCGCTGCGATTTAATCCATCTATGACGTTAAGATGCCTGACGTTACTATGTTTACTGGGTACGCCATGTCACATACTTTTGTCAGTTGTTGACACAATTGTGTAATTATTATTAGTGTTTGTCCAATATTATCTATTATGTTATTTGATTATTGTGTTGAATGATATACGAGTATTGATATAGATATTGATATAGGTAATATTTTTTAGTTATATAAAGTATTAATTATATTAATTATTTTTATTGATTATTAATTTTATATATAATATTTTTGCTATTTTTTTTAGTTATATTTTATACCCCCCACGGGAATCGAACCCGTGACTACCACATCGTAATTCAAACACATTTCTGTGCTCTAATGGATTAGGCCACGGAAGGGATTAATTAATATTATTATTTAAATTTATGTCGCCTATAAGACGAATGGCGCGGTTTTGAATTTTGTCCAAAAAATTTAAAGCAGTTTTTGGTGCACCTGCCCATAAATGTGAGTTATACTCGAGCTTGGGTCGTATATATGCTTTATAGCTTTTTAAAAGGTCTCGAGATGAAAAATAAGTTTTGAAGCAACTCAAAAAGCCTAAACATTTTGCGGCGCTTTTCGCAATATAGAAAATATGTTCATTCCAGTGCATATTTTGATTCACTCGCATTCCGAGAATGTTCAGGTCTTTGAGTCGCTGGATACTTTCATTTTGAAACCGGAGAGCAGGTTCGAATGCTGTTAGCTTGTTACTAACAAGACATATTTGAGTTTTTGAATTATTAAACTCGACTCTGTTAGCTTTACCGCAGTGGAAAATTTTGGCAAGGTCGTGATTGAGCGCGCCGGCCATCATTGTTCTTTTGGAGGTGAATGCGGAAGCTGTAGCATTAGTTTGTTTTAGAAAATCATATGATCCTACTAGAGTGTTGTTATCAGTAAAACTATGGATTGGATTGAAAGTAATTTTAAGAAGGTCATTAATGAAAATGAGAAATAGGGTGGGTGAAAGGACAGAGCCTTGTGGAACACCGGCATTGATTTGAAGTTGGTCGAAAAAACAACCGTCAACTGAAACTATGATTGATCGATTTAAAAGAAAACTTTCAATCCATCCAGAAAAGGTTGAACCAAGGCCTATAGCGTTGCATTTTGCTATAAGAGCAGAATTCCAAACTCGATCAAAAGCCTTAGATATATCCAAAGCTACAAGAGTAGGTTCGCCAGATTAATGCAGGCTGGTGTTGAGCTTCTCGCAGAGGCATGTCATGAGATCACCGGTGAAACGTTGGGCTCGAAAGCCGTATTGAATATCATGGATTATACCTCTAAAGTCAAGATATTTCTTCAGCTTATGATTAATTAAGATTTCCATCGTTTTTGAAATAATGGAAGTAATAGCTATGGGCCTATAGTTTGAAGGATTGCTTGAAAAAGGTGACAATTTTTTAGGAATAGGATAAACTTGGGCAACTTTCCAATAGGGCGGGTAAGTTCCTGAAGAAAAGGACAAATGGAATAAAATGTGCAGAGGCTTAGAAATAGCGAAGGCAATGTGTCGCAGCACAATTGCCAGTATATCATCAGGACCGGTAGATTTTTTTATATCGAGATTCTTCAAGACTTTTACTACAGCTCTTGTTCTAAAGTAGATCCTTCCGAAGGAATAATTTAGAACAGAGATTGATGTAGGATTTTAAGCTGTAGGAGGGAGTGTGGAATTAGCTGCAAATAATTTTGCGAAGAGATTAGCTTTTCGAACAGAATCTGATATAATAGTACTATTATTATTAATCATAGGTGGAAACGAGGACTTGCAAAAATTTTGGCCAACATTTTTAGCAAATGTTCAGAAAGGCCTGCTGTTGTTAGGGAGATCAAAGATTTCTCGTCTCAATCTTTGGTTATGCAAAAATTTTTGCTGAGACCAACCTGAGGGACTTCGTTTTATACTTCTAAGGCTATTTGGAATGAAAGTTTTCATTCCTAATAGAATCCTCTTGGTAATCACCTCTGCAGCAAGGTCGACATTTATATATTGGAAACACAACAACCAGTTCGATGCATTTAAAATGTTGTTGAAGCCTTCCCAGTAAACTTGGTGATAATGCCAAACTAGCCTTTTGGGAGAACTAGAAGAACTGGTTGTTGTTCCTACTTCGAAGCTTGTGCTTACAAGACAGTGGTCGGAAGCACCTAGCGGAGAGTTAACAGAAATTGAATGTTTCTCTGGATGGTTAGTTAGGAATAAATCCAGGAGGTGTCCGTTCTGGTCGCGTCGGTCTGGTATCCTCGTAGGGCTTTTGACAAGTTGAGAAAGGTTGAAAAAATTGGAAAAAGAGTTCAACTTGTTTGCTTTCGGGACTTTTTTTTTTTTTCATTTATTATATTTTATTAAATATTAGAATTCATTCCAATTATAGTAAATTAATTAAAACTAAAATTCAAACTTAAAAATAGAAAATAAACAAATAGTACTAAATTAAAAGCATCTACAGAATTCAAAATATAAATAAAATAAAATAGTTAGGAAACATTCTATTGCAAAAGCAAGTTTCGAATGGTCCATTACATTTATACAAGAAATATACAATTTAAATTATTCAATATTTGTGGAGTAACAAATTTAGATGTAAATATTAATTTGGAAAACTAAATATAAACGAGATTTAATATTTAAATTAATTTAAAGGAAAAGAAATGAAAGAAAGCAAAAAATTAAGCGTAAGAAAAGAATAAACAAAGCTGCATAATAATAATATAGATAGATATCAGCAACAGGATACTATAATAAATATATCAGTAATAATATTATCTAATGACTCTTATTAGCTCTTCAACTTCATGCCAACTAATATTTCTAAGCCAATACTTAGTTTTTGTTAAAAATTCGGATAAAACTCTGATATTTCTGATTTCAATAGGTAGCTTATTAAAAATTCTCGGTGCAATAATTTTAAAGAAATGACAAATATGAAACTTATAAAAGCGGGGTACAACAACTAAATTCCTGCTATTAATTCTTAAATTATGGATAACGGTATGTCTCACATCAAGATATCCTGATTTAATAAAAAATACTTTCAGGGTTTTATAGAGGTATAAGTTCCTGATGGGAAGAATACCTAAACTACTAAATAAGCTTGCAGTGTGTGTAAGACGGTTAACCTTACAAATTAATCTAATAGCATGCTTTTGAAATATTAGAAGTGGTTGTAGCTTGTTAAAGTGAGTACCACCCCAACAAACTATACCATACTGAAGTTTAGAATGGAATATCGCAAAGTACACCATTGAACACACTTTAGCAGAGCTATATAGATTTACGTAGTATAGTTGCCGAATCACGTTTTTGAAATGGTTCATAAGGTAAAAAGTGTGTCCGCTCCAATCAAGCTTAGAATCAATCAATAATCCTAAATATTTGAAAGTAGAGACAGGGTCAATTAAAAAACAATTTGAGTCACATTGATGATTATTAAAACAGTGAGAGGAATCATTGACATTAGAAACAGAATTAAGACATAGAGGATATTTTTTACAATTAGGTGAATGATAGTACAAATTATAGTTATCGTCATTAGCGTTACGGATATTAAAATTCATATACTTAGTCTTAGAGCTAATAATCAGTTCATCAAAGTTATTTTTACAAGAATAAGTAAAAGCTGTGTCGTCTGCAAATGCGGTATGACTTCCTTTAAACGGTTGAAGAAATAGAGAATTAATAAATACCAAAAAAAGTGAAGGCCCAAGAACGGAACATTGAGGAACACCACTGCTTATAGCTAGTAATTCACTATATTCATCCTTTATTTTTACTCTCTGTTTTCTTTCGAACAAATACGAACGAAACCAATCATTTATGAAACATCTCAAACCAGCATTATGCAGTTTTGTTAACAAAATGTTATGATTTACAAGGTCAAACACTTTTGTAATATCTACGAATAATGCTGAGCAAACATTATTCTTGTTTAAAGTTTCATATACCTCGGTACAAAATTTAAGAAGTGCCCCTTCAGTAGATTTCTCTTTTAAAAATCCAAACTGACTATTACTAAAGAATTTCGTTTTATCCAAATATTCGCACATTCGTCTTTTCATAGCTTTTTCAAAAATTTTAGAAACAACGAATAGAATTGAAATAGGTCTATAATTATTAGTATCGAGAGAACTACCTTTTTTAAATAATGGAAGAACTTCGGCAATTTTTAATATATCAGGGAATATACCAGATAAAACACTTTTATTAAAGATATGAGCAAGTACATCAACTATCTGTAACGAAATTTTCTTTAAAATATAATTTGAGATGCCATCAGAAGACTTAGAATTAGAATTATTCAGATTCATAATAATTCTATGTAATTCGAAAGAGGAAAAAGGTTCAAAGAAAAAACTAACCACTTGAAAAATTTCATCATGAACAGTAGGATTAAGTGTAGAATAAGAATTTTCAGAAGTAAGCTTATTATAAATATTCACAAAAAAATCATTAAAATAGTTAGCATTATCCTTGTCATTATTAGAGGTCATATCATTGATACTGAGTACTATATCATTACTTTTGTTAGTTTTCCCAAGAAGGCAGTTAACCAAATTCCATTCCTTTTTTGAATCACCTTTCACCTGTTCAAATTTACTAACAAAATACTTTTCTTTACATAATTCAATTTGAGACTTAATTTCATTACAAAGTTTTTTGAAATACTTCTTAAGACGAATATTGTTGGGCTGATTATCAACCTTTTTACGTAACTTGTTACGCTTATTAATTTTATTTGTGATTGAAAAAGATATCCATGGCTTTAGTTTTTTAAATTTATTACAAACAGAACTTTTATTAGACGAATTCCTATTAATGTAACCAGATAAGATACTAATAAAACTATCGTAGGCTAGAGATGGATCATCTTGATCATATACTTCAAACCAAAATTCAAAATTTAAAGCTGAGATAAGTTTTTGAAAATCAATATATTTAGTGTTAGTAACCAGATATTTACATTTTTCAATCAAAGATACATTACAAAATTTTAAAAAAATCAGAAAATGATCAGTTATTTTTGCATCATATGTAAAAGTTTGTAAGTCGTGATTATTATTTTTGCGTTCTAGAAAAAACATGATCAATACAAGTAGAAGTTGAGGAAGTTATGCGTGTAGGAGTGTTAATATGCGAGATAAAACCATGCGATGACATTAAGAATAAAAAATCATCAACAATTTTTGAATTCACTAAGATATTAATTTTAATGTCACCTAAAATAATACAATTCTTGAAGCTAATATTGTTTAAAAAATTAGAAAATTCAGACAGAAAAGTATTAACATCAAACTCATGAAATCTATACACGCAAACAAAACAATACATCAAATTTTCAATTTCAAACACAACTTTTATAACATCAGCAGACAGTAAATTAAAATATGATACATCACAGATTTCTTACAAAAACGGCTACACCACCAGAAGAGTACTTATTATTACAATTGGCAAAGAAATTGAAGTCAGGAATATCATAATTTAGTTTTTCATGATCAAAAATCCAAATTTCACTTAAAAATATGACATTTGGAAGAGAGTTAAGAGCCAACAAATGAGTCAAGTAAGAATCAAAATTTTTACGCATACTTCTAATATTTTGGTGTACAACCAAAAATTTATGCGGCTGAAATATATCACTGTTACTGAAATCATTACTATTAACAATACTATTACTAAAATGGTGTTGAGAAGACATAGCAATATTTATTTATAAACTTGAGAAAAATTTAAATAAGTATGAGAGACTTATATGTATAAGAAAATTTACTAAGTAATTTTATTTAAATCTAAAAAGCTTTTTATTAAAATTGCCTTCTCACTTTCTTGTCTTCTTCAAAAAATTTGAGAATTTCTTGCCCAAAGATATTTGTACTTTCTTTCATTTCTTATTTCATTTGCTTTCTTATAAAGAGATTTCATAAACGGTGTCAAGCTGTCATTGATGAAAACTCTCCTAATCTTTTCCTCTCCGAATAAGCCAGTGTTTAAACTATTTTTAAGAGAAAATTTCCTTTTCATAATTCTCTCTTTAACATTAAAATTTGAGAATTTAATCTAGACAATACTGGACGGCTTACGATGTACAGTTTTACTTGAACTCTCCTGAGTCACTGCATCAGAATACGAATTCAACACCTTGAAAAATATATCCTCAATTTCATTCTCTGCAACATTTGCTTGTAAGCCCGAGTTCAACAAATGTAAAGCTTTCTCTTTAACATTGAGAGAGCTTACATTTGGAATTCCAACAATGTCCACCAAATTTTTTCTCTCTCGTTGTTCAATTATATTTAATCTGGTTTCTAGATAGTCAACTCTATTTGTTAATTGTTCATTATTCTCCTCTAATGCATTTATTTTTGCAATTGCATTCGTATTTAGTTTTTGTAATTTTATGATTTCATTATAGAGAACGTTTAAAGTGATATTACTCTCGCATTGCGGAGAAGGAGAGTTTTACCACTATTACCAGCAATTAATATTAAATTTTGTTCTAAAGAAGAGGAGGTTGATGTAGACGGTGTTAGTGTTTTCGAAATATTATCTCTGCTGAAATTAGAGTTTCTTCTTAAGTTAATGCTACTACATTTGAAACCCTGTTTACTCTTCTCCAGAAACTCAATATCACTTTTTTCAATTTTGGCGTATTTTACATGAAAATCATTATTGCAAGGAGTACAAATAACTTTAGAGTCTGATCTTTCAATTTTTTTATTGCAAATAAAGCACTTCATATTCAAATATATGTGATAACTTTAAAATTTATGTATAAAGAGTTGTGCAAAAAATATATTATTATGTTTTATTTTTTTTTTTTTTTTTTTTTTTTTAAACTTAAGACCGATAAGTAATTAAAACTAAATAGAGAGCTTAAAAATACGTGTTAACTCCACAAATATATGATGTAGAATGAACTGTTGTTATTAGAAAAAATTAAGCCAGTCTCTGTTATGAATATTGAAGTCTCCCGCCAGAATAATCTCAGACTTGGGATTGGTTTCCAGAATTCAGTTTTTCTGGTTGGATAGTCTTTCTATAAGCATATCAATTTCTAGCTGATTCGTTTGAGGCGATCTGTAAATAAAACAGAAGTGAATGATGTGCTTATCGACGTGTATTTTAGTGAGCAAATTTTGTACTTTTGTATTAAGTATGTAACACAGAGCGTTAACAATTAATTTTTAAATATTTGACAACCCCACGATTCAATTCCGTTAAATGTACAATTGTATATGAGTTATTAGTACTTCTATTTTTTATTTTTGGCTTATTGGTATTTAGTTTTAAATGTTTCCAGTATTCGCCACTGTTTTTATACTCTTTATTTTTGGTTTGTGGCATAGAGTAATCATATAAGTAGAGTATTCACGTAGAACAAAATTTGCTAGTCACTTTTTCAAATATCAAAATTCTGTGTTCACTCAAAATAATATTACTCAATTTTTAACTGCTTATAAGTTGAGCGCAATTGTATTTTGTACTCATAAATAAAAAAATTTTGTGTACCTACTACCTATGAACATATTTATTTGTAATTATGCTGGCAACAGTGTCAACGATATAAAAGTTGTATGTATAGGTACTCAAAAATGTATATATGCGAATGTGCATGCTATAGTATACACATCCTTCTTTATTTCGCTGCTCGCATTTCTATTTTACTTATGTGATAAAAATTAAAAATTACACAATGTGTATAAAAAAATATACATGCATTTAAAGTCCTTTCAATAGACCACAAACAATATTACAAATCAAAGTATTGAATCTTTTTTTAGAAATTGAAAGAATTCAAGAATTCAAGATTGATTGCTGTATTTGTTGTTATTTTGTTTTAATTTTAAAAATTTGAAGAATTAATATTTTTATTTCGACTTGGTCAATGTGATTTATGAAATTTGTGATTTCAAACTTTTTAGAAGAAAGAGACAAAAAAATTAATGTTGGTTTTGTAAAATTAAAAATAATTCAAATTGATTTCTATTGAAAAGTATACTGAAAAGTAGGTACCTAGGTAGATGTATTTTTAAATTTTCAGTAATTTTGGTTTTGTTAATTTTGTCTGTTTCTTACCGTAGATAATAATATGAATAGTATATATATGAATACATAATATAATTATGAATAAAAGCAAACAAACAAGCTATCAAAATTTAAAAAAGTAAGTAAAAAAAGTAAAACTGAACATTTTATTCTTTATATGGATTGTTGGCTGTTTTTATTTCTTCTAAAATTATTTCATCTGAAATAAAAATACGATTTTTAACCAAGTTCTGAGAAAAGAAAACAAAACGGTATTCTGTACAAAGTTCACGATTTGTAATGCATTACTAATAAATTTTATTCTTTTATTAGCATTATTTTTAAAAAAAATTTCTGGATTATGTGATGCTATCATTGACCTATTATTGTATGGATGGATACAATTTCATTCATTATCTTTGCGATTAATTGTGTTTTTTTGTTTACATTTTTCTATAGACATATATTTTTTGTATTGAATTAGATATGTAAATGTATGGTGAACACATATACCATATTACGATATACACTCTTCATATAAATCAAAAGTACATACGTATGTAGCCTAGTCACTGGGAGAACAAAACTTTATACACAAAACTAAAACAAAACTTTAAACGAAATCGTAATTCGATAAAATTCCGGAAAAATCATTCTGTGAATAGGCTAGAAGTATAGAGGCATTGTATGAAATATTCTCCTCAATAAATAAAAAATTTTGAGTAAAAATAATTGAGTTTCGAAAATTATATTTGAGTGTTTTGGGGTATTGAGTGAAAATGGGACGGCATTTTCGTGTTTTGAGTAAAAATGGGACGGCATTTTTAGAATCAAATGATTAACAAATATTGTTCTACGTGAATACTCTACTTATATGATTACTCTATGTTTGTGGGTTTTAATTTAAAATATTTCCTGTATTTGCCACCGTTTTGTATACTTTTTATGTTTAGTTCGTGGAATGTGTAACTATTTTAAATGTTTTAAGTATTCACCACCGTTTTGCATGTTTTTATTTTTGACTTAAGAACTTGGTAAAAACAGAGAAAACATGAAACGACGTTTTTATATGAGAGCTCAATGCGTACGACAAGAACCGAAAATATCATTTACCGGTGATATTTTCACAAAAATTGGGGATATTTTCGAAAAATTTGTTATGGATATATTGTAGGTCAAAGTAAAAAATTTTTACAAGAGACTTTTCCAACAGTCTGTAAGTATTGGAGGGGTTTTATAGTAAAATCTTGAGGAATTTGGTTTTTCAGGAATAAAAATAACGATTGTTTTTTTTTCCAAAATTTTCTAATTTGAACTACAATATTTCCACAACGGCAGCACCAATCATCATAAAATAAATGTTATAATATGCTCCAGACCGTTATCTTTCTAGAATAAATAACTGAATATATATATATAAATCTAATAGATCAACAGACATAACGGTTTTTATACAAAAACATCAAAACAACAAGGATATTTTCAAATGTCCTTTTCGTCTTTAAAAGATAAGATGCACCACTAAACACATATATTTTTGGAAAGCTAGGAGTTTCAGCTATCGTTTGGATATGCTCATAATGTCCTACGCCGATCCAACGCCTCCCTCAGAAGAGCCAAAGATCTAATTACCTATCTAAGTTACTGCCAACAACATAATAAAACATACATCTATGTAAACATAATATATATATATATTTTTATATTATTATAGATTTAGTGTCCAGTCAACATTCTAAGTTCTCATCATATTATAATCGTAGATGTTCAACAAAATTAGAAACAGCATTAGAGCATATGTTACGTCGTAATCAAATGCGATTTGGTAGTCGTAGCTATTTTGATATACCATCACCATCATCATCATTATCATCATCAAATCCATATTCAGTATATAATTCATTTTATAATTCAGATTATAATAATAATAATAAGAATATGGAATTTTTTAAAAGTATTAAACGTTCTTTAAATACAAAGTTAGATTCAATTATATATGATAAATCAAAATTAACTGATATTATTGATTCAAAAGATTATTTAAATAGAAAAAATTATTTAAATGAAAATCGTAATCAAAAATATTTTAATAATCACAATAATCATATTAATAAAAAGAATAACAATAATAAGAATGAGATTAATCAATTACAAATAAAAGCAAAAAAAAATCGAATTGAAGTAAATGATTTAAAAGTACGTTTACCAAATAATATACAATGGGTTCATGTTGATAAATGTGAATTTAATTCACATAATCAAACATTAGATACACGTTTAATATTTCCAGATTTAACAATAAGTGGTAAAATATCATTATATCCATTAAATGGTAATTGTAATATGATATTACGTTTAAGAAAAGCTGGTATTGAATTTCATACAATACCATTACATCAATCATCATCATCATCATCAACGTTAAATAATGATTTTAAATCAAAACGTATTGGTTCAGCTACAGTTCGTACTGATTCATATTTTAGTGAACCAGGTTTTTTATCAGTATTTGCCCATAGTTGTAAAGGTTTAATTAATGATATTGGTAATAAAAAATATCGTTATTATAATTCTGAAATTAATTCAAAATTATTTAATAACAATAAGTATAATATGAACAATAATAATAATTATCCACAATATAAAACATATAATTTAAATCAAAAATCAACTGATAAATTTTATAATTATGAAAAATTAAATAAAAATTTTGATATTAATGATTCTGATAATGATAATAATAATAATTATAATAATAATAATAATACTAACAACACCTTACATTATATAATATTAGACATAATTAATAATAACAATAATAATAATATTAATGATATATTTAATTTTAATGATAATGAAGGTATATTTTCACCAGAATCAAAAACATTTAATGATTTATTTAATAATGGTTTTTTATTTAATAATAATAATAATAATAACAATTATCATGATAAGAATAATAATTATTATAATCATAAAAATTATAATAATCAAAACCATTATAATAATTATGATACAATTAATTTACGACCAGAAAAATACTATAATAATCAATATTATAATAATCAACCCAGTTCAACAAAATATCATCAGTCATCATCACCATCATCAAATAATAATAACCATAATCATCATCATTATCATCATCATCAGCTTCATAATTTGGATCATAATAAGTATCATTATCATGACAATTATAATAATGATAATAATAACGGTAATGCACATAATAATAATAATAATAATAATAATCATAATCACAATAATAATAATAAAAATAATTATCAAAATGATAATAATTATAATGATGAAAAAACTAATTCAGAGAAATTAGATGATGCATTCACAAATGAATTAGAAGAATTATTTTCGATGGGTGTACGTGGTATATTAACAACATATATGCAAAAAACTTTACAACCAGCTATTAAAGAAACTTTAATGGAAAATATGGGTTATACATTAAGCTATGGTTAATAAATCAAATTAAATTTATTTTGTTAATATAGTTTTTGTTTCTTTTTTTAAATCAATAATATTAAAATTAATATTTATTCTCTTTAAGAAAATTTCCAGTGATTATTTCATTTATCTAAATTCTAGTCATTAATTATAATGGGTGTTTTCGTTTGTTCATTCCGAATATTCGGAATATTCAGAATATGGTCAAAAGGCGTTTTTTTATTCATTCGGAATATTCCAAATATTCTGTTCTGTATTTTTTTATTTATTCCGTATATTCCGAACGTATTATTTTTGTTCCATCTCAGAGTTGGAATAAACAGAATAAAATTACGGAATGACAGTTCACTCTATCATTCTATACAGTAATAACAATTTGATTACCTATATTTTATTTTATTTTAAAAAATGGAAAATATTGGTTAATTAAAAAAATGTTTTTGAAAACAAATATAATATTTGTATAGTTGTATAAATATTAATGTTTATATAAAATTAGTAGTTGTATTTATTATTCAGAATATAAAATTTTTTAAAAGTTTTTATTGTTCTTTTTTTCAAGGAATAAGTCTATATAATAATTATAATAACTATTATAACTTATATTAACTAATTTACACAAATTAAAAAATAGTAAAAACTTTTGTTCACAAAAATTAATAAATAAATAAAAAAATAAACAATGACAATTTCTGATGTTTATTCTTTTTATTCTATTCTGTTCGTTTATTCTATTTGTTCGGAATATTCTATCAAGTATTCTATTCTTTCAATTCCTTCTTTAGAATGAATAAACGAAAACACCCAATATTAACCAACCTTATAGAACACACTAATTAATGAGCGAATAAATGAAAATGTTAATGAATTTTGTTCGAAATTAAACGCATTTAAATATATTTTGATTTATAATATAACTATAATACTAATATAGCAAAGCAACCTATCGTCGTTCGGCTCCAATAAAAAATTTATTTATAAAATTTTACTCCAATAAAATTTTATTTGTAGAGCGAATCTAAAAAACAAAAAAAAAGAGGTTTCTGAAAAATATTCTAGAGGTATATTTTTGGACATAGCAGATATCCAAGCAAATGGTGGGTCCAATTCAAAATCTGTAGTAAGTTTGAATTTGTGCTTGAATAACATAAGAATGCAATATTTTTTTATATTTACTTTTATTATAATTTAGTACAGTTTTAATTGATTGAAATTTCATAGAAGTATAATTGGTAGCTCCTACTTTCAGTTCTGGCCAATTTTGGATGAAGTTTAACAAATTAAAAGTTTATTTATCCAATTCTTAATGTTAGTACACATAAGACGATTAGTTTTTATAAGTGTATACAAATAAAAATTATTAAAAGATAATATTAACTTAAATACATACTTAACAATTAAACCAGTCAGTTAAGTTAAAGATAATAAAGTAATTAATTCAATTAGACTAAATTAAACAAACTTAAAAAGAACAAAAAAAAAAAAAAACAAAAACAATAAAAATACTTAATTCAATTAAAGTAAATTCAAAGTAACTTAATACACGCTGGGTGCCGCAGTAGGTAGAGCGCCTGCTTTTCAACCAAAAGGTCCCAGGTTCGATTCACGACGAAGGCAAAAAAAAATGTTTTCTGGATTTTTCGACCTGATACCCTTTATCATTGGAATAAAATAAATGATAAATAGTTGAGAGTTTTGGTTATACTTAAAATAAAGTGGAGCTATGCTATTATGAAGGCGAAGGCGAACTACAGTAGATATATAATTCCAAGTCTATGGGATGAACACTCTATAACTGCTTTTACACAGAGATTTGGAATACACAATCATATACAATAGCGTTTACTGTAGAACTTTTATGTTATATCTACTAATTTAATGTGGAAAATGTGGAAAACTAACACACCCTCTTTCTCTAAGTCGCTTCAACGACGTGATACAAAAGTTAATCGCGTCATGTCGATGAATTTATGTACTTTCTGTTAGACGCACTATGAAATAATTTATGTTGATAGTACTTGTTGTCAGAAAAAAAATTTTTTTGTTTGTTTTGAAAATTAGTGAATGTAGTTTGTGTAGTAATTTTTAAATTTAAATAATTTAAATTCTAAATTAGACATGGAAAATCAAATCGAAAATACGGACAGTGTAGAAAAGTAAGTATTAAGCTAAAATGGTTTTTGTTTTTTCGTTTAACATTTTTTTTTAACAATTTACATTTTAGCTTGAAAAAAATAACCAATAGAAACCAATTTGAACTTTTAGTTAAGTTAATGGAGGAAAATCCAAACCTAGCAAGAGGTTTTAGTGGGTTTGGGAGTAGAAAGATGGGGAAAGATCTTGCAAATAAACTTAACAATATAGGACCACCATTAAGGAATGGAAATGGATGGTTAAAAGTAAGATACATATTACACATATCGTACATATGACACAAACTAAATTAAATACATGTACATACTCAATATTTTTAGGTATGGAATCACTACAAAGCTAAAATAAAGAGAAAAGAAGTAAAAACCACGAGAGGTGGGCCTAACAGGACAATACAATTGTCAAAACTAGAAAAGGCAGTTGAAAGACTATTAGATTTGAACAATATAGTTGAACGAAACACCATTAATACTATTTCATATTAAAACATAAGCAAGCACATTAAAGAAACAAGAATAAAAAAAATCACATGCATAAAATATATTATATGCCAAACCAATGCCATTACCAAAATATAGTATACTCTATATAATATATGCTGTGCAAATTATATATACATATGTACATTGGCTGTACACAATATTCAACTGGTATAGATACATATACATATATATAGTTATTAGTTATATGCATATCTAATTAGAATTTTATTTTTCTGTTTTTCAATTCTCCTTGCAAAAGTTTCGTTTTCATATTTTGGTTGATTTGAAAAAAAAGTGTGAATTGTTGTATGTAGGAATAGATAAATAGATAAATAGATAGTACAATAGATAAATTCACAATTTTTCAAATGTGCACATCAAAATATGCACATTTTTGTTTTTTATTTTGTTTTTACATAATTTCATAGTTTCATAATTTGTTTTTTTTTTTAATCATTATAAAAAATTTATATTCTATTGAAAATGTTGGCGATTTATCATGAGAGAATATTTTGTGAAATTCGCACATTATTTTATTTGTACCTATGCCTACATACAACAATTTACACTTTTTTTTTCAAATCAACCAAAATATAAAAACGAAACTTTTGCAAGGAGAATTGAAAAACAGAAAAATAAAATTCTAATTAGATATGCATATAACCACAGAGAACTTATATACCGAGGCGTAAAATCCATACAAAGAATGTGTACGATTTTATTTTAAAATTTTTTATTATTAAAAAATTACAATTTAAGTTACAGAAAACATTATTTCATCACGAATTCTTTCTTCTTCACCCTCCAAGTCGATACATTCTTCTTCATATTCTGGAACCTTCAGTTTTATGCACAGATTGTGTAATCCGCAAGATACATTTATAATTTGTTTCGATTTTTCCGGACTGTAATGCAGTTGCCGCTCGAATACATGTGAACCTGTTTTTTAAAACTCAAATTATTCTTTCTATAATGTTTTGTATTTTTGAGTGGAGCTTATTAAATTTCTCCTTACGAAGACCTGAAGCAGTTGTATTAGTCGCGCTATACGGTGTTATTAAATATGGTTCCAATTCACAACCACCATCACCTACAAAAATTTCTATTTAGTATAAAATAAATTAATTTAAAATATACTATAACCTAAGATCCATGAATTAGTTTGGCCGTTCTCATAATCTTGCTTTAATATGGAGAATATTGGACTGCATTTCCATACATGTGACTCATGACATGAACCCGCAAACGTCGAATCCACATAAATAGTTTTCAATTGATGATCACACACCTGCATAATTAAATATTTTAATTATAAATAATTATTATTATCAATAAAATTCAGTCTATATTGAACTGCGAATGAAAGTAGTGAATTTAGCCTTAAATTTTTGAAAAAAAAATCTGCTTATAAAAAAAATTCAAAATTTAAAAATTAAAACACAAATTGAACACAAAAACACAAAGTTAAAAGACAGTGTAGTGGTCTGGATCCATCGTCGTAAGACGATGAAGAATTTCATAAAAAAATAAAGTTAGACTGGGTTCACCTTTATTAAATATGAGTAATAATAAAAGATTCGCTCCATTAAGTCAATTAATGGATAATGAATCTACAAGCAATGAAAAAATGACATCTACACAGATGTTCAGCTAAATAAACGTTCTCCCCAAAAGAGAACGTTTACCTCCAATAACTATTTGTTTTCGGACTGATGCCGAGATTCAAAACTTATTTAATAGTTTAAATGTTAAAAATTTCACTTTGAAAAATGGCATTATTAGCACAAAAATTTTGTGCGAGAGTCTGGTGTCATACAATAAATTTTTTGATGCACTTGTGGATATGAACAAAAAATTTTGCTGACATAAAGGACCACTGGAAGTTCTTTAGCCATGAGATAGGATTACAAGTTCCTCACAAGTTTGTTCTTCAATTACACCAGTCCTGATTTCATTAAAGATGAGTTGATTCAACATGAGATTGACTGCTTGGAGGTCAAAGAATTGAATGCGTCTATTCGGAAATACCACAACCAGAAAACTTTTATTGTATCGGTAAGAAAGAGTAGCATTAAAATTGCAGATCTGAGATCCAAAGTAAAAGCAGTAAATCACACAATAGTCAGATTGTCTTTCTTTAAAAATTTAAATCGTGGTAAAATTAGATGTTACCGATGCCAAACATATTGACATGGTGCTAACAAATATCACCTTGAAACTAAATGTGGTTTTTGTGCAGGAAATCACGAGACTGCAAAATGCAACCAAATAAACATAGACGAAAAGAAACAAATTTTGAAATGTGCTAATTGTGGCCAACCCCATAAAGCTAGCTACCCGGGGTGTCCAGCTAAGCAAAATTATATCAACCTACAAAATAAAATAAAAGAGAGACAACAAAATTTTTGAAACAATTGGTGTTAATATAAACACTGACGGCTGTGATTTAAAACTTTTTGCTGACGGTTGTGATTTCAAAATTTCAAAGGGGGTAACTCAACAAAAACTGATGCTGGATTATTCAAACATGATCTCATAATTTTTAACAAAATATCGGGAAATTACATCGTGATGGGAGATTTCAATTCTAGACATTCGAATTAGAACTGTAATAGAAATAGCTCATGGGGCAATATTTTAAATAATAAATTAATTTCTAGTAAATTTTCGATACTTTTCCCCCCAAACCAAACATATTACCCCCACTCACTCAGAGGAAATCCATCCACTTTAGATGTTGTATTAACTAACCATGCAAACTATCCTGATGCTCCACTCACATTAAACAAATTAAACTCAGATCATTCACCAGTTACATTTAGTATAAATAGTTCTTCTATTATATATAACCCCCCTTGCTACTTAAATTACAATAAAGCTAACTGGACTAATTTTAAGAATAATCTTTCTAAGCAAATTAAAATCAGTGATTTCTCAAACTTAAACTCACCCGCTAGCGAAATTATTGATAAACAACAAAAATTATAATTGAATCAGCGAATAAATCCATTAAAAAAAATGTAAAATCTAACAAAAACTTAATAAATATTGATATATCCAACGAAGTCAAATCGCAAATTGAACGTAGAAACTTTCATAGACGGAACTGGCAGAGAACAAGATGCTATATTGAGAAAGCACGTGTTATCTATTTTAACAGTATTATTAAAGAAAAATTAGTGGAAACATACAACAACAATTTTGCTAATAGTATTGGTAGTTTCTAAAAAAACAGCAAACCATTTTGGAAAATAACGAAGGCACTAAAAAACAAAAATATTGGTATTCCTACTTTAAAAGAGGGTAATAAAATTGCATGCACAAACTCAGAAAAAGCAAATATGCTCGGGACCTTCTTCGAAAAACAACATCTAATTACTTTAAGCTATAGTGATGCTCAAATCGAAGAACTTATTGCAGAAACTGCGGTAGAAATTGAAAATAGTAATATTACCTCATTTAAATTTAAAACTGTTAACGAAATTAAAAAATATATTTATGACAGTAGAAATAATAAACCTGGCTCTGATCAGGTTAAAAATATATTACTAAAAAATCTAGAAAAAAATCGCTTATTTATTTTTGTACGATTCTAAACGCATGCCTAAAAATTGGATATTTTCCACAGGTTTCGAAAATTGCTAAAAATACTCCTATAAGCAAGCCAAACGAAAGCAAATCTGATCCTACTAGCTATAGACCAATCAGTTTACTGAGCTCACTAAGTAAAATTCTGGAAAAATATTTAAAGGATAGAATTATTAATTTCATTAACGAAAATTCTATACTACCTTCGGAACAATTCGGATTTCGACCTGCTCATTCTACTAATCATCAAGTTGCTGGAATCAAAAATTTAAGCAAAAAAACATTCTCTGAAAAACACTCAACTGGAATGATTACACTTGATGTGGAGAAAGCATTTGATTCTGTTTGGCGTAATGAACTCGTTTATAGACTGAAAACGTTGAACTTCCCACTATACTTAATCAAAATTATTAAACAATTTCTCTCATCAAAAAAATGTTTCGTCTCTTTATCAAACTCAAATAGCAACATATTTGATATTAGTGCTGGTACACCACAAGGCTCAGTAATATCGCCAATTTTAAATAAGCTCTACATTTCAGATTTCCCAAAATTAGATAAGTGCATAGTAGGTTTATATGCTGATGATACCGCCATTCTTTCTTCATCGAGAAACCCAAGTGAAATTATAAGTAACCTAGAAACTGCTTTTGAAAAAGTAAAAAATTATTACTTTAAATGGAAAATTAAAATTAACACCTCAAAAACCCAGGCAATATTTTTTACTAGAAATAGAAAATCCACCTTAATACCCAGTTCAAATTTAAATTTAGATGGTCAAGAAATACCATGGGAAAATGCCATTAAATACTTAGCTATTCATATTAACAAAAAGCTACTTTTCAAAACACACATAGAAAAATGCAATAGAATCATTAAATTACTCTATCCTCTCATCCATCGGAAATCTAAACCTTAACATTGAAAATAAGTTAATCATCTTTAAACAAATATTTCAAAGCATTATGCTTTATGGATGCGAGGTTAAATGTGCGAGGGGTAAATGTGGAATTGTACATATAAAACGGCTCCAAGTTAAACAAAATCAAATCCTCAAACTAATTAAAAATCTGCATTTCTTTTTTTCAACTAAAAAGTTACATGATATGTCAAAAGTTAAATTCCTGTTTTATTTAATCAATAAGTATTATTCTAATTTTATTAACAAATGTGCCATTTCAAGCAATAACCTCATACAAAACTTATTTATTTAAAGCATCTGTATGTTTTCATTAGTAAATTAAGTTTTAAGATAGTTTTAAGTTTAGGATATAAGTGAAACTGTTATTTGAAACAAAAAAAAAAAAACAATATAAAGTCACAAAATCAACACAAAAAAAATTTATTATAAGGTTTTTTGCCATTTTTCCTTCACTCAAAATAAAAATTAAACAAAATATAACTCATTGCAGCTTAATTGCTGACCTAATATAAATATTGTAGATGAAAAGGATTTCCTGTAACACTATACATAAAACTCTATTTTTAGGTAATAATTAGACAAATTAAAGTAAATAAAAATAAATAAATAAATAAATAAATCAATAAAATATTAAAATAAATCTAGTTTTAAATATATTAAACTTTAACTATTAAAATTGAAACTTACGAGCATTCAAACTAAAAAATCCTATATAATATTGCCCTTGAAAATAGTGCTTCGTTTTGAAAAAATATTTAAAACCTCTTTGAGTATTTTTGAAAATGTAGACCCTGCTATTCCAACACTGAAATCATTTCCGGTATGCTCCAACTTGGTATGTTCCTGCGGCAAAGAGTCGTAAGTACGCAGTTAATTTTATAATGGGAAGGACAGACGCTGAACGAGTGGTCACTGATAAATTTCTGTCTAATATATCTAGTAAAAATTTAAGACCTTCCTTTGTCAATCTGAACTAATTTAAAAATCTAAAAAAATTTATATTTATTATATAAAATATATACAATTAAATTTATTTTTTATAATTACATGTAGGTGTAGGTAGCTCTAGTGGATTTAGCTAGCTGTCTCTTATATTTCTCCGTATTATATTCAAGTTTTTATGTAATTCTTCATCCTCCAAAGAATCAGAATCATACAAAAAAAAAGAGTTCATTTTATTTTATTTTTTTTAATTTTATTTTCACATAAAAAATCAAAATTCTCAACTTCACACGTAATTTACAAATCATAAATATTAAAAAATAAACGTAAGCCTTCTTAGAAAACACTAACGCGATTCTGTTCATTTACAAATTTTAAAGTGACTAAATAACGGCTATCGCGTCGCAGGTAAAGTCTTAAAGAAATGCCGTACACGATAAACTTGACAGTTCAATCGCGTCAATTTGAAAATACCGCTTCAGCGTCTTACAGAAATGCCATTAGTCGCTTCAACGCTTCTAGTATGAAGCGACTTAGAGAAAGAGTGTGTATATATATAAAAAAAAAAATCAAAACATGTAAGTAAAAACATAAGAAAAAAAAAATTAACATTAAAGATAAAAAATTAAAAAAAATCAATTCTTATAATCAGGTCAATCGTGATTGTCAGTTACCAGTATTATTTATAATATACTGATAAATATAATATATTAGATTAATGACTAATTTCAGAAAATCTAATACAGTCTATTGTGGTTGTCCGAACTATTAGCTTTTCTGATAGATTGTGAATTTTATTAAACGTCACTGATAAATTGGTATCGTGGAGCTTAAAATGTGTCATATTTTCTGATAGTTTTTATATTCTGTATCAGTTAAAATTTTTTAAGTGATAAAAATTAATTTACAGAAAAATTCATATAGACATAATTTTAAGATAAAAAAAAATGAATTAATTTTTAATTGGTTTTGTTTTTTTATTGGTTATGTTTTTACGAGCATTATTCTTGTTTAAAGCTTCATATACCTCGGTACAAAATTTAAGGAGTGCCCCTTCAGTAGATTTCTCTTTTAAAAATCCAAACTGACTATTACTAAAGAATTTCGTTTTATCCAAATATTCGCACATTCGTCTTTTCATAGCTTTTTCAAAAATTTTAGAAACAACGGATAGAATTGAAATAGGTCTATAATTATTAGTATCGAGAGAACTACCTTTTTTAAATAATGGAAGAACTTCGGCAATTTTTAATATATCAGGGAATATACCAGATAAAACACTTTTATTAAAGATATGAGCAAGTACATCAACTATCTGTAACGAAATTTTCTTTAAAATATAATTTGAGATGCCATCAGAAGAATTAGAATTATTCAGATTCATAATAATTCTATGTAATTCGAAAGAGGAAAAAGGTTCAAAGAAAAAACTAACCACTTGAAAAATTTCATCATGAACAGTAGGATTAAGTGTAGAATAAGAATTTTCAGAAGTAAGCTTATTAGAAATATTCACAAAAAAATCATTAAAATAGTTAGCATTATCCTTGTCATTATTAGAGGTCATATCATTGATACTGAGTACTATATCATTACTTTTGTTAGTTTTCCCAAGAAGGCAGTTAACCAAATTCCATTCCTTTTTTGAATCACCTTTCACCTGTTCAAATTTACTAACAAAATACTTTTCTTTACATAATTCAATTTGAGACTTAGTTTCATTACAAAGTTTTTTGAAATACTTCTTAAGACGAATATTGTTGGGCTGATTATCAACCTTTTTACGTAACTTGTTACGCTTATTAATTTTATTTGTGATTGAAAAAGATATCCATGGCTTTAGTTTTTTAAATTTATTACAAACACAACTTTTATTAGACGAATTCCTATTAATGTAACCAGATAAGATACTAATAAAACTATCGTAGGCTAGAGATGGATCATCTTGATCATATACTTCAAACCAAAATTCAAAATTTAAAGCTGAGATAAGTTTTTGAAAATCAATATATTTAGTGTTAGTAACCAGATATTTACATTTTTCAATCAAAGATACATTACAAAATTTTAAAAAAATCAGAAAATGATCAGTTATTTTTGCATCATATGTAAAAGTTTGTAAGTCGTGATTATTATTTTTGCGTTCTAGAAAAAAAATGATCAATACAAGTAGAAGTTGAGGAAGTTATGCGTGTAGGAGTGTTAATATGCGAGATAAAACCATGCGATGACATTAAGAATAAAAAATCATCAACAATTTTTGAATTCACTAAGATATTAATATTAATGTCACCTAAAATAATACAATTCTTGAAGCTAATATTGTTTAAAAAATTAGAAAATTCAGACAGAAAAGTATTAACATCAAACTCATGAAATCTATACACGCAAACAAAACAATACATCAAATTTTCAATTTCACACACAACTTTTATAACATCAGCAGACAGTAAATTAAAATATGATACATCACAGATTTCTTACAAAAACGGCTACACCACCAGAAGAGTACTTATTATTACAATTGGCAAAGAAATTGAAGTCAGGAATATCATAATTTAGTTTTTCATGATCAAAAATCCAAATTTCACTTAAAAATATGACATTTGGAAGAGAGTTAAGAGCCAACAAATGAGTCAAGTAAGAATCAAAATTTTTACGCATACTTCTAATATTTTGGTGTACAACCAAAAATTTATGCGGCTGAAATATATCACTGTTACTGAAATCATTACTATTAACAATACTATTACTAAAATGGTGTTGAGAAGACATAGCAATATTTATTTATAAACTTGAGAAAAATTTAAATAAGTATGAGAGACTTATATGTATAAGAAAATTTACTAAGTAATTTTATTTAAATCTAAAAAGCTTTTTATTAAAATTGCCTTCTCACTTTCTTGTCTTCTTCAAAAAATTTGAGAATTTCTTGCCCAAAGATATTTGTACTTTCTTTCATTTCTTATTTCATTTGCTTTCTTATAAAGAGATTTCATAAACGGTGTCAAGCTGTCATTGATGAAAACTCTCCTAATCTTTTCCTCTCCGAATAAGCCAGTGTTTAAACTATTTTTAAGAGAAAATTTCCTTTTCATAATTCTCTCTTTAACATTAAAATTTGAGAATTTAATCTAGACAATACTGGACGGCTTACGATGTACAGTTTTACTTGAACTCTCCTGAGTCACTGCATCAGAATACGAATTCAACACCTTGAAAAATATATCCTCAATTTCATTCTCTGCAACATTTGCTTGTAAGCCCGAGTTCAACAAATGTAAAGCTTTCTCTTTAACATTGAGAGAGCTTACATTTGGAATTCCAACAATGTCCACCAAATTTTTTCTCTCTCGTTGTTCAATTATATTTAATCTGGTTTCTAGATAGTCAACTCTATTTGTTAATTGTTCATTATTCTCCTCTAATGCATTTATTTTTGCAATTGCATTCGTATTTAGTTTTTGTAATTTTATGATTTCATTATAGAGAACGTTTAAAGTGATATTACTCTCGCATTGCGGAGAAGGAGAGTTTTACCACTATTACCAGCAATTAATATTAAATTTTGTTCTAAAGAAGAGGAGGTTGATGTAGACGGTGTTAGTGTTTTCGAAATATTATCTCTGCTGAAATTAGAGTTTCTTCTTAAGTTAATGCTACTACATTTGAAACCCTGTTTACTCTTCTCCAGAAACTCAATATCTCTTTTTTCAATTTTGGCGTATTTTACATGAAAATCATTATTGCAAGGAGTACAAATAACTTTAGAGTCTGATCTTTCAATTTTTTTATTGCAAATAAAGCACTTCATATTCAAATATATGTGATAACTTTAAAATTTATGTATAAAGAGTTGTGCAAAAAATATATTATTATGTTTTATTTTTTTTTTTTTTTTTTTTTTTTTAAACTTAAGACCGATAAGTAATTAAAACTAAATAGAGAGCTTAAAAATACGTGTTAACTCCACAAATATATGATGTAGAATGAACTGTTGTTATTAGAAAAAATTAAGCCAGTCTCTGTTATGAATATTGAAGTCTCCCGCCAGAATAATCTCAGACTTGGGATTGGTTTCCAGAATTCAGTTTTTCTGGTTGGATAGTCTTTCTATAAGCATATCAATTTCTAGCTGATTCGTTTGAGGCGATCTGTAAATAAAACAGAAGTGAATGATGTGCTTATCGACGTGTATTTTAGTGAGCAAATTTTGTACTTTTGTATTAAGTATGTAACACAGAGCGTTAACAATTAATTTTTAAATATTTGACAACCCCACGATTCAATTCCGTTAAATGTACAATTGTATATGAGTTATTAGTACTTCTATTTTTTATTTTTGGCTTATTGGTATTTAGTTTTAAATGTTTCCAGTATTCGCCACTGTTTTTATACTCTTTATTTTTGGTTTGTGGCATAGAGTAATCATATAAGTAGAGTATTCACGTAGAACAAAATTTGCTAGTCACTTTTTCAAATATCAAAATTCTGTGTTCACTCAAAATAATATTACTCAATTTTTAACTGCTTATAAGTTGAGCGCAATTGTATTTTGTACTCATAAATAAAAAAATTTTGTGTACCTACTACCTATGAACATATTTATTTGTAATTATGCTGGCAACAGTGTCAACGATATAAAAGTTGTATGTATAGGTACTCAAAAATGTATATATGCGAATGTGCATGCTATAGTATACACATCCTTCTTTATTTCGCTGCTCGCATTTCTATTTTACTTATGTGATAAAAATTAAAAATTACACAATGTGTATAAAAAAATATACATGCATTTAAAGTCCTTTCAATAGACCACAAACAATATTACAAATCAAAGTATTGAATCTTTTTTTAGAAATTGAAAGAATTCAAGAATTCAAGATTGATTGCTGTATTTGTTGTTATTTTGTTTTAATTTTAAAAATTTGAAGAATTAATATTTTTATTTCGACTTGGTCAATGTGATTTATGAAATTTGTGATTTTAAACTTTTTAGAAGAAAGAGACAAAAAAATTAATGTTGGTTTTGTAAAATTAAAAATAATTCAAATTGATTTCTATTGAAAAGTATACTGAAAAGTAGGTACCTAGGTAGATGTATTTTTAAATTTTCAGTAATTTTGGTTTTGTTAATTTTGTCTGTTTCTTACCGTAGATAATAATATGAATAGTATATAATATGAATACATAATATAATTATGAATAAAAGCAAACAAACAAGCTATCAAAATTTAAAAAAGTAAGTAAAAAAAGTAAAACTGGACATTTTATTCTTTATATGGATTGTTGGCTGTTTTTATTTATTCTAAAATTATTTCATCTGAAATAAAAATACGATTTTTAACCAAGTTCTGAGAAAAGAAAACAAAACGGTATTCTGTACAAAGTTCACGATTTGTAATGCATTACTAATAAATTTTATTCTTTTATTAGCATTATTTTTAAAAAAAATTTCTGGATTATGTGATGCTATCATTGACCTATTATTGTATGGATGGATACAATTTCATTCATTATCTTTGCGATTAATTGTGTTTTTTTGTTTACATTTTTCTATAGACATATATTTTTTGTATTGAATTAGATATGTAAATGTATGGTGAACACATATACGATATTACGATATACACTCTTCATATAAATCAAAAGTACATACGTATGTAGCCTAGTCACTGGGAGAACAAAACTTTATACACAAAACTAAAACAAAACTTTAAACGAAATCGTAATTCGATAAAATTCCGGAAAAATCATTCTGTGAATAGGCTAGAAGTATAGAGGCATTGTATGAAATATTCTCCTCAATAAATAAAAAATTTTGAGTAAAAATAATTGAGTTTCGAAAATTATATTTGAGTGTTTTGGGGTATTGAGTGAAAATGGGACGGCATTTTCGTGTTTTGAGTAAAAATGGGACGGCATTTTTAGAATCAAATGATTAACAAATATTGTTCTACGTGAATACTCTACTTATATGATTACTCTATGTTTGTGGGTTTTAATTTAAAATATTTCCTGTATTTGCCACCGTTTTGTATACTTTTTATGTTTAGTTCGTGGAATGTGTAACTATTTTAAATGTTTTAAGTATTCACCACCGTTTTGCATGTTTTTATTTTTGACTTAAGAACTTGGTAAAAACAGAGAAAACATGAAACGACGTTTTTATATGAGAGCTCAATGCGTACGACAAGAACCGAAAATATCATTTACCGGTGATATTTTCACAAAAATTGGGAATATTTTCGAAAAATTTGTTATGGATATATTGTAGGTCAAAGTAAAAAAATTTTACAAGAGACTTTTCCAACAGTCTGTAAGTATTGGAGGGGTTTTATAGTAAAATCTTGAGGAATTTGGTTTTTCAGGAATAAAAATAACGATTGTTTTTTTTTCCAAAATTTTCTAATTTGAACTACAATATTTCCACAACGGCAGCACCAATCATCATAAAATAAATGTTATAATATGCTCCAGACCGTTATCTTTCTAGAATAAATAACTGAATATATATATATAAATCTAATAGATCAACAGACATAACGGTTTTTATACAAAAACATCAAAACAACAAGGATATTTTCAAATGTCCTTTTCGTCTTTAAAGGATAAGATGCACCACTAAACACATATATTTTTGGAAAGCTAGGAGTTTCAGCTATCGTTTGGATATGCTCATAATGTCCTACGCCGATCCAACGCCTCCCTCAGAAGAGCCAAAGATCTAATTACCTATCTAAGTTACTGCCAACAACATAATAAAACATACATCTATGTAAACATAATATATATATATATTTTTATATTATTATAGATTTAGTGTCCAGTCAACATTCTAAGTTCTCATCATATTATAATCGTAGATGTTCAACAAAATTAGAAACAGCATTAGAGCATATGTTACGTCGTAATCAAATGCGATTTGGTAGTCGTAGCTATTTTGATATACCATCACCATCATCATCATTATCATCATCAAATCCATATTCAGTATATAATTCATTTTATAATTCAGATTATAATAATAATAATAAGAATATGGAATTTTTTAAAAGTATTAAACGTTCTTTAAATACAAAGTTAGATTCAATTATATATGATAAATCAAAATTAACTGATATTATTGATTCAAAAGATTATTTAAATAGAAAAAATTATTTAAATGAAAATCGTAATCAAAAATATTTTAATAATCACAATAATCATATTAATAAAAAGAATAACAATAATAAGAATGAGATTAATCAATTACAAATAAAAGCAAAAAAAAATCGAATTGAAGTAAATGATTTAAAAGTACGTTTACCAAATAATATACAATGGGTTCATGTTGATAAATGTGAATTTAATTCACATAATCAAACATTAGATACACGTTTAATATTTCCAGATTTAACAATAAGTGGTAAAATATCATTATATCCATTAAATGGTAATTGTAATATGATATTACGTTTAAGAAAAGCTGGTATTGAATTTCATACAATACCATTACATCAATCATCATCATCATCATCAACGTTAAATAATGATTTTAAATCAAAACGTATTGGTTCAGCTACAGTTCGTACTGATTCATATTTTAGTGAACCAGGTTTTTTATCAGTATTTGCCCATAGTTGTAAAGGTTTAATTAATGATATTGGTAATAAAAAATATCGTTATTATAATTCTGAAATTAATTCAAAATTATTTAATAACAATAAGTATAATATGAACAATAATAATAATTATCCACAATATAAAACATATAATTTAAATCAAAAATCAACTGATAAATTTTATAATTATGAAAAATTAAATAAAAATTTTGATATTAATGATTCTGATAATGATAATAATAATAATTATAATAATAATAATAATAATAATAATAATAATAATAATACTAACAACACCTTACATTATATAATATTAGACATAATTAATAATAACAATAATAATAATATTAATGATATATTTAATTTTAATGATAATGAAGGTATATTTTCACCAGAATCAAAAACATTTAATGATTTATTTAATAATGGTTTTTTATTTAATAATAATAATAATAACAATTATCATGATAAGAAAAATAATTATTATAATCATAAAAATTATAATAATCAAAACCATTATAATAATTATGATACAATTAATTTACGACCAGAAAAATACTATAATAATCAATATTATAATAATCAACCCAGTTCAACAAAATATCATCAGTCATCATCACCATCATCAAATAATAATAACCATAATCATCATCATTATCATCATCATCAGCTTCATAATTTGGATCATAATAAGTATCATTATCATGACAATTATAATAATGATAATAATAACGGTAATGCACATAATAATAATAATAATAATCATAATCACAATAATAATAATAACAATAATTATCAAAATGATAATAATTATAATGATGAAAAAACTAATTCAGAGAAATTAGATGATGCATTCACAAATGAATTAGAAGAATTATTTTCGATGGGTGTACGTGGTATATTAACAACATATATGCAAAAAACTTTACAACCAGCTATTAAAGAAACTTTAATGGAAAATATGGGTTATACATTAAGCTATGGTTAATAAATCAAATTAAATTTATTTTGTTAATATAGTTTTTGTTTCTTTTTTTAAATCAATAATATTAAAATTAATATTTATTCTCTTTAAGAAAATTTCCAGTGATTATTTCATTTATCTAAATTCTAGTCATTAATTATAATGGGTGTTTTCGTTTGTTCATTCCGAATATTCGGAATATTCAGAATATGGTCAAAAGGCGTTTTTTTATTCATTCGGAATATTCCAAATATTCTGTTCTGTATTTTTTTATTTATTCCGTATATTCCGAACGTATTATTTTTGTTCCATCTCAGAGTTGGAATAAACAGAATAAAATTACGGAATGACAGTTCACTCTATCATTCTATACAGTAATAACAATTTGATTACCTATATTTTATTTTATTTTAAAAAATGGAAAATATTGGTTAATTAAAAAAATGTTTTTGAAAACAAATATAATATTATGTATAGTTGTATAAATATTAATGTTTATATAAAATTAGTAGTTGTATTTATTATTCAGAATATAAAATTTTTTAAAAGTTTTTATTGTTCTTTTTTTCAAGGAATAAGTCTATATAATAATTATAATAACTATTATAACTTGTATTAACTAATTTACACAAATTAAAAAATAGTAAAAACTTTTGTTCACAAAAATTAATAAATAAATAAAAAAATAAACAATGACAATTTCTGATGTTTATTCTTTTTATTCTATTCTGTTCGTTTATTCTATTTGTTCGGAATATTCTATCAAGAATTCTATTCTTTCAATTCCTTCTTTAGAATGAATAAACGAAAACACCCAATATTAACCAACCTTATAGAACACACTAATTAATGAGCGAATAAATGAAAATGTTAATGAATTTTGTTCGAAATTAAACGCATTTAAATATATTTTGATTTATAATATAACTAGCAAAGCAACCTATCGTCGTTCGGCTCCAATAAAAAATGTATTTATAAAATTTTACTCCAATAAAATTTTATTTGTAGAGCGAATCTAAAAAACAAAAAAAAACGAGGTTTCTGGAAAATATTCTAGAGGTATATTTTTGGACATAGCAGATATCCAAGAAAATGGTGGGTCCAATTCAAAATCTGTAGTAAGTTTGAATTTGTGCTTGAATAACATAAGAATGCAATATTTTTTTATATTTACTTTTATTATAATTTAGTACAGTTTTAATTGATTGAAATTTCATAGAAGTATAATTGGTAGCTCCTACTTTCAGTTCTGGCCAATTTTGGATGAAGTTTAACAAATTAAAAGTTTATTTATCCAATTCTTAATGTTAGTACACATAAGACGATTAGTTTTTATAAGTGTATACAAATAAAAATTATTAAAAGATAATATTAATTTAAATAAATACTTAACAATTAAACCAGTCAGTTAAGTTAAAGATAATAAAGTAATTAATTCAATTAGACTAAATTAAACAAACTTAAAAAGAACAAAGAAAAAAACAAAAACAAAAACAATAAAAATACTTAATTCAATTAAAGTAAATTCAAAGTAACTTAATACACGCTGGGTGCCGCAGTAGGTAGAGCGCCTGCCTTTGAACCAAAAGGTCCCAGGTTCGATTCCCGACGAAGGCAAAAAAAAATGTTTTCTGGATTTTTCGACCTGGTACCCTTTATCATTGGAATAAAATAAATGATAAATAGTTGAGAGTTTTGGTTATACTTAAAATAAAGTGGAGCTATGCTATTATGAAGGCGAAGGCGAACTACAGTAGATATATAATTCCAAGTCTATGGGATGAACACTCTATAACTGCTTTTACACAGAGATTTGGAATACACAATCATATACAATAGCGTTTACTGTAGAACTTTTATGATATATCTACTAATTTAATGTGGAAAATGTGGAAAATTAACCCACCCTCTTTCTCTAAGTCGCTTCAACGACGTGATACAAAAGTTAATCGCGTCATGTCGATGAATTTATGTACTTTCTGTTAGACGCACTATGAAATAATTTATGTTGATAGTACTTGTTGTCAGAAAAAAAAATTTTTTGTTTGTTTTGAAAATTAGTGAATATATGACATGAAAAAATATATGACACAAACTAAATTAAATACATGTACATACTCAATATTTTTAGGTATGGAATCACTACAAAGCTAAAATAAAGAGAAAAGAAGTAAAAACCACGAGAGGTGGGCCTAACAGGACAATACAATTGTCAAAACTAGAAAAGGCAGTTGAAAGACTATTAGATTTGAACAATATAGTTGAACGAAACACCATTAATATATAAAGATACACAAAAGTAGTTTGATCGTACAAAGATTAGAATTGAGATGGGATATTTTTACGATCTTACTATTTCATATTAAAACATAAGCAAGCACATTAAAGAAACAAGAATAAAAAAAATCACATGCATAAAATATATTATATGCCAAACCAATGCCATTACCAAAATATAGTATACTCTATATAATATATGCTGTGCAAATTATATATACATATGTACATTGGCTGTACACAATATTCAACTGGTATAGATACATATACATATATATAGTTATTAGTTATATGCATATCTAATTAGAATTTTATTTTTCTGTTTTTCAATTCTCCTTGCAAAAGTTTCGTTTTCATATTTTGGTTGATTTGAAAAAAAAGTGTGAATTGTTGTATGTAGGAATAGATAAATAGATAAATAGATAGTACAATAGATAAATTCACAATTTTTCAAATGTGCACATCAAAATATGCACATTTTTGTTTTTTATTTTGTTTTTACATAATTTCATAGTTTCATAATTTGTTTTTTTTTTTAATCATTATAAAAAATTTATATTCTATTGAAAATGTTGGCGATTTATCATGAGAGAATATTTTGTGAAATTCGCACATTATTTTATTTGTACCTATGCCTACATACAACAATTTACACTTTTTTTTTCAAATCAACCAAAATATAAAAACGAAACTTTTGCAAGGAGAATTGAAAAACAGAAAAATAAAATTCTAATTAGATATGCATATAACCACAGAGAACTTATATACCGAGGCGTAAAATCCATACAAAGAATGTGTACGATTTTATTTTAAAATTTCAGAAAAAATTCAAGAAGCATAGCTCCACCTTATATGCATTGGTAATATAAAAGAGAATTTTGTTTCTGTGGTTGAGCCAACTGAAGATATTTGTGGCTTAAAAAATCGGAGTAAGAATATTTTGAAATTGATATTGATACTTATCACTTTCAATGATGTATTCTTATATTTTTTAAGCTTCTGAACCTGAATCTACGACACAACGCACAATAACACACGAACAACAAAAAGTAGAACCAAGTATCAGCAGAGAAGAAATAGAATATGAACAGACCAAATAACACAAAGTAACCTCAAACTCCGAGAGGATACATAACGAAAAAAGATAAGAAATTAGAAATGCTAATAAGTCAAACGAAACGTTTCCAAAATATGGAAGAACTTTCGAAAAAAAGAACGCACTATGTTATAAAAACTTATGATTTTAAAGAAGCGTAAAATGAAGTTATACGAAAATCATCTCAACGAAAAAATTTTTTTTATTTTTTAGAATGTAAAATGTTTTTATTTTTACCAATATATATTTTAATCAATGAAAAAAAAATTACAATTTAAGTTACAGAAAACATTATTTCATCACGAATTCTTTCTTCTTCACCCTCCAAGTCGATACATTCTTCTTCATATTCTGGAACCTTCAGTTTTATGCACAGATTGTGTAATCCGCAAGATACATTTATAATTTGTTTCGATTTTTCCGGACTGTAATGCAGTTGCCGCTCGAATACATGTGAACCTGTTTTTTAAAACTCAAATTATTCTTTCTATAATGTTTTGTATTTTTGAGTGGAGCTTATTAAATTTCTCCTTACGAAGACCTGAAGCAGTTGTATTAGTCGCGCTATACGGTGTTATTAAATATGGTTCCAATTCACAACCACCATCACCTACAAAAATTTCTATTTAGTATAAAATAAATTAATTTAAAATATACTATAACCTAAGATCCATGAATTAGTTTGGCCGTTCTCATAATCTTGCTTTAATATGGAGAATATTGGACTGCATTTCCATACATGTGACTCATGACATGAACCCGCAAACGTCGAATCCACATAAATAGTTTTCAATTGATGATCACACACCTGCATAATTAAATATTTTAATTATAAAATTCAGTCTATATTGAACTGCGAATGAAAGTAGTGAATTTAGCCTTAAATTTTTGAAAAAAAAATCTGCTTATAAAAAAAATTCAAAATTTAAAAATTAAAACACAAATTGAACACAAAAACACAAAGTTAAAAGACAGCGTAGTGGTCTGGATCCATCGTCGTAAGACGATGAAGAATTTCATAAAAAAATAAATTTAGACTGGGTTCACCTTTATTAAATATGAGTAATAATAAAAGATTCGCTCCATTAAGTCAATTAATGGATAATGAATCTACAAGCAATGAAAAAATGACATCTACACAGATGTTCATCTACATAAACGTTCTCCCCAAAAGAGAACGTTTACCTCCAATAACTATTTGTTTTCGGACTGATGCCGAGATTCAAAACTTATTTAATAGTTTAAATGTTAAAAATTTCACTTTGAAAAATGGCATTATTAGCACAAAAATTTTGTGCGAGAGTCTGGTGTCATACAATAAATTTTTTGATGCACTTGTGGATATGAACAAAAAATTTTGCTGACATAAAGGACCACTGGAAGTTCTTTAGCCATGAGATAGGATTACAAGTTCTTCACAAGTTTGTTCTTCAATTATACCAGACCTGATTTCATTAAAGATGAGTTGATTCAACATGAGATTGACTGCTTGGAGGTCAAAGAATTGAATGCGTCTATTCGGAAATACCACAACCAGAAAACTTTTATTGTATCGGTAAGAAAGAGTAGCATTAAAATTGCAGATCTGAGATCCAAAGTAAAAGCAGTAAATCACACAATAGTCAGATTGTCTTTCTTTAAAAATTTAAATCGTGGTAAAATTAGATGTTACCGATGCCAAACATATTGACATGGTGCTAACAAATATCACCTTGAAACTAAATGTGGTTTTTGTGCAGGAAATCACGAGACTGCAAAATGCAACCAAATAAACATAGACGAAAAGAAACAAATTTTGAAATGTGCTAATTGTGGCCAACCCCATAAAGTTAGCTACCCGGGGTGTCCAGCTAAGCAAAATTATATCAACCTACAAAATAAAATAAAAGAGAGACAACAAAATTTTTGAAACAATTGGTGTTAATATAAACACTGACGGCTGTGATTTAAAACTTTTTGCTGACGGTTGTGATTTCAAAATTTCAAAGGGGGTAACTTAACAAAAACTGATGCTGGATTATTCAAACATGATCTCATAATTTTTAACAAAATATCGGGAAATTACATCGTGATGGGAGATTTCAATTCTAGACATTCGAATTAGAACTGTAATAGAAATAGCTCATGGGGCAATATTTTAAATAATAAATTAATTTCTAGTAAATTTTCGATACTTTTCCCCCCAAACCAAACATATTACCCCCACTCACTCAGAGGAAATCCATCCACTTTAGATGTTGTATTAACTAACCATGCAAACTATCCTGATGCTCCACTCACATTAAACAAATTAAACTCAGATCATTCACCAGTTACATTTAGTATAAATAGTTCTTCTATTATATATAACCCCCCTTGCTACTTAAATTACAATAAAGCTAACTGGACTAATTTTAAGAATAATCTTTCTAAGCAAATTAAAATCAGTGATTTCTCAAACTTAAACTCACCCGCTAGCGAAATTATTGATAAACAACAAAAATTATAATTGAATCAGCGAATAAATCCATTAAAAAAAATGTAAAATCTAACAAAAACTTAATAAATATTGATATATCCAACGAAGTCAAATCGCAAATTGAACGTAGAAACTTTCATAGACGGAACTGGCAGAGAACAAGATGCTATATTGAGAAAGCATGTGTTATCTATTTTAACAGTATTATTAAAGAAAAATTAGTGGAAACATACAACAACAATTTTGCTAATAGTATTGGTAGTTTCTAAAAAAACAGCAAACCATTTTGGAAAATAACGAAGGCACTAAAAAACAAAAATATTGGTATTCCTACTTTAAAAGAGGGTAATAAAATTGCATGCACAAACTCAGAAAAAGCAAATATGCTCGGGACCTTCTTCGAAAAACAACATCTAATTACTTTAAGCTATAGTGATGCTCAAACCGAAGAACTTATTGCAGAAACTGCGGTAGAAATTGAAAATAGTAATATTACCTCATTTAAATTTAAAACTGTTAACGAAATTAAAAAATATATTTATGACAGTAGAAATAATAAACCACCAGGCTCTGATCAGGTTAAAAATATATTACTAAAAAATCTAGAAAAAAATCGCTTATTTATTTTTGTACGATTCTAAACGCATGCCTAAAAATTGGATATTTTCCACAGGTTTCGAAAATTGCTAAAAATACTCCTATAAGCAAGCCAAACGAAAGCAAATCTGATCCTACTAGCTATAGACCAATCAGTTTACTGAGCTCACTAAGTAAAATTCTGGAAAAATATTTAAAGGATAGAATTATTAATTTCATTAACGAAAATTCTATACTACCTTCGGAACAATTCGGATTTCGACCTGCTCATTCTACTAATCATCAAGTTGCTGGAATCAAAAATTTAAGCAAAAAAACATTCTCTGAAAAACACTCAACTGGAATGATTACACTTGATGTGGAGAAAGCATTTGATTCTGTTTGGCGTAATGAACTCGTTTATAGACTGAAAACGTTGAACTTCCCACTATACTTAATCAAAATTATTAAACAATTTCTCTCATCAAAAAAATGTTTCGTCTCTTTATCAAACTCAAATAGCAACATATTTGATATTAGTGCTGGTACACCACAAGGCTCAGTAATGTCGCCAATTTTAAATAAGCTCTACATTTCAGATTTCCCAAAATTAGATAAGTGCATAGTAGGTTTATATGCTGATGATACCGCCATTCTTTCTTCATCGAGAAACCCAAGTGAAATTATAAGTAACCTAGAAACTGCTTTTGAAAAAGTAAAAAATTATTACTTTAAATGGAAAATTAAAATTAACACCTCAAAAACCCAGGCAATATTTTTTACTAGAAATAGAAAATCCACCTTAATACCCAGTTCAAATTTAAATTTAGATGGTCAAGAAATACCATGGGAAAACGCCATTAAATACTTAGCTATTCATATTAACAAAAAGCTACTTTTCAAAACACACATAGAAAAATGCAATAGAATCATTAAATTACTCTATCCTCTCATCCATCGGAAATCTAAACCTTAACATTGAAAATAAGTTAATCATCTTTAAACAAATATTTCAAAGCATTATGCTTTATGGATGCGAGGTTAAATGTGCGAGGGGTAAATGTGGAATTGTACATATAAAACGGCTCCAAGTTAAACAAAATCAAATCCTCAAACTAATTAAAAATCTGCATTTCTTTTTTTCAACTAAAAAGTTACATGATATGTCAAAAGTTAAATTCCTGTTTTATTTAATCAATAAGTATTATTCTAATTTTATTAACAAATGTGCCATTTCAAGCAATAACCTCATACAAAACTTATTTATTTAAAGCATCTGTATGTTTTCATTAGTAAATTAAGTTTTAAGATAGTTTTAAGTTTAGGATATAAGTGAAACTGTTATTTGAAACAAAAAAAAAAAAACAATATAAAGTCACAAAATCAACACAAAAAAAATTTATTATAAGGTTTTTTGCCATTTTTCCTTCACTCAAAATAAAAATTAAACAAAATATAACTCATTGCAGCTTAATTGCTGACCTAATATAAATATTGTAGATGAAAAGGATTTCCTGTAACACTATACATAAAACTCTATTTTTAGGTAATAATTAGACAAATTAAAGTAAATAAAAATAAATAAATAAATAAATAAATCAATAAAATATTAAAATAAATCTAGTTTTAAATATATTAAACTTTAACTATTAAAATTGAAACTTACGAGCATTCAAACTAAAAAATCCTATATAATATTGCCCTTGAAAATAGTGCTTCGTTTTGAAAAAATATTTAAAACCTCTTTGAGTATTTTTGAAAATGTAGACCCTGCTATTCCAACACTGAAATCATTTCCGGTATGCTCCAACTTGGTATGTTCCTGCGGCAAAGAGTCGTAAGTACGCAGTTAATTTTATAATGGGAAGGACAGACGCTGAACGAGTGGTCACTGATAAATTTCTGTCTAATATATCTAGTAAAAATTTAAGACCTTCCTTTGTCAATCTGAACTAATTTAAAAATCTAAAAAAATTTATATTTATTATATAAAATATATACAATTAAATTTATTTTTTATAATTACATGTAGGTGTAGGTAGCTCTAGTGGATTTAGCTAGCTGTCTCTTATATTTCTCCGTATTATATTCAAGTTTTTATGTAATTCTTCATCCTCCAAAGAATCAGAATCATACAAAAAAAAAGAGTTCATTTTATTTTATTTTTTTTAATTTTATTTTCACATAAAAAATCAAAATTCTCAACTTCACACGTAATTTACAAATCATAAATATTAAAAAATAAACGTAAGCCTTCTTAGAAAACACTAACGCGATTCTGTTCATTTACAAATTTTAAAGTGACTAAATAACGGCTATCGCGTCGCAGGTAAAGTCTTAAAGAAATGCCGTACACGATAAACTTGACAGTTCAATCGCGTCAATTTGAAAATACCGCTTCAGCGTCTTACAGAAATGCCATTAGTCGCTTCAACGCTTCTAGTATGAAGCGACTTAGAGAAAGAGTGTGTATATATATAAAAAAAAAAATCAAAACATGTAAGTAAAAACATAAGAAAAAAAAAATTAACATTAAAGATAAAAAATTAAAAAAAATCAATTCTTATAATCAGGTCAATCGTGATTGTCAGTTACCAGTATTATTTATAATATACTGATAAATATAATATATTAGATTAATGACTAATTTCAGAAAATCTAATACAGTCTATTGTGGTTGTCCGAACTATTAGCTTTTCTGATAGATTGTGAATTTTATTAAACGTCACTGATAAATTGGTATCGTGGAGCTTAAAATGTGTCATATTTTCTGATAGTTTTTATATTCTGTATCAGTTAAAATTTTTTAAGTGATAAAAATTAATTTACAGAAAAATTCATATAGACATAATTTTAAGATAAAAAAAAATGAATTAATTTTTAATTGGTTTTGTTTTTTTATTGGTTATGTTTTTACGAGCATTATTCTTGTTTAAAGCTTCATATACCTCGGTACAAAATTTAAGGAGTGCCCCTTCAGTAGATTTCTCTTTTAAAAATCCAAACTGACTATTACTAAAGAATTTCGTTTTATCCAAATATTCGCACATTCGTCTTTTCATAGCTTTTTCAAAAATTTTAGAAACAACGGATAGAATTGAAATAGGTCTATAATTATTAGTATCGAGAGAACTACCTTTTTTAAATAATGGAAGAACTTCGGCAATTTTTAATATATCAGGGAATATACCAGATAAAACACTTTTATTAAAGATATGAGCAAGTACATCAACTATCTGTAACGAAATTTTCTTTAAAATATAATTTGAGATGCCATCAGAAGAATTAGAATTATTCAGATTCATAATAATTCTATGTAATTCGAAAGAGGAAAAAGGTTCAAAGAAAAAACTAACCACTTGAAAAATTTCATCATGAACAGTAGGATTAAGTGTAGAATAAGAATTTTCAGAAGTAAGCTTATTATAAATATTCACAAAAAAATCATTAAAATAGTTAGCATTATCCTTGTCATTATTAGAGGTCATATCATTGATACTGAGTACTATATCATTACTTTTGTTAGTTTTCCCAAGAAGGCAGTTAACCAAATTCCATTCCTTTTTTGAATCACCTTTCACCTGTTCAAATTTACTAACAAAATACTTTTCTTTACATAATTCAATTTGAGACTTAATTTCATTACAAAGTTTTTTGAAATACTTCTTAAGACGAATATTGTTGGGCTGATTATCAACCTTTTTACGTAACTTGTTACGCTTATTAATTTTATTTGTGATTGAAAAAGATATCCATGGCTTTAGTTTTTTAAATTTATTACAAACACAACTTTTATTAGACGAATTCCTATTAATGTAACCAGATAAGATACTAATAAAACTATCGTAGGCTAGAGATGGATCATCTTGATCATATACTTCAAACCAAAATTCAAAATTTAAAGCTGAGATAAGTTTTTGAAAATCAATATATTTAGTGTTAGTAACCAGATATTTACATTTTTCAATCAAAGATACATTACAAAATTTTAAAAAAATCAGAAAATGATCAGTTATTTTTGCATCATATGTAAAAGTTTGTAAGTCGTGATTATTATTTTTGCGTTCTAGAAAAAACATGATCAATACAAGTAGAAGTTGAGGAAGTTATGCGTGTAGGAGTGTTAATATGCGAGATAAAACCATGCGATGACATTAAGAATAAAAAATCATCAACAATTTTTGAATTCACTAAGATATTAATTTTAATGTCACCTAAAATAATACAATTCTTGAAGCTAATATTGTTTAAAAAATTAGAAAATTCAGACAGAAAAGTATTAACATCAAACTCATGAAATCTATACACGCAAACAAAACAATACATCAAATTTTCAATTTCACACACAACTTTTATAACATCAGCAGACAGTAAATTAAAATATGATACATCACAGATTTCTTACAAAAACGGCTACACCACCAGAAGAGTACTTATTATTACAATTGGCAAAGAAATTGAAGTCAGGAATATCATAATTTAGTTTTTCATGATCAAAAATCCAAATTTCACTTAAAAATATGACATTTGGAAGAGTGTTAAGAGCCAACAAATGAGTCAAGTAAGAATCAAAATTTTTACGCATACTTCTAATATTTTGGTGTACAACCAAAAATTTATGCGGCTGAAATATATCACTGTTACTGAAATCATTACTATTAACAATACTATTACTAAAATGGTGTTGAGAAGACATAGCAATATTTATTTATAAACTTGAGAAAAATTTAAATAAGTATGAGAGACTTATATGTAAAAGAAAATTTACTAAGTAATTTTATTTAAATCTAAAAAGCTTTTTATTAAAATTGCCTTCTCACTTTCTTGTCTTCTTAAAAAAATTTGAGAATTTCTTGCCCAAAGATATTTGTACTTTCTTTCATTTCTTATTTCATTTGCTTTCTTATAAAGAGATTTCATAAACGGTGTCAAGCTGTCATTGATGAAAACTCTCCTAATCTTTTCCTCTCCGAATAAGCCAGTGTTTAAACTATTTTTAAGAGAAAATTTCCTTTTCATAATTCTCTCTTTAACATTAAAATTTGAGAATTTAATCTAGACAATACTGGACGGCTTACGATGTACAGTTTTACTTGAACTCTCCTGAGTCACTGCATCAGAATACGAATTCAACACCTTGACAAATATATCCTCAATTTCATTCTCTGCAACATTTGCTTGTAAGCCCGAGTTCAACAAATGTAAAGCTTTCTCTTTAACATTGAGAGAGCTTACATTTGGAATTCCAACAATGTCCACCAAGTTTTTTCTCTCTCGTTGTTCAATTATATTTAATCTGGTTTCTAGATAGTCAACTCTATTTGTTAATTGTTCATTATTCTCCTCTAATGCATTTATTTTTGCAATTGCATTCGTATTTAGTTTTTGTAATTTTATGATTTCATTATAGAGAACGTTTAAAGTGATATTACTCTCGCATTGCGGAGAAGGAGAGTTTTACCACTATTACCAGCAATTAATATTAAATTTTGTTCTAAAGAAGAGGAGGTTGATGTAGACGGTGTTAGTGTTTTCGAAATATTATCTCTGCTGAAATTAGAGTTTCTTCTTAAGTTAATGCTACTACATTTGAAACCCTGTTTACTCTTCTCCAGAAACTCAATATCTCTTTTTTCAATTTTGGCGCATTTTACATGAAAATCATTATTGCAAGGAGTACAAATAACTTTAGAGTCTGATCTTTCAATTTTTTTATTGCAAATAAAGCACTTCATATTCAAATATATGTGATAACTTTAAAATTTATGTATAAAGAGTTGTGCAAAAAATATATTATTATGTTTTATTTTTTTTTTTTTTTTTTTTTTAAACTTAAGACCGATAAGTAATTAAAACTAAATAGAGAGCTTAAAAATACGTGTTAACTCCACAAATATATGATGTAGAATGAACTGTTGTTATTAGAAAAAATTAAGCCAGTCTCTGTTATGAATATTGAAGTCTCCCGCCAGAATAATCTCAGACTTGGGATTGGTTTCCAGAATTCAGTTTATCTGGTTGGATAGTCTTTCTATAAGCATATCAATTTCTAGCTGATTCGCTTGAGGCGATCTGTAAATAAAACAGAAGTGAATGATGTGCTTATCGACGTGTATTTTAGTGAGCAAATTTTGTACTTTTGTATTAAGTATGTAACACAGAGCGTTAACAATTAATTTTTAAATATTTGACAACCCCACGATTCAATTCCGTTAAATGTACAATTGTATATGAGTTATTAGTACTTCTATTTTTTATTTTTGGCTTATTGGTATTTAGTTTTAAATGTTTCCAGTATTCGCCACTGTTTTTATACTCTTTATTTTTGGTTTGTGGCATAGAGTAATCATATAAGTAGAGTATTCACGTAGAACAAAATTTGCTAGTCACTTTTTCAAATATCAAAATTCTGTGTTCACTCAAAATAATATTACTCAATTTTTAACTGCTTATAAGTTGAGCGCAATTGTATTTTGTACTCATAAATAAAAAAATTTTGTGTACCTACTACCTATGAACATATTTATTTGTAATTATGCTGGCAACAGTGTCAACGATATAAAAGTTGTATGTATAGGTACTCAAAAATGTATATATGCGAATGTGCATGCTATAGTATACACATCCTTCTTTATTTCGCTGCTCGCATTTCTATTTTACTTATGTGATAAAAATTAAAAATTACACAATGTGTATAAAAAAATATACATGCATTTAAAGTCCTTTCAATAGACCACAAACAATATTACAAATCAAAGTATTGAATCTTTTTTTAGAAATTGAAAGAATTCAAGAATTCAAGATTGATTGCTGTATTTGTTGTTATTTTGTTTTAATTTTAAAAATTTGAAGAATTAATATTTTTATTTCGACTTGGTCAATGTGATTTATGAAATTTGTGATTTCAAACTTTTTAGAAGAAAGAGACAAAAAAATTAATGTTGGTTTTGTAAAATTAAAAATAATTCAAATTGATTTCTATTGAAAAGTATACTGAAAAGTAGGTACCTAGGTAGATGTATTTTTAAATTTTCAGTAATTTTGGTTTTGTTAATTTTGTCTGTTTCTTACCGTAGATAATAATATGAATAGTATATATATGAATACATAATATAATTATGAATAAAAGTTGTTTGCTATCTAACAAGCTATCAAAATTTAAAAAAGTAAGTAAAAAAAGTAAAACTGGACATTTTATTCTTTATATGGATTGTTGGCTGTTTTTATTTCTTCTAAAATTATTTCATCTGAAATAAAAATACGATTTTTAACCAAGTTCTGAGAAAAGAAAACAAAACGGTATTCTGTACAAAGTTCACGATTTGTAATGCATTACTAATAAATTTTATTCTTTTATTAGCATTATTTTTAAAAAAAATTTCTGGATTATGTGATGCTATCATTGACCTATTATTGTATGGATGGATACAATTTCATTCATTATCTTTGCGATTAATTGTGTTTTTTTGTTTACATTTTTCTATAGACATATATTTTTTGTATTGAATTAGATATGTAAATGTATGGTGAACACATATACGATATTACGATATACACTCTTCATATAAATCAAAAGTACATACGTATGTAGCCTAGTCACTGGGAGAACAAAACTTTATACACAAAACTAAAACAAAACTTTAAACGAAATCGTAATTCGATAAAATTCGGGAAAAATCATTCTGTGAATAGGCTAGTAGTATAGAGGCATTGTATGAAATATTCTCCTCAATAAATAAAAAATTTTGAGTAAAAATAATTGAGTTTCGAAAATTATATTTGAGTGTTTTGGGGTATTGAGTGAAAATGGGACGGCATTTTCGTGTTTTGAGTAAAAATGGGACGGCATTTTTAGAATCAAATGATTAACAAATATTGTTCTACGTGAATACTCTACTTATATGATTACTCTATGTTTGTGGGTTTTAATTTAAAATATTTCCTGTATTTGCCACCGTTTTGTATACTTTTTATGTTTAGTTCGTGGAATGTGTAACTATTTTAAATGTTTTAAGTATTCACCACCGTTTTGCATGTTTTTATTTTTGACTTAAGAACTTGGTAAAAACAGAGAAAACATGAAACGACGTTTTTATATGAGAGCTCAATGCGTACGACAAGAACCGAAAATATCATTTACCGGTGATATTTTCACAAAAATTGGGGATATTTTCGAAAAATTTGTTATGGATATATTGTAGGTCAAAGTAAAAAAATTTTACAAGAGACTTTTCCAACAGTCTGTAAGTATTGGAGGGGTTTTATAGTAAAATCTTGAGGAATTTGGTTTTTCAGGAATAAAAATAACGATTGTTTTTTTTTCCAAAATTTTCTAATTTGAACTACAATATTTCCACAACGGCAGCACCAATCATCATAAAATAAATGTTATAATATGCTCCAGACCGTTATCTTTCTAGAATAAATAACTGAATATATATATATAAATCTAATAGATCAACAGACATAACGGTTTTTATACAAAAACATCAAAACAACAAGGATATTTTCAAATGTCCTTTTCGTCTTTAAAAGATAAGATGCACCACTAAACACATATATTTTTGGAAAGCTAGGAGTTTCAGCTATCGTTTGGATATGCTCATAATGTCCTACGCCGATCCAACGCCTCCCTCAGAAGAGCCAAAGATCTAATTACCTATCTAAGTTACTGCCAACAACATAATAAAACATACATCTATGTAAACATAATATATATATATATTTTTATATTATTATAGATTTAGTGTCCAGTCAACATTCTAAGTTCTCATCATATTATAATCGTAGATGTTCAACAAAATTAGAAACAGCATTAGAGCATATGTTACGTCGTAATCAAATGCGATTTGGTAGTCGTAGCTATTTTGATATACCATCACCATCATCATCATTATCATCATCAAATCCATATTCAGTATATAATTCATTTTATAATTCAGATTATAATAATAATAATAAGAATATGGAATTTTTTAAAAGTATTAAACGTTCTTTAAATACAAAGTTAGATTCAATTATATATGATAAATCAAAATTAACTGATATTATTGATTCAAAAGATTATTTAAATAGAAAAAATTATTTAAATGAAAATCGTAATCAAAAATATTTTAATAATCACAATAATCATATTAATAAAAAGAATAACAATAATAAGAATGAGATTAATCAATTACAAATAAAAGCAAAAAAAAATCGAATTGAAGTAAATGATTTAAGAGTACGTTTACCAAATAATATACAATGGGTTCATGTTGATAAATGTGAATTTAATTCACATAATCAAACATTAGATACACGTTTAATATTTCCAGATTTAACAATAAGTGGTAAAATATCATTATATCCATTAAATGGTAATTGTAATATGATATTACGTTTAAGAAAAGCTGGTATTGAATTTCATACAATACCATTACATCAATCATCATCATCATCATCAACGTTAAATAATGATTTTAAATCAAAACGTATTGGTTCAGCTACAGTTCGTACTGATTCATATTTTAGTGAACCAGGTTTTTTATCAGTATTTGCCCATAGTTGTAAAGGTTTAATTAATGATATTGGTAATAAAAAATATCGTTATTATAATTCTGAAATTAATTCAAAATTATTTAATAACAATAAGTATAATATGAACAATAATAATAATTATCCACAATATAAAACATATAATTTAAATCAAAAATCAACTGATAAATTTTATAATTATGAAAAATTAAATAAAAATTTTGATATTAATGATTCTGATAATGATAATAATAATAATTATAATAATAATAATAATAATAATAATAATAATAATACTAACAACACCTTACATTATATAATATTAGACATAATTAATAATAACAATAATAATAATATTAATGATATATTTAATTTTAATGATAATGAAGGTATATTTTCACCAGAATCAAAAACATTTAATGATTTATTTAATAATGGTTTTTTATTTAATAATAATAATAATAATAATAATAACAATTATCATGATAAGAAAAATAATTATTATAATCATAAAAATTATAATAATCAAAACCATTATAATAATTATGATACAATTAATTTACGACCAGAAAAATACTATAATAATCAATATTATAATAATCAACCCAGTTCAACAAAATATCATCAGTCATCATCACCATCATCAAATAATAATAACCATAATCATCATCATTATCATCATCATCAGCTTCATAATTTGGATCATAATAAGTATCATTATCATGACAATTATAATAATGATAATAATAACGGTAATGCACATAATAATAATAATAATAATAATCATAATCACAATAATAATAATAACAATAATTATCAAAATGATAATAATTATAATGATGAAAAAACTAATTCAGAGAAATTAGATGATGCATTCACAAATGAATTAGAAGAATTATTTTCGATGGGTGTACGTGGTATATTAACAACATATATGCAAAAAACTTTACAACCAGCTATTAAAGAAACTTTAATGGAAAATATGGGTTATACATTAAGCTATGGTTAATAAATCAAATTAAATTTATTTTGTTAATATAGTTTTTGTTTCTTTTTTTAAATCAATAATATTAAAATTAATATTTATTCTCTTTAAGAAAATTTCCAGTGATTATTTCATTTATCTAAATTCTAGTCATTAATTATAATGGGTGTTTTCGTTTGTTCATTCCGAATATTCGGAATATTCAGAATATGGTCAAAAGGCGTTTTTTTATTCATTCGGAATATTCCAAATATTCTGTTCTGTATTTTTTTATTTATTCCGTATATTCCGAACGTATTATTTTTGTTCCATCTCAGAGTTGGAATAAACAGAATAAAATTACGGAATGACAGTTCACTCTATCATTCTATACAGTAATAACAATTTGATTACCTATATTTTATTTTATTTTAAAAAATGGAAAATATTGGTTAATTAAAAAAATGTTTTTGAAAACAAATATAATATTATGTATAGTTGTATAAATATTAATGTTTATATAAAATTAGTAGTTGTATTTATTATTCAGAATATAAAATTTTTTAAAAGTTTTTATTGTTCTTTTTTTCAAGGAATAAGTCTATATAATAATTATAATAACTATTATAACTTATATTAACTAATTTACACAAATTAAAAAATAGTAAAAACTTTTGTTCACAAAAATTAATAAATAAATAAAAAAATAAACAATGACAATTTCTGATGTTTATTCTTTTTATTCTATTCTGTTCGTTTATTCTATTTGTTCGGAATATTCTATCAAGAATTCTATTCTTTCAATTCCTTCTTTAGAATGAATAAACGAAAACACCCAATATTAACCAACCTTATAGAACACACTAATTAATGAGCGAATAAATGAAAATGTTAATGAATTTTGTTCGAAATTAAACGCATTTAAATATATTTTGATTTATAATATAACTAGCAAAGCAACCTATCGTCGTTCGGCTCCAATAAAAAATGTATTTATAAAATTTTACTCCAATAAAATTTTATTTGTAGAGCGAATCTAAAAAACAAAAAAAAACGAGGTTTCTGGAAAATATTCTAGAGGTATATTTTTGGACATAGCAGATATCCAAGAAAATGGTGGGTCCAATTCAAAATCTGTAGTAAGTTTGAATTTGTGCTTGAATAACATAAGAATGCAATATTTTTTTATATTTACTTTTATTATAATTTAGTACAGTTTTAATTGATTGAAATTTCATAGAAGTATAATTGGTAGCTCCTACTTTCAGTTCTGGCCAATTTTGGATGAAGTTTAACAAATTAAAAGTTTATTTATCCAATTCTTAATGTTAGTACACATAAGACGATTAGTTTTTATAAGTGTATACAAATAAAAATTATTAAAAGATAATATTAATTTAAATAAATACTTAACAATTAAACCAGTCAGTTAAGTTAAAGATAATAAAGTAATTAATTCAATTAGACTAAATTAAACAAACTTAAAAAGAACAAAGAAAAAAACAAAAACAAAAACAATAAAAATACTTAATTCAATTAAAGTGTCAACCATGATATATAAAACATAACCAAAATGATTTGATAACAAACGCAACCATAAAGAAACTGACAGTTGAACGGGAGATAGAAGAAATTCTGCAGTCGATCATTGATTATAATTGTGATTGGTTCATTTTGCATTTTGCCTAATTAATAAGAAATATATTCTAACTAATAAAAGAATGTAAAATAAAGAAGTATTATATTTATGTTTAATAATTGTTTTTCAATCATTTTACAATTCAGAAGTGGGATAAATAAATCCAAGCAAAAGCGAAAATCATAACTAAAAGGTTGAGGTTATGAAAAATTGAAGCACATGGTGGTAGTATTAAAGTGTACGTATAATTGGGAATTGCTAAACGAGATAACCTAAATTTATCGAGAACGTAAAAGACAGAAATATTATTGATACCTTAAAAAAAATGGAACGTGAGGAATTAAATAAACGAACGGTTAAAGAATTAAAAAATCTACTAAAAAATTTAAAGTTATCACAAAATGGAAATAAGTCATCATTAATTAATCGGTTATTAAATATTGATGATAATAATAGTAGAAATGAATCAGTTACGTCAATAAGAAGTGAAGCACGAACGATCGTAGAGAATGTTGGAAGTGATTCGGCACGTAATGTCACCTTCAACTCACCAGTAATAAATACATCAACGCCTGTAATGAATTGGAACGGACAAGGAAATTTTTTAACCTTCGGCCCAAGAGAATTAATGGAAATTCTCCCTGAGTTCAATCCGGAGGATAAAAAAAGTTTAACGGCAGAAGAATGGTTAAAGCGAGTAGAAAAACTTAAAACATTTTATAGTTGGGAAGATCCATTAGTCCTAATTTCAATTGGACCAAAGTTCAAAGGATTAGCTAGAGCGTGGTATGATCGTACAGATGATTTTTGTACATCATGGAGTGATTTTGTAAAGCAGTTTAAAGATAAATATATGCCAATTGTAAACGATGCCGACATACATATGGGTATGCTAGGAAGAAAACGTAAAAATGACGAAACGCTAATGGAATATGTCGCGGAGATGTCACGACTCGGAAATAAGGGTAATTTAAAGGAGAATGCCATTGTTAAATATTTTATTTTAGGCATGCGTGATGAGCAATTATATGCAGCTTTTCAAGGACAACGTATTGACACGATAGCAGAATTGCGTGATAGAATCTCTTGGTGTGAAAGTTTTAGAACCACAAATATAAGGGAAGTAAAACAAAAACAGAATACATTTCAGCAAAAGCCGACTTTCAAATCGATTACATCTGAAAATGCCAACAACGAACAAAGAACACTGAAGGAAGAAAAATTTAAAACGTCAACGCAGTGTTTTAATTGTTACCAGTCAGGTCATTTCGCCAGAAATTGTCCTGCACCACAACGTCGATCTCGTTGCACCAAATGTAATCGAGTGCATAAACGAGGTGAACCCAGTGAATGTCCAGATGTTTCACGAGTAGGAGTTATCGAATATTCAAAATCAACACCCTATCATAAGATTGTAATGGTTAATAATAACGAAATGGTAGGACAAATAGATTGTGGCAGTCCTCTTACGCTGATTGCAAAAGAATATGCTGATAAATGTTTAACTGATCGAAAAAACTGTAAAGTCAACTTCGCTGGATTCCTAGGAGGAGAATATTGCTCAACGGAAAAGTCAAATGTCGAACTAATCATCAATAACGTAAAATTAAGAATAGATGTCTATGTAGTAAACAGTAAATATATGCCCGTACCATTGTTAATAGGACGCGATGTGCTAGATCGCCCAGATGTAAAATTTTATAAAGAGAACGGAGAAATAATTATAGAAAATAAATGTTCTGAAAAAGAAGTTAACTGTGAAGTCAAACGTGTAGTGAAAGAGGATGAAATAAATCAAGGAACGTCGAACGCAAAAGAACGAGAATCGTTAATCAAACTATTAAACAATTTTAATGAATTGTTCCCTAAAAATATGAAACAACTAGGATTAACTAAAGAAATCGAGATGAGTATCAAATTAACTGATCAGAAACCAGTACAACAAAAACCATTCCGAGTGCCATATGCAAAAAAAGAAATTATCGATGATAAGGTAAACGAATTAATGGAGAACAACATAGTAACCCATTCAACTTCAAATTATTCGAGTCCTGTATTATTAGTAAAGAAAAAAAATGGAGAAGAACGTCTATGTATCGACTATCGACAATTAAATTTAAAAATTGAAAAAGAAATTTGCCCCACACCAAATATCGAGGAAGAATTACAAGTGGCCAGTTCTTATAACTATTTCACCAGTCTTGACTTAAATAGTGGGTATTACCAAATACCAATAGAAGAAGAATCTCGTAAGTACACAGCCTTTATAACATCAAAGGGTTTGTTTGAATTTAAACGAATGCCGTTTGGGCTCAAAAATGCCCCAACTGTCTTTCAAACACTTATGTATAAATTAAAAAAGGAAATAGATATAGATATCCAAATTTATATGGATGATATTTTAATCGGAAGTACAACAGTGGAAGAAGGGTTACAAAAATTAAAAATAGTATTAAATAAAATTAGAGAATTTAAATTAACATTAAATTTAACGAAATGCAGTTTCTTACAACAAACAATAGAGTACTTGGGTCATCATATTTCACCTAGCGGAATATCACCTGGCTCGATAAAAGTAAAAGCAGTACAAGAATTTAAACAACCAACGAATGTCAAAGAAGTACGTCAATTTCTAGGACTATGCAGTTATTTTAGAAAATTTGTACAAAATTTTGCTAAAATTTCAAAACCAATTAACGAATTATTAAAAAAAGATAGCCAGTTTATTTGGTCTCAACAACAAGAGATAGCTTTCAATACGTTGAAACAAATTCTGTGTAGTAAACCATTATTAACCTCATATGATGTAAGAATGATTCATGAAGTTCACACCGATGCAAGTTCAGACGGTCTTGCTGGAATTTTATTACAACAAGACGGGAAATACTTAAAACCAGTCGCATACTTTAGTCGAACAACAAGCGAATGTGAAAATAAATTTCATAGCTACGAACTGGAGGCTCTAGCGATAGTTGAATCGTTGGAGCGTTTTAAATACTATTTATTAGGAAAACGTTTTACTGTAGTCACCGATTGCGCATCTTTGAGAACAACTATGTCAAAAAAAGAATTAATCCCAAGGATTGCACGGTGGTGGCTAAGACTTCAGGAGTTTGATTTCAATTTGGAGCATCGTAGTGGCAGCCGCATGACTCATGTTGATGCCTTGAGCCGTGCATCTAACGAAAAAGTGGTTAATGAACCTGAAACCGCTTCTCTGAAAATAATGGGAGTCGAAGTTACCCGACTCGACTGGCTGTTAACTATGCAAATACAAGATCCTGATTTGAAAAATATAATTGACAATCTACGTTCAGATAAAGTAGATAAACATCTTGCTAACGAGTATTGTATTGACAATGAACGTTTATTTAAAAAAATCAATCAAAATAAAAGGTGGGTGGTGCCAAAAATGGTACGTTGGAGAATAGTTCGTGAATGTCATGATCTCGTCGGACACCTTGCTTTAGAAAAAACACTTGAACGTATTCAACGATGGTATTGGTTTCCACGCATGAGGAATTATGTGTCAAAATACTTAAGGGCTTGCGTCGAATGCTGTTATAATAAGAAGCCGGGTGGAAAAACGGAAGGGGAGATGCATTTCGATGAAATTGAACCAATACCTTTTCATACTATACACTTGGATCACTTGGGACCGTTCCCTAAAAGTAGTAAGGGGAATATGCACGTGTTGGGAATTTCAGACCCATTTAGTAAATTTGTAATATTGCGAGCTGTTAAGTCTACAAATACGGCTTCAGTATTAAAGGTGTTAGACGAAGTAACAGAATATTTCGGTACACCAGCACGGATCATCATTGACCGAGGAACGGCATTCACTGCAAAATCGTTTGAAACATATTGTAAAGAGCATTCCATGAAACATATTAAGACCGCCGTACGAACACCTAGGGCCAATGGCCAAATTGAACGAGTCAACCGAACGATCTCGACAGCTATAGCTTCTTCAACAATTAATGAACGTAAATGGGATCAAGAACTACGAAATATCCAATGGTCTCTGAATTCTATGATATCTTCCACAACAGGTCGTACCCCACAGGAAATAATATTCGATTTTAAACCCCGCGACATCTTGAAAAATAAAATTATATTGGCGTTACATGATGAAATAACCGACGAAGATCGTCAACCATTAGTAGTTGTCAGGCAGCAGGCCGCTGAAAAGATCATGGCCGCACGACAAATGTGGAAAGAACGATTTGATAAGAAACATAGGCAACCAACAAAATACGAAGTGGACGATTTAATAGTAGTGGAGAATGAACCAAATAGTACGGGACAGCCACGGAAAATACAACCGAAGTTTAAAGGACCATATGTAATAACAAAGGTTCTGGAAAATGATCGTTATTTAGTTGAAGATATTCCCGGAGCTCCAAGGAAAATACGTCGATATGCTGGAGTTTATTCTCCAGACAAAATCAAGAGGTGGTGCATCCCGGAACCAGACGATGAAATCGAGGACGATTCCAATTTTCAGGATGGCCGAGTTGTCAACCATGATATATAAAACATAACCAAAATGATTTGATAACAAACGCAACCATAAAGAAACTGACAGTTGAACGGGAGATAGAAGAAATTCTGCAGTCGATCATTGATTATAATTGTGATTGGTTCATTTTGCATTTTGCCTAATTAATAAGAAATATATTCTAACTAATAAAAGAATGTAAAATAAAGAAGTATTATATTTATGTTTAATAATTGTTTTTCAATCATTTTACAAAAGTAAATTCAAAGTAACTTAATACACGCTGGGTGCCGCAGTAGGTAGAGCGCCTGCCTTTGAACCAAAAGGTCCCAGGTTCGATTCCCGACGAAGGCAAAAAAAAATGTTTTCTGGATTTTTCGACCTGGTACCCTTTATCATTGGAATAAAATAAATGATAAATAGTTGAGAGTTTTGGTTATACTTAAAATAAAGTGGAGCTATGCTATTATGAAGGCGAAGGCGAACTACAGTAGATATATAATTCCAAGTCTATGGGATGAACACTCTATAACTGCTTTTACACAGAGATTTGGAATACACAATCATATACAATAGCGTTTACTGTAGAACTTTTATGATATATCTACTAATTTAATGTGGAAAATGTGGAAAATTAACCCACCCTCTTTCTCTAAGTCGCTTCAACGACGTGATACAAAAGTTAATCGCGTCATGTCGATGAATTTATGTACTTTCTGTTAGACGCACTATGAAATAATTTATGTTGATAGTACTTGTTGTCAGAAAAAAAAATTTTTTGTTTGTTTTGAAAATTAGTGAATATATGACATGAAAAAATATATGACACAAACTAAATTAAATACATGTACATACTCAATATTTTTAGGTATGGAATCACTACAAAGCTAAAATAAAGAGAAAAGAAGTAAAAACCACGAGAGGTGGGCCTAACAGGACAATACAATTGTCAAAACTAGAAAAGGCAGTTGAAAGACTATTAGATTTGAACAATATAGTTGAACGAAACACCATTAATATATAAAGATACACAAAAGTAGTTTGATCGTACAAAGATTAGAATTGAGATGGGATATTTTTACGATCTTACTATTTCATATTAAAACATAAGCAAGCACATTAAAGAAACAAGAATAAAAAAAATCACATGCATAAAATATATTATATGCCAAACCAATGCCATTACCAAAATATAGTATACTCTATATAATATATGCTGTGCAAATTATATATACATATGTACATTGGCTGTACACAATATTCAACTGGTATAGATACATATACATATATATAGTTATTAGTTATATGCATATCTAATTAGAATTTTATTTTTCTGTTTTTCAATTCTCCTTGCAAAAGTTTCGTTTTCATATTTTGGTTGATTTGAAAAAAAAGTGTGAATTGTTGTATGTAGGAATAGATAAATAGATAAATAGATAGTACAATAGATAAATTCACAATTTTTCAAATGTGCACATCAAAATATGCACATTTTTGTTTTTTATTTTGTTTTTACATAATTTCATAGTTTCATAATTTGTTTTTTTTTTTAATCATTATAAAAAATTTATATTCTATTGAAAATGTTGGCGATTTATCATGAGAGAATATTTTGTGAAATTCGCACATTATTTTATTTGTACCTATGCCTACATACAACAATTTACACTTTTTTTTTCAAATCAACCAAAATATAAAAACGAAACTTTTGCAAGGAGAATTGAAAAACAGAAAAATAAAATTCTAATTAGATATGCATATAACCACAGAGAACTTATATACCGAGGCGTAAAATCCATACAAAGAATGTGTACGATTTTATTTTAAAATTTCAGAAAAAATTCAAGAAGCATAGCTCCACCTTATATGCATTGGTAATATAAAAGAGAATTTTGTTTCTGTGGTTGAGCCAACTGAAGATATTTGTGGCTTAAAAAATCGGAGTAAGAATATTTTGAAATTGATATTGATACTTATCACTTTCAATGATGTATTCTTATATTTTTTAAGCTTCTGAACCTGAATCTACGACACAACGCACAATAACACACGAACAACAAAAAGTAGAACCAAGTATCAGCAGAGAAGAAATAGAATATGAACAGACCAAATAACACAAAGTAACCTCAAACTCCGAGAGGATACATAACGAAAAAAGATAAGAAATTAGAAATGCTAATAAGTCAAACGAAACGTTTCCAAAATATGGAAGAACTTTCGAAAAAAAGAACGCACTATGTTATAAAAACTTATGATTTTAAAGAAGCGTAAAATGAAGTTATACGAAAATCATCTCAACGAAAAAATTTTTTTTATTTTTTAGAATGTAAAATGTTTTTATTTTTACCAATATATATTTTAATCAATGAAAAAAAAATTACAATTTAAGTTACAGAAAACATTATTTCATCACGAATTCTTTCTTCTTCACCCTCCAAGTCGATACATTCTTCTTCATATTCTGGAACCTTCAGTTTTATGCACAGATTGTGTAATCCGCAAGATACATTTATAATTTGTTTCGATTTTTCCGGACTGTAATGCAGTTGCCGCTCGAATACATGTGAACCTGTTTTTTAAAACTCAAATTATTCTTTCTATAATGTTTTGTATTTTTGAGTGGAGCTTATTAAATTTCTCCTTACGAAGACCTGAAGCAGTTGTATTAGTCGCGCTATACGGTGTTATTAAATATGGTTCCAATTCACAACCACCATCACCTACAAAAATTTCTATTTAGTATAAAATAAATTAATTTAAAATATACTATAACCTAAGATCCATGAATTAGTTTGGCCGTTCTCATAATCTTGCTTTAATATGGAGAATATTGGACTGCATTTCCATACATGTGACTCATGACATGAACCCGCAAACGTCGAATCCACATAAATAGTTTTCAATTGATGATCACACACCTGCATAATTAAATATTTTAATTATAAATAATTATTATTATCAATAAAATTCAGTCTATATTGAACTGCGAATGAAAGTAGTGAATTTAGCCTTAAATTTTTGAAAAAAAAATCTGCTTATAAAAAAAATTCAAAATTTAAAAATTAAAACACAAATTGAACACAAAAACACAAAGTTAAAAGACAGCGTAGTGGTCTGGATCCATCGTCGTAAGACGATGAAGAATTTCATAAAAAAATAAATTTAGACTGGGTTCACCTTTATTAAATATGAGTAATAATAAAAGATTCGCTCCATTAAGTCAATTAATGGATAATGAATCTACAAGCAATGAAAAAATGACATCTACACAGATGTTCATCTACATAAACGTTCTCCCCAAAAGAGAACGTTTACCTCCAATAACTATTTGTTTTCGGACTGATGCCGAGATTCAAAACTTATTTAATAGTTTAAATGTTAAAAATTTCACTTTGAAAAATGGCATTATTAGCACAAAAATTTTGTGCGAGAGTCTGGTGTCATACAATAAATTTTTTGATGCACTTGTGGATATGAACAAAAAATTTTGCTGACATAAAGGACCACTGGAAGTTCTTTAGCCATGAGATAGGATTACAAGTTCTTCACAAGTTTGTTCTTCAATTACACCAGTCCTGATTTCATTAAAGATGAGTTGATTCAACATGAGATTGACTGCTTGGAGGTCAAAGAATTGAATGCGTCTATTCGGAAATACCACAACCAGAAAACTTTTATTGTATCGGTAAGAAAGAGTAGCATTAAAATTGCAGATCTGAGATCCAAAGTAAAAGCAGTAAATCACACAATAGTCAGATTGTCTTTCTTTAAAAATTTAAATCGTGGTAAAATTAGATGTTACCGATGCCAAACATATGGACATGGTGCTAACAAATATCACCTTGAAACTAAATGTGGTTTTTGTGCAGGAAATCACGAGACTGCAAAATGCAACCAAATAAACATAGACGAAAAGAAACAAATTTTGAAATATGCTAATTGTGGCCAACCCCATAAAGCTAGCTACCCGGGGTGTCCAGCTAAGCAAAATTATATCAACCTACAAAATAAAATAAAAGAGAGACAACAAAACAAGAGAACAGCTCACCATAAAGTACATAGTAATACAAACACTAATAGTTCAATGCAGCGACAGCAACACACTTCAAATTTCTTCTCTACTATAGGAAGTAGAAATACAGGTAGTAGTTCATACGCGAGCGTTGTAGCAAACAATAATTTAAACACTAACACTAACAATTTATTCTCTTATTAAGAGATTTCAATTATTTTTAATGAATTATTAACTAATTTTACTAACTGTAAAAGTAAAATAGAGCAAATTAATGTTATTGCAAATTTAACATTCAAATATGTATATCATAATGAATGTAACAAATAATAAATTAAATGTTCTTTTTTGGAATGCTCAGCGCATTGCCAGCAAATACAAACAAATAGAATTTCTAGATGTAATTAAAAATGAAAACATACAAATTGCGGCCATAACAGAAACGTGGTTAAAAAATAGTAATTATTTTTATAATGCTGAATATAATATTTATAGAAATGATAGGCACGGAATAAAAAAAGGTGGAGGAGTAGTGTTATTAATTAGTAAAAAAATTTCACATTCTATTATCACTTCTCTTAAAACAAAAATTTTTGAAACAATTGGTGTTAATATAAACACTGACGGCTGTGATTTAAAACTTTTTGCTGACGGTTGTGATTTCAAAATTTCAAAGGGGGTAACTTAACAAAAACTGATGCTGGATTATTCAAACATGATCTCATAATTTTTAACAAAATATCGGGAAATTACATCGTGATGGGAGATTTCAATGCTAGACATTCGAATTAGAACTGTAATAGAAATAGCTCATGGGGCAATATTTTAAATAATAAATTAATTTCTAGTAAATTTTCGATACTTTTCCCCCCAAACCAAACATATTACCCCCACTCACTCAGAGGAAATCCATCCACTTTAGATGTTGTATTAACTAACCATGCAAACTATCCTGATGCTCCACTCACATTAAACAAATTAAACTCCGATCATTCACCAGTTACATTTAGTATAAATAGTTCTTCTATTATATATAACCCCCCTTGCTACTTAAATTACAATAAAGCTAACTGGACTAATTTTAAGAATAATCTTTCTAAGCAAATTAAAATCAGTGATTTCTCAAACTTAAACTCACCCGCTAGCGAAATTATTGATAAACATGTTGATACCTTTACAAAAATTATAATTGAATCAGCGAATAAATCCATTAAAAAAAATGTAAAATCTAACAAAAACTTAATAAATATTGATATATCCAACGAAGTCAAATCCCAAATTGAACGTAGAAACTTTCATAGACGGAACTGGCAGAGAACAAGCTGCTATATTGAGAAAGCACGTGTTATCTATTTTAACAGTATTATTAAAGAAAAATTAGTGGAAACATACAACAACAATTTTGCTAATAGTATTGGTAGTTTCTAAAAAAACAGCAAACCATTTTGGAAAATAACGAAGGCACTAAAAAACAAAAATATTGGTATTCCTACTTTAAAATAGGGTAATAAAATTGCATGCACAAACTCAGAAAAAGCAAATATGCTCGGGACCTTCTTCGAAAAACAACATCTAATTACTTTAAGCTATAGTGATGCTCAAACCGAAGAACTTATTGCAGAAACTGCGGTAGAAATTGAAAATAGTAATATTACCTCATTTAAATTTAAAACTGTTAACGAAATTAAAAAATATATTTATGACAGTAGAAATAATAAACCACCAGGCTCTGATCAGGTTAAAAATATATTACTAAAAAATCTAGAAAAAAATCGCTTATTTATTTTTGTACGATTCTAAACGCATGCCTAAAAATTGGATATTTTCCACAGGTTTCGAAAATTGCTAAAAATACTCCTATAAGCAAGCCAAACGAAAGCAAATCTGATCCTACTAGCTATAGACCAATCAGTTTACTGAGCTCACTAAGTAAAATTCTGGAAAAATATTTAAAGGATAGAATTATTAATTTCATTAACGAAAATTCTATACTACCTTCGGAACAATTCGGATTTCGACCTGCTCATTCTACTAATCATCAAGTTGCTGGAATCAAAAATTTAAGCAAAAAAACATTCTCTGAAAAACACTCAACTGGAATGATTACACTTGATGTGGAGAAAGCATTTGATTCTGTTTGGCGTAATGAACTCGTTTATAGACTGAAAACGTTGAACTTCCCACTATACTTAATCAAAATTATTAAACAATTTCTCTCATCAAAAAAATGTTTCGTCTCTTTATCAAACTCAAATATCAACATATTTGATATTAGTGCTGGTACACCACAAGGCTCAGTAATATCGCCAATTTTAAATAAGCTCTACATTTCAGATTTCCCAAAATTAGATAAGTGCATAGTAGGTTTATATGCTGATGATACCGCCATTCTTTCTTCATCGAGAAACCCAAGTGAAATTATAAGTAACCTAGAAACTGCTTTTGAAAAAGTAAAAAATTATTACTTTAAATGGAAAATTAAAATTAACACCTCAAAAACCCAGGCAATATTTTTTACTAGAAATAGAAAATCCACCTTAATACCCAGTTCAAATTTAAATTTAGATGGTCAAGAAATACCATGGGAAAACGCCATTAAATACTTAGCTATTCATATTAACAAAAAGCTACTTTTCAAAACACACATAGAAAAATGCAATAGAATCATTAAATTACTCTATCCTCTCATCCATCGGAAATCTAAACCTTAACATTGAAAATAAGTTAATCATCTTTAAACAAATATTTCAAAGCATTATGCTTTATGGATGCGAGGTTAAATGTGCGAGGGGTAAATGTGGAATTGTACATATAAAACGGCTCCAAGTTAAACAAAATCAAATCCTCAAACTAATTAAAAATCTGCCTTTCTTTTTTTCAACTAAAAAGTTACATGATATGTCAAAAGTTAAATTCCTGTTTTATTTAATCAATAAGTATTATTCTAATTTTATTAACAAATGTGCCATTTCAAGCAATAACCTCATACAAAACTTATTTATTTAAAGCATCTGTATGTTTTCATTAGTAAATTAAGTTTTAAGATAGTTTTAAGTTTAGGATATAAGTGAAACTGTTATTTGAAACAAAAAAAAAAAAAAACTATATAAAGTCACAAAATCAACACAAAAAAAATTTATTATAAGGTTTTTTGCCATTTTTCCTTCACTCAAAATAAAAATTAAACAAAATATAACTCATTGCAGCTTAATTGCTGACCTAATATAAATATTGTAGATGAAAAGGATTTCCTGTAACACTATACATAAAACTCTATTTTTAGGTAATAATTAGACAAATTAAGGTAAATAAAAAAAAATAAATAAATAAATAAATCAATAAAATATTAAAATAAATCTAGTTTTAAATATATTAAACTTTAACTATTAAAATTGAAACTTACGAGCATTCAAACTAAAAAATCCTTTGCGATTATAATATTGCCCTTGAAAATAAAGCTTCGTTTTGAAAAAATATTTAAAACCTCTTTGAGTATTTTTGAAAATGTAGACCCTGCTATTCCAACACTGAAATCATTTCCGGTATGCTCCAACTTGGTATGTTCCTGCGGCAAAGAGTCGTAAGTACGCAGTTAATTTTATAATGGGAAGGACAGACGCTGAACGAGTGGTCACTGATAAATTTCTGTCTAATATATCTAGTAAAAATTTAAGACCTTCCTTTGTCAATCTGAAGTAATTTAAAAATCTAAAAAAATTTATATTTATTATATAAAATATATACAATTAAATTTATTTTTTATAATTACATGTAGGTGTAGGTAGCTCTAGTGGATTTAGCTAGCTGTCTCTTATATTTCTCCGTATTATATTCAAGTTTTTATGTAATTCTTCATCCTCCAAAGAATCAGAATCATACAAAAAAAAAGGGTTCATTTTATTTTATTTTTTTTTATTTTATTTTCACATAAAAAATCAAAATTCTCAACTTCACACGTAATTTACAAATCAAAAATATTAAAAAATAAACGTAAGCCTTCTTAGAAAACACTAACTCGATTCTGTTCATTTACAAATTTTAAAGTGACTATGATTTTAAAGTGACTAAATAACGGCTATCGCGTCGCAGGTAAAGTCTTAGGTGCCTATTATGTATTTCGATAACGATTACGATTTGATCGAACGAAATGTCAAAATGCAAAATTGCCATTATGTATTTCGATATCGTTCAGAAATTGTCGACGAAATCGATAAAGTTTAACGATGTAAAATTTTACCACGAAAGAGACATCGAAAGAGAGATTTTGTACAAATTATTTCAATTTTGAATTGAAAGGATAAAATAAAAGAGTGCTCTTGGACACTTGCTGTTTTGTTTTATATTTATGATATTTTTTGAAATAAAAATAAATTTAAAAGTTGAAATAAAAGTAGGTATTTTACTTTATTCTTCATAATAATGTTTGATTGAAATAAATTTTAATAGGAATCAAAGGCCAGTTACAAATAAACTGCAATATGAAAAGTTAGTGTAAGTAATAAGAAACCATTATAAGTTTTTCAAAGAGGTACCAGGATATCTTGCACTCAGAAAACCAATTACCTGATTATGATCACATATCTAAAAACAAAAACTGTTATAATAATGTAAAGTAATTACAATAAAGTATAAACTTATCAGAATTGCATTAATGCTAAAAAATCATTTTCTACTATAACATAAATGTTGTACGTTTTGCTTCGGTGATTTAATTTGAATAAGCTTTCCATCTACTGCTCCAATTATTTCAGTAATTCTGCTTTAATCATAAAAATAATGTTTGCCTGACTTTTTCCTTCTAGTGCGTAATGGAATTTGATCCATTTTGCACATAATTATAAACTGCAAATACATATTAAACTTCTTTAAGAACCAAAAAAAATTAGCTGTGCTAGTCTGACATGAAAATCATTTCCTACGTTGAAAATCATTTGCTTGGTACAAACCGCACAGAATCTTAATACACTAACCAATTTAATTATATTTGAAATCGACGTGTTACTTATTGGTTATTTCAATGTTTGCTCTAATTTAATAGTTTTAATAATGTAGATAATAACTCATCAAATTAATGTTTAAATAACATGGGTATAATCTTCCAAATCTAGTGGATTAGAATAATCCCGAATATATGTTTGCCTATTTTTTAATTCTGCAATTTGATAGCGCTTTTCAGCGCTATTAGAAATTGAAAAATTTAACTCTGCTCAAATCATTTTATTTTTAAAAACTCATAATTTTATAAATATATTTTATTTAAACACTTCAATTTATTTTCAACTTAAAAATTTTAAATATAAAACTATTGTTTTGTTTTTTTTTCGTATAATAATTTGAATTTGACAGTTCAAGAATGAAACATATGTCATTTTCATCGTAGATTTGAATTTTACAATGGCAGCATTTTTAAACACTTTCGATCAAATTTTCATCGAAATACATAATGACACTAACGATCACAATCGAATAACTTTAACGATAACGATGAACGATTCGATTAATTTCGATCGAAATACATAATAGGCACCTTAAAGAAATGCCGTACACGATAAACTTGACAGTTCAATCGCGTCAATTTGAAAATACCGCTTCAGCGTCTTACAGAAATGCCATTAGCCGCTTCAACGCTTCTAGTATGAAGCGACTTAGAGAAAGAGTGTGTACATATATAAAAAAAAAATCAAAACATGTAAGTAAAAACATAAGAAAAAAAAAATTAACATTAAAGATAAAAAATTAAAAAAAATCAATTCTTATAATCGGGTCAATCGTGATTGTCAGTTACCAGTATTATTTATAATATACTGATAAATATAATATATTAGATTAATGACTAATTTCAGAAAATCTAATACAGTCTATTGTGGTTGTCAGAACTATTAGCTTTTCTGATAGATTGTGAATTTTATTAAACGTCACTGATAAATTGGTATCGTGGAGCTTAAAATTTGTCATATTTTCTGATAGTTTTTATATTCTGTATCAGTTAAAATTTTTTAAGTGATAAAAATTAATTTACAGAAAAATTCATATAGACATAATTTTAAGATAAAAAAAATGAATTAATTTTTAATTGGTTTTGTTTTTTTTATTGTTTTAATATGGATTAATTTTATATTTTCTATAAATAGGTTTTTGATATAGTAAATAAAAGACTGTTAGTTTGATTTAACCACAGTATTTGATTAAACTCTTTTTAATTTGCTTTACACATATTCTAACAAGCTTTACATATATTGTTGCTATATTAACTATTTTCATTGAGTAAATATATTGTATATAGAGAGTCAAAGCTAGAACAAAAGTTTAAACTGATTTGAGCGATCGAGTTGTACTTAGAAGAATAAGAAAAACAGAACATAAAAATAATAAGAAAAAATTCACCATCCGTGAATTATGGTGACAAAATTTTTCTTAGCAAATTTAATACATATACTTACTTAAATACTTTTATTTTTGTTTTGTAGGTTTAAAAGTGTTATTTGCGTAGAAATGTATCATATCAATGCAGTAAATATATTATGACATTATCATACCAATATATAATATCTAAATTTCGAAGTCTGCCATTGTGACGCGGAACAATTAAATTCAATCCCCTGGGTGATCTTCCAAATATCAGCTTATTGTGTAAAGTATACATATAGCTGTGGCTTTAGAAATTATTTTCTTCATGTAGTAGATATTATATCTGTCATTCAAGAAATTAGCGAATGAGCAGTCAATTAGCAATTTAGATAAATCACTAATTCTATCAAATTGGTAACAAAACAGGTTGTATATGCATTAAAGATAACATTTAGGTGCCTATTATATATTTCGATCGACTTTCATCGAATCGTTCATCGTTATCGTTAGAGTTGTTCGATCGTAATCGTTACTGCCATTATGTATTTCGATGAAAATTTGATCAAAAGTGTTTTGAAATGCTGCCATTGTAAAATTCAATTCTACGAAAAAAAATGACATATGTTTGATTCTTTGACTGTCAAATTCAAATTATTATACGAAAAAAAAACAAAACAATAGTGTTGAAAAAAATAAAGTAATTTTAGGAGAGTTAAATTTTTCAGTTTCTGATAGTGCTGAAAAACGCTATCAAATTCCAGAGTTAAAAAACAAGCCAACATATAGTCGGGATTATTCCAATCCACTGGTTTTGGAAGATTATACGTATATAATTATACATGAAATTGATGAGTTATTATCTACAAAACATAATTTTATTAACAGTTTTGATCAAAATTTCCTATGTTAAACAACATTGCTTTTATGGATTTATTAGAAAAATTAGGGTAAAAATTAAAATAGCCAATAAGTAACACGTCGATTCCAAATATAATTAAATTGGCCAGCGTATTAAGTTTCTGTGCTGTTTGTAGCAAGGAAATGATTTGCAGCGTTGGAAATGATTTTCATGTCGGACTAGCAGAGCTAATTTTTTCTGTTGTGCTTAATTTCATATGAAATTTGCAGTTTATACTTATGTCCAAAATGGATCAAATTCCATTACGCACTAGAAGAAAAAAATCAGACAAACATTATATTTATGATTAAAGTAGAATTACTGAAATAATTTATTTACACTAACTTTGATATTGCAGTTTATTTGTAACTGGCCTTTCATTCCTATTAAAATTTATTTCAATACAAAATAATTGTGAAGTATAAAGTAAAATACCTACTAACATTTCAACTTTTAAATTTATTTTTATTCCAAAAATATCACAAATATAAAAGAAAACACCAAGTGTCCAAGTGTCACTCTCTTATTTTGCCCGTTCAGCTCAAAATAATATGTACAGAATCTCTCTTTCGATCTCTCTTTCGTGATAAAATTTTACATCGATAAATTTTCGACAATCTCTGAACGATATCGAAATACATAATGACAATTTTGCATTTTGACATTTCGTTCGATCAAATCGTAATCGTTATCGAAATACATATTTTTTTGATCATTCCACGTAAACATTTTAATAAATTCAACACCGAGACACTTACTTAGCTTTACTTACATACTCAAAAACACAATAATTCAATTTAATTTGAGGCAAAAATGTATCAATATTACGAACATACAGAATCATGGCTTGTGATTTAGTCGGGTTCAGTCTTAACCCATTGTCTTGAAGGCAAAAGCATCAAGCTCTTCAATAGTTTTAGCAATATAGTTGTGGATTGCATTCACTGGTTCACTTGAGTCAACTTGAGCGTCGTCAACATATAACCTTCATTAAGCCTTGGATAAACACCGAGGAAGATGAACATACTGAAAAGAAGTGGACCCAAAATGGATCTTTGAGGTACTCCACATTAAACTGTTAGCAGTTAGAGTTACTTCATTCAAGTACACAAAATAAAATCTATTAAGCAAGTAACTATATGCAACAATTTAATGGCAGATAAATCAAAATTATAAAAAAAATAAACTTTTTGATGTTATGCAAATGAGTAACACTATCAAAAGCTTTAGTAAAATCTAAGAATAATAAAATTACTTCCAGCTTATTATCGATTTCACGGTAAAAGTTGTCAGTGATTTCTAATCCGTACTGTGTTGCTTACGAAATCCAGACTGAAACTTATACAGAAGGTTATTAGTATTAACATTAACGTGTTCATTCATCTGTGCATAGATCATACATTCAAAGGATTTAGAGAAACAAGAGAGAATACTAAAAGGTCTATAGTCATCAATGGTGGAGTTACTTTTCCTTGCCTTAACAGGAATTACCTTAGCACATTCCCAAGCATTGAACTTACCCTGTAGAATAGCAAGATTGACTTCATTTAAAATTACATTACGAAATGCAAAATTATTTAAATGTAAGCTATACTTTCCGTATCAGTAACGTATAATTATAAATCTGAAGGACCAGTAGGTGTTACTAAGAATTTACAGTTTTTCTCATTTACATGTTAAAACCCTTGTTAAAATCAACAAATTTCATAATTCAATTGGGTAGCAACTAACACTCTAATTTTCTTTGGTAACTGTGTCGTCGGTATTTCTATTTCAACACTTTAATTTTCAGCAATTCATCTATCACTAAGCTGCGTAAATTCTAGACTACTTATATGTATAAAAATGGTTAACACTCTCGATTTTTGAATTATTCGCTTTTACGGCACAGAATCGGACAGAACAGTTTTGAACAATGACACAGTTAACTGTCAAACACCTTAGAACCACTTAGAACAGAAAAGTCTACTGAAGACCTTCTAGGATCTTCTTTGAATTTTTTTGTTCTAATTTTTGTTTACTCTCAAATTTCTCAGTTAAAGTTCAATTAACGGAAACTAATGGGGTTTATTACGATATTTAGAACATCAAAATTCAGGTTAAAATCGGAATTTTTTCTGAATTTTTGTTAGAATTTTTCTAATGTTGCTAAAAAAATAGAAATTTAAATATTAACGGCCGTCCTCAAATCCCCATCCCATATATTGAAATCCTGAATTTGCTGACGACAGAAAGATGTAAACGACACGAAAAAAACAAAATTTGAATATTATTCCAGTGTTTTGTTATTGTCACTACCGCCCCCAAATCCCCGCTTCATATTATTGAAACTCTCATTTTGCTAACCACTGGAAAAAAAACATTGTTGTTAAAATCCGGACTAACTAATTTCATTTCATACAGCCATCGTCCCCAAAACCTCGATTAGTAAATAAATAATAAATAAAAACACTGTTTGTATAACTAATTACTATGTTATTTTAATAAAATGCCAAAAAAGTAAGAATTCTAAATTACAGAATTATGATAATCTGAAATTTGATTTATCAGAATTTTAAATTGTCTGAATTTTGAACGATCTGAATTATAAAAATCGTAATTTGTTATGAACCCAACTAATAAGCACAACAACGTTTTCTTTTTTACTCTACTCTAGAGCATTCTGGAACACTTTACTGAACACAACTAATTCATCGAATCGAAACGAAACGAAACGGAAAGGTTGAAAAAATTTCAATTTTTTCGAATTGTACCATAAAGGAAGTATAACTTCTGAGCCGCGAACCTATATGAAAATTTTTTAAAATAATTTATAATAATTATTAATAACTATTTCCCAGAAAAACGCAATTTAAAGAGTTTCGGCCCCAATTCCGTATTTTTGCTGACGTTGCTACAATTCTTCAACTTGGCACTTTTCAACGAAAATAGAAAACTATGTGTAAATAACACACACAAACATAAATAAATTACAAAGAAAAAAAATGTTTTCAAATTGTGGCACGGTTTTTGTTCCACTTTTCGTTTCGTTCCGTTTCCACTGTGGTGGAAGCACGAGATTTGTTTCAAACATGTTGTTTCGCTAATAGTCAAAAATGGCAGCATGAATATTTTTAAAGTTTTTTTTTATTTTGTTTCGCTTATTTTCGGTAGCACGAATTTGTTGAAAACGCTACTTTTTGGCGTTTGAACCAAAATATATTGCCGATAGTAAAAAAGTTTAAGCTAAAAAATTTGTTTGTGAAATATTTAAGGAAAATAAAGTTTAAAAGTTAGAGTATTTTAAATAAATTGAAGTGAATTTTTTATAAAAATAATCAAAATTTTCCAGAAAATTGTTTTAAAAATAAACAATTTTAGGTTTTAAATCAAAATGTTTTTCAATACTTTTTGATGAAAGTTCTTCGGATGAGGAAAATATTAATGTTAACCAAATAATAGAACGAATATTAAGGGATAAAAGCAATATATTTGAGTTACCAAGAAAAGAGTACCTACCTACCTAGTAATTTCACTTTCAACACTTTAGTAAATACAATTTTTATTTTAGGTTTGTAAAGAATTTTAGACTGAGTAAGGAAGCATTTAAAATGGTTTTGGAAAGTGTAAAATTTGAAAACAAAAAAGGCATTAGAGGAGTTCCGTCAATATTACAGCTGACCGTAATATTAAACTTATTGGCAAGTGGTAGTTACCAAGTTAATTTTTGCGCTAATAAAGTTGTAGCAATGGCCTAAACCACGGTATAGAAAGTATTTAGAAATATCATTAAAATATTAGAAGATGACCTTTGCACTCGTTGGATAAGGATAAAAGAAGAAGCATTCACGGAAACACGAAAGTATTTTTATGAAAATTATAGAATACCTGGCGTACTCTGTATTATTGACGGAACTCATATTCCAATTCTTAAACCTCCTGGGAATGAGCATATATTTTTTAACAAAAATCCACCAATATGCTTAGTTGCATCTTGTTAATTTGATTTTGTTGTAATTTTACATTCTTTTTACAAATAAAAATAATATGTATCGTACCATAGAGTAATCATATAAGTAGAGTATTCACGTAAAACAATATTTGTTAGTCATTTTCTTCTAAAAATGCCGTCCCATTTTTACTCAAAACACGAAAATGCCGTCCCATTTTCACTCAATACCCCAAAACACTCAAATATAATTTTCGAAACTCAACTATTTTTACTCAAAATTTTTTATTTATTGAGGAGAATATTTCATACAATGCCTCTATACTTTTAGCCTATTCACAGAATGATTTTTCGGGATTTTTTCGAATTATGATTTCGTTTTAAGTTATATTTTAGTTTTGTGTATAAAGTTTTGCTCTCCCAGTGACTAGGCTAGCAGTATAGAGGCATTGTTTGATAATTTGAAGAGTATACACATACGTATGTACTTTTGATTTATATGATGAGTGTATATCGTATATGCGTTCACCATTTACATATCTAATAGTACGTTTTCAAGCTCATGTTTATGGATAAACAACTAGCTCATAAACCAGTCAAATGTCAAGTGTTCACAAGGTTTTTTGGAAAACCACCAGCTGCTTATTTTTTATATAAAATTTTTTTTTGTATTATCTTTGTGTAGAACTTAAGCTATTATAATTGGACTTGCTATTATAAAAAAAATATGGAGGATTTAAAAAAAATGATAATATCAGAGAAACAAATAAAATAATTCACATTTTAGTTTATTACCATACCCACTTTACTCACTTCATTATTTAGTTCTGAGAATCTTTCAAAAACGAAATACAAAAATATTCAATTTACAATTATATAAAAAAAATAATCATCATTTTAATTTATTATCTCTTTTTCCATTTGAATTTTTTACTTATATATAAAGCCTTATTATTTATACATTTTTAATATATAAAACTGATATTTAATAAAAGTGAATTAAAAATAAAAATGCATCTTTTACAATATCCTTTGTTTTAATTCTTCTGTTAACTTTCCATGTAAGTCTTGTAATTTCTCAATCATTTCTGTAACTCCATATAATTTTTTTTCACTTTTTTCTATTAAAGTTATTTATTTTTATTTTCATTTATTATACTTAACATAAGCATATTACAAAAATATTTCTTAAAATTAGAATAAAAATTAATATTAAAACAACAAACATAATTTTTAACTTAAATATAAAAAAAGAAAAAAGAAATTAGACTATCATAATTTTTAAATATATATTCAATAACTTTTACTTATTTATGACGAAAATAAGAGGTTATGGTAACAAAGAACATAAGTTAATTTTAAGTTGTTCCTTATTCATAGAAAGATTAATGTTGTCTCTGTACCTGTTAACTAAGAGAAACATTCTGTTAATGGGTTCGAACTTACCATAATTTGTACGATGATGAACAACATTGAATATATTTTCAGAACGAAAACGTGTACTAATATTACGATGATGATTGATCTTATCTTTGATAATTAGTGAATCAATTTTTCCAGAATTAATCATTAAAATAAATATGACGTCAGCAACTATTCTTCTAGATTCAAGAGTGTTTAAGTGTAAAAGTTTTAGTCTGTCTCTGTAAGGTGGTAAACGTATAGGATCAGACCAAGGAAGGTTTCTTAAAGCGAATCTAAGGAACTTCTTTTGAATAGCTTCAATCCTATTGATATGGTCGGCGTAATTAGGTGACCATACTGGGCTAGCATATTCTAGATTTGAGCGAACTAAAGAAGTGAATAGAGATTTAATTACATAAGGGTCATTAAATTCTTTTGACCATCTTTTAACAAAGCCTAGTATTGAATTTGCTTTATTGACGATAATGTTGAAATGTTGTTTAAATGATAATTTATCATCGAACATGACCCCGAGATCATTAAAACAACTAACTCTCTTGATAATCTTGTTATCAAGGGTATAATTCGAAATTATCGGAGAAGTCCGACGAGTGTAACTGATTTGAGCACATTTCTCCACGTTCAATTTTAATCCATTGACGTCACACCAGTTTAAGAACAAATTAAGATCTTCTTGAAGTAAAGTAACTTCATTAGGTGACTTAATTGCCTTAAAGATTTTGACATCATCAGCATATATGGATACGCTGCTATTTCTCAAAATTGTTGTTACATCATTAATAGATAAAATGAACAGTAGTGGTCCTAAGTGACTGCCCTGCGGAACTCCAGAATTAGCATTGTATGGATCAGAAATAATAGATCTAAAAAGTACATTATATGTTCGGTCAACTAGGTACGATTGAATCCAATTTATGAATGTTGGTGGAAAATTAAGGTTAGCAAGCTTCTTAGTAATAACATTGTGTGGTAGAATATCAAACGCTTTACTCATATCAGTGTATATTACATCAGTTTGAAAACCAGCTTCCATTGTGTTGCAAAAAGAAGAGCAACATTCTACTAAGTTAGTAACAGTTGACCTATTTTTCATAAAACCATGTTGGCAAGAAGATAAAAAGTTTGAACAGGTTTCATATATAGAATCATAAACTATCTTTTCAAAAACTTTTGGGATACAAGATAATTTAGCAATAGGCCTGTAGTTAGTAATCATGTTTCTGGACTCTTTTTTGTGCACTGGTCTGATAAACGACTTTTTCCAGTAGTTTGGGAATATGCCAGATTCAAAAGAACGAGTGAAAAGAATTGACAATGGCAGAGCAAGTGATTCAGAACAATTTTTTAACACCATTTCAGGCACATTATCTGGCCCGGGAAAAGAATCGTTATTTAATCGATCTAAGTAGGATTTAATTTTTAAGCTTGAAAAGTCAGCTTCAGGTAACTCAATAATATGAGAATTAACAGCCATTAAAGAATCATAGCTGTCCGGCTCACAAGTGTTGTCTTCAAAACAACTTGAAAAAAAAGTTTTAAAGAAATCTGCAATGACTGTCGCATCATTGGATGAATTATTATTATAAGACATTGACGCCGGAAACTGATCTGATTTGCGTTTGGAATTTACAAATTTCCAAAATATTTTGGTATCACGCTTTATCTGGGTAGATATACCGGATAAATAATTTCTGTAGTTAAAATTCAGAAGACTTTTATAAGAATTAAAAAGACTAACAAAATTATTATAATTTGAATCACTCCTATTTTTCATATATAAAATCCATGACCTGTTTCTTTTATTCTTCAGTTTTTTTAATTCCTGCTTAATCCAAGTGGGACTTGATTTTATATTCCTCTCACGAATTAAAGGAACAAATAAATTAAATCCAGCTAATAAGATCTGATAGAAATTGTTAATTGCAAGATCGAGATCTACTTGAGATAGTATTGTTTCAAAATTAAAAGACAAAAAATAGTTATTGAGTGAAAGGTAATTAGCTTTTATAAGATTATATTTATAAGAGATTTCAGAACTAGATATAAGAGGACTATTAAAACAATAGGAGAAGCAGAATGGGGGATGATAATGATCAATAATTGAAAGAGGCATAAGAATATTATTGAAATACAAATTAGACCAATCAGATGTAAAAACTAAGTCCAATTGTCTGTTACAAGAATTTTTAATTTGTGAGACTTGTTGGATATTAAAAGAATTAAAACCATCAATAATTTCCATTTCAGAAGCCGAAGTAATTTGACTCGGTATTAAATATCCTTCTTCTTCATTAAAATCCCAACATACATTTGGGAGATTAAAGTCACCTAATATAAATATTTCATCAAATGAATTCATTTTAGATATAATAGAATTAATTGCTATTGACAATTTTGAATAAGTATCAAAATGAGAACTAGGGGGAATATAGCAACAAACAACAAAAAGTGCTTTATTATCAAGTTTTATCTTAATAACAATAATTTCAAGGTAAATGAATTCAGGAAGTATGAATTCTTCAACTTGGAAAGAGTTTTTTATTGCAATAAGAACACCACCACCTTTTGGTACAATGAAGGCATTATTATTCGAATTGACTGATTCTTGATATCTATCTTTTCTAAAAACTAAAAAAGAAGAATCAAACAACTCTAAGGAATTTATCGAATTTTTAAGCCATGTTTCTGTTAAAGCAAATATATCATAGTCCAAAATTTTGGAATTAATGAAAACTGAGGAGGTCTTACTACGTAAGCCCCTAACATTTTGATAATAACATGTCAAACTATGGCAAGAGTAATTAATTGAATGATTATTGGAAGAATTAGTTAATTGTACTATGTTCACAGAGGATCTATTCACAGGGACGAAAAAACCTGTAGTTAGCATCTCTTGCCCTTTGTAATCGTTCCATTCTCAAATTTTCGACATGAGTTCTGTATGCTTTTAAATCTTTGAGTGTATCATCCTTATTTACTCCTAGTGATTCATGAAATCGCACAAAAATATTAAATAATTCCGTGTAGTTTGACGGAAGACCATCTTGTTGAATTAAGATTTTAATATTAGTTTTTGTTTTTCCCTCAAAAACTGTATCATTACCTTGATCATGTAAGTACGCTAAAAAAAGTCTAATATTTTGATATATTTATATAAAAATATTTATATTTATACAAGATTGTCCAATTAATCGTGCTGATGATAATTGAGAATTTATACTTGATTTTTCGTTTTTTTGATTTTGATCATTAATTGAAGCTAAACTAATTTCACACAAATTCACATAATTTCATCTATTCTTGGTATTTTGATTTCTTTTTCTCTTTTTTTTGACAAATGACAAAATGAATTTATGACAAAAAAATCAAGGGTCATGCAAAAAAAAATTTAAAATCGACAAAAAATCGAAATTTCATGGTTGGGTTACATGTTTTTGAAGTGGTTTATGATATAAACACCTCGCTACTTGTTTATGATTTTCAGCAAATTTGTATGGGAAAACCACTACGTAAACAACCAGTTTATCATAAACAACATGTTTATCCATAAACATGAGCTTGAAAACGTACTATAATTCAATATAAAAAATATATATAGAAAAATGTAAACAAAAACAAACAATTAAATGGCAAAGGTAATGAAAGAAATAGGATATGTACATACAATAATAGGTCAATGATAGAATCACATAATCAAGAAAAAAATTCTAAAAATAATAGTAATAAAAGAATAAATTTGATTAGTTATGTATTACAAATCGTGAACTTTGTACAGAATACCGTTTTGTTTTATTTTCTCAGAACTTGGTTAAAATTATTATTTCTATTTCAGATGAAATAATTTTTGAAGAAATAAAAACAGCCAACAATCCATATAAATAATAAAATGTCCAGTTTTACTATTTTTACTTACTTTTTTAAATTTTGATAGCTTGTTTGTTTGTTTGGATTCATAATAATTATATTATGTATTCATATATATACTATTTATATTATTATCTACGGTAAGAAACAGACAAAATAGATATAGGTACCTTTAGAATTTAAAAATAGATGTAGGTACCTACTTTTCAATATACCTACTTTTCAATAGAAATCTATTTGAATTATTTTTAATTTTATAAAACCAACATTAATTTTATTGTCCCTTTCCTCTATAAAGTTCACATCGACCAAGTCCAAATAAAAATATTAATTCTTCAAATTTTAAAAATTAAAGCAAAATAACAACAAATACATCAATAATCTTGAATTCTTTCAATTTCTAAAAAAAAATTGAATATGTAGGTACTTTGATTTGTAATATTATTTGTGGTGAATACTTTACCTATTGAAAGGACTTTAAATGCATGCATAGTTTTTTATACACACATTGTGTAATTTTTAATTTTTATCAAACAAAAATTAGAACCAAAATTTTTATCACATAAGTAAAGTAGAAATGCGAGCAGCGAAATAAAGAAGGATGTGTATACTATAGCATGCCCAATCGATATATACAAGATTTGCGTACCTATACATCCTATTTTATATCGTTGACACTGTTGGCAGCATATAATTACAAATAAATATTTTCATAGATAGTAGGTACACAAATTTTTTTTATTTATGAGTACAAAATACATTGCGCTCAACTTATAAGCAGTTAAAAATTGAGTAATATTATTTTGAGTGAACACAGAATTTTGATATTTGAAAAAGTGACTAGCAAATTTTGTTCTATGTAAATACTCTACTTATATGATTACTCTATGGTCGTACACTTAAAATTTTATGTCAAATATAAATATATGTCAAATATTTTAAACTTACATTTTTTCTCCAAAACTTTTTTTCACAATAATTTTTTAACAGCTTGAAAAAAAATAAAAAAACGATAATGAGTTCGTTCAGTAGCATTAACCGGTAGATCTGGAATCCATTTTGGATCCATGTACCATATATCTGGCCACTGAAGGCAATTTACCACAAAAATTTACCGCAATATTAGCGCCATCACCGGAAAATATAATGAGTACTTTTAAAAATAAATTAAATTTGATTGGAATAATATTTATTATCATACATATAATTTATTTTTTATAACTCTTAATTTAAGTTTTATGTACATAAATCTTGCTTAAGAATTTAAATTTTCACACTAATTCAAAAAATAATGGAGATTTAAATTTAAAAACTTACATAAAAAATATAAACATTTAATTTTTCTTACGGTAAATGTGACAAAAAATTGTTGTTGTTGTTTTTACATATAAAAAGTCAGATCCATGAAATGCATCTAGAATTTTTTCAGATCCATTTTCATTAACCGCGATACATTAACCGGTACATGTACCACACCGTTCAGTAAACAGATCCATGGATCTGTGGATTTTAGATTCAATAGTTAATTTCACTGAACTCTACCAATGACTACAGTTGCAGCACGTATTTTTGTTTCGTTTTTCAATTGTTTCGCTAAAATTAGCGTTTCAATTATGGTGCTGCTATTCAAATTTTGTTACGCCACTAATTTGTTTCAAAATAAAAGTTGAAACTAAATTTCGTGCTTCCACGCCTGAATTCTTGATACATTGACAATATTTCGGGGTATTTATACGAAAATTTTACCCTAAAGGTAATCTAGATTTAGTATAGGCCCGATTTTAGGAAACAAAACTTCAAGACTAAAAAACAAAATATTGGTTTCAGTTTAAATTTATGTAGGATTATCCTAAGGTCCTGATAATGTAGGTACTGGTGGTAGTAGGTACATACCTTTAAAATTAATGGAGAAATGTGTAAATAAAAAACCATATTTTTTTTCTGTTTGTTTTTTTTCTTTTCTCTTTTTTTCTCTCTTTCTTTACAGTTCTATTTTATATATAAATAATATATATATATATATAATCATATATATATATATATACGTATTTATATATATATATATATTTATTTATATATACGTATTTATATATATATATATATACATATTTATTTATATATACGTATATATATTTATTTATATATACGTATTTATATATATATATATATATATATATTTATTTATATATACGTATTTATATATATATATATATATATATTTATTTATATATACGTATTTATATATATATATATATATATATATATATATATATGGATATACATATAATATACATTTTTATATTTTTATATATTATGTATTTTAATATTTCATTATTTTTTATAATTTCCAAATATATATATATATTTATGTTTATGGTAATAAGCTGATTTATATAAATTTTTAACAATTCATTTTGTTCTTCTATGTATTAATTTCTTTTGTTTTTTTAGTTTAAATGTATTGTTATATTTATATATATACATATATATATATATTTTTTTTTGTTATCAAGTTTTTTATATATTTCATTTTTTAAGTTTGTTTTCAAATATTTTACAACTTTTACAAATTCATTTTATTTTTTTTATATTTTTTCGTTTTTGTTTTTTTTTTTAATTTTTTTTTTTCGTTTTTAATAATAACATGTGGAGTTATTTATTCAAATTTGTATTAATTAATATAATATATATATCATTGTATGTTTGTTTAAGAATTATATATATATATATATATATATATATATATATATATATATATATATATATATATATATATATATATATATATATATATATTTGTTATATATAATATATTTTATTTTATATGTATATTTATCTGTGTGTAATAATTAAGATACTCTGCTCATATTGTATACAAAATATTTTATAAAAAATTGTAGTTTTTTTTTGCTTTTTTTTATATTTACTACTACTGATTTTTAATTTTAATGTTTTCTTTTTAATTTACTTTTTTTCAAATTTTTTATATTCCTTTTTTTATGGTTTTATTTAATTTCCTTATATACTTAAATACGAAATATTGATTTTCTTTCTTGGGTTTTTTTTTTTTTTTTTTTTTTTTTTGTTGGTTTTTAGAAAAAATTATTATAATTTTTTTATTTTTTATTTAATATTATAAATTTTTTTAATATATAATATATACTTTCTAAAGAACTAAAAACAAAAAAAAAAAAACAAAAAAAAACAAAAAATTAATTTGATTTAATTTTGTATTACTTGGTTTAGAAAACAAAACAAAAAGTTATATTGAAAAAATTTAACAAGATCTCTTTTTTATATGTTTTTACATGTTTTATATACTTAATAGATGAATATAAGTAAACATGCATATTTATATCATTATATATATACATACAGTAATATGAATATTTAATTTTTTTGTTTTATTTTAGTTTTAATCTTATTTTTGATTCTTTATATAATTTATTATTTTTTTTATAAATCGATTCTTTTTAGTTCTTTCTGTTTTTTTATTTTGTTATATTTTTCTCATTTATTAGTTTGTCCTGTGTAAAATGTAGCTTCATTTATTTTTTTGCGATTTATATCTGAAGTAATATGCAATATAATATACATAACTTGTTTTTCGCATTGGAGTAACGCGTACTATTTGCGGTTTGGTTAACGCTTTACGCGATCATCGGACTAAAACTAAAATTAAAAAAAAAGTTGATTTGAATTTCAAAATAAAGTATTTTTAAGGCCGTGAATATAATAATGAGCGTTCTATGATCTGTCGTTGGCTTGTAACTTTACCGTTAAACTATTTTAAACATATGGAAATTAATGAAAAACCTTTTACAATGTAAGCGTTGACGGTAAGCGTGAAAATTTGTTAAAGTTAATATTTAGAGATGTTCAGCGCTGCCGTGAAACGTATAATTTTGAATATATTGAATTAAAATTTATTCTTTGTTTTGGTTTTTACTGACATTATAATTGAACACCAATACCAGCATTGGAAATCGAACTAATAAAAATGCTGGCGATAAGCTTTTTATGTTAAAGCTAGAAATCAACGCCAACATTACAGAATTATCTTAAAGCTTGACTCATAAAAGACGAGGAAAACACAATAATATGCCAAACGTTACACAATAAATTTAAACATTTTTTTTTGTTTTTTTTAAGCACGCATAGAAATGCGATAAACTCGAAACAAATTATTTAATGTAATTTTATTTTTTTATTATAAAAACAAATGTTCTCATTGACAACTCCAAATTTTTCGAGTTCTCAAAGAAATTTGAATTTAAAAAAAAATATAAAAAACAATAAATTACTTTTTAGCATTATGAATTCGTTATGATACTGATAAATTCCCAAATTGCCCCAAATTTTACTATTTTAACTTTTGTTAATTTCAATAATTTTGTTTGTTTTGTTAATTTCAAATGGAAATATTTAACTTAAACTATTTTGTTTTTATTGGAACGCGTAAAAAAATTTAAATCAAAATCATATAGATTTAAATGAAATTGAAAATTTTATTTATTTTTAAATTAAAAAAAAAACCATTTAGAATATTATAAAACATTTATTATAAATAATTAGAATGTAAAAAATGTATTTTCAAAAATGAACGATTAAATTGCTGTAATTTTGGGGCATAGTAGAATTAGGATTTCGTACATTAAATACGGTACTACAATTTTTAAATACAGACGGGAGTATTTCGAGTGGATCATACATAATTTAGGAACTAAACCAACTATATATCCGAAAGCAACATATATCCTTCATCAGTGCTTGTGACTAACCTTGTGACTTCAGTTGCTAAAATGCCATAATTAAGATGCCAATTGTAGGTTGCAATGGTTGTTTAACGAATCAATTCTATAAATTTAGTATACATTTTAGCTACGTTGCGTTTCATATCTCTTATAAATCAGGTTTTCAGATTACATAAGGCGCCTTCGCAAATAACATTTTGTGTTTTGGTTGTTGTGTAAAGTTATAACTGTAGTATACAGTTAAAGTATTTCTGTTGGAAAAATAAGGGTTGTGGAAAAGTCATTTTCTTTTTATTATTAAGGAATATATGTAATTATATATATGAATATATTATATTATTAACATAGATATGTAAATCTTCTATTTTTGATATACTATTTTTTTTAGATATTTTAATTTTGAAATAACAATTGAAACTGATTTAATCGCGATCCAACATTTAATTAGAAATTCTATAAATTGTGAGGATTTTCATCCTGAATTTAACTATATTGCTATAGTACATGAAAAATATATATATATATATATATAAGTTCGAACAATTATATTGATCTAATAAATGAGGTAAATTGGAAAATGCATCAGCATTACGCATCATAAAATTTCATGAGGCAAAACACTAATTACCTGATTCATTTGCTAATTATAATTATAAAATCATAGTTTAATAACTACTAAATTTGATAAATTTAAATGAAAAGCAATTTGGGAAATTGCTGTGTTGCATATGAAGGGTGGCATTGTGTAATTTGAAACGTCGTTTTTTTCGACTATTTTCAAAAAGTGGCATTGCATAATTTTGTTTCGACCATTTTTGTTTTGTTTCAATCTTTTCAAAATTGGTACGACATATTTTGGTATTGCGTAAGGTTGAAACGCTACTTTTTTTACATTTGATACGACCAAATTTTGGCGATTGAAAAATAGTTGACGCTTTTAGGTAAATTTAAAAAAAAAATAATAACTTAATACATGATTTTTATTGGAATATTTATTTTAGAAACGCACATAAATTAAAATTCCAATCAAACTAAGTAAATTTATAATGATTTTGTCAAGAAAAAAAATTTTCAGAGTAAAAAAAAAAAAAATTTGATATTATTATTAGCTTCTTTTACTTGTATCTAGTTGCAATTTCTTTTAGCTCCATTTTTTTTATTTTAATATTATTTTCTAGCAGTAATTGTTGAAATTTTAACGAAACAAATCAAAAATGGAATTATGTAAAGTGTTTCACTGTTTTTTCGAACGTTCCAAAATAAATTAACGTTTCAAATTACGTAATGTTATCCAAATTTTGTTTCGACAACATTTTGTTTCGACCGAAATGTTTGAAACAAAGTTACATAATGCCACCCAAGTTTTATGATGTGTGATGCCAATGATGTATTTCTATATAAATATATAAATGGATATATGAAGTAACTTACTTAATACTCAAATCATCGCACATTCTTAAAAATACTCAAATCAATCGCGCATTCAGAAAACGACAAAATATCATCATGACCACAAAATATTTATTGTAAAATTACTGTAATCTCACAATCTGTATGAGCGATGACCCTTATTTAAGATCTGAATAATTAAAAATTTGTATACTGACATGCTTAGGACACAAAAAAAGACACATTAACGCAAAAATTACCCTTCTTGCGCCCAATGTCTCACTTCATAAGACAGTGATGTAGATAATAATGATGAAACAAAAATACATTTTTCCTGCTAATACAATTTTTCCTCCTTCCACTAGCTTTGTTATGTTTTTCATAACAAAAATAACTTCTATTTCAATTTCATTGAAAAACATATTGATGCAAATTCCAATAAGTCTTAGCGATTAAAGGGAATATTAGTTTGTTTTTGTGTGATTTACTTTGCATGATACGAGATTGTATTCAGATTTTCTTAAGTTTACGAATCTTTCGAGGCAATTTTACTTTTAATTTTCCTGTGATTTCTCAAATAATGAATTCAGCGGTGGCATTGTGTAATTTGAAACGTCGTTTTGTTTCGACTATTTTCAAAAAGTGGCATTGCATAATATTGTTTCGACCATTTTTATTTTCTTTCAATCTTTTCAAAATTGGTACGACATATTTTGGTATTGCGTAAGGTTGAAACGCTACTTTTTTTACATTTGATACGACCAAATTTTGGCGATTGAAAAATAGTTGACGCTTTTAGGTAAATTTTAAAAAAAATAATAAATTAATACATGATTTTTTTTGGAATATTTATTTTAGAAACGCACAGAAATAAAAATTCCAATAAAATGAAAAATTAAGTAAATTTTATAATGATTTTCTGTAAAGAAAAAAATTTTCAGAATAAAAAAAAAAAAATTTTGGTATTATTATTAGCTTCTTTTACTTGTATCCAGTTGCAATTTCTTTTAGTTCCATTTTTTTTATTTTAATATTATTTTCTAGCAGTAATTGTTGAAATTTTAACGAAACAAATCAAAAATGGAATTATGTAAAGTGTTTCACTGTTTTTTCGCGCGTTTCAAAATAAATTAACGTTTCAAATTACGTAATGTCACCCAAATTTTGTTTCGACAACATTTTGTTTCGACCGAAATGTTTGAAACAAAGTTACACAATGCCACCTCAGTTTCTTTCTACAAATTACCTCTTGTTTATATAAAAAAAAAAATTAATTGTACTATACTCTCCATAAGATTGGCTGAAAATACTTCAAAGTTGATTCAATTTTTTGACTGACTAATATCTTATAAATTAAATATAGATATACTTGCTGATGGATATAAAACTGACAATAAATTAAAAACTTATTATACAAAAATGCAATGTGTTATAAATATATGTATACAAAACAAAAAAAATTATGCATTTTGAAAACTCTCAAAATTAAGTTTCAAAAACAGTTTGTCTCAACTCTTCCATAAAAACATACGAACATCATTTTGTCTTACGAACAAAATAGAGCTCTGTTTAATTTGTCGGTACGTACATACATGGCTATTTTGCATAATAGTTTAAAAATAATTAAAAAAGTAGCAGACCATAATATTTCTATATAAGTGAATTAATCCAACAAATAAATTATTGTATGTATATGGTTTTTTTGTTTTCAATTTAAAAATATGTACATAATATGAAAATGAAAAATCTTAACACTGTAGATAGTATTGAAATAAGGACCATTTTTAAAATAAAATTTCGAATTTGCAACACAGACAAACCTTCAGAACACATTTTTAACAATTATTGCCTTTTACATTTTACTAAATGCAAAATTACTAAGTATGATACAAAAATAATTTATCGCAACATGTTTTATATTTCGTTAAAAAAATGTCAGTACCTATTAATAAAATAAGAAATTATAAATTCATTTTAACGTAACTGAAATTATAATATTAAAAATATAAAAGGTGGATCGCCAAAAAACTAAAGCCAATTCAAAAACTACTTATAAAATGTTTTAATTTTTCCTTTTTTGTACCAATTTCTATTAGGAAGTATTTATTATTTTGAAATATTATTATTATTTAATACATATATATTTTTTTAATTCTAGATACATAAAAAAATTTATATTTTATGTTATGGAATGAAGAGAAAGAGTGTATAAAGCTTAGATACATTTTTTGGAAGTAGTTTCTGTAATGAAATTTAATTATTCTAAATTTGTTGTTTCATTTTCTTCATAATTACTAGAAGTTTGATATTAAAGATTAGGAAGTAATTTTAAATTCAATTAATACCAACTTGAATGTGAAATTTTATAATACAAAAAATAAATAAATAAATTAAACCAGTTTTATTTTTAAAATCTTTACTTTGTTATTTCGAAGGCTTTCATTTGATTTTTGAGTATAAAACAAAACAAATTTTTTTACTTTAAAATTCATTATTTTATCAAAAGCAAAAACAAAAAAAAAATTATTTAAATCATTCAACAATTTTTCTACTCTTAAAATTAAAACTGGATGTGTTGATACGAAGTTCAAAATTAATTAATTACAACATTAATTGTTATCTGAATATTACGTTAATTGTATAAAAAATTATAGTATAAAAATATTAAATGTGAATATTTGAATAAATTGATTAGACTGCAAATACATTTGATCTTAGTTTGATATTTCCAATTACACCTTAGAATTTGGGGAAAAAAAATTGTATGTGACCTAATAAATTGTTGAAGAGGGAAAAAATTACGACACAATATTTTCATTTCAACGAAAGTTTTTATTAACTCAATTTATTTAGAATTGAAAATATTAAATAAAAAATAAAATGTATATTATATAAAATGTAATCATCTATAAATTAAATAAAAAAAGTAATTAAAAAATCAAGTATTTCCGTATAAGTTAGAAAATATAATATTTAAAAACTTCATTTTCAATTTATTCAAAACTATAGTTTTTGACATACGACAACCATTTATTCGCACGGCGATATAATATAAGTACATACATCATATTATATTATATTAATACAAAATATGTCATTATTATTATTAATAAAAACAATTTACATATTTAAAAAAAAAATACAACATTATTTAAACAAAATAAGATTACATATACATTCAAAAAAAAATTATTAATATAGTTCTTAAAAGCAATTCAATCGAAATTAGATTTTTTAATTTAAAAAAAAAAATATATATATATATATACATACATATTATAAATAATTTGAAACAATGAATTTGCAAATTTAAACATTTTTTTGTAATCTCTTCTTTATTTTACATTACGTTTTTTTTTATATATACTTTTGTCGGTTTAATATAAATACCAAATATGTAAACCTTTTATTTCTTATTTACATATGTAAATATATAAATACCTTCATTTGTTTTCTTTAATAAAATTTTAATAATTTTAATAATGCATTTTAAATGGCATTTTAACTAGTAAATAATATCGAAGACAGAATTAGATATTATTTAGAATTTGAAACAATAACAATGAAAAAATTGAATCAAAATTTTTTTGTAATAATTAAAAATTAATTAAATTTAGATGAAAAAAGTGTGAAAAAAATAATATAATTAAAAACTAGCAAATTGATTGATTCAAATATGTTATTTATTAAAAAGAAGGTAAGTATACTAATCGAAGTAATAAATATTCAAAAGTTATTTCAAATTTGTGTATAAATTATTATAAATGTAAACATTGATAATTTACGTAAATAATATAAATAAAAATCTAGCAAATTTATTGATTCAAATGTTATTTATTAAAAAGAGGGGAAGTATACCTTTTGAACTAAAAACTATTCTTTAACATTAGAAATTTTTTTCAAATTTGTGTGTAAATTATTATAAATATAAATAATAATAATTTACGAAAATAATATAAACAAAAAACTACCAAATTGATTGATTCAAATATGTTATTTATTAAAAAGAGGGGAAGTATACCTTTCGAACTAAAAATTATCTTTAATATTAGAAAATTCTTTCAAATTTGTGTGTAAATTATTATAAATATAAATAATAATAATTTACAAAAATAATATAAATAAAAAACTACGAAATTGATTGATTCAAATATATTATTTATTAAAAAGACGGGAAGTATACCGTTCGAACTAATGAATACACTGTAATATTCAAAAGTTATTTCAAATTTGTGTGTAAACTATTATAAATATAAATAATAATAATTTACGAAAATAATGTAATTAAAAAACTAGCTTTCAAATATGTAATGAAAAAAAAATCAAATATGTTATTTATTAAGAAGAGGAGAAGTATACCATTCGAACTAAAAACTATAATTTAATATTAAAAAATTCATTCAAACTTGTGTGAATGAATAATACAAAAAATAAAAAAAAAACAAAATAACTATGTAATTCAAAGTGACCAATACGTCGTTTTCAACAATAGGCACTAATATTTCAAATTTCAAATTAAGTTTAATTAAAAAAGCAGATAGATGTAAACAAAGCGTTTTCTATTAATTTTCTTTTTGTTTTTTTTTTGCAATTTGTTATGACTTAAATACTATTATATTTTTGCAATCAAATTTAACATACGTCTTTATTTATTTGAACAAAAAGTAAAAAAGAAAATATATATAAAAAAAAAAAATCATATTTATTAATAATGCGAAGTTGTTCTATTTTTTATTTTTATTTTTTGTGGTTCGAAATTTAATTTTTAAACCAAAAAGTTTGTTTGTTTATAATATCGGTGTATATTAAAAAATATTATAAACTATTTAAACTATTTCAATATTAAATTTAAAACAAAACATTTATTTGTTTTACATTTTTTGTTTTTTAGGATATTTCATTTATTTTTTTTTATTTTTTTTTTTTATTTAGAAAAGTTATTTTTTAAATGACTAAAAATTATTTCAAAAAATTTTATTTTAAAAAATAAGAATCGATTTATATATATTGTAATTCCTTGTTTTCAAATTTCATATTATTATATAATTATTATATATTATGTAGTTATATAAACCTTTTTTTTTTGTTAAAAAATAAATTAATAAAAATTTTTGCTAATTATTTTCATCACTAGTTTCACCATTCATTACATAATTAAAGAATGAACGTAGGGCTGTAACAGCAACACCTAAATAAATTGCAAATTAGAAGAAAAAGAAAAGCAGAGAAAAAAACATGTAGTTTAAAAGTAAAATATAAGAAAAATAAAAAATTTTATACAAATTATTTCATCAAGGTGATATTATTTTTTTAAAGAGTTGCACACACATTATATATTCGAATAAATGTCTTGATTTTTTGTTATTTTGAAATTGTCAAATGACTATCTGTTTTGATTAGAAAAACCTTAAAAAAAATGGATTCAACAAATTAATTTGAATACTAGAAAAAAATTCGAAACAAACAATTTTGATTTATTTTGTATTTTATTTTACATTTTTTGACATTCACCTAATATTTTTAACAAATAAGATATTTTAAAGTAACCAAAATGACCCATACAACTGCTTAAAATTCTATAACGATTTGCCTTCATACTTAAAAGAAATAGAAAGTTTCTCTCACTTTAAAAAGAGTATTACTATATTTTTGATAGATACACGGAAAATAATATCAACAAAGACAACAACGAAAAATATTACAATATAACAAATCAAATTGTCATATTGGCACTGGTGTCGAGACAAAATTACATAAGACAAAATTAAATAGGACAAAATCGTATAAGACAAAATTACATAAGATAATATGTAATTTTGTACATATGTAATATTGTCCATTTGAAATTTTGTCTCTATGTAATTTTGTTCATATGTGATTTTGTCCATAAGTAATTTTGTCTTATGTAATTTTGTCGATATGTGTCTTATGAAATTTTGTCCTATGTAATTTTGTCTTATGTAGTTTTGTCATGTAACCTTTTTCACTATATGCCTACACACATTTCAAAATTAAATCAACTTAGGAGCATATTTTTGTTTTTCACATACTTTTTAAATTTTTTATTTTGTTTTTCTATTGTGAAATGTGTTACCGTAATATTTATTATTCATGGATAAAATTTTTATTTGTTCTTTTTTTCATTTTCTATTTTTTTTCTTCTCTAACTTCTGAAGTACTTGTTATTGTATGTTCTTTCTTCTTTCTTCTTGTTTTTTTTTTAATTAAAAAAAATGAAAAATACCAAAAGTTAATAAATAATATAAATGGTAAAGTAAAAATAAAGTAATAATGTAATAAAAATTGTATACTTGTATTAATTCACTCTAATAAAGAAAAAAAATAATCAATCTGAACTGAACTTTAATTTATGAATAATTAAAATTAGGTTTAAATGTAAAATTTGTATTTAATACTTTTAGAATAATAAAAAAATAAAATATCATCTTGATGAATATGTATAAAAAAACATATAATTATTAATGCATTATATACATATTATGACAAATAATTAATAATTATTATTTTATAATTAATAATTATTATATAAATATTTTCACTATTATAATAATTATATGTTTTGGTCAATTTTTTTTAAGTTTAATGAAGTAAATGAACTGGTCATTTAATACATTTGTAAACAATAAAATTATTCTATAAATTTTAATAATAAAAAAATATTACCTTTTCCGGTTGGTTCCTCTTTAGAAGAATGCCATCTAATAAAAGAGTCGTGATTGATAATATCTGCATTTTCTAATGAATCGAATATCTCAAAAAGAATTCCTTTAAATATAAATAAAAAAAGTTATATTGATACCAAGATAATTCTTATTAATAATAGTATATATTATATATAAATATATATATATATATAGTATGATCTCTCGGAAGCATCGAATTGAAGAGAAATCGCAACAAACGAAAAACTATTTTGGAAGAAGAACGTCTATTGTAAACTTTTCACAAGTTATGAAATCTTTCAAGATTTATTTACTGCTTTAGTAATTTGATTTAGTTTTAGCCAATTTAAAATTTGTATTATATTTTGCAAAATCAAACTAAATCCAGACTTTTAGGAATGAATCTGTACACCTCATAAATACTAAAGCATTGAACAAATATCTTCCTATAAATATTTTTGTTACATTTATTTACATATTCATCAGAGGTACTCAACGAAATCTCTTCTAAATTATTAAATAACTTAGTTTTTTCTATTTTTTTCTAACAGTATATAAATATATGTATATATATATATATATATATTTATGTTACTGTTATTTTTCATTATATTTTATTACTTATTATTATTACACATAATATATAATATTAACTTAAATGTACCTGGTGGATGTTCTAATTGATGAATTAATAGTTGTATTGCATACAAACATTCTAATTCACTTTCAGGCTCAGAATCAATATAACGTTGTAAAAGTGGACAGCATATATCTTGAAAATGTGGTTTATTCAATTTAAAATTATTTTTTACGTTAACTATACTGTAATTTAATAAAACTGTTGTTAAGCCGCGTATAAATTGTTTATTATACTTTATTATATTTGCCTATTTCAAAATGAAATAAAAATGAATTAAATTTTTTTTTTTAAATTATATACAATATTAAACCAACTTACCGATAAATAATCGATGATTGCATCCTTATTTGCGTTTTCAATTAGTAACTCTTTGACACGGTTCAAAACTTTTTGAATATCTTCTTCTTTAGTTACTTCATATGTAGTTGATGCAGATTCGACAAACTGGAATTTCTGAAAAAGAAAATTAAGAAAAAATTAAATTTACTATAATCTGTAAATTATATTTAATAATTTAAATAACTATAAAAAACAAAAAGATTGTTGGTAATAATTTTGAAGTTTTCACATCCATTAATAAAACAATTAAAAACATTCAATTATTCATAATAAAACATTCAATTAATATAACAAAAATTTGATACACATATCAATTCATTATCACTTCTCTCCATTACTTTCTCCCAAGTTTCTTTTCCTCTGTATCCTTTAATTATGTTATTCTTTTAATACTCCATGCTATCGAAATACGATTAAAATTCACTGCTAAGTTCAAAACTATATTACAAAATTACACCTCCTAAGTTGAAGAACAATCAAGTATCGCAGCCAAGTCTCATCATACGAACGAAATATTCAAAATATTCAAAGATAAAATAAGATACGACAAAATAGAGTAAACGCTCTCTGGCAGCATTGTACGCAATGTCAACATTTTTAGATATCTTATCTACATAGCAAACACGCTGGGTGGCGCAGTGCCTTTCAACCGAAAGGTTCCAGGTTCGATCCCCGATGAAGTAAAAAAATAAATGCTTTATGGGTTTTTCGACCTGATGCAGTACCCTTTGTCATTGGGATAAAGTAAATGATAAAAAATAATTGAGAATATATTCTGGTAAATTAAATAAATGAATACTATTCTATTTAAGAAGGCCTAGTTCCTGACAATAGCAGTAGTGTTCCACATTTAATGAGTTGATAAGCCAGTAATTTGATAAATAAAAAGATCGAAATATTGTAGATATTGTAGTATAAACTTACAGTACCGTTCTTAATTAAGCACGATAAGGTCATTCTACCTAAGTTACTGTCAAGAACATAAAAAAAAACGAACTACATAAAAATAAAATATAGAAAACACATACCCGACAAAAAACGTATTCGTTTCAGATTTTTAAAATTTAATAACTCAAATTTATTTTTTGGATTTAGCAATTCTAAAATTTAGGCTAAAATATGTAATCCTTCAAAAAGATTCTTTTTGAATTAAAAATTACATGATATAACTTAAGAGTTCAAGAAAACTTAACGATATCTTAATTATACTACAGCTACTTTTAATTGTATAAGAAAATTTTAAATCCATTAAGAAAAAAAAAATTTCATATCAACTTCAACACATCGTATAATAACACTAACTTATAGTTTTGGTCATAACAATATTAGTTTCTCCACTCAATCCTTTTTCAAAATAATAGAAAAAATAATTCATTAAAACATCCATGCTAGGAGCAAAATTTAAATCTACGATCTGTATTAAGAGTTAAATGTCTTAACTATTACAACCGTACTTTTTAGCCTATATTAACGCATTATTAACAAATTTAGATGTACATAGTTACATATATTGGAATATCGAATACAAAACTTTATTAGTAGAATTTCAAATTCAAAGTAAATTATACTCACATTTTGTGTAATGAAAGTTTGGATATCATCTTCATTTATGAAATCTGACCATTTTAAATTTTGTGTTCTCCATAAGTTCTGCATAAATTTTGGTCCAATTTCTTTGGTGCAATATAATATAAAATATTTAAGGAATTTTTTACCCGCATCATCTTGTTTTAACTGATCATTCCAAATATCTTTAACATTTATAATTTTCTTAAATAACAAAGGTCCTATATAAAGACAAAAAGGAAAAAAAATTATGAAAAAAATTTAATAAAACTTAATTTTTTGATTTCTTACCAAAATATTCAAAAATATATGACCATGCTTCAGGAACATCAATACAAATATCAGATGCAAGTGGGCTAAATTCTAAACAGCCTTTTTTAATATGATCAATTGAAATAAAATTTTTTTTTAATAAATATTCAGTAATGTCAGCTAATGCTTTTCTATGTGAACATTTTACTTGATGTATATGTAAATAATTACATAATATAAAATAGAATAAACCCCAACGTTTTGATTCGGGGAAATTTAATATAATTGGTACAATTTCATCCATTGAACCATCTTCCAATTTTATATCAACAATTTTTTTTAAAACTGGTTCAAATAATTTTTCGCAATTTTCAATTGGATCAAAAATAGCTGTTGGTGGTTTTGTATTACATTGAACATTTGTTGGTGTCTTTACGAAAATACAAAAAAAAAAATACAAAATAAAATAAAATACAACAATCAAAATTATAATTTCTGTATATAAAAACAAATTTACTATTCAAATATCTAGAAGATATTTATAAAAAGTGTAGCACCATATATTTTACACAAATTTAACCTTATTGTCGTCACATTTAATTTTTAACTATCCTATAAATATAAAACGATCATGTCGATGAGTCTGACAATTATTTAATTTAAAAAAAAAAAAAATTTATAACAATCATACATAATTAGATTACATGAATTTTAAATTTGTTATCTTTTTATTTTTATATTAAAATTAATTTTTAAATACCTTTGACGAAGACCTTGATGATAAATTGGAAGATACTGATGATGTATTTGATGAACTATAATTTTGTTGACTAGAGGTTTTTTGCATGGCTATACCAGCAGATGAACGATCATTGCGATCTCTTATACGATCAGCACCACTTCTTAAACGATCATTCATATCATCATTTCGACTGCTTGATTGATTTCTAGATGATGAAGATTCTCTGGATCCGTCTGCTGAACCTAAATTTATTACATTAAATTAATAGTTATTATTTTTTGAATATATATGTATGTACACATACCATAATGATCTCTTTCCATTGAATTTTTACTAAATGGAATTTTATTACGTTGACCACTGTTACTATTTTTATTTGAATCTAAACTGGATAAAGCAGCAAATGAATTAGATGTTGAAACAGAAAAATCATCTTGCAATGTTTTTTGAAGTGGACTATTTTTAGCCCATTGAAATTGTAAAGTTCCTCCTAATTTTGTAGCAAGCATGTCATCAACATTAAGCTTATGAAAGAAAACAATAAAATTAAAATAAACAGAATCAAATTCTAATTGAATTATATTATACTCTAACAGAATAAGGTTTTATTCCTAAATAATTATTTGTACCTGTTTTGAAATTTAACTTACATTTGTAATTGGTACCAACTTATTTGCATCGACAGCTTTACCTTTAGGCATTTGTAATAACCATGCATCACCATCTTGTTGTTGATTATTACCACTACGATGTTTATTAAAATAGTCATTATTATTACCACGACTACCACCACTACCTCCATTACCACCGCTTCCACTACCACCACCAGTATTACCACCATATGACATTAACGAATTAACATTAGAACCACCGGAGCCATAACCACCAACAGAATTACTACCAAAATTATTACCGCCACGTCTATTACTACCATTATTATCATTATCTTTTTTATTATTACCACTTCCACTATTACCAGTACCATTATTACTACCACTTTGATTACCACTACCACCAACATTTGTATCATATTTCATATATTGACTAAACATTTGTTCAGTTTTAACATCCTTTTGTATCTGATCCATTGTTTTTGGTACATCAGTTTTTGTTGTTACCCATTTATTTTTACGTAAATCAATAACATCTTGCAGCATGAAACGTATTCTGCTTGAAATTTTTTTATTATCTTTACGATCAACAATACTTTGCATTTGTTTAATAACAGGATTTAATGTAAAAAGAGTTGGGTTTCCTTTTGATTCTGGTGTCTGTTCAAATTTTTTGCCAACAGTTGTTATTAATTTACATAAACATTCCAATTTATCTTCAGATGTTGGATCTAATAATTGTAATATACATGTTTTAATGATATTACCAGTTAGCATGGTCAATTTGAATAATTCACCAATAAAGCGTACAGTACCACCAGAACGTCGTCTTACTTTACGTTCTTCTTCTTCTAATTGTGATTGTAATTCTAATTTTTCATTATCATTACATTCTTTTAACTTCTCCATAATTGGACGTAATCGACTCTCTTTTGATTCTTGATTTGTAACATTATCAGTAAATTCACGTTCAGTTTTATCTAATAATGCATTACGAAATACGGTTGTATTTTTAGCTGATAACTGTTTATCATCTTTGATAGTTACTTCTCTACCTAAACGATCGCATAATTTTGCATATGATATTGAAAAATTTGGTTCATCAATTGCTTTTTCAAATACTAATATCATAACTTCATTTACTTTTTCAACTGTATCAATTTGTAATTTCATTATTTGTTCAACTAATGGCTCAAATTTTTCTGGTGTTAATTTATTTAATATACCACGTACTTTACGTTTTAATTCTTCTCTATTACGTTCATCAATTGTCATTGCATCTGGTTTTAAATGTGATGGACGCCATGCATTTTCTGTTTCATTTAATTTAACATCTTCCCGTAATGATAAGCTAACATGTATCATACCAGATTTACTACCTTTTGAATTATTTTTTGGATTAACAATTGATGTTGAATGATTTTTTAAAAATGAATTGCCTAATGAAGCTGATGAGCCAGATGGTATTGGATTACCCATTGATTGATTACGTTTACTACTTGAATTGCGAGCGAATGGTGGCATTAAATTTGGTTGTGGTGAACGTGCACTTGATAACAAAATTAAAGCTGCTTTACTATTTACTTGTGGTTTAATATTCGATAATGGAGCCTGGCGTAATGATAATAATTGTGTACGATTATATACTTTATTACCATCACGATTTTGTGGTGACCATTGTCCATCATCATATGCAATTAATGAGGTAACAGATGATTGATTTTGTGTTGGTATATTTTGACCTGATGATATTGTCGTCCCAGCAGATGCTGAATTTGATTTTGTAATTGCACCATTACTATTATTAATTGTTGTTGGTGATGATGATAATAATCTATCATTTGTTGATTCATCTAATGATTTATGCGTAATATCATTTTCTAAATTAAAATCATTTGTTACACCGACCATAACATCGTCATCAATTTTTGGATTTGATGTTGCTGTTGTCGTTGTTGATGATATTGTTGTTGTTGTTGTTATTGCTGTTAATGCAGTTGTAATTGCTGTTATTGGTATTGGTGATGTACTAATGGATATAAATTCTGTTGTTGAATTTGTTGTTATACCATTTGATATATTATTATCACAATCAATTTTTTTATTACTATTACTATTGACAGGATTATTACTTCTTTTATTATTACTATTATTACCTATTGCATTATTTACGTTATTATTTGTTATTTCTGTTGTATTTTGCGTTTCTGATGTATCATTAATTGATTTAATTTTATTATTATTAATATTATTGTTATTATTATTAACAATATTATCATTTAATTTCTCTTCATTCGACGATGTTGTTGCAATACCAGTTGTTTGCTTTATATTATTATTATTTATTATGTCAATATTATCTAATTTTATAGAACGATCGGTTTCGTCTTTTGAAGACAAATTACTAATTTTATTATTAATAATATTATTACTATTTGTATTGTTATCTTTAATAGTAGTATTTGTTGTTGGAGTAATTGTATTATTAGAATTAAGTGATTGAGCTACAGTTGATGCCATAATTTTAGCAGTTGTAGTTGTTGCCGTTGCTGTTGGTGTTGATGATGATATTGCTGTTGTAGCAATTGTTATTGCTGTTGTTGAAGGTGATACTATTGGAGTTGATGCTTTTATTGCATCCGATGATGTTGTATCACTGATTGGTTTATTTATTGAAAAATGTTGTTGGATTTGTTGATTTTGTCCTATTGCTGTTGAATTGTTATTACTTTTATTGTTACTGTTGTTATTATTGTTATTACTATTATTACAACTATTATTATTGTTGGAGCCAATTATATTTTTATTTTGTAATTGTATATTTGTTGTCGCTGTTGCTGATATTGATGATGTTGCTAATGTTATTGTTTTTTCTAATGGTGTTACTGGTGTTATTGCTGTTTTTGTTGTTGCTATTGATGAAGAACTAACATGTAAATCACTTAAATTAATATTATTATTATTATTTTTATTTAATGAACTATTGCTTGATGATTCTGTAGTAAATGAATTACTACTATTATTATTATTAGACCGATTTATATGTTGTTGCTGTTGTTTTGTTGTTTCACTATTACGATTTAAAGGTTGTTGTTGGGATGGATGATGCTGATGTTGTTGATGTTGTCGAGAAGATTGCGTTTTCGATTGTTGAGATGATAGTACATTAGATGCTGATGATGTTGATGATAATGATGAACCACCAGTAGTACCAGCAAATTTATTACTATTATTATTTGAAATAATATTGAAATTATGATTACCACTTATTTTGTTGTTATTATCTTTTTGTTGATATTGCTGCTGTTGTTGTTGGTGTTGTTGATGTTGTTGTGATTGAGTTTGCTGTGATATTGATATTGGTTGATGATGGTGTTGCTGGTGTTGCTGTTGTTGAGTTGTTGTCAGTTGTTGTTGTGGTTGCTGTTGTATTTGAGCAGGAATGGATGCTGTGGCTGGTGATGTTGAAGACGATGACAATGCTGACGATGCCGATGCTGTCGATGGGGTATTAGAAAATTGTTGATTTGCTGATGTTCCTATATTTCCAGTAGTTTGCTGTTGTGTTGGTGTCGTAAAATGAGTTAATTTATTTAAATCTGGTTGTTGTTGTTGGTGTTGAACACTTTTATTAATTTGTTGCTCTTGTACATTTGTTGTAGACGATATTAATTTCTGGTTACTATTATTATTCGTACGATTACTTTCATCCGATGCAGTCTTAGCTAAAAATAGAATATCATATTATATCAATGTTATAAAACAAAAATTTTGTAAGTTTAAAAAAATAACGGCGATTCTGAGAGATGTTGAGGAGATGTAAGCGCGTATTACCTAATGACTATATTCCTAGTATACCTGGTGTTCTTAGCTTTTCAAAAATATATATCTTTAATGGCGCATCTTGATTTTAAAAAATTCTTGAAAATAAACATTCTTTATTATCTTTCTTTAAACACCAAACATCTCAAAGTTTTACCATAAAACATTTTCAATATTTTCAGTATATACTTTTGGAAAGTTCTTTGTTTTTTCTATACCTCATACATACATACTTAATGTGTACATCGAATAGTTTTGAAAATAGAAGCATTTATTAAAAAAAAATATTTTTTGTTACCCTTTTTATATAATATAAAACTAGGAATGTGCGGCGTAGGACCGCGTAGGACGTTGGGATATTGTCATTGGGTCCTACGTCGATACATCTCCCTCAGAAGAGCCAAAATAACAGTTTTGTAATGAATTTTGTTTTTGGCAAATTCATAAATATGAAATCTATTATCTTATGAGAGCCATTCAATTCAGTTTTATTTAAAAACTAGACTGTAAAGTGAGTCACATTTTTAGTCACATGTCTTTCTAACCTTAAAAAACAGAATTCCTTTTTTATATACGCATAACCAGCCGTATATCTATATGTTCCTTCCTGTGATAGTTAGAAGCCAATCAATATTTACCACAGTTTTGAGGCCTGTTCGCCCTACAGACTTAAGAATAATAAACGTATCGGGGATTTAACTAATATCGAAAAAGATACTGGTTAGGCACTGGACCAAATTAAACAGTTCATAAGAGCAACAGGAGCATATATATACATATATAATATTTTACCTTTTTCTGTTTCTTTTAATTTCTTTTTTTTAATCAGTCTTCCACAAGGCCGTCGATTAAAAGGATTGATTAACAATATTTTCTTTACGTTATTTATTTAAATTTTAAAATGAGTAATCATAAAAAATATAATCAAACGCGCAATAGTATTAAATAAACCGCGAATTTCGAAACGTCAAAACATACGATTGTGAGACGGGTTGTTAAACTTTTATTATCACAATATCAGGTGCCTATTATGTATTTCGATAACGATTACGATTTGATCGAACGAAATGTCAAAATGCAAAATTGCCATTATGTATTACGATATCGTTCAGAAATTGTCGACGAAATCGATAAAGTTTATCGATGTAAAATTTTACCACGAAAGAGACGTCGAAAGAGAGATTTTGAACAAATTATTTCAATTTTGAATTGAAAGGATAAAATAAAAGAGATACAAATATATTTTATTTATATTGGACATTATATTATTTTATTTATATTGGACACTTGGTGTTTTGTTTTATATTTATGATATTTTTTGAAATAAAAATAAATTTAAAAGTTGAAATGAAAGTAGGTATTTTACTTTATTCTTCATAATAATTTTTTATTGAAATAAATTTTAATAGGAATGAAAGGCCTGTTACAAATATACTGCAATATGAAAAGATATAGTGTAAATAATGAGACACCATTATAAATTTTCCAAAGAGGTACCAGGATATCTTGTACTCACAAAACCAATTACCTGATTATGATCACATATCTAAAAACAAAAACTGTTATAATAATGTAAACTAATTACAATAAAGTATAAACTTATCAGAATTGCATTAATGCTAAAAAATCCCTTTCTACTATAACATAAATGTTGTACGTTTTGCTTCGGTGATTTAATTTGAATAAGCTTTCCATCTACTGCTCCAATTATTTCAGTAATTCTGCTTTATCATAAAAATAATGTTTGCCTGACTTTTTTCTTCTAGTGCGTAATGGAATTTGATCCATTTTGCAGTTATAAACTGCAAATACATATAAAACTTCTTTAAGAACAAAAAAAAATTAGCTGTGCTAGTCCGACATGGAAGTCATTTCCTACGTTGAAAATCATTTGCTTGGTACAAACCGCACAGAATCTTAATACACTAACCAATTTAATTATATTTGGAATCGACGTAATTTTGTATTTTTTATTTCCAATTTTTGTCTTAATTTAATAGTTTTAATAATGTAGATAATAACTCATCAAATTTATGTTTAAATAACATACGTATAATCTTCCAAATCTAGTGGATTAGAATAATCCCGAATATATGTTCGCTTGTTTTTTAATTCTGCAATTTGATAGCGTTTTTCAGCACTATCAGAAATTGAAAAATTTAACCCTGCTGAAATCATTTTATTTATAAAAACTTATAATTTTATAATTATATTTTATTTAAACACTTCAGCTTATTTTCAACTTAAAAATTTTAAATATAACATTATTGTTTTGTTTTTTTTTCGTATAATAATTTGAATTTGACATTTAAAGAATGAAACATATGTCATTTTCATCGTAGATTTGAATTTTACAATGGCAGCATTTTTAAACACTTTCGATCAAATTTTCATCGAAATACATAATGACACTAACGATCACAATCGAATAACTTTAACGATAACGATGAACGATTCGATTAATTTCGATCGAAATACATAATAGGCACCTCAAAATCATGTGCTTGATTTGTAGTGTCGCATATGCTTGATATTTGACGTTAATAAACCCTTTTTGAAATTTTACGAACATTTGTTTTTTGAATGTCATAAGACAAAAAAATGAATAATAATATTACAAACATTTTACATAATTAATATTATATTTAATGATTGTTTTGTAAAAAGATTTCTTTTGTGTGTTTATTTCTTTCCCCTATTAAAAAATGTCAGTTCGTTATGAAAACAAAAATTATTTTTGTTTTTAAATCAAATAAAAACACTCACTCAATTGATTATTTCCTGCCACATTTAAATTATCCAAATTACTATGAACGTCAAACAAATGTCTTTCAGAAATTCTCGATACCTTCTTTGCACTTATGAGACGTCGCGAATACATAATTTAGGCGTTTATAAACTCAACACATTGTGTTACAATTTTGATTTGACGAATGTAAACACAAGACATTGTGTTTCAACTTTTTTTAGACGTTTCGAAAGTCACGGAAATTAATTATGACTGCCGAGTTAAACCGGTAAATGTTTTCATTTACTGCCAACTTTAGCTATTAAGTTAAGCTGTCGTTATCATTGGGCCTTATTCGATCATTTCACCAGTCATCGTGAACACAGGTTAATACATCAGTTTGCTATTGACTTTGTACACTATTCCTAAATGTTCAAAATACGTAGTGGAATGGGAGCGACAAAATGTAGACTACATTTTATGTACATAAAGTTATCAGAAATAATTAAATTAGAGGTTAGCATTTATTTATGGATCCTAATTTTATATAGACTTCCATTAAGTCGATTGACAAAATGTTAACTTTTTTCTCCGAAAATGTCGATTGTACTTAATGTCGAACATTCAAAATGTTGACTAACAAAATGTCTCTTAGAATATCGACATAAACATCGATTTTTACAATTTTTTGTAGAAAATAGTGCTCAAAACCTTTATTTTTGAAATATTTATAGCGATAAATATCGGATACCCTTGTTTAATGTTTTTTTTACTAAAATGTTGCATTTACATATATGTGCAGGCAAAAAAAAGGGTTTCGATAAATTGATGCAGGTGTTTGGGGACGGCAGGTTCCGACAATTAAAAAACAAATTTTTTTGTTTTCTTTTTTAAGACAAAATATTAAGTTTTTAATATTTAAATGCTTTTTGCGTCTTGTAGTCTACATTTTCCTGGCGTCGGAGAAAATAGGGTTTCTATAAATTCATGCGGGAGTTTATGGATCGTAGCTTCCGACAATTGAATATAAAATTGTATTTTAACTTTTTCAAAGCAAATTGTTTTTAAATGTTTAAATGTTTGTTGTGTCTTGCTGTTTGTCTGTGGGTGCATTTACTTGACATCGCCATAAATGGGGTTCCAATAAATTGATTGCGAGGGCTTGGGAGCCTCCAACAATTAAACATGAAATTGTTTTTTTTTAACTCATTATCATGGTTCTTATAGTAGACTACAAAATCAGACCTTCAATAACTTATTTAGTCAACAATTCTTTGATTTTTGAAAAAGTCAACATTTTAAAAATCGACAATTCAAGAATCCATAAATTGTACAAGTCAACATTTTACGTCCACATTTTTTAATCTATATTTTGTTAATCGACATAACTTAGCCGACCCATTTATTTTCGGCAGAAAAATAGGTTTGTAGCCAAATTGTACCAAAATATGTTAATAAAATAAGTTTTTCCGCCGGAAATATATGCTGACGACCTATGAAGATTTGCTAATACTCATTTTGATGTAACGAAAGGTAAATCAAAAATCATGGTGCGTCTGTACATTTTTATTTTCACTGTATGTTGGTTTCACTACTGGTCGAGTAAACATTAACATTTTTAATAATAGTTAAAGTTTGAGATGTTTGAATATGGGCTTAAGAATTTCATCTTAAAAATTTGTTTTCGAGAGATAAACTTAACATCATAAGTCATAATTTACAACCAAAATATTTTTATTGTTCTTGTGTATATATCAGTAAAAACTACCGAGAATACCAAACATTTTGGTTTTTAGTAATACGTATGTTTATATATCAAAGAGTGTTGTGTGAGGGAAAGAATAGACAAAAGACAATAGGCAATGAAAAAAATAAGTAAGGATGCCCATTTGTTTTAATTTTTCAATTTCAGTTAAAATTGGTTACAATTATTTTTAAATTTAAGGGATTAAATATTTTTTTTTTGTTTTTAGAAGGAGAGGAGAGGAAAGAATTTTTTATATAATTCATAATTTAAACGTGAAAATGTATGTACGTATTTATATTGTCACAATCGTATTCCAAAATGTAGGAAAAGTTTTATTATAAATATATTTTACAATGAAGTGGTTATAAAAGCTTTGAACGGATATTTATATGCTATGTTAAAAGTATTGAATTTGAAATAAGATTTTTATTTTGTTTGATGAGATTTGTACCAATAAATTTGATTGCAATTTTCTTATTTATTTTAATCTTATAATAATTTGAACTTTAAAAACTAAAAACAAAAATTGCTAATTTCGTAATTTAAAACTGTTTATAAATTACATACTTTATATAGTCACTATAAGCTTTATTACATGGTTGATTTCCTTATTTTAAATTTTTTAAGTTTAAGTTTAGTTATTGTATATGTATTAGAGTTTCTTATCATCAATTTTTAAATTTGTAAATATATCGGAATAGGTCTCAAAAACCCACCGAGGTTTAGTGGTCTAATGCAAATTTAATCTAATCTAATCTAAATGTATTTTTAATAGTCTTCATATTTCTAAAAAAAAATTTCTTTAATTTTTTTCAACAAAATATCATGTTTCGTTTTGAATTACGAAAAGTTTACGGTTAGCTTTCAACCACATCTAAATCGAGCGTTGATTATGGTACGAGATATGTTTATGCGTTTGCGTCTTCGTATGTTGTCATGTTCTTTGAAACGATTATTGTAATAATATGTAAACATATGATAAAAATAATGTGAATTATGCGATAAGTTCTAACCAATATATATATATTGTGTTTAAAATATTTCTTCATCACTAAAGCTATTACGGTTTTATTGAATCTTAATTCCAAAACAATAAATTTACTCAATTCAAACCATAGATATATAAAATATAGATAGGCAGTTGAATAAAAAATTTCAGCCACTTTTGGTCAGCTGTTTTTGAAAAATCTGAGTTCAAATAATTTAGTTTCTACTGCAAATAATTATCTTGAAAATGGAAACTTCGCACCAATGTAATATGACAAGTTTTAGAGTAAAAAAAATATAAAATTACAATAATTTTAATAATTGGATTATTTTTAACGTAAAATCTCAATTCATTTAAAATAATTATTTTTAAATTTTCTTTTAAAAACATGTATATGTGTCTATTCATACAAAATTCACAATCATATATAATTAACAAATCAAAAAGTAAAGTTAAAACCAGATGTTGTGATACATATAAATTTGTTCTTGATAAGAATTATATAAATAAAATTAATTAATTAATACATGAGCTGATACAGTTTGATGTTAAACTAAATAAAATTACCAAGAGTGGGAAAAAATTCTTTTACTTTATCGGATACATTATATATTATTTTATAAAACTAATTCACATAGATTCTATTATTTATACATTCCCGTATTTATATCTACATATATATTGATAATATTAAAACATATTAGATGATATGTATACAAATTTATATTATTTGTAAGTATTATTATTATTTAATAATCAATGTATATCTAATCACTTGTACTTTATTTTCCCCTCTATTTTTCTTTGAAAACGTTTTTCAAAGCTCTAAAATTGCAATTAATAAAATGAAATAAAATGATTTTCAAATTATCGTATTAGCGTAAATAATATATTTAAAACAGAAAAACTACCAAAAATAAATAGTTAGTAAATATGTGTAGATAAAAATGTTAAAAAACAAAACTAATTTTAAATTCAATAAGAAAAAATTCTATTCTACAAAACCATTAAAATATTAAGAAATGACTGTTAAATTTATAAAATCAAATCAGCTGAGTTGAAATATTGAAAAACATATGCTCATTTTAGGCTGAATCTGACATTTAATAATTAATATGATAATGCATTAGAGAGAAAGAGAAAGCAATACCAAGCTGCCAATCTATATTTTAGTATAACCATAGAGTAATCATATAAGTAGAGTATTCACGTAGAACAATATTTGTTAATCATTTTCTTCTAAAAATGCCGTCCCATTTTTACTCAAAACACGAAAATGCCGTCCCATTTTCACTCAATTCCCCAAAACACTCAAATATAATTTTCGAAACTCAATTATTTTTACTCAAAATTTTTTTTTTATTGAGAAGAATATTTCATACAATGCCACTATACTTCTAGCATATTCACAGAATGATTTTTTCGGAATTTTATCGAATTACGATTTCGTTTTAAGTTTTGTTTTAGTTTTGTATATAAAGTTTTGCTCTCCCAGTGACTAGGCTAGGAGTATAGAGGCATTGTTTGATAATTTGAAAAGTATTTACATACGTATGTACTTTTGATTTATATGAAGAGTGTATATCGTAATATCCTATATGTGTTCACCATACATTTACATAACTAATTCAATACAAAAAATATATGTATATAGAAAAATGTAAACAAAAAAACACAATTAATCGCAAAGATAATGAATGAAATTGTATCCATACAATGATAGCATCACATAATCCAGAAATTTTTTTTAAAAATAATGCTAATAAAAGAATAAAATTTATTAGTAATGCATTACAAATCGTGAACTTTGTACGGAATACCGTTTTGTTTCCTTTTCTCAGAAGTTGGTTAAAAATCGTATTTCTATTTCAGATGAAATAATTTCTGAAGAAATAAAAACAGCCAACAATCCATATAAAGAAAAAATGTCCAGTTTTATTTTTTTTACTTACTTTTTTAAATTTTGATAGCTTGTTTGTTTGTTTGTATTCATAATTATATTATGTATTCATATATATACTATTGATATTATTATCTACGGTAAGAAACAGACAAAATTAACAAAACCAAAATTGCTGAAAATTTAAAAATACATGTAGGTACCTACCTACTTTTCAGTATACTTTTCAATAGAAATTAATTTGAATTATTTTTAATTTTACAAAACCAACATTAATTTTTTTGTCCCTTTCTTCTATAAAATTTGAAATCAAAAATTTCATAAATCACATTGACCAAGTCCAAATAAAAATATTAATTCTTCAAATTTTAAAAATTAAAGCAAAATAACAACAAATCCAGCAATAACAGCAATATCTTGAATTCTTTCAATTTCTAAAAAAAAATTCAATACTTTGATTTGTAATATTATTTGTGGTCTATTGAAAGGACTTTAAATGCATGCATAGTTTTTTATACACACATTGTGTAATTTTTAATTTTATTACATAAGTAAAGTAGAAATGCGAGCAGCGAAATAAAGAAGTATGTATATACTGTAGCTAGCATGCACATTCGCATATAACTATACAATTTTGAGTACCTATTCATACAACTTTTATATCGTTGACACTGTTGGCAGCATAATAACAAATAAATATGTTCATAAGTAGTAGGTACACAAAATCTTTTTATTTATGAGTACAAAATACATTGCGCTCAACTTATAAGCAGTTAAAAATTGAGTAATATTATTTTGAGTGAACACAGAATTTTGATATTTGAAAAAGTGACTAGCAAATTTTGTTCTACGTGAATACTCTACTTATATGATTACTCTATGGTATAACTTTACTCTTTGATTTGTTAATTATATATTATTGTGAATTTTGTATGAATATACACATATACATGTTTTTAAAGGAAAATTTAAAAATAATTATTTTAAATTAATTGAGATTTTATGTTAAAAATAATCCAATTTTTAAAATTATTGTAATTTTATATTTTTTTTACTCTAAAACTTTTCATATTACTTTGGTGCGAAGTTTCCATTTTCAAGGGAATTGTTTGCAGTAAAAACTAAATTTTTTGACTTCAGATTTTTCAAAAACAGCTGACTAAAAGTGGCTGAAAATTTTTATTCAAACTGCGAATCTATATTTTATATATCTATGATACAACCATTATAATGACCACATAATATACATATATTTAGATATGACATAATATTATATATATAAAAAAATTAAATATTAAATTAAATTTGGCTACCTGTTAGAATATTTCATAATAGAAGAGTTTTGTTTTGTTTTTTATGTCATTTATTTTGTGTATTTACCTTTTTTAATGGCGATTTCTATTTTAAAAAATAGTTATTATAAATATGTATATATGTAATATATATAATAATATCTTAAAAAACTATATAACGAAAATTTATACACACATTTTAAGTTTATGTATTTTATTAACAAATAAGTAAAGCGTATTCCGAAAGTGAGTGAGTATTTTCTATAGTTAGTTGTTTATTTTTACGTGTTTTTACGTTTTAAAAAGATATATTAAGCGATATAAAATTTTTTTGAATAATTCCCAAAAATATTTAAATTTTATTTATTTTAATTATATAAAAATTAATAAAAAATAAATTATAAATTATTTTTCTGTGATAATTTTTTTATATATTATCACAAGTGTTGCATTTTTTTTTTGTTTATAAAAATTTGATAATTTCATACACGAGTATTATATTTCTCTAAAAAACAATTTAATTTGTTTTATTTATGTTGTATTTATTTAATTGTAATAAATTTCATCCAAAATAGAAAAATTTAAAATAACGAAAACCAAATAAATAAAAAAAGTTTCTTTGTTAAATAATAAACCACCAACTTTTAAAGGAACAAAATAAACAAAGCTAACACTCCAAAAACAATAAAAAAATTAATTTATCAAAAAAAAAAAAAAAAACTTTTTTTTTTATATTTATACGTCATTTGTATATTTATTTATTTATTAAATAATAGAATTATTATATATTCTTTTATCTGATACATGCATAAAAAATGGCTATTTAAATATATATTTCTAAAAGGAATGTTTAAAAATTCAGTCATAAATATTGTTATTGGATGCTAATAATTTTTTGTATATTGTGTGTATCTATTCAACACACAATATATTTTTCCCCATTCACTTTTGTTTTTTTTTTCTTAAAAATACATAATAAATATACAATTTTCATAGAATATACATACAATACTGTGAGGAAACAATTTTCAAAAATTGTATACACAGTGTTTTGATAATAATTTCAACTCCGTGATTGTGTTAAACAAAAAAAATAAAAACCACTTTAAAAAGAGAGCACCGACAACTTTATGGTTTTATGTGTGCGCGCTTTCATATAAACTAATGAAACACAATTGAAAATATTTGATCGGTTTTGGACACGGAAATATTTGATCGGTCGCAGAGCCCGATGCTCAACTGTCGAGTTCCTATTCAAGTGTTTACATAACGTCCGCATGGTGACCCCTAGAAGCTGTCTTAAACAGCAACCACTAGTAAGCAGGCCAAAATTGTAAGTGCTTGCACACATATTTGGGTGCGGATTCGTAGTGGGAAAACGGATAAGAAGAAACTTCATTGATTTTACACCTTTAAATGACTGTCTAACCGTCATCCGTATCAAAGGCAAATTCTTCAACATCAGCCTAATATGTGTGCACGCACCAACCTCCACGAAGGATGAATTCTACAACTTCCTGGATAAAAATAATAGTCCTGTTCTGAGTATACGATACGAAAATTGTGCTTGGAGACTTCAATGCTAAAAGCGATAAGGAAGGAATTTTCGGCAAAACCACCACCACAGACAATGGATAGCGAACAATTGATTTTGCAGCAACTTGTAATATGGTTATAAGTAGCACAAATTTCCGCCATACAAATATCCACAAAGCAACCTTGTTATCAGCTGGATGGTCGTATAGCGAATCAAATTGACCACATTATGATTGAAACTTACATACTACTAGTGTGTCGGATACATATCGAGGAGCTAATATCGACTCTGACCACTTCCTGGTATTGCCCAGTTCAGAGCACGTTTGGTGTGTCCAACGTTAAACATTGGATGTTAAACAATAGGCCTACATAAAAGTTCTGCAAGGTAAAACTAGAGCAGCGAAAAGAAGAGTATAAAGCGAAAAGAAGAGACGAGAAGAAAGTAATAAGGCGCAACAAACATTTAAGTTCGAAATATCGAAACTTTTGCATGTAGAATCAAAACCAAAGAACTTTTATAAAAATTCTACAAAATCTTCCAAGCTAGTCAAAATGTTGGAAAATGGAAAAAAAAGTGTTTGCTTATTTTTAAAAAAGGACGTGATTGCCGATGCTATAAGTTGAATGGCAGCTTCGCGAACCAGTCCGAATTTTTTTAAATGGTACGTTTTTGTTTAAAACTGTCATTGGATACCAATGAAAGGACCCAGGTTCGATACCCGATGTACCCCTTGTCATTGGGATAAAATAAATGACAAAAAATAATTGAGAGTATAATCTGATAACAAATTTAAAAAATGGAACTACGCTATTTAAGACTGCTTTGGTTTTGACAACAGTAGTTGTTTTCCACATTTGATGCGTTGATAAGCCAGTAATTTGATAAGTAAATGCTCGAAATATTGTAGTGTAATCCAATAAGAATAGACTTGTAGTACCGTATTTAATAATCAAGCCCAAAAAGGTGGTCTACCTAAATTACTGTCAAGGGCAAAAAAAAGTTAGACCAAACATTCTTATTTTAAAGCTTAGAACTTAAATATTGATGACTGTATCACAATCTACCGTAACACGTAATTTACATACATTCAAATATTTATATTAATTTCCGTTTGAAAATTTAATTGAATAAATTTAAAAAAAACACACACACTTTATTTGGCTTATTTTGGATTATCAAAAAATTTCTAAAAAAAATTTCGCTTTTATTGTGATTAAAAATGTCTTAATATTATACAGAGTACACACATACCTATGCGTATCTAAAAATTTGTTCAATAAGCTTTTTTTTTTGTAGTAAATAATTTTGTTTTTCTTTATTGTGTTTATTGAATATTACTTAAAACTAAGATTATAAAAAAAATTTAAGTTATAAAAATATGTTATAATGAATAGATTAATTTTAAGACCTAACTAAAACGCTGTCTGGTCGAATAGATTTATTTGTTTTTATTTACAAGTAAAGTATTTCAATGTTACTTTTATAATTACACTCTTATTGCGAGAATATACCTATATTCTAAAATTTTATTTTTAAATTCCGAAATACCATCAATTTTGCTCAACTTTACAGGAAGATCGTTAAAGGCTTTCAGGCTAATATAATATACAGTTATTTTTCTGATTGTTGGTTTTAAAAAATGCAAGACAGAAACTTGATTTGTTACGTGCATTGTAGCTATGTATATTAGTATATTACGACTAAGTGAAAAATTATGTTTAATATTATTGTTTATGATTTTGGAACCTACGGTGACATCGGAAATGTATCCAAAAAATTTCAATCGATACAGTGTACATACAAATACAATATGTCAAATTTTCTGAACTGACAATATTGTGTTGGCGACCCAATGTACAATTCCGATCACTCTAAACACATTGTCTCTCAAATAAAGGTCAAATCAAATGCCAAAATATTATACTCTTATGGATACCTATTTTGTGGATTAATTTTTTTTGTTTGAATTGAATATATTTCTGAAAGATTATATATGGAGAATTAATATGGACAATTTCGTAGAAAAATTTTTTTTTTGTTTTTTTGAAGAAAAATCTTCTTTGTGCTTGAGCCTTATAGTTAATAAAAGCATCTTTCCTTCGTGAGTCATTTCCTATTAAAATTAAAGTATATTAAAATAAAAAAACAAAACATTTTTAAATTTATTTTTGAAACACGAAGCAAAATTTATACTTATTTTTCTTAATTTTTAAACTTATTGCTTGATTAATAAAAAAACCCAACATAACTGTATCAAATACACTGTGTATCAACAAATTTTCGGATATATAATGTAACAACCCGTGTCATGAAAATGAGTCGCGGATACACTGTAAAATTAATTACCGATCATGAGACAATGTAAACAATTTTTTTTTTTTGACATTTAAGATCACAACGTCAATATGTTGGTGACGTTACATTTACGAAGTCACGGCTAGTATAGTTCTTTTTTGGAAATATTATCAAAACTGTGATATTTGGGTGAGTACAACATTTTGGTTGGATATCGATTTCTAAAACCATAAATTATCGTTATTGCTTTTATCATGACATGATAAATGAATTAATGCTATAGAATATCAAATTTATTTTAGCAGAAGATGGTAGTGGTAAAGGTGCAGCATTGGCAGCTGCTATTGCCAGAAAAATTGAAAACAGGCATATCAATGACTAAGATTATTTTTTTGACCTTAATTGCATTTTTATGTTGAACTTCTAACTTTTTCAATTGGGTTTGAGAGCTTCTACTCCAAATTGGATTTAGATAAGTGAGGTTAGAAAGTATGAAAGATTAAAAAAAAAATTGTTTCATCTTTTTAGTATAAAAATATAAGGTGAAATTTTTTTTGAAACATGCTCAACATGTAGTAAATTCCACCTCAATTTACTATCTATTAATAAGCCTAGACAAATAAATGATTTGACTACTTCAATTGTTTTATTGTAGTGCATAAAATTTGTGGAGACGAAGATCGTGTTATCAAAAAGGAGAATCTTAGTTTTCTTAATGTTCAATGACAATCTGTTCTTGTTTAGCCATTCCTCAATCAAAACAAGATCTTCTCTTATTTAGTAACTCAGCTTCAGAATTTGTGGAGTATTTTAAAACTGCGTCATTTGCATAAAGTTGGATAGTTTCTTTCAGAATGAATGGTTGTTTATTATCCAATTAAATAGCACAGGTAGCGAGTTGAGTAATAATATTATTACTTACTTCGTTGTTGGTATTTCAAATAATATTTCCGACGTTAGAGTGACAGGTAGGGGTGGTTTTATTCGTTCTATTATATTTGACTAAAAATTTAAATAAAGGAAAATATCCGTTGCCTTAGTCTTTATTTAGGAGGAGAGTCACTTTTAGTTTTGTAAATGTTGATGCTTCAGCTGAATCTAGTTTCCTAGAATCTCTAATGTAATTTACCATTACTATGTCTTCTTTCGAAATACTGTGATTCTCTTGGATGATGTGTTCTGCTACTTTGGATCTGAATTCTTTTGAATTATTTTCCTTTGCTAGTTGTATTTAGAGGTAGATGTATTAAGTTGAAACTAGAATAGTCTTGAGTTGATTGGTTCTGCTGCTATATATACGATATCTAATCCAATACGGGTACCGTGTATTTTTCATTGTCCATGCTTTTGCATATAAAATCAGTCAATGAAAGCCAAGCAGCCGTGGTGTTCAGAGTTCTTTTCAAACCCGTACTCTTCATAATATAATAATGAATTCACATATGAATATGAGTAATAAAACGTCGCAAAAAACTTTAAAAAAAAATATCATCTTGGTTTTTGTTTGTTTCTCCCTAAATAATACTAAAACAATTTCATTATTTTTAAAATCTTATATTCGTACATAATTGTATAATGAATATGTGCGCCTACATAAAATTCTTAAATGATGATGACACTTTTATACAAAAATAAGAAATGTGAAAATAAAAATTTAAATATAACAACAAACTATGAAGTTGTGTACAGAGTGTATCAAAAATTATAGAAAATTTATTTAAGATGTCATTAATATACAGTCAGAAAAAATCTAAGATTATATTCAAATCTAATGAAAATTTATGTTAAAGAAGAATCCAAACATTAAATTTTTGATGTTATAAACTGGAAATAAATATTCTACCAATGAAACAGTGAAAGCGATATCCATGTTAGAATAGAACAGGTCAAGGTAAGGCAGAGTAGGATAAAAAAAAATTTAAATAGAATTGAAAATGCAGCAAAAATTCTGCTGTTGCCCATTTGTTGTTGCTGTTCATAAAAACAATTTGTTTTAACAAATATTTTTACTGTTACTGTCGCTACCGTTACTTCCACTACGTTTTATTTCAAATTTTTTTAAGAACGCTGGTCAATTCGATTTTTCATTTGAAGCATACATGTTATTATGCCAATTACAATATTGTATCAAATGATACTCAAATTTTTTTTTGACAAAAGGAAACCCAAACAAACCAAACAGAAAGAGAAGTACTAAAACATATGGACAAAATGTTTGTATTTTTGTATGGGATAGTCACTTCCATTTAATTCTAATTCGTTGCCCAAAACCTAATAAAATATGAATAAAATAAAAGGTATCAAAATATAATCTTAATAAAAATAGATTTTTTTAAATGAAGATTTGTATCATTCCAGGTTAAGTCTCATTTGGAAAAAGAAAATTACGTGTCTTTACATATGTAAGTATTATATTTTACATTTTTTGAATTTTTAAAAACTTCTAAACAAAACAGTGTAGTATTAGGATAATTTAAATATCCGGACAAAGAAATTTTTTTTTTGAATATCATTTTAAATATTTATTTTGAATATATTGGACTATATATATATTTGAATATATTGGATATAATTTTAAGTAATGTATATATATGTTTGTAGTTTCCCAAAAGACGATGGTTTGAAACAACGATGGATTGAAGGAATTCAAACTGCAAAATGGATACCAAATTTAAAAAAGCATAGTAAAATATGCTCTAAGCATTTTGCAATAAAACCAAGGATAGGAAATAAAAAGTTTCATATTCCACCGAATTCCATACTAAATGATACAATTATTCATGAAAAACCTACTGTAAGTAAATTATTGAAATTTGTAAATATAATGAAGTTAACAAAAATTATTAAATATATTTCAGCTAATTGTTGATGAATCTGAAACAGACCCTATAAATCTTGCGTATTTTTTTTTTTTTTTTTTTTTATATTATAGCCAAAACTTAGGTTTTGAACCTTTAAGTACTTGCGTACCGTTGACTATTTGAAAAAGGAAAGGATAGTTAGAGGAAAGGAAAGAAAAAGGAAGAAGAAAAGTTTTGTGGGAAAGAGCGAACAATGTTGTTAATATTCGTCTTAAACCTCTGTAAGTCATAAATAAAAAATCCTTATGATACGATAATGACAGAGGAACCGTTGGTAAGTATATTATTGAAATTTGTAAATGTAATGAAGTTAACAAAAAAAAAAAAACAAAAAATGTAAAAAATTTCATAGTCAATCTATTGAAAAAACTTATAGAAAAGAATTTAAAATCTAAAAAAAAGAATAAATATTTTAAAATACAAAACTAGAAAGCGCTGTATTTCTCATATTTTTTTCATATATGTATTAATAATAAATTTTGATTAATTTATCCATTATTGTTAGATATTTTTACTCATCATATTTAAAAAAAAAATTTAAGTCAAAATACATACAAATTGAGGCATATTAAATTCTGAGCGCTATCCTGTTTATTTATCAAAATAATTTCCATTAAAAAGAGAGAAAATATATTGAACGAATATATTCGTCTATTTCTGTTTTTTGACAATAAAAAATACCAAAGAAAGAGAGGAATATACCCAAAACATTGGACACTTTTTTGTATGGATAGCCACTTCCATTTAATTCTAATTCGTTGCCCAAAACATTGGACAATTTTTTGTATGGATAGTCACTTCCATTTAATTCTAATTCGTTGATTAAAATTAATTAGTAAATAAAAATATTAATATGTATGTATATATATAATAAGGAAAAAATCATGATAAATTTTTGATTTAAATAATAACTTTATTTAAACTTTTGAAATACAAATATTCTTAGGAAATATGGAAGGCATTATTGAACTTTAATGGACAAAATTTACCTGTAGAAATTATTTGAATTATTTAATTTTGGTTAATACCACTTTCATGATTTTATTTTTTGCATATGTAGGTATACAATTTTACTTATTTTTAATTTACATTATTGAGAAATTCGGAGTTTAACAAAAAATATTTCAGCATGATGATCCAAATTTGTTTTTTATTTTGTTCCAAAACTGAGTCCAACTTTTAACTGATTAAGAATCATACAATTAAAGAAACATTTTTGTCATGCTTAACAAATCATTTGATTGTCATTTTTAAAAAGAAGGAAATTTCATATCATTTTTGTCTTTGATTTTGTTCCTATATAGTTTCAAGAATCAAAAAAAAAAAAAAATGACAATAATAAATGTTCAAGAACTGAATTCCATGTTATGTTTTTTAAAAGCTTTTTTAATTCAGAATGTTAATACCACAAATCATAATATTGTTATTAATTTGTGTTAATACATAACTAAAGGGATGCCTAGCCTTATTGTTTTTCAACCCGTTTGTTTTAAATTTTGTTTGGGAAGACTGACAACAATTAAATTTAAAACAGATATTAACAGATATTCTACCAAGATTGACATGGTTAACATACGTTTCATACCCCTTTACCAACAAACTAATTTTGTAGAGAAGATTTTTGTACTCACGAAAAGAGGATTATTGATCTAACATTTTAGCGGTTGAACCGACTGGAAATGATGCAGGTCAGGGGTGGCATTGTGTAATTTGAAACGTCGTTTTGTTTCGACTATTTTCAAAAAGTGGCATTGCATAATTTTGTTTCGACCATTTTTATTTTGTTTCAATCTTTTCAAAATTGGTACGACATATTTTGGTATTGTGTAAGGTTGAAACGCAACTTTTTTTATATTTGATACGACCAAATGTTGGCGATTGAAAAATAGTTGACATTTTTAGGTAAATTTAAAAAAAAATAATAAATTAATACATGATTTTTATTGGAATATTTATTTTAGAAACGCACAGAAATAAAAATTCCAATAAAATGAAAAATTAAGTAAAAATATAATGATTTGCTTTCAAGAAACATCTTCAGATAAAAAAAAATTTTTTTGGTATTATTATTAGCTTCTTTTACTTGTATCTAGTTGCAATTTCTTTTAGTTCCATTTTATTTTTTTAATATTATTTTCTAGCAGTAATTGTTGAAATTTTAACGAAACAAATCAAAAATGGAATTATGTAAAATGTTTCACTGTTTTTTCGGGCGTTTCAAAATAAATTAACGTTTCAAATTATGTAATGTCATCCAAATTTTGTTTCGACCGAACTGTTTGAAACAAAGTTACATAATGCCACCCCAGTGCGGCTAGTGGAAACATAAAAATGGATTTTGAGTCGGTTGAATACATCATCGAGGAATATAGACCAATGCTGAGCTCTTTCTGAGATAAATAAAATGAATTGTGTGAAAACACAATGCCTTATGGGCTTTATTATACATCAATGCCTTATTATACATCAAATCATAATATTTTTTTTATATAAAAAGAGGATTCAAAATGACCTGAAAATTTATGTATGTAGTAGGTAATCTTAAATTATAACCTATTTTAACCTATATTGACCTTAAAACGATGATATCAAAATTATTTTAGTGCGTCATAGATAATATGAAAATTAATTTTAATAACCTGCATTATATTTTTATTAAATATGCGTTTAATAATTAAACTCCACCCTGAAAATAAAAAATACAAAAACAAAACAGAGAAAACTAAATTCCAAAAAAGTAATTTCAAAGTATTTGAATATGTAAGTAAGTGGATATTATTTATGGTCACATGACAAAATTAGATAAGACAAAATTACAGAGGACAAAATTTCATAAGATAAAAATTTCATATTTATCCTGGATATGATAAATATTCATAATAAAAATTTGATGAACCAAGTTTTTATCTATCAATCAGTATCAGAACTACATCTTCTAGGTGGTGACTGGTGGAAAGTGCCAATTTCAAGAAATTGAGCAGCCTCCAGCAAAAATAGTTGCGGGTCCCGTCTCACAAAACCCTCGCAAAAGAAATGTTTTTTTGCTTTTTTTTTTAAAACTTATTTTTAGTACAATGGATCTTATGTACGATGCAAACAAGAGATCCGGCGTCCCAAGTTTCGGGACCGTAGCCCTTGAATTTTTTTTAGTCATCAGTACAATAACCCTTAAATGTGTCGAAGTCAATAGGTCCAAGGAATTGGGGCCGAAATTCTATATCACGCGTTTAAATAAAGGTTATTAATAACTACTATAAATAATTTAAAAAAAAAAAAATGATTTCGGTACAGCCATAGAGTAATCATATAAGTAGGGTATTCACGTAGAACAAAATTTGCTAGTCACTTTTTCAAATATCCAAATTCTGTGTTCACTCAAAATAATATTACTCAATTTTTAACTGCTTATAAGTTGAGCGCAATGTATTTTGTACTCATAAATAAAAAGATTTTGTGTACCTACTACCTATGAACATATTTATTTGTTATTATGCTGCCAACAGTGTCAACGATATAAAAGTTGTATGTATAGGTACTCAAAATTGTATAGTTATATGCGAATGTGTATGCTAGCTACAGTATATAGATACTTCTTTATTTCGCTGCTCGCATTTCTACTTTACTTATGTGATAAAAATTAAAAATTACACAATGTGTATAAAAATATCCACATGCATTTAAAATCCTTTCAATAGACCACAAATAATATTACACATCAAAGTATTGAATTTTTTTTTAGAAATTGAAAGAATTCAAGATTATTGCTGGATTTGTTGTTATTTTGCTTTAATTTTTAAAATTTGAAGAATTAATATTTTTATTTGGACTTGGTCAATGTGATTTATGAATTTTGTGATTTCAAATTTTATAGAAGGGACAAAAAAATTAATGTTGGTTTTGTAAAATTAAAAATAATTCAAATTAATTTCTATTGAAAAGTATATTGAAAAATAGGTACCTACATGTATTTTTAAATTTTCAGCAATTTTGGTTTTGTTAATTTTGTCTGTTTCTTACCGTAGATAATAATATGAATAGTATATATATGAATACATAATATAATTATGAATACAAGCAAACAAACAAGCTATCAAAATTTAAAAAAGTAAGTAAAAAAAATAAAACTGGACATTTTATTCTTTATATGGATTGTTGGCTGTTTTTATTTCTTCAGAAATTATTTCATCTGAAATAGAAATACGATTTTTAACCAACTTCTGAGAAAAGAAAACAAAACGGTATTCCGTACAAAGTTCACGATTTGTAATGCATTACTAATAAATTTTATTCTTTTATTAGCATTATTTTTAAAAAAAATTTCTGGATTATGTGATGCTATCATTGACCTATTATTGTATGGATACAATTTCATTCATTATCTTTGCGATTAATTGTGTTTTTTTGTTTACATTTTTCTATATACATATATTTTTTGTATTGAATTAGATATGTAAATGTATGGTGAACACATATACGATATTACGATATACACTCTTCATATAAATCAAAAGTACATACGTATGTAAATACTTTTCAAATTATCAAACAATGCCTCTATACCCCTAGCCTAGTCACTGGGAGAGCAAAACTTTATACACAAAACTAAAACAAAACTTAAAACGAAATCGTAATTCGATAAAATTCCGAAAAAATCATTCTGTGAATAGGCTAGAAGTATAGTGGCATTGTATGAAATATTCTTCTCAATAAAAAAAAAATTTTGAGTAAAAATAATTGAGTTTCGAAAATTATATTTGAGTGTTTTGGGGTATTGAGTGAAAATGGGACGGCATTTTCGTGTTTTGAGTAAAAATGGGACGGCATTTTTAGAAGAAAATGATTAACAAATATTGTTCTACGTGAATACTCTACTTATATGATTACTCTATGGTATAGCTCAGATATTGTGATTCTGTGACTGATTCATAATCATACATTTCTTAAGTTTCACTAATAATTATTTTCACACAAAGTATATCGTTGAATAGATTACACCACCTATTATCGTCTAATAGAAAATACTCCACGAGGATCTGAATTCATGTTACGATTGCATTTGTGTGCCATATCTTACCGCTTAGGCTATAGAAACATATTCCACTTAATAGTACGTATTAATGAATGAACATACAGTCATTAAGACAAAAAGCATTATATCATTACTTTAATATAAGCCAATTTAATTTTACGTCCATTCATATACATTAATAAAATACCTTAAAAAAAAAAAAATGTTTGCCGGTCATAATAAAGGTGACGTTTAAAAATTCAAATTACAATTATCATTATTATTTTTTATTATCATATATAATTAAAACAAAAAAAAACATTTAAGAATAAAAAAACTATTTCTGTTATTACCGGCAAATTAATAACTATTGATTCTTATTTCGGCAGATGTTTTCGAATATATATTAAAAATATGTACGTATTTTTATCGTTATGTAAATTTTTGAATTTGGTTTATTATAAATTAGGGTTCCAACCCAACAAATAATTTGCGACCGATAAGAAACATGAGACCGAAATATAAGAGTAAATTTAAGCGTCCACATGCGTAATATTTAAATTGAATTTTAAAACTTCTAACAGTAAATTACTTAAACTCTTTTCATCATTTTCAATTTTTTTGTTTTTTTTTTTTTACAATTTTGTTCCCGCATATTGACATTTTATTATTAATGTGATAAATATTAAACATACAAGTGCGAGTGAGATGAATAAACAAACTTTACTAACTGAGATACAATATTAAACATACAAGTGCGAGCAAGAATATATATGAATAAAAATAAATATGAATTGAATTGAAAGTGAGTGTAAATTATTTATTTAGTCATAAACTCAAAACATATTAACATAATAGCCAGTCACAATTATTCGGTCAGTAAGTTCAGTTAACGTAATTTAAAGAGTGATTTAGAGAAGAGAAGAGAGAAAAATATTTTAATACAGGTATGTAAATGTAATATAAATTGTAATAAACGTGTTTTTCAACTGAAATCCAACAAAATAATATTATGTGTACCTACGGGTAAATATAATTTTATGGATGAAAATGGCCACGGGTTAATGGGTCCACGCAATATGTCCCATGAGTACAATAAAATTATAATCTAAAATGATAATAACTTTAGTTCATAAATTTTATTGTACCTGATCATTAGATATAGACCATGGCACCATTTACCCGTTAGAAATTACTTTATTCAACATTATTTAGAAAAAAGATTTTAATACATTGATATAAGTTTTAATGGGTGTTTTCTAAAATATTTTAATGTAGATATGGAAATCCAGGAGTAAATGGGTCCACGCGCTATGTCCTAAGAGTACAATAAAATTATAATTTAAAATGGTAATAATTTTAGTTTATAAATTTTATTGTACCTTCTCATCTCATAAGACATAGATCATGGACCCATTTGCCCGTAGAAGTGCTGAAAATCGCAACAAAATAAGAATGAAAGCCAAAGAACGACCCGAAGCACCGCCATCGTCAACATTGCAGGCAGCAGAAGATACTACTGATGAAAGCGATTCATCATTTAGTTATTTGTGTTTATGTGCAATAAATATTTGTGTTTTTGATTATTTATCGGATTTTGTTTTTAGTGATATTATAATTATATTTCAATTAACGCTCTTCCTTTTCAGTAATATTTTATTTGTATTTGATTGCAATGATTATTTGAGATATTTTGATTTTTTTGATATTGATAATTTTTATATTAAATAAAATAAAATAGAGTAACAAGCAAATATAAATTTAATTTAATATTTTTTGTTAAACTATACTTTAAAATAAAAAAAAAATATATGTAAAGAATTAACAAATACTTATTATTACTTTAACTAACCACTAGAAGCTATACAGTGCCAACCCAAACGCATGAAACGCTAATTGCTGGGCTTTTGTCCATCGCATGAGTACATCGCATTGCTAACTCATGAGCCCATATACTCCCTCAAAATATTGCGAATCTCAACCACAAGAGCATTAGTTGCGCTTGACTCAAACCGATGCATGCAATGTTATTTTATAGACTCTTATCCACCGCATTAGTACATCGCATTGCTAACTCATGAATACATATAATGCCTCAAAATATTGCAAAATTCGATCACAAGAGCACTAGTTGTGCTTGACTCAAACCTACTGTTGCATTCAGAATGCGTCAACCAGGACCCATGTAGCGGTATTTTCTGATTCTTAACCACAATTTATACGGAAATGCGACATATGTTGGACTTTTGTGTGGCGACTGAGCGGCGACGAGCGGTGGCATTTACGGGCCGAAATTGAAAATTATTTGTTGGACAATATCTCTTGTTTTTTGTTTTACAAAATTTTGTAAACAAATTTTTCAATATTTAAACATATTTAATTAACATCAGCTTTCCTGCATTAACATTTTATTTTACTGCCACATATAGTATACAGAATCGACAAAGAATGTGCAGCAGTTTCTTGTAATAAATATTTTTGGTCATTTTCTAATGAAAGACTATCTCTTTTCAGAATCCACAACTTCGAAAATATTATAAATAATCATATCTGTCATACCCACATCCCGCTAAAGACGCTAAGGGTGTATGTTTAATCAAACACTAATAATTCTAAATTTAATCATTCTCTCAGTACCAAATGGAAAATTCATCATTTAAAAATCTATAAATTATTTAAAAATATATATATATATATATAAGTATATGCATAAACAAATGCATAAACAAATTCTTTTTATTTTTGATTTATACATTTTCAGTTATAATTGAGCTGTCATCAATTAGAAACATTTCCAGTTGGCTAATTCCAAGCAACAAAACAGGCAAATTTCAAATTATTCAATTCTAATTCAAATTTTAATTTATATGATGTATGAATATTTGGCACAATTATATAGAACTGGCACATATCCTAAAACTGAATAACCCGACGGACATAATGAAGCTATTATAACACCACTATTAAATACTATGTGAATTTCTTAAAACTGCCATCGAAAAAATAAGTAATTAATTATTCTAACGAAGGCTGTCGAGAGCTGAAAAAATTTAGATGGAATTTTAGTGTATTGTATTACCAAACTATAATTTATTTTTTAATTTATATGGTAAATATCAAAGAACATGTAATAACAAGAAGTCTCAACTGGATATTTTTCTATTTTTTCAACTTAGATGCATACGGGCAGTTAAGAAAATGAAACGAAAATAAAAATTGAAGAGCGCAAAGAAACAAATTTATATTGAAAAAAAAAAACAGTAATCGAAACCAACAACTAACCAACGACAACGACAACGACAACCTAATTTCAAAATAAGAAAAATCAAAAAATTTAAGGGCGAGCCCCAATGAATTTATTATTTTAATTATGCACTTGCATTGTTTCTTTACATGAATTTTTATTTGTGTTGAAATGTATACTGAAAATATTTAATTTATGTAGTTATACACAAACAAACAAACAATTTATCAAAATTTATAAAATCACTAGTAAAAAAAAGTAAAAATGGAAACTGTTAGCTGTGTTTACTTATTTCTTCAACAATTATTTCATCTGAAATAGAAATACGATTTTCAACCAAGTTCTGAGAAAAAAAAACAAAACTATATTCCGTAGACAGTTCACGATTTGCATTGCATAACTAATAAATTTTATTCTCTTATTACTATTATTTTTAGAAGTTTTCTAGATTCTGTGAATGATAGAATCACGGCTTTATTATTGTATTATACAACAGTACCTAAATTGATATTCTAGTGATATTTTATTATTCATTTAGGTATTATTTAGCTATATGTATATTCATATCATATCATATTCGTAAGTAGAAGATTCGTATAAGATTTGAAGAGCAAAATTATTATTTTAAAGAGCAAATTGTTTTGAAGATAAAATGAGAGATCTGGTGCTAACTTCTAACTTCTAATATGACGATGGCGACCCGCTATATAAAAATAATATTTTAAAAATTTTGAATGGTATCAGACAATTTTGCATTAGATATTTGTTGTAATATTAAATTTTACATGTTTTATTTTATTTTTATTTAAAACATGAATCAAATTCATCACCATTTTTAACATTAAACTGTATCTAAAACTTTCAAGTTTAAAACATATAATGAAATTTTCGATTATACGATTTTTGTCTTACTAAATAATCGATTGCACTGCAAAAATTATTAATTCAAATATTTCTCTATTCACGAGTGTTTAACTATCTAATATTTTTTTTTTATTTTAATTTTTCTCTACGAAATTAAATATATAAATATATTATAGTGCATAATTTGTTTATTTTTTTTTTATCTCGAAGGTAAAGTTAAATTGCCTTAAGTTAGAGACCATCCAAAGTCGGACATATTTGATTTTAAATCTCTGCAAAATATTGTTTTCGTTCGTTCGATAAATTATTCTTCCTTTGTTACACACATTTATTCTTAATACTTATAAAATTTTAAAACCATACATCTTTCCATTTAAAATTAATATACAGTTTTAGTTCTATCCGTACGGTTCATCAGGCAATAAAATTTAAATAATAATATAACAAATTAATTTTACTCAAAAATATATTTGAAAACTCAATTTAATATATTGTCCGTCTTTATATACACAAAATCTAAAGTTGGACGGAATGTCCGAATATAAAATCACTGTATGTTCTTTAGCGTTATTGTCGTACCATTGCTTTGTATACTACCAGGATCAGCCTAGCTCTAGTCTAGTATATTCGATTTTTTCCGAACATTAAATTTCGTATAATTTTCGCCAAAATTACAATAACAACTGAACGCGATTTTTTTTCCGATTTCTTTTTGGCTCTTATCATAGAGTAATCATATAAGTAGAGTATTCATATAGAACAATATTTGTTAATCATTTTCTTCTAAAAATGCCGTCCCATTTTTACTCAAAACACGAAAATGCCGTCCCATTTTCACTCAATACCCCAAAACACTCAAATATAATTTTCGAAACTCAACTATTTTTACTCAAAATTTTTTATTTATTGAGGAGAATATTTCATACAATGCCTCTATACTTCTAGCCTATTCACAGAATGATTTTTCCGGAATTTTATTGAATTACGATTTCGTTTAAAGTTTTGTTTTAGTTTTGTGTATAAAGTTTTGTTCTCCCAGTGACTAGGCTACATACGTACGTATGTACTTTTGATTTATATGAAGAGTGTATATCGTAATATCGTATATGTGTTCACCATACATTTACATATCTAATTCAATACAAAAAATATATGTCTATAGAAAAATGTAAACAAAAAAACACAATTAATCGCAAAGATAATGAATGAAATTGTATCCATCCATACAATAATAGGTCAATGATAGCATCACATAAACCAGAAATTTTTTTTAAAAATAATGCTAATAAAAGAATAAAATTTATTAGTAATGCATTACAAATCGTGAACTTTGTACAGAATACCGTTTTGTTTTCCTTTCTCAGAACTTGGTTAAAAATCGTATTTCTATTTCAGATGAAATAATTTTTGAAGAAATAAAAACAGCCAACAATCCATATAAAGAATAAAATGTCCAGTTTTACTTTTTTTACTTACTTTTTTAAATTTTGATAGCTTGTTTGTTTGCTTGTATTCATAATTATATTATGTATTCATATATATACTATTCATATTATTATCTACGGTAAGAAACAGACAAAATTAACAAAACCAAAATTACTGAAAATTTAAAAATACATGTACCTAGGTACCTACTTTTCAGTATACTTTTCAATAGAAATCAATTTGAATTATTTTTAATTTTACAAAACCAACATTAATTTTTTAGTCTCTTTCTTCTAAAAAGTTTGAAATCACAAATTTCATAAATCACATTGACCAAGTCGAAATAAAAATATTAATTCTTCAAATTTTTAAAATTAAAACTAAATAACAACAAATACAGCAATAATCTTGAATTCTTTCAATTTCTAAAAAAAAATTCAATACTTTGATTTGTAATATTGTTTGTGGTCTATTGAAAGGACTTTAAATGCATGTATATTTTTTTATGCACATTGTGTAATTTTTAATTTTTAATGCCAGCATAATTAATTACAAATAAATATGTTCATAGGTAGTAGATACACAAAATTTTTTTTATTTATGAGTACAAAATACATTGCGCTCAACTTATAAGCAGTTAAAAATTGAGTAATATTATTTTGAGTGAACACAGAATTTTGATATTTGAAAAAGTGACTAGCAAATTTTGTTCTACGTGAATACTCTACTTATATGATTACTCTATGGTATAACTTTACTCTTTGAGAGAGAGTAGAGAATTACAATGCATCTATCACTGGTTTCGGTTATGCTGAATTGACAATCAATCAATTAACTTTTGATTCAGCTAATCAACTCAACTGTCAAATAGCCATATGCATACTTTTGACGTCGCATTTTCAATATTAATAAACATAAATTAATAAGAATAACAAATTAAATTTATACGATCTTTTAAAAATAAGTACGAAAAATTTAATGCGATTATAGAAGTTAATTTTGAAGATTTTATTAATATAATGAAATTAGAGAGATTAAAAATTGGCTTGGATATTTGCAAAATTTATGAAATCTACGTTATAAGGTGTCATAAATGCTTAAGTTTTAATCATAAAATTGATAAATGTCGAGAAAAATCTATTAGTTATCTAAAACGCGGTTGTAACCATATTGCAAAAGAATGTACGTTAGGGTGCTACTCCCATTCAGAACAGTATTTAGTTGAGTTGTCTCTACACAATAATCTAAATCAAGTGTCACTAACTATTCTTTTGTTTGTAAAGTAAACTTATATAAAAATCGCTCAATATTTGTAATATGTTAAGCACTTTAATTGTAAATTTGAGAATAAAGAATTTTAAAACTAACTTATTATTCACAAAAATAAAATTTTTAAATAATAAAATATTACTACATACCTACCTCTCTTTCTTTTTTTTTTATTAATTTTTTTCTTTAATTCTAACAATATGTACACCAACACAGTTGTAACGTTTTATTTGTCTCAGACAACTAAACATAAACTGTTGTAAATCAGGATAGTCTATATTTGCAGCCAACCCAACTTAAAAATTATGTTGTGTTGTTTTTTAGATAACTAGGTTGTGTTGTGAATCAGAATAGAGAGAGACAACAAAGGTCAGTGCATTAATTGCATTAGAGGCAAAAATGATTTAAAACTAGACTTAGATATAAATCATTCAATTTTCGACAAATCGTGTCCGTGTTTTATAGGAAAATTAAGACAGAGCAACAAAAGAATTTTCTTATAAGAGCAAAGACTCAAAGTGCTATATAACTGGAATATATTTAAATATTCAAGGTATAACTGGAAATTTTACTGCTCTTGAACATATGAATAATTTGAATAATTATGATTTATTAATTCTTAGTGAAACTCGTGTAACGGATGAAATAGATGAAAATGAAATTTCATTAAATGGATATAGTATTTATAAGTGTAATTCGCATTCAAGACACACCAATTAATATATGTTAAAAATTCAATTAAAGTTTCATCTGAAATTTTTTTTAATATAACAACAAATTATGGATCATGCAACTAAAAATAATTGTGTACATGGGAAGTTTACAAGAATATTAGAAATGAGTACAAAATTGCCATAAATAAGACCAAGAATCAATTTATTGAAAATAAAATAAAAAGTTTTGAAGGTGATAATAAAGCAATGTGGAAATCCATTAAAAAATATATTACAAAATTGGATGAAAATAAATCAATAGATCAAGTTGTTATTGACAATATAGAAATTCAAGGGACTGAAAATATTGCTAAATTTAATAAATTTAATACTATACTAAGTATGCAATATGAAAATCAAATTGAAGGTCAAATAAATATTTTCAAATATTTTAATAAGAGAAATTAATATGGATGAATTATTAGAGGTTATTAAAAAAATTAATAAAAAGAAAGATTTCATGGGAATAACTTCAAATATAATTAGAGATTCCTTTAATATTTTTGGTGATGTGTTGGTGCATATTATCAACACATCAATGAGACATGGATTATTTTCCAGTACGTGGAAATTAACGGTTGTGCGACCAATTCCTAAAAATTTAAAGCCAAGGTTATTAAATGAATTTAGACAAATTAATATGTCACCGATGTATGCAGAACCAAAAAACTTGTGTTGATAGAAAATTTTTTAAAAGTGAATTTATATAAAAATTTGAATAAAAAAAACGAAGATGTAGCAAATTTGTCAATTTGGTTGCGAATGAATAAACTTAAACTAAATTTAGAAAAAACGAAATGTATGGTAGTAAATGATCGATCCAATAGTTTAGCTAATATATATATATATAACATAAACCTCGAAAAAGTATCATTAAATATTTGGGTGTTATGATTGATGATAGATTAAATTTAGATAATCATGCAGATTATGTTAGTAACAAGATTGCATGAAAAATTGGGTATTTAGGTAGAATAAGAAGCAAACTTACTATTAAATATGCGATAATTATGTATAATACAACAATTTTACCACATTTGGACTATTGTGCGTTATTATTTTTATGTAATGAAGCAAAAAAAGATCAACAACAGATACTTCAAAATCGTGTTATGAAAATTATTTTGAAATGTTCAAGAAGGTCAAACATAAATTGAATGCTGTGAAAATTGAAATGGATGTCTATTAGACAAAAATTAAACTTTAATACATTGATTTTCATATATATGATGAAACATAATATGATTCCTGATTATTTATCGAGATTTTTAAATTATGTGGGTGAATCTAATAATCATAATCTAAGATCAGCACATTTATTCAGATAAATATTTTATTATTTTTAGAAGAAACAACACCCAAAATAACTTATTCCACAAAGGTCTTCATCTGTTTAATTCTTTTCCTGAGGTTATTCATAATGTTGATAATATTAATGTTTTTAAGAATAGTTTAATAAGTTATATAACTCATAATGAAGTTTAGTTAATTTTGAATTTACAGATAAATCAGATACTTCAAAATCGTGTTATGAAAATTATTTTGAAATGTTCAAGAATGTCAAACATAAATTGAATGCTGTGACAATTGAAATGGATGTCTATTAGACAAAAATTAAACTTTAATACATTGATTTTCATATATATGATGAAACATAATATGATTCCTGATTATTTATCGAGATTTTTAAATTATGTGGGTGAATCTAATAATCATAATCTAAGATCAGCACATTTATTCAGATAAATATTTTATTATTTTTAGAAGAAACAACACCCAAAATAACTTATTGCACAAAGGTCTTCATCTGTTTAATTCTTTTCCTGAGGTTATTCATAATGTTGATAATATTAATGTTTTTAAGAATAGTTTAATAAGTTATATAACTCATAATGAATTTTAGTTAATTTTGAATTGTTTTTCTTTTATTTTTATTTCTTATGATTTTGTAAATAGTATTTATACTAATAAATTTAAAAAAAAAAAAACAAATATTATTAGTTAAAGCTATTATATAATATTTAATGTATAAATAATTTTTCTTTTATTACTTATAATCCTTTTACACAATTTATCATAAAAAAATCAATAATGTATTAATTAATAGTATGTTCCATAATGTATTATCAAAGAATATAAATAGTAAGAAGTCGCATCTCATATAAATTTTTGAAAACTTTTTATACTACGCGCCTGATACTATATTTATTTTTATTTTCAATCTCTCTATGAAATGACTGTATTTTACGGTACACACTGAAATGAATATATATAGCTACATACCTAAATAATAATAATATGTATTGAAATAAGTATGCAGTTAAACATACAATAATAGAGTCAATGATAGAATCACAGAATATAGAAAAAATTATAAAAATAATAGTAATAAAAGAATAAAATTTATTAGTTAACTATGCAATACAAATCCTGAACTGTCTACAATACCGTTTTTTTTTTATCAGAACTTGATTGAAAATCAAATTTCTATTTCAATTTTGGTATTTTTATTTTTTGAAGAAATAAAACAGGCAACAATCCATGTTTGTTCTTTGTTTTATATTGTGTTTTTTTTTCTGCATAATTTAACCAGTATGCCATTTTGAAACTATTTGTTTCACATTAATATACAATTCGTCTTGTAACATATTAGATTGTTGCCAAAATTCTAACCCTGATTATCCTGTCACGTGATAATTCTAACTCTGAAATCGATGTCACCTTTAACTCACCAAAAATTTTTTGTTGCTTTATATAAACGAAGACATGTCACCAACGTCAATTGTCGTGATCAAGATGTCGGATTAGTCGATGATTTAGAGTTGCAGTGCAGACAACCAACCGAAAGCAGGTTTGCATGAATATCCACATTGCCATATAGGCTTACTGGTAAAGTTAATAAAAGATAAGGTAAGTGGATATAATACTGACAATGTACGCGACAAATTCAACTTTAAATTAAGTTTTTTTATATAAATTATAATTATTTTCCAAAAAAACTAGTTTTATCAGAAAATTTAGATATTTAGGAGTAATTTGGTTAAGACATAAATCTTTCTCTCAAATGGATTGAAAGTTTCCTCTCGAATCGTACGATTCAAGTCTTAGTTGACGGATTTAAATCCGATCAATTCCAAATAAACGCTGGTGTTCCCCAAGGATCAGTTCTCTCACCTACCCTATTCCTTATATTTATAAATGATTTGCTCCAAACCACTTTCAATCCAATCCACAGCTTTGCAGACGACAGCACCCTAGTAGCCTCCTACGATTTTCATAAAAAATCTGAAGCTACATCCACCGCTGTGTCAACCAAAAGAGACATCATGGCTAGTTCCCTCAGCCACGATTTGGTCGCAATAGCTAATTGGGGCATAAAAAACAGAGTCGAGTTTAACTCTTCTAAAACTCAGAGCTGTACAATCTCCCGAAAAATTTCCATTTTTGATCCTACTCTTTTGTTTCAGGAAGATAAACTTCAGCGGTTTGAAAGCTTAAGCATATTAGGTATGCACCTTAATCGAAAAATGATCTGGAATGATCATATATTTGATGTTGCAAAAAACGCAGCCAAATGTTTAGGTTTTCTTAGCCGCTGCAAGGCTTACTTCTCCCCCTGTGACCTCTTGAAAATCTATAAAGCTTTCATACGACCCAAAATGGAGTACAATTCTCACATATGGGCTGGCGCTTCTAGTATTGCGTTAAAACATTTGGATAAAGTTCAAAAATGGGCTATTCGTCTAATCAACGACCCAAATGTGACAGCCCATCTTGCTCCTCTTGGACATCGTCGTATAGTCGGAGCTCTCTCACTTTTTTATAGATATCTCGTAGGCATCGGCACATGCTCAGTGGAAATTAAATCCATATTACCTCCACTTAAGCGTTTCCCTCGCGAAACACGAAGGGCAGCATGTGCTCATCCCTACACCATCGAAATCCCTAGATGGCAAAAGACAAGTTATGGAAATTCGTTTATAACTTCAACATCCCGAATGTGGAACCAAATTCCATCTTATGTGTTCCCAAAACATGACAAATTTTATATTTATGACCTAAACAAATTCAAGACGAACATTAACACCTTCGTTCGTAATTGTCCTCCTTCCCTTTTACCATCCTCCTTTCCAAATTTTCCTTTCCCTCCCTAGCCAAACGTACCAATCGGTATAAAAGGTTCCCACCTAGTGTTTTGGCTATGCATAAAAAAAAAAAAAAAAAAAAAAATTTAAAACATTTTTAATTCATGATTTTATAAAATTAGCAACAAGAAATTTTTGTCCCTAATACTGACATGCGTAAAAATTGTTGAGTCTATTACTGAGAGTTTAGCGTTATAGATAATAAATATAGATGCCAAATAAAACGACTAAGTATATCTTAAATGTATTAAATGAATATTAAATATATTTGATGAAATAAAATCAAAAGTGTAGCTCTTAATTCTGGCAACTGGTCTTAGGCAACTGGTAATTCACAGGAATTGGTGCAATTTACACGTTAGGTGACGCAGTAGGTAGAGCGCCTGCTTTTCAACCGAAAGGTCCCAGGTTCGATTCCCGATGAAGCAAAAAAATGCTTTATTGGTTTTTCGACCTGGTCTGGTACCTTTTGTCATTGGAACATTATAAATGACAAAAAATAATTGAGAGTATAATCTGGTAAAAAAAATTAAATACCTGGCAATAGCAGTAGTTTTTCACATTTAATGAATAGAGCCAGTAATTTGTTAAATAAATACTCGAAATATTGTAGATATTGTAGTGTAAAATTGCAGTACCGTACTTAATTAAGCCCGAAAAGGTGATTCTACCTAAGTTACTGTCCAGAGCGTAAAAAGAAGGATCAGAGCTGAAAATAAATATACACCGCATATTCGAAAATAATATTGTGGTTTCGTTAGCTTCATTTCTTAGAGCTTTTTCTAAGAAATGTGGAATAAGAATAATGGATAAAATTTTCTAAGAATAATGGAAAAATTCATTAATTTTTTTCTATCGTTTTCCAGTTTCTATTTATGAACAGCTTTCTTCCATTCTAACTTAAGAGGACGAAAAATACCAACAACAACAACAAGTGAGTGCAAAAGGTGAGTTGCACCGGGGTAAAATCCAATGTTCTTTTCTCCTTGCAAAAGTCACTTAACTAATGATAAGTGAGAAACATGCATCTAAGAATAGAGTTACAGGAAATTGAGCACCATTTAAATAAGGATAAAAATTCATTTGCTATGTATTCATAAAATACTTCGCCAGTCATCCATCAAGTACCGGAAAACCCCATTCCTCTTTAGGCATTTTTCTTTTCGTAACGCAAAGGGAATTCTTTTATATTTGTAGACAACCATTGGCGGTGAAATGTCCCCAGCAGCATTCCGTACAACAAGTGTTGTAAGACACTCCTTTTCATCATTCTTCGTCGTCTTTTTCACCTTTATACGGTAACACACAATGTTCTTTGCTTTACTGACATATATTTGTGTACAATACTGACACCCAACTTTAAGGCCTATTATTGTAATGAACTAATCCTAAAACTTACAGTCATATTTAAATCCACATATATTGAACTGATTTTACATTAATTAAATTATACAGAAAGTATTTAAAATCATATTAAACAGTTTAAATTATACAAAAATAATTTCAAAATCTAAAACCTTAATACTGACATATTAAGAGTCTAATACTGAGCTAATATGTGGACATAATTCTGACAGTCTTTATGTTTCTTAATTTATGTGATAATTATTATGAAATACCTGTGTCAGAATTAGGACAATAAAATAATACAATAAATATCTAATGAAAGTAAAAAGAATTTCAAAAAAATATTAAATATTTAATTTGTAACAAGCTTTTAATAACTAATATTCCTTTTCCCAATACTGACATATGTGTCAGTATTAAGATCAGTATGTATATTCGCTTGCTCCTAATTCTGACAAAACTATTTTAATTAAAATTAATAATTAATTTCACTTTTTTAATATAAATACATCTCAGTAATTCAAACTGAATAACAAAACAATGTATTTCTTTAAAAATTAGTTATTAATTTAAACTTACATAAAAAATATTACAAAATAAAGGAATTTTAAAATTTAAGGATAAGTTTTAACGAATCTTTGTAACAACACGTATTGCCACGACCACTTTTGAATTATAAGTGATATTTCTTCTATTTTGTACACTATCGGGCTGATTTAAACAAATTATGAATCTTGAATATTTGAATTTAATTTAAAAAAAATAAACGGTTGTTTTATATGAATAATTTTCTTAATAAATGAAAATATCGCTTCATATGTCAGTATTACATCCACTGTCAGTATTATAGCCACTTACCTTAATTGTAAATGAAAATTTTGTCCAATGCAGAAGAAAAAGAAAATATGAGTTTCCAATAAAAAAAAAAAAGGTATCATCCAAAATGTATAAAATTTACATAATAATAAAAAAGATTCTTCTGATACCATAGAAAAAAAATATCAGGTTAGTAGATAAAGAACTAGGAGGGAAATGGGATGATATAGTAGAATTCGTAAGTAAGTACGTAATGCGTAAGAAGACGAGCCTTTGACTTTTTATGAAAAGTTGCAAATTGTATAATGAAGCATTTCTACTGAAGGGAAACACGTGAGGTAGAAGCATGTTCCACGTATTAGCAGTTCTTGCAAGAAGTGAATTTTGTAAAAAATTTTGGAGCACCTGGGTATTTCCTGCACGGTGTAGAAATGAGCACTTCAAGCCAACCCAGGATTACCCTTAAATTCTTTGAAGAATACATCCGCATTATGTATTTTATTTCAATAGAACAAGTGTCATTTCCAACAAGATATCTAAAAAACATAGCTCTAATAAATATATCTATAAAATATATAGAAGGAGAGAGTTCCAACGTTTCGATGTGTTAAGAAGAGTAAATACCGGTTTTCATTTAGCTGATTATTGGCGAATGTTTAGAGCATAGGCAGAAGATACAAAATTCTATAAGTGTGATAGAGAATCAATGATAAAATATCGGAGAGAATAACCATAATATTGGGAGAAATATCGAGAGAGTTTTCATAAATATCGGAAATCTAAAATATTTAAAAAAAAAAACATATCTTCATAAAGATATGTTTATTATAATCATCGCCGATATTGATACAAAAATTGAGCGAATTTCGCATACTACGATTGCATTTTAGACATACAAATGATATATCAATTTTGTTATAAAAAAATTGGTATGTAAATATTATAATTTTACTCCCTCATACACATTAACGGTATATTATACTCCTCTCTTCTAATCTTCAATTTATCAGCTAAAAATTTCTCGATCTTTAGCTACGTATGCGGGCAGTATGCTGTGCAAAAATTTAACATTATTTCATGTAATTTGTTGTTGTAGAAAAATTATAGCAAAAATTTTGCTTTGTAGTACGCTGTTAGAATGCTGAGCAAAAAAAAAGTTAAGTTCTTGTTTTGACCGCCAGGTATTAAGCTTCAAAATCTTTGCTCGTTATTTATATACCCTATATTTAAACAATAAGCAACGTTTCATCTAGTAAAATGAAGTGAATGATCGAAGTATACATAGTAAAATAAAATAAATCAAAATAAAGTAAATCTTTAGTTAGATTTTATTTTCAAACGTTGCTGATTGTCAAATGAACAAATAATGCCACCTGTTATTGATTATACGAATTTCTGATAAAATTTTGCTACCGACTTTGCAGTAGTTTTATTATTTATTTTTTGGCAGGCAAAAAATTTTAACAGCATATTTAGCTAAAGCAGAAGTCGGGAACAATTCGTCCAACTACTGGTGACTCAATTCTTGCCATGTTGGCGACTCTAATATTCATTATAAAATTTCTATTATAGTGTTGTTAAGTAATTTTTATTTTTTTTTATTTTTTGATTAATAGCAAAAAATGAAAAATTATATTCAATGTACATTTATATTAGCTATTTATGTAATAAAAGAAAATAATAACATTTCATCGAATAAAAACTATAAAAAAATATATTCTTATATTTTTTTTTTAAATTCTTTTCTCGGTTTTTTTTTGTTTTTTGTGTCATAATAATGACAAAATTTATTTACACCTACTTATTTATATGCATATGTTTGGATGTATAGAAGATGATCTATTTAAATTTCATTTAACCTAAACTCAAAAACGAAATTTAAATTTCCAAAATTAAAATAAAAAATTTTGATTAATACCCACACATATTTACACGCAGGTACATATATTCAATATAATATTATTAATGCCGAAAAAATCATACTTTTTTATTGAATTTAAAAAACGTAATATATAAAAAAATTTATATATAACTGCTTATATATTTCTTCAATTCATTCAATTTTTTTTGTTTTTTTTGGATTTGGTGGTCAACATAATTCTATGTACCTACACACATTAATTATTATCTAGTATAGTACTTATTTACAATTTTCTATTAAATTATTATATTCTAACTCTATCTATATATACATAGTTATAAGAATAATTTTATAATATTCAAATTTTTGTTTTATTTCTTGGTTTTCATTTCAACTTCATAAATTCACATCAAAATAAGAAACAATATAAGTATTTGGTAATTTTTCTAGAATTTAAATTATTTATCGACTTTAATATTTATTAGAAATTTAAATAAAATTTAAGATGGTATGAAACACTTATATTCACTTTTCATTATTGTCCATACTTAGATGCATACTATGAATAAAATATAATATATGAATATGGAAATATACACATATTCAATTTATATTATTTTTTAAACAAGGTTTTTTTTTATTCTTTAATTTTTAAAGACATAAAATTAAATTCAATATTCACAATTCAACATGTAAATGCAAAAAATGATTTGAAACCACAACAAAAACAAAAACATAAAGTTTAATATGTTGGAATTTGTGATTTAAAATTTTATTACAAATTAAATAGTACAACAACAATAAAAAAAAATTCTAGCATTTAAAAACAATTTATTCTTATTTTATTTAAATATATTATTTATTATAGTTTTTTATAAGAAATATCATATTTACTTATTTCTTATTTTTATAATTTTTTCAAATTTCTTATTATTTAATATATTTTTGTGTTAGCACCAAATATCACGAGGATTCTTATAACGAAAAATATTGCAAAATATATATATTATATACATATATGTACTATTTATATATATATATGTACTATATATATATGCATTATATATATATATATATATATATATATATATATAAAGAACCAAAAACAATTGGTTTTAATTTTTAATTTTTTGTATGAATTTTTTTTTGTAAGAAATTTTAAAATAAATAAATAAAATACAGATTAAATAATGTAACGAATAATATAACGATATATATGTATATATTATAGTGTTATGTGTTATGTATATATTTTAAAGATCTAAGTATATAATTAAATCAAAGTTTATATTCAGAAAAAAAAAACAAAAAAAAAACACGATAATAGCAATTCAATTACTTTTGCAATACTATTCGTCAAAATGACCATGCGGTCCCTATAATATTATTTGACATTTCACATTAAAATTATTTTTTTTGTTTCCTCTCTTTCTTTCTCTTTTCGTTTCTCCATTTACGATTAATCAATATTTTTGTCTCTTTTACTCTATATAAATTTGCTTTCTCCTTTTTAAATATCTTTTTTACTACAATCCCGTTATGTGGTTCACATTGCAACGTACACACAGTGTTGCCACTGAAATTTGTTATTTGATACATATTATCAAGTAATACAGAAAAAGGTATCAAATTAAAAGAAAATGTTATGATTTTAGAAAACACAATTTATTTCCTTCGTTGAAAAATTTATTCAAAATTCAAAATTGTTATCATCACCAGTGCCATTGTGTTGATCACAAATAAAAAAAAAAAAAAAAAATTTTTAAAGGGCTTGTAGGGCTGGCTTATAGAACAATGGACTTTTTTGCATCATACGAATTTACTGGCCTGGACTTTTATGCAGGAATATAATGGATAAAATTTCAAAGGCTTGTGGAGACGCGAACTTGTGTATAATAATTAATTTTTATTTGTACAAGAAACAGCACAATCAATATAACAATCAACAAAAACAACTACATAGCGATGGCTTAGAACACACTTATGCTAAGTCGCAAAGTCGTAATTTTGCAGGGCAGCAATTTCAAAGTTTGATAGCTTGCCAAAAATGTCCTATTTAAAATTAAAAGGAAAGCAAAACGCATGATTCCTTTTATTTTACTAAAATCTTTATTTCTCTATTTTTACTATTAAAGATATTTCAGCCATAATATATTGCCTTATTCAGTATATTGGCGTAATATTTAAGATAGAAAACTGAGACAATGTTTTTTTTGTACTCTTTAGCATATTTGGCATAATCAGAATTTTGGAAAAATTACACTTTGCATAACTGAGCACTATGCCACCGATATGACAAAAGCGCGAAAAAGTTAAAAATAATTTTGATAACTTTCATACAAAATTTATTTTAATGAAAATTTTATTTACCATTTTGTACTAGATTTTTTTATTACAATATTAAGCGACACAAGTTATATTAAGAGTTATAAAATACACTAATACCTCGATATACGGCACTTACTCGTTCCAAAGAAATTGGTTGTAAAGCGAAATGCCGTATAAAGCCGTTAATATTTTGTTAATATTTATTTAAAGCCATATAAAGAAACAGAGGAACAATTGGACAAGGTCGTAACTGCGAAACAGCCGCTTAGTGAGGTGCCGTTTATCGAGGTATTAGTGTACCACAAAATTTTTGTCTCGCTACTATTTTGTTACAAAAAAAATTTTCGAACAATTTTATAGAATACCTATTTATATATATATATATTCCTGCTTTATTTTAAATGTATAAAATGTATCAAATATTTTTCGAAATATGTATCAAAATAAAAATACATAATTGTATTAAAGTGAACTCTGATATGTAGTACGATTATCTTCCAAAATTATTGATAAAAAAGTACTCTTATTTGTTGTTTCTTTTTTGTGCTCTTTACTGATTTCTCTCTTTTAAAGGTGAGCTGAGAATCTGAAATTGAGCCTGTTCAACAATTTAGAATTAAATGGAAGTGAATAACCCATACAAAAATACAAACATTTTGTCCATATTTGTTTAGTACTTCTCTTTCTGTTTGCTTTATTTATGTCAAAAAAAAAAAAAATTTAGTATTGGCCCAATATAGTTTTTTTAAATAGGAAATTAGTAAAATAATGAGTATGAATAAAATAAAAGGTATCAAAATCTAATTTTAATAAAAATAACAATGTTTTTTCAATTTAAACTTTCTTTTACTTTTTATAAAAACTTGTTTTCCAGCGTTAGAGTAAAATTTTGGTATAACAGTGAAAATAGTCGAATATTTTCCTTTTAATTTTACTGATATGCTTATCATACAGATACGCGTATTTCGTCTACTACTTGCAGACTTCTTCAGTGTTTTGTACTCGAGTCGAGTACAAAACACTGAAGAAGTCTGCAAGTAGTAGACGAAATACGCGTATCTGTATGATAAGCATATCAGTAAAATTAAAAAGGAAAATATTCGACTATTTTCACTGTTATTTCTTTTACTTTATTACCGTATTCTATTATTATACAGAAAAGTATTGATGTTAAATTATTTGAAAAAAGAAATAATCATTCATGTTTCTGAAATATTGAAAATGTAGCGATAGTGTGTAATATATGGATATATGAAATTTTTAAAAAGTACTAACACTAGCAATGAAGTAGGGAAAAATAAAATTTTTTGTTGTCAAATCAATATTAAAAGTCAACAAAATTTTTGATTTTTATTATAAATTGTTAAAATATTACAAATTTTAAGGAAAAATGGAACGTAAAAGGAAGACTTGTATCATTCCAGGCTGTAAGTCTCATTTGGAAAAAGAAAATTACGTGTCTTTACATTTGTAAGTATTATATGTTACATCTTTTGAATGTTTAAAAACTTCTAAACAAAATAGTGTAATATTAGGATAATTTAAATATCCGGACAAAGAAATTTTTTTTTTGAATACCATTTTAAATATTTATTTTGAATATATTGGACTTTATAATTTTAAAAAATGTATATATATGTTTGTAGGTTCCCAAAAGACGATGGTTTGAAACAACGATGGATTTAATGAATCTGAATTTGAAGAAAATGTAGAAAAATTTCAACCACTTTCTTCTTGTGCTGAACATATTGTAGAATATATTGCTGGATTTGTAGTACATAAGCTGAAATCAAAATTGAAATGTGCAATATGTATTTCTGCAATCATAGCACGTAACATGGAAATGAATACAATGGAATATTCATTAATTTCATATAAAACAGAAGGTTACTTAACTTACCCTTCTAAAGATGTAGTTGATATATGTAAATTTTGCGAATTATTATTTCGACAAACGAATAGTTTTAAAAAAACAAAATTGTTATATAATTTAATTTCCAAAGTTCTTATAAATTTTATATGTTCTAAAATTTTTCAAAATTTGTATAATCATATGTTTCACCAAACACTTTTAGAAAATCATTTTTGTTTATTAATAAAAAGTATTGCAGAAATGTATTTTAATACACGAATACATCATTCCTTAAAACTACTCAATGAAAGAAACAGTGTAAGAAATAAATTAACAAAATTAATCCATTTCAAAGGGCACCTATATTTTCTAAAAGAAACTTTAAAAGTGTAAAAAATGATTGCACATAGTCCATATTGTAAAATGAAGTGGAATAGACCTCTCGGGAAAACCACTTTAAAAAAAAGTTCCTATTTCTTTACCTCAATAGTGGTGTGGAAAAAAGAAAATATTTTGATACAAATATATTAATAACATATTATTTACATATTTATAAATATAGGATAGACAATAGACAATAATAAGTTTATATAATTTTGTATAATAAATATCAAATATGTAAAAATTTTTATAATCAATCTATTGAAAAAACTTAGAAAAGAATTTAAAATCTAAAAAAAAGAATAAATATTATAAAATACAAAACTAGAAAGCGCTGTATTTCTCATATGTTTTTCATATATGTATTAATAATAAATTTTGATTAATTTATCCATTATTGTTAGATATTCTTACTCATCATATTTAAAAAAAAATTTAAGTCAAAATACATACAAGTTGAGGCATATTAAATTCTGAGCACTATCCTGTTTATTTATCAAAATAGTTTCCATTAAAAAGAGAGAAAATATATTGAACAAATATATTCGTCTATTTTTGTTTTTTGACGTAAAAAATGACAAAGAAAGAGAGGAATATACCCAAAACATTGGACACTTTTTTGTATGGATAGTTACTTCCATTTAATTCTAATTCGTTGGGCCTGTTCCACGTGTTTTCTTTTAACTACTTATTAACTACACTACTGACTAGACTACCCTTCATTTTTCCACTGGTACTATTCGAATTGGCTAAATGTTGATATTTATCTACTCAAAATTTTATTTGGTATATCTATCGATTTGTGTTTGAAGATCGCTCATCGTTCAACACAAAATTTTTAAGTTGAATATTCTCTTTTTTGTGAAGAAAAAAACCCCCTTCGGAAAATATGTTTAAAAGTAATGTAATAGCAGGGTATCAAACGTATGCTAAAGCTGTCATTGTAAATACTCATGGAAATAAACCCACTATATGGTTGTTGCTTTGCTATTTTTGATTTTTTTTGTTTTCTACTCTTTATTTCAAAAAACAAAAAAACACCCAAAAAATAGGATACTCACAGATAAAAAGTGTGCCCAATCGTACTTTAATTTCACTTTGTTGAAATCTAAATTACGAAGCGTTTGTTTCCGTTATTTTATATTTATTTATTAATATACATACAAATTTAGTGCTATTAAAATGCGTAACATTATAATTGTTCGACGTGTGGGACGGTAACAATATACGTTCGATTAGAAAAAAAGCATTAGTTTTCTTTTTCAACAATGTCCGCTTTGAAAATGTAAACATAGTGTAGATGTTGAAAATTAGTCCACATCGAATCGACAGAGCTGCAAAGAAATACAAAAGAAATCTAACAGTTGAAAGGCAATCAGGTTCGAACAAACTTAGTGCAATACTAGATCCTAATCCGATAATAAAGGGAAGAAGAAGGTTCAAGCAGCAACCAAGTGTTAGAACCAAATTGAAACATCTGCATCAAATGTTCTGAGAATAAAAAATTAATGTTATCTAAATGTAAAAAGCTACTTGATAGAACTCCAGAAAAGAAAGCTGAAGCAAAACAAAGTTGTAAAAAATGATTGCAATATATATATTTTGTTTCGAAATACAAAAACTGCATAATGGGCAACAAAACTTTTATATTTGAGCTGACTTTAGGCATCTACATGGACAAACATTTTATGTAAACGACAAAAACAAAATAGTCTAAAATTAAATAATTTGATTGTTGCCGGGCTCCAGTCACTAATAATTTTTAACATTTTATTGCAAATATCGATATTTCAGAAGCAACATATACACTTATTTTATCAGTGCTTGTGACTAACCATATCTTTTAAGTTTTTTTTTATTTTATATCCCAGTTCCTACCAGCTACGTATTTTACCTGTACTTTTATTAAAATTATTTTATTAATCTAAATAGCAGTGAGTATCCATTCCTTAAATCATTATTCAATCTGTTTCCTTGAAATTACTAAACTTTTGTGTGTGTGTAGTTTACTTAAAATAGTCTTCCTGAGACATTTAAACACAAGATGAAGTCAAAGTATTTTACAAATTAACTCGTATCTTAATAAAGCCTAAATTTATAAGTCAACCATAATGTTTTTTTATTAATACTATTACACCTGTTATTTTAATAAAGTAAGACATTCGTCTCTTGCACTATGGCAATAGAATGTCTTTAACTATTTCATTCAGAACTTGAAGCTTAAAATTGACTAATTAAGGATATATTATGTACAAATTTTTTGATTTTTTTTTTATATTTTCTAATATGTATATATATTTGTAGTTTATAATAATTGTATTAATCTTTTACTATATACATATATAATGTACATTTGTGAACAATTATTAATTCTTAATTCATAATTCAAATGTTTGTTTTTTTTTTTTTAATAGTATATAAATTAAATGTTATTTAGTATAAGTTAAAAATGTAATCTGAATTATTTTAAATACTAATTTTTAATTTGAATTAATTATTAATTTGATTAAGGATACATTGTACAAAAAATGAATTTAATTTGTATGTATTCAAAATTTGTTACTAGCTTTGTAATTCTGTTGAAATAAAGACTATTTTTATTATTATTATTATTATTATGTATCGTGCTTCTTTTGGCTATGAAAGAATGATTATATAATGGTATGAAGAAAATCACGTTCAATTGGTACTGTGAAACTCCAAAATCACCAAATGTTCCGAATATTCACGAATAAAATTTTTAATCGCATCAAATATCGTGTTCAATATTATCAGACTGTAAAGTCAATAATAATTATAGTGCTCTTCCTTCACATATCCAAATTTAATTTATTATTAAACTTTATTATTTACAATAAAACATTTTCCAATCAATCAAATACAAATCAAGTATAAATAATCAATCAACAGCAATGCCAGAATGCTGACGTGGTCTATCACAGGTTATTGCCCATTTAACAAGCATCAGTTCAATCAATTGGAAGATCGAGTACAAATTGATGCAGATTCTGCTTAGAAAAAGAGGAATCCTCCTCACATATTCTATTTGTTTGCGACGACATAGCACGCAAAAGATATAAACATTTCCAGGAATATACATTGATCGTGTTTCCGAAATTGGCATCAAAGCAATAATAGCGTTTATCAAGGACATAGACCTACAATTATGAGATAAACGGGGAAGTATAATAGATCTTAAGAGGTCAGTCGCGATTATATAGAACTCCCATAAAAAAAAACACCAATCAGCAATCTTGAATAAAAATAATCGTTGCGTTCACATAGGATGAAAATAAAATTTACAGAAAATATATTGTTGTTTTTGTTACTTTGGGATATCTATGATCCAATACAAAAAATAATTATAGTTAATTTTGTAATTAATCGAGCCGTTTCTTTACTGGTGGTATCATATTGTAACCACCTACAAAACTGCGTATATGTTTGCACATGTTTCATCTATAGAAAAATAGAATAAAGGTTTTTTGTTTTTGTTTTGTATTGTGTTTTGAAATTATAGTCAGTTTAGTGCAAGTGTTTGCAAGATCAATAAGTAAAATTAAATTTAGAAAACAAGGTTGATTATTTGTAAAAAATTTAATAAATGACTGAAATGAATGGCAAGTTTTGGAAAAATTAATTTGGTTTTTTCTAAATATTTTTTAATAAAATAAAATAAAAAAACAGTTAAAATTCACTATATTGAAATTTGTAAGACAGTTACACGGTGGCGGAACTTAGGAACTAAATTCTGATAAATTTGAAATGTTTTTTGAAATGCCTTCGGATGAAGATTCCGAAATTGAAGATGATTGTGGCTTAGAAAACTTCGATATTGGTGAAACTCCAAAAAATTGCCAAATGATTTGACAACCGTAATAACTATTGATGATTTGGCTTTTGTCAAATGAAAGGATAAGAAAGACGTCCATTTTCTTAGTAATTGTCCTGTTCACAATTGGGAATTCATTACAACAAGCATATGGAATATGAAGATGAAGCAGACATGCCAGTCTTGTTATGAAATAGATAGGAAATCTATGAAGTCGTGGTATCGGGTTTTTTGGCACTTTCTGGATGTTAGTTTAAATAATGCTGTTATAATATTCAAAGAATTATCAAGTGTAAAAACGTTATGTTTAAAAGAATTTAATATAAGAATTCGCGTGTGCGGTTTTCTGTGATTTCCTCCATCGGGTGCCTCCCCAGGTGGCGGATAGGGGGACGTTTGTCAGATATGACAAATACCGGATTTCCGGGGCAGACCAAAAAATCACAAAAACATGCAATGAATAAAACAAGCAGTTATACCTCAGGTGGTAAGTCAGTTAATCTGACAAATCCACCCTCTACGGAGGCAGGCTCTACGGATTCTGGGGAGAGCCAATTATTGCATACCTCTCCTGTGGCAACAGAGGTCTTCGTAGTCTCTACCCCGGGGACAGTTGGTAAATCAGATGCCATGGCAAATTTCTCAGAGGAAAACCTTCTTCTTGAGGACATCGAACCAATGGCTATATGTCTGTAGAATTACAGGCTACTGGTTGCAGTTCGACCATTCAGGAAAGAGGTGAGAGGAAGAAAAAGAACATCTGCGGTTCTGAAAAGAAAAGGCAGAAAATGGCTAAGCGTAATGCGGCTATGAATCCTCCCCCGCAAAGCTCTCAAGAAGGGCTAACTTCGGAAGAGAAAGATGATGTAGAGAAGGCTGTCCTCAAAGACGGTCTTGGGAAGGCTAACCAAAAGGATGGTCTCCATGCTGCGACATCAGCAGCTTCGAATCCTGAAGGTAGAAGGGTCCCAAAAACTGTTACCCAGAAACCGGAAGGCCAAAAAACGTTGTCGAATCCTGGAGGTGGAAGGGTCCCGAAAAAGGGTGCTCAGAAGCCAAAGGAACCATCAAAGGCTAGAGAGACGAAAACATCCTCTCGACAGGCTGTCAGCTACGCGCAGGCGGCTAGAAGAGAGTTCGATACAATCGTTCAGGTAGTCGATGGGAGCATTACTAACGAGCAAGGTTAATTGATTCAGCAAAAGTTGTTCCAACTCATTCTCACTTGTAATGAGATATCTCCCAGCTTTGCAGGGGTCTCTTTGAAGGCGGGAAAATTATATTTTTCCTGTCAAGATGAGGCTTCGTCAAACTGGTTGAAATCTGCGGCGTCTAACTGCAGTCCATGGGAGGGAGCATGGCTCTCAGCAATGAGGGTCAGCGCACTTTCAAAGACGAAGCTAGTTAAAATCTGGATCCCAGGCCGTACCGAATCTGAGAAGGACGTCATGAAGGCGCTCAGTATTCAAAATGGTATAGATACTACGAAGTGGAAAATCCAGTCGTATAGAAGAGCAACTGGGGCTACTAATATTAGTGGCTCAGGCTCTCTTTTATACGTGTATATCGATCTCGATAGCGCTAAAGCTATAAAAGATCGAAACGCCAAACTAAGTTTCAAATTTGGTCAGATAAACAAATGAGCTCGTGCAATTGGTCAACTATGCCAAAAAACAACAATTTTGATATAGTAATTGGCTGCGATGCAAATGCTCATCATGAAAACTGGGGAAGTACCAATTCAAAAACTAGAGGCGAGGCGCTCCTAGAGTACCTTGCTACTACTGACTTGGAAATCCTAAACACTGGAGGGATACATACATTTGTAAGCTCCAGGCGACAAGAAACCATAGACATAACTCTATGCTCTAGATCTCTTCTTTCAGAGATCAAAGACTGGAACGGGTCTATGGAACCCTCTATGAGCGATCATAGATACATTAATTTCTCCTAAAAGGCTGATCCTGATAAGATCTTGGTCTTTAGAGATATTGAAAGAACCAACTGGCAAGAATTTCAAGATCTGGTGGCTACGGTTGCGGATTCGATCATGATCCCGACGGTCTCTGCAATAGACAAATCAGTTGAAAAACTGACAAATCTGTTAACATAGGCTTTCGAAGCATCTTGTCCGGTCACCAGAAAACCGAAAGACACAAAAACTGCTTGGTGGAACAAAGATCTGGAGCAGCTAAAAAGGAAGGCCAAAAAACTTCTGAATAGAGCCTTAAAAACTCATGAAGAAGATGATTGGAAATCCTATAGTGAATCTAGAAGAGAATACAAAGGACTGATTCGGAAATCAAAGAAACAGTCCTTTCAAAAGCTCTGTGAAGGAATCGAAGATATTGCAGATGGAGCGGCTTTGCTTAAGGCCCTGAAAAGGGATCCAGTAGCAAAGTTAAACATTCTGCAAACATCAGAAGGATCCTACACAGCATCGAAAGAAAAAACATATAGAGTCCTCTTTCGAACACACTTTCCGGGGAGTAGACTCGAAGATTTGCCTCTAGAAGATACTATCCAGGAAGTTACCATACCAAACCGTTCGGATTGGTCTATGGCAAGAAAGATAGTATGGCCTGAGGTCTTAGACTGGGCTATCAACTCTTTCGAACCATACAAAGCTCCTAGGCCGGATGGAATTTGGCCTATTATGCTTCAAAAATGCAGGAACAGCATAAGCAAATGGCTCTCAAGAATCTTCACAGCCTGCATAGCCTTTGGATATATTCCAAAAGTATGGAGATCAGTGAAGGTCGCTTTCATCCCTAAACCAGGGAAAACAAACTATGCACTCCTTACAAGCTTCAGACCTATCAGTCTCTCTTCGTGTTTGTTAAAATGCCTAGAGAAACTGGTGGACAGGTATATTAGGGATGTATGTTTGTAGGGTAAACCTGAACCGTAAACAACTTGCCTATCAGGCAGGTAAGTCTACTGACTCAGTTCTTCAAGAAGTGGTCCCCCATATAGAGGAGGCTATCGTGAAGAAAGAGATAACACTCGGTGCATTCTTGGACATTGAAGGGTCCTTTGACAAGGCAACTTTTAAGTCACTTTTAAACGGAGCAAGAAAGCACGGAGTAAACAACACAATACTGAGATGGATAGAAAAGATGTTGGAACAACGTCATCTGTTCATTCAGGTAGATGAAACTACTAAAGTTCAGGTGAAGGCGGTTAGAGGATGCCCACAAGGAGGTGTTCTATCGCCTTTACTATGGAACATGTTGGTAGACGAACTCCTAAGTATACTGAACGAGGAAGGATTCAACACACACTGCTTTGCCGATGATGTTAGTATTCTTCTAAGAGGAGGTTATATGAGGCGTCTATGCACACAAATGCAAAATGCCATTGACTTAACCACCGAATGGTGTCAGGCGAATGGATTAACCATAAATCCTAGCAAGACTCATTTAGTGGCCTTTACCTATAGAAGGCGACTGAACAACTATGTTCTTCCCTCCATTGAAGGAAATAACCTAGAACTTCGAGACGAAGTAAAATATCTAGGGATCATACTTGATAAGAAGCTCAATTAGGCAAAACATATCGAGACGAAATGTGCTAATGCCGTGAAAGTCCTATGGCAGTGCAGAAGGGCGTTTAGCAACAATTGGGGCCTAACACCGAAAATAGCCTTAAGACTATACAAAGTGTGTATCAGGCCCATTGTTAGCTATGGCTCCTTTGCATGGGTTCCGAGAACATTTACAGCAAATGCCATAAAAAAAACTAGAAGCAGTACAAAGACTGCGTGTCTCTGTGCAACAAGTGCTTTTAGAACCACACCTACAGCGGCTATTCAAATACTTCTTGGGCTTCCGCCCTTACATCTTTATGTAAGAATGGAGGCCCTCAAAGTTGCAAGAAGGTTGCAAACTCTGGGGAATACTAGAGGATGTAGGCACAAACATCAGAGACTATGGAAGGACTTAGAAGAGGAGCAAAAAGAGTTCTTCATGCCAACAGATGACATCACTACATACATATCTTTGAAGAAGAGATATGAAGTAGAAATCCCGACAAGAGAGACCTGGCGTGGTTCAGAAGAGCAGGCCAGGTCCTCAAATACCTCGAACATTTTCACTGACGGATCCCTTACGGCTCTAGGCGCGGGAGCTGGAGTGTTCTTTGAAAAAGAGCAACTTGAACTCCAGTTTCCTCTTGGCAAACACTGCACAGTCTTCCAGGCTGAGGTCTTTGCCATAAACGCAGCAGTGAATATAATAAAAGAGCAAAGATGGTCTAACAAAGTCATTAGAATCTTTAGTGACAGTCAGGCTGCCTTAAAAGCTCTTGAAAGTAACCTCATCAAATCTAGATTGGTGGGAGAATGTTCGGAAGCCCTAAACCTCATAGGGCCCCGAAACAAGGTACAACTGATCTGGATACCGGGTCATAGTGGCTTGACTGGAAATGAGAAGGCTGACGAACTAGCCAGATCATCGGCGGGAAACATTTATGGCCTGGAACCAGCAGTTGGTATATCTATTGCTAATATTAAACTATCAATAGAAACACCCTGAAAAGGGAAGCAAATATTCTTTGGGAGCGTATGGAAAGTCACAGAGTCTCCAAAATATATGCACCAAGAATAAACACCAAAATAACCAAATTCCTGATAACTCTCAATAGAGGAGAATGTTGGAAGATGGTGGGCATACTTACTGGTCATAACCACATGAATAAACACATGTGTAGACTAGCACTAAGTGACGACCCAACCTGTAGACACTGTCTGGAAGAGGAAGAAACCTCCACACACGTTGCAGGAGAGTGCTTAGCTCTTTCAAGGCTGAGACTCAGGCTGCTGGAAACGCACTAAATAACCTACCTCAGAAAACTTCTGCAGGATAAATCCCCCAAACCTATTGTCATTTATCAAAAGGGTCGACTAAGTTGAAGGGTGGAGGACGACATAAATGGCTAAAAAGCCTACATGCCGGCTCTGACATATTAGGGCCACCTCCGTAGAAGAAAAAAAAAAGAATTTAAAAGAATTAAAAAATAACCCAAAAATCACATACAAAAATTTACCAAGTTTTTTTTTTTTTTTTTTTTTTTGTTATGCATAGCCAAAACACTTTATACCGATTGGTACGTTTGCCTAGGGTGGGATAAGAAAATTTGGAAAGGAGGATGGTAAAAGGGAAGGAGGACAATTACGAACGAAGGTGTTAATATTCGTCTTGAATTTGTTTAGGTCATAAATATAAAATTTGTCATGTTATGGGAACACATAAGATGGAATTTGGTTCCACATTCGGGATGTTGAAGTTATAAACGAATTTCCATAACTTGTCTTTTGCCATCTAGGGATTTCAATGCTGTAGGGATGAGCACATGCTGCCCTTCGTGTTTCGCGGGGGATAACGCTTAAGTGGAGGTAATATAGATTTAATTTCCACTGAGCATGTGCCGATGCCTACGAGATATCTATAAAAAAGTGAGAGAGCTCCGACTATACGACGATGTCCAAGAGGAGCAAGATGGGCTGTCACATTCGGGTCATTAATTAGACGAATAGCCCATTTTTGGACTTTATCCAAATGTTTTAACGCAATACTAGAGGCGCCAGCCCATATGTGAGAATTGTACTCCATTTTGGGTCGTATGAAAGCTTTATAGATTTTCAAGAGGTCACACGGGGAGAAGTAAGCCTTGCAGCGGCTAAGAAAACCTAAACATTTGGCTGCGTTTTTTGCAACATCAAATATATGATCATTCCAGATCATTTTTCGATTAAGGTGCATACCTAATATGCTTAAGCTTTCAAACCGCTGAAGTTTATCTTCCTGAAACAAAAGAGTAGGATCAAAAATGGAAATTTTTCGGGAGATTGTACAGCTCTGAGTTTTAGAAGAGTTAAACTCGACTCTGTTTTTTATGCCCCAATTAGTTATTGCGACCAAATCGTGGCTGAGGGAACTAGCCATGATGTCTCTTTTGGTTGAAACAGCGGTGGATGTAGCTTCAGATTTTTTATGAAAATCGTAGGAGGCTACTAGGGTGCTGTCGTCTGCAAAGCTGTGGATTGGATTGAAAGTGGTTTGGAGCAAATCATTTATAAATATAAGGAATAGGGTAGGTGAGAGAACTGATCCTTGGGGAACATCAGCGTTTATTTGGAATTGATCGGATTTAAATCCGTCAACTAAGACTTGAATCGTACGATTCGAGAGGAAACTTTCAATCCATTTGAGAGAAGAGAGACCCAAGCCTACTGCTTGACATTTTGCTAATAATGCGCTATGCCATACTCTATCGAAAGCTTTAGAAATATCTAGAGCCACAATATTTGCTTCACTCGAATTGTGCAAGCAAATATTTAGCTTCTCGTTAAGGTATGTCATTAAATCACCGGTGGATCTAAATCCATATTGCCTATCGTGGACAATACCTTGGCTGTCAAGATATTTGGTCAGCTTTTTGTTTATTGAGATCTCCATCACTTTGGAGAGGATCGATATTATAGCTATAGGCCTGTAGTTGGAGGGATCGCTTTTGTCGCCTTTTTTGGGAATTGGGTTAACATGCGCAATCTTCCATTGAGTTGGGTATACTCCTGTAGAGTAGGATAAATGGAATAAATTGCGCAATGGTTTGGAAATAGTTAGTGATTCATTTGAAACAATTTGTCTCTAAACATTCAAAATCAAGCAAAAAATTTTACAACAATACATATGTTTATTTTTTTTGTATAAACGGAGGAACACAGAAAAAGCTAAAATATTTTTCAATATAATTCAGAATAAATTTTGAAATTTAAATAATTAATTAAAATTAATAAAAATTTTATAAACAAATTTCAAAATAAGTTAAATTTTTTTTTCAATATCAAACATTACTCTGGCATTACTCTGACGCTGATGGCAGAGATTCAAAAATAATAATAATAATAATAATAATATGCATAAGTACAAGTCAGGTACACGTATATAAACCGAATGACTTAAGATAGGGAATAATATTTTTTATTAAATAAATTTTTATAATTTATGTCTACATACATATTATATGTGAACGTGATCTAAAGGTGGCGAGGTGATGAATGATAACGATGATTATGATGGTTTATAGGAATTTGGAAAAAAAAATTTTTTTGTTTCTAGGAAGCATTTATTAATTAAAAACTTCATATTAAATTTTAATAGTGAATTGTTGTGAATATTTTAATATTAGTTTAACTAATAAATTATAATTCTCTCTCTTCCTTCTGTGATACTATACTTTTGTATTGTTTTTGTTTTACCTCCTGGTGTAAAAATTTTTTGTAAACTTTGTAATATGGAGAACTCAATAGAATTAAAATTATTAGTTTTTATAAAAACTTGTTTTCCAGCGTTAGAGTAAAATTTTGGTATAACAGTGAAAATAGTCGAATATTTTCCTTTTAATTTTAATGATATGCTTATCATACAGATACGCGTATTTCGTCTACTACTTGCAGACTTCTTCAGTGTTTTGTACTCGACTGAGGAAAGAAATCTAAAATTGTCTTATTTATTTTATTCGTACAGGTAACAATTTGATGTTTCTCGCAGCTGCATGGTTGTTTATTATCCAATGAATTAGCACAGGTAGGGGGTTGAATAAAAATATTTTTATTTATTTTATTATTGGTATTTAAAATAATTTTTCCGACGTTAGGGTGACAGGTAGGGGTGGTGTTATTTGTTTTATTGTATTTCACTAAAAATTTAAATAAAGAAGAATATCCATTGCCTTGGTCTTTATTTAGGAGTGAGTCATTTTTAGTTTTGTAAATTTCGATGCTTTCAGCAGAATCTAGTTTCCTAGAATCTCTAATGTAATTTATCGTTACAATGTCTTCTTTCGAAATGCTATGATTCTCCTGGATGATGTGTTCTGCTACTTTGGATCGGAACTCTGTTGAGTTCTTCTTTTTAGCCAGTTCTGCTTCTTTCAGGTGTTCATTGAGTCGCGTTTGCATGTTTCTCCTAGTTTGCCCAATATAAACTTTGTTGCAATGACTGCAAGTTACCTTATACACACCTGATTTTTCCATTTGTTCGATTGGGTCTTTAGTTGAACCTAGAACAGACTTGAGTTGGTTAGTTCTACTGCTATATACGATATCTAACCCGTGTTTTCTTAATTTCGTTCTGAGTGGGAGAGAAATCTTGCTAAACTCCAATGCTACTCTTCTTATGGGTTGTTGATCAGTCAGTAGGTTAGTGAGGGAATTCCGTTGTAAAATTCTTTTTCGTTTACTAAGTAAGGCCGTGATGGTTTTTTCCGGATATCCGTTTATTCTCGCAATTTCAAATATGTGTTTAGTTTCGTTTACTAAACCTTTTTGAGAGATGGGAAGTGTTAACATTCGATGGATCATGTGGTTGAACGATGCCATCTTATGTTGATAGGAGTGGTTAGAGGTATTCGGGATGACCCTGTCAGTATCTGTAGGTTTTCTGTAAATCTCTAGTTCTAGAGATGTTCCTGTTTTACTTAACAGTAGATCTAAGAATGGTAGTTGGCCTTCTTTTTCTACTTCGACAGTAAACTGTATATTCCTGTGGAGCCCGTTAAGAGTAGTTAAGGTTGATTCTAAGTCCCTTTCCTTTATTACAGCAAAAATATCATCTACGTATCTTTTCCAAAATCTTGGTAACCGTTCTTCTGCTGCTAAATCTGACTCCAATTTAGCCATGAAAATTTCACTGATGAATGGAGAAAGGGGATTTCCCATTGGAGCTCCCTTCAATTGCTTGTAGAAATTTCCTCTAAAGGTGAAATAATTTTCGTCCATGCAAAGCCGGATCAGTTTTATGTACTGTTTTACTTTTGTCCTCCACTGTGGTCCAGTTTCTTGTTGTAGTAACCATTCTTCTACCAGAATAATAGCCTCCTTGACTGGGATACTGGGAAAAAGCGATTTTACGTCAAAAGAGACCATGACCTCGTCTTCGTTAAGTCCTCCCATTGATTGTAATTCTTGAGCAAGTTCCTTAGAGTTTTTCACTGATTGGGTTTCGAACTGCTTATCCATATTACGAAACTGCTCCACTAACCATTTGGCTATTTTATATGTTGGAGACATATCTGCTGTCACAATTTCTCTCATCTCATTCCCTGGTTTGTGAATTTTAGGAAGTCCTTTAATTCTAGGAAGTGCTGGATTGGTGACCTTAAGTTTGTTGACTCCTATTACTTGTCGGCATTCCTTGATAGTGCTGTCTACTCGCTTGATGAACTGTTGAAGAGGATCGTTTCTTAATTTCCTGTAAGGTCCGTTCGTGATCTTCTCCTGCATCCAATTATCGTAATCTTCTTTGTTTAAAATTACCAGTGCGTTGCCTTTATCAGCCTTGACAAAGTATAGTGGTTTCGCCTTGATGTCTCTGATGACTTTTTTCTCATTTCTGATTACCTTTTGATTCTCATAGTCAATCGACATCTTTTCTTTATTGACTTTTGCTGTGGTGGCTCTTATAAGCTCCTTTTGTTCTGTTGTAATTGCAACGTTGGATTGTACGTGTTGATTCCTGCTTCTAAGTCTACAATAAGTTTTTCGACATCAGTTTCATTTGGTATCGTGTAATTAAGTCCGTTGTTAAGTAGCACCATTTGGTCTTCGGTGAAGGTCTGAGAGGACTGATTCACCACAAAATTTCCAATTTGCTGCACGTGAACTTTAGGTTTTGTGTCAACCTGTTGTTTTTCCTGAAGTAAGTTGAATTTCCTTTCAAGCAGTTTCCTCTTTCTTTCGCTCTCGCATTCTTCTGTCACTTTCACTTTGATAAGGAACAAGGGGAATTCTCTAGGATATTGTTGTGCTAGTTTGAGATGAAGATAGTATGCTTCTAGAGTTTTGCGATCAAGTTTAGCTCTAAGGGAAGCGATACTATTGCTAATTATTTCATTCTCAATTTTTTTCATTATCTTGATATTAATCGATGTACGAATTTTTATTTGATGACTCTTAGGTGTTAAGTTAGAATTTTTGCATCTGCTTAAAAATGCGATGTCTTTGCTAAGCGATGCAATTGCTTTCCTCAAAGCGATGAACTTATTTGGCTCTGATGTGGGCTTGGTTGCCATATTTAGTTTTTATAAAAACTTGTTTTCCAGCGTTAGAGTAAAATTTTGGTATAACAGTGAAAATAGTCGAATATTTTCCTTTTAATTTTACTGATATGCTTATCATACAGATACGCGTATTTCGTCTACTACTTGCAGACTTCTTCAGTGTTTTGTACTCGACTGAGGAAAGAAATCTAAAATTGTCTTATTTATTTTATTCGTACAGGTAACAATTTGATGTTTCTCGCAGCTGCATGGTTGTTTATTATCCAATGAATTAGCACAGGTAGGGGGTAGGGGGGACGGACCTTACAGGAAATTAAGAAACGATCCCCTTCAACAGTTCATCAAGCGAGTAGACAGCACTATCAAGGAATGCCGACAAGTAATAGGAGTCAACAAACTTAAGGTCCCCAATCCAGCACTTCCTAGAATTAAAGGACTTCCAAAATTCACAAACCAGGGAATGAGATGAGAGAAATTGTGACAGCAGATATGTCTCCAACATATAAAATAGCCAAATGGTTAGTGGAGGAGTTTCGTAATATGGATAAGCAGTTCGAAACCCAATCAGTGAAAAACTCTAAGGAACTTGCTCAAGAATTACAATCAATGGGAGGACTTAACGAAGACGAGGTCATGGTCTCTTTTGACGTAAAATCGCTTTTTCCCAGTATCCCAGTCAAGGAGGCTATTATTCTGGTAGAAGAATGGTTACTACAAGAAACTGGACCACAGTGGAGGACAAAAGTAAAACAGTACATAAAACTGATCCGGCTTTGCATGGAAGAAAATTATTTCACCTTTAGAGGAAATTTCTACAAGCAATTGAAGGGAGCTCCAATGGGAAATCCCCTTTCTCCATTCATCAGTGAAATTTTCATGGCTAAATTGGAGTCAGATTTAGCAGCAGAAGAACGGTTACCAAGATTTTGGAAAAGATACGTAGATGATATTTTTGCTGTAATAAAGGAAAGGGACTTAGAATCAACCTTAACTACTCTTAACGGGCTCCACAGGAATTTACAGTTTACTGTCGAAGTAGAAAAAGAAGGCCAACTACCATTCTTAGATCTACTGTTAAGTAAAACAGGAACATCTCTAGAACTAGAGATTTACAGAAAACCTACAGATACTGACAGGGTCATCCCGAATACCTCTAACCACTCCTATCAACATAAGATGGCATCGTTCAACCACATGATCCATCGAATGTTAACACTTCCCATCTCTCAAAAAGGTTTAGTAAAAGAAACTAAACACATATTTGAAATTGCGAGAATAAACGGATATCCGGAAAAAACCATCACGGCCTTACTTAGTAAACGGAAAAGAATTTTACAACGGAATTCCCTCACTAACCTACTGACTGATCAACAACCCATAAGAAGAGTAGCATTGGAGTTTAGCAAGATTTCTCTCCCACTCAGAACGAAATTAAGAAAACACGGGTTAGATATCGTATATAGCAGTAGAACTAACCAACTCAAGTCTGTTCTAGGTTCAACTAAAGACCCAATCGAACAAATGGAAAAATCAGGTGTATATAAGGTAACTTGCAGTCATTGCAACAAAGTTTATATTGGGCAAACTAGGAGAAACATGCAAACGCGACTCAATGAACACCTGAAAGAAGCAGAACTGGCTAAAAAGAAGAACTCAACAGAGTTCCGATCCAAAGTAGCAGAACACATCATCCAGGAGAATCATAGCATTTCGAAAGAAGACATTGTAATGATAAATTACATTAGAGATTCTAGGAAACTAGATTCAGCTGAAAGCATCGAAATTTACAAAACTAAAAATGACTCACTCCTAAATAAAGACCAAGGCAATGGATATTCTTCTTTATTTAAATTTTTAGTGAAATACAATAAAACAAATAACACCACCCCTACCTGTCACCCTAACGTCGGAAAAATTATTTTAAATACCAATAATAAAATAAATAAAAATATTTTTATTCAACCCCCTACCTGTGCTAATTCATTGGATAATAAACAACCATGCAGCTGCGAGAAACATCAAATTGTTACCTGTACGAATAAAATAAATAAGACAATTTTAGATTTCTTTCCTCAGTCGAGTACAAAACACTGAAGAAGTCTGCAAGTAGTAGACGAAATACGCGTATCTGTATGATAAGCATATCAGTAAAATTAAAAGGAAAATATTCGACTATTTTCACTGTTATAAAATTATTATTTTTTTTTGTATTATTCGTTCATTCAAGTTTATCAATAACAAAAAGCAAGTAAATATATAAAAAAATATTAAATTTATAACGGGCTTTATAACATAATAAAGTAATACTCATAATACTAACAATAATACTAATAATAATACTAATAATAATACTAATAATAATAATAATAACAATAATAATAACAATAATAAAAATAATAATAACAATAATAATAACAATAATAATAATAATAATAATAATAATAACAATAATAATAATAATAATAACAATATAATAATAATAATAACAATAATAATAATAACAATAATAATAACAATAACAATAACAATAACAATAACCATAACAATAACAATAACCATAACAATAACAATAACAATAACAATAACAATAATAATAATAATAATAATAATAATAATAATAATAATAATAATAATAATAATAATAATAATAATAATAATAATAATAATAATAATAATAATAATAATAATAATAATAATAATAATAATAATAATAATAATAATAATAATAATAATAATAATAATAATAATAATAATAATAATAATAATAATAATAATAATAATAATAATAATAATAATAATAATAATAATAATAATAATAATAATAATAATAATAATAATAATAATAATAATAATAATAATAATAATAATAATAATAATAATAATAATAATAATAATAATAATAATAATAATAATAATAATAATAATAATAATAATAATAATAATAATAATAATAATAATAATAATAATAATAATAATAATAATAATAATAATAATAATAATAATAATAATAATAATAATAATAATAATAATAATAATAATAATAATAATAATAATAATAATAATAATAATAATAATAATAATAATAATAATAATAATAATAATAATAATAATAATAATAATAATAATAATAATAATAATAATAATAATAATAATAATAATAATAATAATAATAATAATAATAATAATAATAATAATAATAATAATAATAATAATAATAATAATAATAATAATAATAATAATAATAATAATAATAATAATAATAATAATAATAATAATAATAATAATAATAATAATAATAATAATAATAATAATAATAATAATAATAATAATAATAATAATAATAATAATAATAATAATAATAATAATAATAATAATAATAATAATAATAATAATAATAATAATAATAATAATAATAATAATAATAATAATAATAATAATAATAATGATAATAATAATAATAAGTGGCCTCGGTAGCCGAGTGGTAAAGCACTCGAGTGTAGTAATGTAACGACCAAAGGAGCACGGGTTCAAACAACGTGAGAAGCGAAAATATGTTAAAACAAATAAATAAATTAATAAATAAATAAATAATAATAATAATAATAACAATGATAACAATGATAATAATAATAATAATGATAATAATAATAATAAAAATAAGGAAAATAGACAAAAATTTAAAATAGCAAAAATTATTTAACGGTAGAAATATATATATATTTTTTTTTTAAATTATCGGTAATTCAAAGAAGAGTGAGTGATTGATTATTGTTGTTATTGTTGAAGAATTAAATTTGAATAAAATTGATGAAATTTAAATTTAATTTATTTTAACATAATAAAATACTTAGATAAAACAAAATTTGAACATTTTTCAAAACTTTCTTCAAAAATACTATTTATGGGTCATGATTATTCAACACAGTCGTAGGTAATAAATAAAACCAAATCAATGATTTAATTGGTAGATTACAATTAATAGACAATATGTAATATGTATTTAATGACAATGAATTGCTAGTTGATATTGAGTTTAATACACTGTTATGAATTAAGCCCGGTATGGTATTCATTTCCATTCATTGTATAGACTTGTAACTCTCTAATTTTGAACACAAACAAGATTCTAATTGTATATATATACTACTCATCCAAGTACATTTTGAACTATTATTAATTACTATATTGTAGGTATGAATTTGATTTCTAATGTTGGTAAATTTCAATTATCTGTTAATTAATTATGCATTAATATTTATTTTGACAATGTCGACAACGCGCATTTAAAAAAAAGTTAAAATATATATGAAAATGTATGAGACTAGAGAATGTGAACGGCGTGAAAAATTGAACGGCTTAAAAGTTATGAACTTTTTGTTAAAGTTAAAGCTATTACCAAAACGTCATCTGTTATCTTTTGGTCAATGTCAGAGAAAGTCAGTTTTCTCCTTTTTTTTCAAGGGCCAAAAATAGTTAAAATAGTATGCAATTATGGTGGAAATATATTCACCCATATTCTGTTAGACCCATCTCGCGAGATCGCGTGAAAATATCTCTGACGAGATAGTTTTGTATTCTGTTAGACCTTCTGACGAGACAAGATAGCCCTTTTTATCTTGTCAAAAATTGTAAACGATAGAGAATCTTGTCAAAGTATTTTGTGTTTTTTTTATCAAAAAATTTAATTAAATAAATAAATTTAATAGTTATAAAATTAAAGTAAAGATTAATAAACAAGTTTTCATTATTTTTTTGCATTATTATTAAAATTGTGTTTTTGTTTTGAAAAAAAAAAAACCATCTTTACTATTACTGTTTTACTACTGTTTATGTACTAAACTAAATATTTAAAACATAAATATGTTTATATTTATTTTTCATTTAAAAAATATTTTAAAACTAAACCCCACTAATACTTTCCAAAATTTTATAAACCTTCGACCACACCTGATCGACTTAGGTGTGGAAATATGCCTTAGTCAGTGGATTGTATCCATGCTTGAATCGAGAGTCATCCAAGCAAATATGGGACAATCAAGTTTAACCAAAACTGTAAATAGAGGAACACCCCAGGGAGGTGTCATCTCTGTTACTCTGGTTATTAGTCATAGATAAAATATTACTAAGCCTTGAAAAAGCGGGATCAAAGTAGTTGCGTATGCAGATGACGTAGTTATTCTGGTATCGGGGATCTATCTCTCTGTGGTCAGAGAAATCATGGAACGTGCTCTTGGTAGGATTAGTACATGGGCTACAAGCTGAGGCCTGTGTTAATTCCGCCAAAACAGAGATGATGCTCTTTACCACAAAAACTAAGATACCAACCTTTAATCTCCCGAAGCTAAACGGTCAAACACTCACACACACTAATAGTGCCAAATACTTAGGAATCATACTTGATACTAAGCTAAGCTGGAAACTAATAGAAAACAGAATCAAGAAAGCGAGTATAGCTTTCTACACATGCAGTAAAACCTTTGGTAAGAGGTGGGGACTCAAACCGAAGATGTTACTATGGATGTACACAACTGTGGTACATCCTATTCTTACATACGGATCGTTAGCCTGGTGGGCAGCGGTAAATAGGATATACAATATTACCAAACTTGGGAGAATACAAAGAGCGGCGGGAATTGGAACCACAGGTGCTTTACGCTCGTGCCCTACTGACGCTCTAAATGTGATCCTGAATGTCCTTCCTCCCGATTTGTACATAAAATACGTTGCATCCTGCAGTGCAGTCAGACTATGAGAAACTGGCTTCTGGTATTCCAAACCATATGGCCACGATAATATCATAGGTCAGTTTCCAAATGAACTGCTGCCAAACACAGCCGATTATATCACCCCTAAACTGAACTTCAACAAAAAGCCTAAAGTAGGTTGTCCTGCCAGGGCCGATTGGAAGCGACCAAAACAAAAGTGGACACTATCTGTTCTAAGCTGGTGGAACAATGCCGAAACGAAAACTTAGATAACCGATTCTCGATCTCTCTACTATGGATTCCTGGTAACATTAATATAGATGGAAATGAGAGAGCCGATGAACTGGCAAGACAAGGTTCCAATCTCGACAGGCTCCTTGAGGAAGACATTCACTGTCCAATGAGAGTCGTCAAGGAGGGCATCCATTCATACTTTCGGGCCAGAGCGAATGAAAGGTGGCATAGACTAAATACCTGTGCGACCTCGAAGAAAACATGGCCCGCATGTAATATTAATAAAATCAAACAACTCTTAACCAGGTCCCGTACTGATATAGCAAGAGTAGTAGCCATCAGTACAGGTCATTGGCCAATAGGAAGCCACGCTGCCAAGCTAGGTATTCCTTTCAATCCCCACTGTCGCAGTTGCAAGGATCAGAATGAGGTAGAAACTCTTCAACACTTCCTTTGCAGCTGTCCAGCATTAGCTAGAGTCAGACGCCGGACTTTAGGTGAAGCTTTCCCCAGCAATATAGGTTTATAGACTATAGGCGGAAAGCAATATAGGTGGAAAGCAAAATAGGAGATCTGATCAACCTTCTTAATCTCACAGGCTGGCTCTAGTACTGAGTCCCTGGGGAGAGTGAAGATAAGAAAACGACCACCTATAACAACTGACAACACGAAATAGGTCACTCGAGTCGTGATATCAAAAAGGCACAATTAAGTGCTAATTGGTTTCCCAGAAGTAGCTGGAACGGCCACTTCTACCTACCTACCTACCTATAGTACTCAGCTAATATTTTTCATTTCATTTAAATAATTTTTGAAACGTCATTAAGAATTTGAACCATTCAGTGGCGTTGAAATTGGCAGTAGAAAATAATATTTTATATCGCCGAAAACTTTCACAAAAAAAGTACTTGAATATATTAAAAAAAAGAAAATACAAAATGAAAATATTTAAAATAAGAATAAAAATAACAGAATGTCCTCAAAAGGTTGGAATCATAAATTTACAGGGGTATCAAACCAAACCTCATAGTTTGATAGATTAAGTTATAGGGTTATAGATAAGTATTTGTGCCTATTATGTATTTCGATAACGATTACGATTTGATCGAACGGAATGCCAAAATGCAAAATTGTCATTATGTATTTCGATATCGTTCAGAGATGTTCGAAAGTTTATCGATGTAAAATTTTATCACGAAAAAGACATCGAAAGAGCGATTTTGTGCAAATTACTTTAGTTTTGAATTGAACGGATAAAATAAAAGAGTGACACTTGAGACTTTTGTTTTGTATTTATGATATTTTTTATAATAAAAATAAATTTAAAAGTTAAAATGGAAGTAGGTACTTTACTTTATTCTTCACAATTATTTTTTTATTGAAATAAATTTTAATAGGAATGAAAGGCCTAGGAAGTTAAAAATAAACTGCAATATGAAAGTTAATGTAAATAAATTATTTCAGTAATTCTACTTTAATCATAAAAATAATGTTTGTCTGACTTTTTCTTCTAGTGTGTAATGGAATTTGATACATTTTGGACAAGTATAAACTGCAAATACGTATAGAACTTCCTTCAGCACAACAGAAAAAGCTGTTAACTGTGCTAGTCCGACATGAAAATCATTTCCTACGCTGGAAATCATTTCCTTGATACAAACCGCACAGAACCTTAATACACTAGCCAATTTAATTATATTTGGAATCGAAGTGTTACTTATTATTGGCTATTTAAATTTTTGCCCTAATTTTTCTAATAAATCACTAAACGTAATGTTGTTTAACAGGAAATTTTTATCAAAACTGTTAAAAAAATAAAGTTTTAATAATGTAAATAATTCCACATCTAGTGGATTAGAATAATCCCGAATATATGTTCGCTTGTTTTTTTATTCCGCAATTTGATAGAGTTTTTCAGCACTAATTGAAAAATTACTGCAATCATTTTATTTATAAAAACTTATTATTTTATAATTTTTAAACACTTTCGATCAAATTTTCATCGAAAAACATAGTGGCACTAACGATCACAATCGAATAACTCTAACGATAACGATGAACGATTCGATTAAAATCGATCGAAATACATAATAGGCACCATAATTATAAGAAACAATATATGAAATGTTGATTTGATACAGGGACAATAAATGAAATGAAATGAAAATGAGAAGTACTTGAAGTGGGTCGACATTGTCTCCAATGTAAGAAAAATGAATATAAAAAATAATGAATTTTACAGAAATAAATAAGCAGTAAAAAATAAAAGTTAGATATATAGATTTACTTTTTATTTTTTACTTTAGAAACAGTTGATATTATATGATGTCAACGTCACGGACTTTTGCCAAAGTCTGATCAATAAATATAACTTAAGTGTGACAGAGTACCGGTGACCTGATTTTGTTTGTTAGTCTATATGTATCAACTTGTGTATACTATGGATGTACATATATATAGAAACATTGCAGATATTCAGCAGTGGCATTCTTATTGTGATAAACGATGACAGTCAAAGATGACACTAAAATTTTTTGGTATTTTGTATTGCGATCACTTGAATAATTTAAGAAAACGCCAGCATTTTAAAAAATACAATTCGGAAATGGCAGCACAAGTGATTTATTAAAATGTCGAAGTGTCAAAACAATAGAAAACAAAATTAAAGTTTTTAATTTTATTAGTGCAACAAGTGTAATCATAAAGTAAAATTATAAAAATAAAAAAAATTATTAAAAAAAATAACTTAAAAGTAAATTTCATAAACTAAATTTTCAAATACTAAAAAAAACAATTGTGTTCAAATTTGATTAAAATTCATTTGCAAACTTATAACTAATTAATATAAATATCTATACATGTAATTGAAAACCAAAATAAAATTCAAACTTATTAAAAAAAAATATTAACACATAATTACAGCATTTTTTATTCAATTCCATTATTTTTAAATCATTTGCAATTTTAGCGACTTCTTCATTTTGAACTGAAAATCCTATCAATAAACTTATTTCTTATTCAATTTATTACACAAATTAAAATTATTACAACTTAAACAAAACTGAAACATAAAAAACTTAACATAAATCTTAAAAAACCAAAACTTAAAAAATCTAAAAGGCTTAAATCTTAAAAAACAACCAAACTTTTATTTATTTTTATCATGAGTGACACCAAATTAGCTGTCACCCTAAAATCACAAAAAAAAAGCGACTATCACTGTGACAATCACCATATAGAATACCAATTATAGATATGCAACAGTCGCAGCGTTATCACAATACATACAGAATTCCACCCCAGAAATATGAATGCAACTTACGTCATCATTTGAAAATGTAAGACTAACTTTACTTATTATATTATTGTATACAAGTTAACGATAATCAACCATGCTTGACAGCATGTTCACGCCTACGTCAAGCCGGATTGATATCTGTTGGCATTAACACAGGAATAATGAAAGGCGGAACGGCGTTTTTTTTTATCTGTGACATTAGACAGAAATAGCAGCCAATCATAATAATTATAAAAACTTGAAAATACAAATTAAAATTTTTTTAACTTACATATTTTAATAATTTCTTCTTTTTTTTGCAATTCCATATATATATGTACAGGTCTTTTGACAAACGCATAATGCAATACAATAATCTCGTCAAGTGTTCATAAATGATTTATATATTTGTTTACAGTTCATAAACTATACATTGCAACAATCATATGACACAAAATTCATTAGCAAAATAAAGTCAGTTTCGCATTCTGAAATTTTATACTGCACAAAAATTTTTCCCTTGTCAGTTTTGTTTTATTAGAGATAGATTTGTTTAAATTTTTAAAATGACTGAGAGTTAAGGACAAAGTATTATCAAAATAAGTTGCTCCATTTTCATTGTAGGTATTATTTATTTATTTCAAATTCGCCACAAAAATAATTCGAAATTTTAAACGTAATTAAAACTAATGAAAACTAAATTGACACTCATAAACGTCAATAAATTATTGTAGTATGACTGTCATAAGCTAATGGGGCTTATGATTGAAAACGAAAACGTTCAATCGTTTTCCGAATATCACTCACGTTTGTCATTTGGTATGACAGAAAACGAAAACGGAAAACGTTAATTTCGAAAATAATTTTTCATATGATTGAAAACGATCGGAAAACGTTTGTAGTGCAAAAATCAAACGTTCAGTTGTGTTGAACGTTTGTATGGAAAAAGTTTATAAACATAAACAAAATGCAAGTAGTTTTTTTTTATATAACTAATTCAGGTGTTTATATTTGTATTTTTGTAAATAAAAAATTAGAATATAAACTTAGAAATTACTTTATTTATATTTATTTGTAAAATAAAATATTTAATTTGTAAATACAAATAAATACATATAAAATACAAAAAAAGTGAAATTTTAACCTGTAATGCATTTAAAAAAAATTCTTTTCTATATAAAAGAAGAATTGTTTGTTTCTTTTTTTTTAGTTTTTAAATTTTTTTTTTTCTTTATTTTTCTATATTTAACTATTTTTTTCAATTTATAATTTATGACACTACAGTCAACTCTACACTATTCTTTTTTGTTTTGTTGTTTTATTAAAATTTATTTTAGTTAATTGTTTATTAAATTTTAATTCAATTTTTAATTATAATTTTGTTTTATAAATTGTTTGTATAAACTGCGAAGGAGTATAAATAAAAAATAAATCAAAATAAACAGAAACAGAAACACAACCACAAAAAATTGAAACATATGTTTTTGGCAACTGTCAGTTAAGTTTCGATAATTTGCGAAAATGTTTTTATTCACACGTCTTCAATCATATCAAAATGTGAAGAAGGTGATAGTGATGATCGTTTCGTTCCGTTTTCCGTTTCGTTTTCAATCATAAGCCCCAATATCATATGATTATAAGTGATAATGTAATTGTCACATCATACTGTGTTTATGAAAAAGCCTTACTATACGATTTTCTAGCTGCTTTTATGCAGAAGCTTGGCAGACACAATGGCATAGAATTTTTAATATAGTTGAACTAATTTAAATGCAGAAAACTGCATCAGTATATTATAGTTCCATAATAGTTCCATTTCAGTAATCAAAGATTTTATTTTAAAAAATGTCTATTAAAAAATTTTTTTTACATTTTCACTGCCCTGGTTGCTGAATAGGATATATTAAATTTGTTTTAACAATAAGACTTCAGATATGTTTCTAAGTTTTCTTTCGTTTGTAAAATTCGAGCCCTGAATCTTTTTAGTTGAATAGTCAAATGGCATAATTGAATTAAATTAAGGGAAATCTCAAAGCGCTAAAACTCTAAATATATAAAAATCACAAGTCTTATATTTATTAGGACAAAAAGAAACTAGTATTCGTTCCTCGAAATTCGAGAAAGTTTGATGAAAAATCGTACTCAATTTCATTATGAATTATTTTCCATGATTTCAATTTATTCTTGGCACTATATGTAATTTGTTAGTCCCAGGATATAACTTTATTATATAATTATTGATTTTTATTGATAATCAGATTTGTTTTTAGCGATATATTTAGATTTATGGAATAAAAGTCGAGTTTCCTTTCACTAATCATTTGTATTTATTTTGCAAATATCGATATTTCGAAAGCAACTTACTTCCTTCATCAGTGCTTTACGACTTATGATTAGTGAAAGGAAACTCGACTTTTATTCCATAAATCTATGTTTATTGATGTATCTTAGACAACAACCGCTAATGTAATAATTTATTAATAAAAAAATTAATTTAAATTTAATTCTTATGAAGAAAAGAAACTCTGTACATTGGGTGGTTTGAGTCTTGTATGGTAAGAAGTATGTATTTTATACTTATACATGGGATGAAATTTTAAATCAAAATTTGTAATTGAAAATTAAAAATTAAAAAAATTTTAAAAAATATTTGATTTCTCCATGTCTCCTTTTAAATATGTTTTATTTAAAAGAATAATAATGAAAATCGGTTTTTAAATGGTTCATTTGTACCGTAGTTTTTTCAATTTACAAATTAAATATAATGATTTGTTTATTTTTTATTATTATTTACTAAACGGGAATACATGTTTTTTCAGAGTTGTGAAAATATATTTTTTTTAAGTAGGCGCTGTTGGATTCAAAAATAATTTTCCAGAGTTGGAAAAACATTCCCTTTGCGTAGCCCGCTGTTCTACTTTCAAAAATCTGCTTTCTCCAAAAAATTAAACATTCGTTTTTTTTTTTTGGTTTTTGGTAAATTAGTTTTTTTTTGTATTTTCACATTCGAGATTTTGAATTTGAACAAAATGACATTTGACAGTTATTAAACGAAAAGAAAGTGAGTGAATAAATCTTTCAAATCTGTGAATGGCTTCGTGTCTTGTAAATTAATATGTTTTTGTGTTATCTACTTTGTATTTACATAACAAGAGACATTTTTCCAGACTACCAAAACTACTTTTTATAATAATTAATTTTTTAAAATATTTATGCTTATTTTTTGGTCAATGCTCAGAAGTTTGTGGAGAAAATCATAAATTCATGCCTATTGTAACCGAAAGTATACCTATTAATGTATTTATCAAATCAATCTCATCATTAAATTAAGATAAGATGACTTAAAGCCAACATTGGTCTACATTTCAAGAGCATATTTAAAATTTTTATTTTTTTCTTTTCTATTTTAAATATAAAATATTATTTTATGTTGACTTACCCACTGTTTCCGATTGCGGTGGCGCGACAATTTCAATTTGTTTACTATGGGAAAGAAAAAAAAATCAATAAATATGTAATAATCAAACGTTAGAAAATTCAAAAATGCTAAAATATGAAACAAGAACAGTAGGACAAGCTACAAACAAAATATATTACAATAATCCAATAATATCAAATATTTTATGCTACATGAGTATGCAGAATCTAAGAATAAATTAGTAAAATTATTTTTTGTTTGAGTTTAAAATCAATAAAATTCTAATTTTAATTTGACATTTTTGAATATAATTATGATCAGACACATATAATAATGATCAAATATGAATTCCATAAATCATTAAATAACTATGTAGATGAAAAATTTATTTTAATTTAAGATAAGAACTTAATAATCAGTCTTAATTAATTTATTATTTTGGGCAAATTAATTTTTATATCACACAGATTTTATTTATAAAATCTTGATATAATTCAAAGAACCAAAATTAATCAGAAATAACAATCACGAGATTCATAGGTAGGCTAACACTACAATATCTACTGAAGATGCAAAACACACTCCTTTAATAATTATTGAAAAGAAAACTTCACAAGAACACGATATTAGCAATAAATTACAAAATTTAAATAAATATGATTATTTTTTAATTCATTATTCAATCATATGTGTCTAAGAACACAATGTGTAGTTAAAATTAAGTTAACGAATATATATTTGAATTTTTAAATGAGCAAAAAAACCAAATTTACGCTGATATTTTAAAATATAAATAAAATAAATTACAAAAATTATTTATAAAAATTTTATACATTAAGAAAAACAATTTATATTTACTTTTTTCTTTTTTGTGGCTTTTGTTGTTGATGTATTTCGACTGATGGTGCATTCGTTTTCGCTGAAACTATAGGTGTTTCAACCATTATGTCAGTCATTTTTTGAGGTATATCTATAATTAGTTTGAATTGAAAGAGCAAAAATAATTAAAATTAAATAAAGTTATTAAATTAAATAATAAAATCAAATAATATATATAGTATTAAATAATATAAAATATAACAATCCGATCCTAAAAATAAGGCCATTATAAAAAAAATTACTACTCTTGAAAAAAAAATCAAAGTGAGTCCAAACTAATACTGACATTATTTGTTTAAGGATTTAAGCTACATTCTCAAACTCAAATATAAAATAAAATATCCCACTTGATTTTTTTAATTTAACTGTTTGGACATAGAGTAATCATTGAAATAGAGAATTCACGTAGAACAATATTTGTTAATCATTTTCTTCTAAAAATCCCGTCCCATTTTTGCTCAAAAATCGAAAATGCCGTCCCTTTTTCACTCAATACCCCTAAACACTCAAATATAATTTTCAAAACTCAATTTATTTTACTCAAATTTTTTTATTTATTGAGGAGAATATTTCATACAATGCCTCTATACTTCTAGCATATTCACAGAATGATTTTTCCGGAATATTATTGACTTACAATTTCGTTTTAAGTTTTGTTTTAGTGTTGTGTATAAAGTTTTGCTCTCCCAGTGACTAGGCTATAGAGGGATTGTTTGATAATTTGAAGAGTATACGTATGTACACACAAACGTATGTACTTTTGATTTATATGAAGAGTGTATATTGTATATGTGTTCACTATATATTTACATATTATCTCATTCAATATACAAAATGTATATAGAAAAATGTAAACAAAAAAACACAATTAATCGCAAAGATAATGAATGATATAGTCTACATACAATAATAGGTCAATGATAGAATCACATAATCCCAGAAAAAAAATTTAAAAATAATGGTAATAAAAAAATAAAATTTATTAGTTATGCATTACAAATCGTGAACTTTGTACGGAATACCGTTTTGTTTTGTTTTCTCAGAACTTGGTTAAAAATCTTATTTGTCTTTTAGATGAAATAATTTTTGAAGAAATAAAAACAGCCAACAATCCATATGAAGAATAAAACGTCCAGTTTTACTTTTTTTACTTACTTTTTTAAATTTTGATAGCTTGTTTGTTTGTTTGTATTCATAATTATATTATGTATTCATATACATACTATTCATATTATTATCTACGGTAAGAAGCAGACAAAATTAACAGAATCAAAATTGCTGAAAATTTAAAAATACTTGTAGGTATCTACTTTTCAGTATATTTTTCAATAGAAATCAATTTGAATTACTTTTAATTTTACAAAACCAACATTAATTTTTTTGTCCCTTTACTCTATAAAGTTTGAAATTACAAATTTCATAAATCACATTGACCAAGTCCAAATAAAAGTATTAAGTCTTCAAATTTTAAAAATTAAAGCAAAATAACAACAAATACAGCAACAATCTTGAATTCTTTCAATTTCTAAAAAAAAAATTCAATATTTTGATTTGTAATATTATTTGTGGTCTATTGAAAGGACTTTAAATACATGTGTAGTTTTTTATACACAATTTGTGTAATTTTTAATTTTTATCAAATCAGTAAAGTAGAAATGCGAACAGCGAAATAAAGAAGTATTTATATACTCTAGCATGCACATTCGCCTATATACATTTTGAGTACCTATACATACAACTTTTATATCGTTGACACTGTTGGCAGCGTAATTACAAATAAATATGTTCATAGGTAGTAGGTACACAAAATTTTTTTATTTATGAGTACAAAATCCATTGCGCTCAACTTATAAGCATTTAAAAATTGAGTAATATTATTATGAGTGAACACAGAATTTTGATATTTGAAAAAGTGACTAGCAAATTTTGTTCTACGCGAATACTCTACTTATATGATTACTCTATGGTTTGGAGATTTCTATCTGCATCCAGTGTCTGAGTCAAGAGTAAAAATCGAGTACAAAACACTGAAGAAATCTGGAAGAAATGGTATGATAAAATTTTTTAGTAAACTTCATATGAAAATATTCGACTATTTTCAATAAATCACTGAAACTAAATAAATGTATTCGACCTGGTCCAGTACTCTTTGTCATTAAAATAAAATAATTCGACAAAAACTGATTGAGAGTATAATTTGGTAACAACTTAAATAAAATAGAACTACGATATTTAAGAAGGCTTATCTCCTGAAAATAGCAACAGAAATTTGAAAAATACTCGAGAAAAGTATTAGAAGAATGTTGTAAAAATTGCAGTATCGTTTTTCATGTACATAAAGGTAATTCTAGTTAAGTTACTGCCAAGAACATAAAGAAATGTATGTTTTTATATGAAAAACTTTGCCAAAACGCTAATAAAGCACTACCTCATCTAAATTTATCCGAATGAATTCGAACATTTAACACCAAAAAATACACATATAATATTTTCTTTAATTATTTACCCTATCTAAGATCAGACATAAATACAGTACATACTTACAATACTGACAAATATGAGTTATCAGAAAAGAAAAGGAGTATAGAGCAAATATATGTATGTTTTTAATAACTTTGAATAGCTAAACACTATTCAATATATTTGCATTATCTCAATAATGATCAGATCAGTGATCGCCACTAATACTCCAACATTATTTCAAATAATAATGAAAAACTATATTATGTTTCTACATAAAAATAACAGATTGCAAATATTGAGTTTCCCAAAGAAAAGCATTTTTTCACCAATATTAATGCGACTAACTTAGTTAAAATAATTTGCAGAAAATTATGAATAATAAAGAAATTTAATTAATTTAAATTGAATATTTAAATATATCTACAAATAAAACCTGATTACTATTAAAAATAAACAAAATTTTGTTTTTGTCAATAACATTTATATATCTAACAAAAATTCTAATACAAGATAATGTTGATAATATCATGACATAATTGCTACACATCATGCCAATAATTTTTAAAAAATATTAATCATTCTAAGCTAAACCAAATACAGAAAACTCATTAACATTTTATTCTGAATTAATTGTAAACATTTGTAAATCGCATTGGATTCAGACGGTTATAATAAAAAAAAAAAATAGAAAGATTTTAAATAGCTCAACAGTTTGAAAATCTTAGAAACTCTTTCTAAAAAAAAAACTTCAGTTAAAATGTCGATTGTTATTTTTATTTTTATGAATTAATAATTTTACCTGTATACGTTATTCCTTGTATATTTTTTGTTTGATCTACAAATTCTGGAGGAATTAAAGTAGTATCTAATACATCACCTACATTATTTACAATACCACTATTTACTAATTGTGTATCCTGATACTCTAACTCGTTACTAGTTATATTTTGAGTCTAGAAGAATAAAAAATAAATTAAAAAATTAAAATAATTATTTATAATTCATGTTATACTTTAGTTGTTATATAATCATCCAAAACATTTTTATTTGTTGCCGGATCTATAATTGGTATCGGTTGTCGCTTTCTTCTGCTACTTGCATTAAGACCAATTGTACCGGAACCAGCCGGTTGTTGTCCTGGACCAGAAACAACACCACCAACCATTGCTGTATTTGAACCAGGAACTTGAACCCCAGCTACTTGTGCAGGACCACCAGCATTTGCTGTTGCTTGTGTTAATACACCACTAGCTGTTATTATTTGATTTTGTGTACCAGTATTTGGACCAGTTATTATTTGTCCATTTGATGTTTGTACAATACTACCACTTGGTACACCACGATGTTGTGCACCAGCTGCAGCAGCTGTTTGTATACCACTAACATTTGATGCTTGTATTATTGGTGCATTTTGGAAATAAATTTGTTGTCCACCATATGGACTTTGTAATGAAAATTGTGAAAATGGTGGATATTGTGGCGTTGGAAATTGTACAGTACGTTGTGCAAACGGTTGTTGATGATATTGCATTAAAACTTGTTGCATTGGTTGTGCATACAATGGTTGTGTCATTAATGTTGAACTATGTCTTGGATGACTACGTGGCACAGTTGCCGTTTGTGTACTTCTATATATTTGTTGTTGTGGTCTTACATTGCCAGATGTGTTAGAATTACCTGAAGGCACAAACTAAACAAAAACAATATCGTAAAAAAAAGAACATACACTTGAATATACAAAAAAAATTATTTTACCACTGGTTGCGACGGTTGTTGCATTTTGCTTAAATCTTGTTTTTGTGGTGGCGTTGACGATGTTGTTGATTGCATACCGCGTATTACGGTTGGTGGACCTTGATGTGGTGGCCCACTTTGAGGAGCTGAATAACCAGCTGACGACGCTGCTACATAACCATCTGATCCTGAATATTTTTTTATACAAAAGAATTTTTTTTTATTATTTTTTAATGTTTTATATTATAAAAAATATGCAATAAAAACGAAAAATTTAATTTGATATATATACTGATTATATTATAGATGAAGAAATTATATTTCGGGGCAAAATTTACGAAGAGTTCCTTCTATTTTATTTTATAACAGTCTTGAACAAAAATCAAATTCTATTATACATGATACACTCAAACAATGACAAAGTGTGGGGTGGGGTGTAGAGCAATTAGAAAGGATTGACTTATTAAAAACGATTTTTTTCTATTTCTTCTTTTGATTTTTTTTGTTTTTTTTTTTACAATAGATATCTAAAAGTTTTGCACCTTTATACCAGCTTGTACAACTAAACAACAATAATCATTAATTTTGGTGATAAAAAATCTATTTTGAAAAAAATTTCAAGCAAAAAATCAAAGTAGAGCATAATCAATCCCACCCCATTCGACTTGAGTCATAAGAAAATATACTCGTATAATATATAACATTAAATAAAACAAAAATTAATTAAAAAAAAAAACACCCAGAGAACTCACTGGAATGTCTAATACGATAATGCTGCTGTTGTTGTTGTTGTTGTTGCTGCTGTTGCTGTTGGTGTTGCTGATGTAGACTACCATTTAAATTTTGATTTTGAACTATATGTAAATGATATTCTTGTGGATTTGATGGTACTTTTACCACACCACCACCACCACCAGCCATACCACCACCACCACGTTGTTGATGTTGCTGTTGTTGTTGTACTATTGATTGAATAGATGCTTGATGTTGGTGATGTTGCTGCTGCTGTTGTTGCTGTTGATGCATTAACTGAGATTGTTGTTGATGCTGCTGTGTTCTTAATGATTGCTGATGTTGTTGATGTTGTTGTTGAGCAACAGCTATAGCAGCGGCAGCAGCAGCAGCTGAGGACACTGTTACAACTGCATGTTGATTTGATTGCTGCTGTTGTTGTTGTTGATTTTGTGTTGAAACAATGGAAGATGCCGTTGACGCTGTTGTTGTCATTGCAACACCTAAAGGCATTTGATGATTTGTTGAAATTTGATGTGGCGGTAAATGTGCTCCATTAGCTGTTGTATTTGGATGAACAATACCCAGATTAAAGTTAGATACATAACGTGATACCATTTTTGTTTGAGTTTGTGTTTTAATAGATTATTAATATAATATGGAAATTTTTTTATTAATTTTTTTTATTTCTTATAAATTTAGATAGGTATACCAACCAAATAATTTTTTTAATTTATTAAAGCTACTTTTTAAATCTAAAAAATATATATATTTTTTTCAAATTTTAAATTTTGTTGATGTTTGGTTTTTAAAGCCATGTAGAATGCATATATACCTCCACACCATTCAACAAAACATCATTCGACTCTTTAATAGCAATCTTATTTTGACATGTGTTTAATTTTCTTCAAATTTTCCGATATTTATTTCTATTTTGTTTTTTTGTGTTCTTGAACCCCTGAAACTTTCAGTGACGTATTGATGTAAATCATTTATTTTTTTAAAAGCCTTTAGATTAGGTGGATTTTTTTAAATGTTTATTATGATTAATATTATTGCATTTGTTGTTGATTAGTCGATTTCATTTGTTAAATTAATATATTTATATATTTTTTATAAATAAGTTATGTTATTGAATTTATATTTATTAATTTATTTTTTTGTTCGGATAAATATTTTAATTATAACTTATACTACGTTTCTACTCCGAAAAAAAAGCAAAACAAAATGCAAAAACAACACGAATAAAAAATTAAAAAAAAAACAATATTTTAATTTTAATTATATATTATATACTTAGTTATTATAAAGTTTGTTGAACGTAATTAAATATTTGATAATAATTAGTTTTTGTTTCATTATTATTGTTACTATTAATAATTTTATTGCTTCTATTTATTAAACATTTGTTTTGAATATTATTATATTTATTGCATAAATTAATTAATTTTCTAATTATATTATTGCCATATTTACTATGCACTTTAAATAATTTTAAAAAATCTATTATTATTAGTATGATTGTTGTTGCAAATATAATTTCTATTGTGGTTGTTGTTATTGTTGCTTTTGTTATATTACTTGTTGATGATATTTTATTAAATATTAATATTATTGAATTTTTATTTTGATTATTTTCTATTATTAATTGGTTAATACAAATTAAATCTAAATTAAATTTTTGTAAATATTTTTTTTTTAAAGTTTTATTAAATACAATTTTATTATTATTTAAATTGTTATAATGAGTAAACAGCATTTTTATGTATAAAAAAAATTCTTTGTTTTTTTTTAACTTATATGTTTTCTAACTCTTGGTTTTAATTGCTTTTTTTTGTTTAATTTATATTTAATTTATTCTATTTTATTTATTTATATTTAATTTATAAATTTTGAATGTTCTGTGTTATTACCTTTATTTTTTAAAAAAATTAATAAAATAAAAAATATTTGTTGTTATTTTTGTTTTTATCGAAATTACATTCATATTTTGCTAAATATATATATATATATATATATATATATATATATATATATATATATATATATACATATATTAATATTATATGCATACAAATTAAAATGTTTCATATGAAATTAGTTTCAAAAACAATATCGCCGTCTCATCAAATAGTTTGGCATTTGGTGGATTTAAAAATAAGAAACTTTGTCGTAGCAACAAAAATAAATAGTTAAATAGAATTTAAATGGAATAATTGATTTTATTTGATACCATTATTTGATGTGCTCACAATGATAGATTTAAAAAAAGATATTGTTAGAATTCATCAATCAAAAATTAAAATGTTTACCATAACAAAAAATTGTTTTTTATAAACGTGTCCATAAAAACTATTTTTTAAAAATTTAAATAATAAAACTAAAAATACAAAATACAAAAATAATGTAACTATATTTTTACGTCAGAAAAATTTACAAATCTAAGATTAAACCTCATTTTAACAGCATACAAAGTAGATTAAACTCGTTAAATGAATTTTTATTTAAATTTAAAAATAAGAATAATTCACAAGCTGGGTGCAGTAGGTAGAGCGCCAGCCTTTCAACCGAAAGGTCCCAGGTTCGATTCCCGATAAAGCAAAAAAAAAAAACAAAAATTTTTTATGGATTTTTCAACCTGGTCCAGTACCCTTTGTCATTGGGATATAATAAATGGCAAAAAATAAGTGAGAGTATAATCTGGTAAAAAATTTAAATAAAAATGAAACTATATGAAGGCTTAGTTCCTCAAGAGCAGTAGTTTTCCACATTTAATGAGTTTATAAGCCAGAAATTTGTTAAATAAATACTCGCAAAATTGTAGATTGTAGTGTAAAATTGCAGTACGGTACTTAAATAAGCACGAAAAGGTGATTCTAGTTAAGTTACTGTAGAGTGTAAAAAAAAAATAAAGATATGTATAGATTGCACTTGAACCATTTTTTATTATCATATCGTAAAAGTGTATGGGGTATTAATAATATAGCTTGCAATCTGTAAGTATCTCAAAACAAGTTACCGTTACTACATAATCCTTACAGATTGCACTCAAAAAATAAAATTTTACCAATCAAAATATCTTTGGTAGTATCAATAAATTTTAAAAAATTCATAGAATCATAAATTTTTATCCCACCTATATTACTTCCGGTTCTGCTCTACAGATCAGAATCATGTACACTGCCCTAGCTAAGTGACCATGCACTTGGTGTCTTCCAGATGAAAATTTTTTGCTCGATATATGGTCCTGAAAACGACGAAAAGTTGGTTTCGAGGAGAAAATATAATGCCGAACTTTACAAGTTAATGAAGTGAAGCGTGAAGTGAAGCGTAGTCCAGAAGGTAGATGAATGCTCCAGGCAATATCAAATTGTCGAATCCAAACCAGAAAACACAAGACGTCGGGGCACACCAAGCCTTCGTCGGAGATACGATATATCGGTACACTTGAAACAATTTCGTATATTTAACCGGATCCGTGACCCACAAAAATGAAGTATGAAGAAGTATGAAAGTCACCTAAGAAAGTAAGTAATTTTGCTTCTATACAGCCCCATAGACTTTATATCAGAAATATACAATAATATTATCGTCACGGAGTGTTTCTGCGTCTCAAGATTATATGATTCATCAATGACCAAAAAATATGAAAAATTGGATAACAAACAACAGTTCTTTTAAAAGTAAATCAAACGAATATTCATTGACACCTTACCATTTAGTTTTAACTATTTGAATTGCATGAGCTTAATTTTTCATGTTTTGTATTAATATTATTTTTTGCTTTTAAATACTTGAACACAAACAATTCAAACATTCCCAAAAAGGGACAGTTTTACGTGTTTGACTTACAAAAATTCAAAGTGATCATTATGCATGTCCGTACGGGTAGAAAAGTGGAAATCTACCAAAACTTGTTGGTAAGGGACGTTTTCGGCAAGGGTAAGTAAATCTACCAAAATTTTAAATTTCAGGTAAATTTTTGACGTTTAAACTTTTTTTTGGGCATATATGTCAGTGTCATAATATTTTTATACACAAAGTACAAGGAAATTGTTGTTGACAGCGTAAGTTTCGGATCGAATGTTAATAAAAGAAAAAAAAATATTAATTATAGAAATAATATTGTTGGTAATACATAATAATAATCAAAATTTCTTTTTTTGGCAATACTTTCATTTAGGCCATCTTGATATTTGAATAATCTGATAGCAGCAATGGGCGAAATCCACCAGTTTTTTTTTTTTTTATGAGCATGAAAGTATATTTCTGCGGCAGATCTGCGCAGATTTCTGCCCCGTCATTGTTCTGGACTTCATTTCATTATAAAACTTTTAGTTTGGCATTATATATTTTCCTCCAGACCACCTTTCGTCGTTTTCAGAACCATATACCAACCGAAAAATTTTCATCTCGAAGACACCAAGTGCATGGTCAGGGTAGTGTACATGACTTTGATCTGTAGAGCAGAACCGGAGGTAATATTAGTGGGGACAAAAATTTATGACTATGAATTTTTTAAATTTCAACTTTTCGTAGTCAACGGTACGAAAGTATAAAGAATGCTATAACCTAAGTTTTGTCTATTAATAAAAATAAATGCCTTTGGATCTTTCTTCTTGATTATAATATAACATTTTTGGATTTCTCATGACTTGATATGTTTTAAATTGTAGTATTTTAGGATCTTGGCAGTATTTTAGGTAGAATTACCTTTTACTGCAAGCTTTTACTACATATTTTACTACAATGAATTTCTAGCATTTATTTATCTAATTTCTGATTTATCAACTCATTAAATGTAGAAAAGTCCTACTATTTTTTCTAAGCTTTCCTAAATCGAATACATAGCTTCATTTTATTTAATTTGTTACCAGGTTATACTCTCCAGATTATATTTTTTGTAATTTATTTTATCCCAATGGCAAAGGGTACTGGTCCGGATCGAAAAACCCATTAGGTATTTTTTTTTTTCGCTTCATCGGGAATCGAACCAGGGACCTTTCGGTTGAACAACAAGCATTCTACCTACTACGCCAACCAGCGTGTAATTATAAATACACTGAATTACGGTCCTAGATTAGTTTGATATTTTACATGAACACCCTTATTATAAATTTCCTCACGAGATAAAAGTAGTAACATAACTCAATTTAATTAATATTTTTGATAATCATTTGCTCGTTTCGTTCGTTTATAAAAGACTGTATACAGAATTGCAAAAACAATATACCAACCATACTATTCTAATTTTGTCTTATTTTAGTTTTTAATATTTTATAATCAAAATCTGTAAGGGACTACCCAGTAGATTGAAATAAATAAATAAATACTTATAAAAAGCACTTGCTACACTTTTCAACGAAGTTCTATAAAAATGAACAGGTAAAATAATAACTCAATTAAAGTTAATTAATTTATTTATTTATTTATGCAATAGTGAATCTGCAGATAAAATTAATTAAGTTAAGTTTAATTTTTATCTCGCGAAAAGACATTCTTGTAATTGGTAGATTTGAGCTTGGATATCGTAATATAAAGGTGTAATCGGAAATTTCAAACTAACATCAAATGCATTTGCAATCTAATCGATTATGTAGTTTGATTTTAGTCATGTAATTTTTAATGTCAAACTTAGATGACTGCTTTTGCATTGTAATCGACAATGTAGTGAGACAAAAATCATCTAATCGAAAATGTCGTTTGCATTTCACTTGCATTTAGTCAAAAACTTTATACAAAACAACACCAAGAAAAAAGGAATCTTTAATGTTTAACCGCAAATAGTTATAGTTGATTTTGTCATTTCTACGTTTTAATGTTTTAATCCGAAGTACTTAAAAACATAACAATAAGTAATAAAATTCAATTTTAACCTCCCAAATTAGCAACCGAAATTTTCTAATCTGTAGGCAGATGACATAACCATTACGCCATTGTAAGTCATCAAGTTGCATCTTCTTCCAGTTAATCTTTCGCGTTCCTTCCTTCAACTACAATGAAAAACCAATTGAAGTGGAAGATGTAACTAGAACAACGTGTAATATGTTCAATGTAAAAATTTAAAAAAATAGTAACACATTTTTATTTTTAATTTATAATTATTACCACTAGATGTCATTTGTTGAAATTTATTCCTTTTGTCTTTTTATTTACATTCATTCATTATTTTCATTTTAATTATTTTCTTTTTTTTTTTTAATTTATATATATATATATAACAAGGTAAGTTGTATAATAACATATATATACATTTAAGTATAAATTATGGATAATATAGTTTAACTAATTTTGATTTAATCATAGATGCAAAAACACAGGACTTTTTATTAATCGAAGCTATGTATCAATATTTTATTATTACTAATTATAAATAAATATATAAGGATACATATATATATTTTGTTTAATTTATGTTTTCTTTATATATTTATCTTTTTAATTTTAAACTATTTTATGATGCAAATAAGTATAGTTATAGTTTTATTTACATTTCTTATCATATGAAAAGTACACAAAAAAAATTATAAATAATACAATATGTAATGTATAGAATAACAAATCATTAACAAATATGTAAATGGACATATATACAGATATAGTGATTCATACCAAACACCAGTTATGAAAGATAAAATATTAAACAAAAAATTTTATAAATTGAATTAAATAAAACTAAAATTTTAAGTTTCTTCACATTTTTTGTGTAGGCACGAATTCAATTTAGTATTTGAATAAATGATATTTGCGAATGTGTATTGTAATCAATTATCCAAATAATTGTACATTCATACGAAATTTGAAATAATATATATATAATACATAGCGTATATAATTTGTAAATACTATACTAATTGAAAATTAAATAGTCAAACAAAAAATTCAATAATTGATTTTATTTGGTCACATCACAACACCATTCAGATTCAGCAAAAACAAAAAATTTATACTTCTTTTCAATTTTTCTCAAAATTATTTTAATAAAAATGTTTTAACATTTATTTTATATTACTTAGGCATTTATAGGTACACACATTTTAATTTTTTTTATTCAAAAATTTGTTTGCATATTTTGTCTTTTAATTCAAGGAAAGTCATGTTTCATTTGGAACAAATAATTAGTATTTAATTCTATATATATACATATATTTAAAAGTAAAAATAGGCATGTAATTTCAAAATCTAAAATATAATTTTATTTTATTTTTTTAAACTAAAATTACAACAAAAATAAATAATATATATTATGAATTTAAATAAAAATATCTTATAAATCAACTATTCAAATTTATATATACAATATTTTATTTTTCTTTATTTCAATTAAACAAAAAAAAAGCCATAATGAAAAAAAAATTAAGGTTAATATTTTCTCTTTTTAAATTTTCATTTCAGTCATTTTGTGTTTCATTTTTTCTTGTCTTCTTTTTTGGCTTTTTTTTAAAGAAAATCAAATACTTTTTAATTTTATATTTACGAAATTATTTATATTAAATATATTTTTCAATAACATATTAACTTTAATTTATATGTTGTTTATAATATTTATAAATATTTTTTTTATACTTTTAAAAACTAAAACACATTTTTTATTTTATATTATAATATTTATACATATATAATTATATATATATATATACATCTATGTTTTATTAACGATATAAAATTGTATGGTTATGTTACAAAAACAGTTATTTTTTGTTGTATTCTTTTATTGTTATTATTTTTAGTATTCCTTTTAGGGGTGAGCAAACAGACCGTATATAATATAGAAGAAAGGGAATGTTTTGTAATAAAAATATGAGAAAAAAAACAACACATAAAGATCTATACCGATGAATTAAATTTAAAATGAATCTGAACAGTGATGTACGAAAAAGGGAAAGATATATTTATAAAAAAAAAGGAAAATAACAAAAAATGAAGAGAGAAAACTATACGTAAATAAATAAAGCCGAAAAAAGAAAAGAAAGTAGAAACATTAAATGCAAAAAAAAACGAAAACTAAAATCAAATTTATGTGTCAGTATTTGTGTGTGCGGTTGTGAAAAAATAAGTAAGACATTTTTTTTAATATAAAGTCACAAAAATAACAGTTCAAATAATTAAGGTGCCTTTTATGTATTTCGATCAACTTTCATTGAATCGTTCATCGTTATCGTTAGAGTTTTGTAATCGTTAGAGATTGTAATCGTTAGTGTCATAATGTATTTCGATGAAAATTTGATCGAAAATGTTTTAAAATGCTGCCATTGTAAAATTCAAATATACGATGAAAATGACATATGTTTGATTCTTTGACTGTCAAATTCTAATTATTATACGAACAAAAAAAACAAAGCAATAGTGTTATATATAACTATTTGAAATTTGTAAGTTGAAAATAAGTTGAAAGTATTTAAATAAAATATAATTACAAAATTATAAGTTTTTATAAATAAAATGATTCGAGCAGAGATAAATTTTTCAATTTCTGATAGTGCTGAAAAACGCTATCAAATTGCAGAATTAAAAAACAAGCGAACATATATTCGGGATTATTCTAATCCACTGGATTTGGAAGTTTTGGCAGTTTATTTGTTACTGGCCTTTCATTCCTATTAAAATTTATTTCAATCAAAAATTATTATGAAGAATAAAGTAAAAAACCTACTTTCATTTCAACTTTTAAATTTATTTTTATTTAAAAAAATATCATAAATATAAAACAAAACACCAAGTGTCCAAGCCAAACGCTCTCTTTTATTTTATTCTTTCAATTCAAAATTGAAATCATTTGTATAAAATCTCTCTTTCGTGGTAAAATTTTACATCGATAAACTTTATCGATTTCGTCGACAATTTCTGAACGATATCGAAATACATAATTGCAATTTTGCATTTTGACATTTCGTTCGATCAAATCGTAATCGTTATCGAAATACATAATAGGCACCTAATATTGCCATCATCATTGAAATTTAAGTACTCATTACTCAAAACATAACCTTAGGTGTCTATTATGTATTTTGATAACGATTACGATTTGATCGAACGAAATGTCAAAATGCAAAATTGCCATTATGTATTTCGATATCGTTCAGAAATTGTCGACGAAATCGATAAAGTTTCAAAATTTTTCATTGAATTATAACATATTGCAATTATATTGAATATTGGTAATTGATATATGAGGGAAAATTTTGTCATTAGAAAATTAACAACGGTTGGGGATCATGTCATTATGTTTATTAAAGTAAGGTGCCTATTATGTATTTCGATAACGATTACGATTTGATCGAACGAAATGTCAAAATGCAAAATTGCCATTACGTATTACGATATCGTTCAGAAATTGTCGACGAAATCGATAAAGTTTATCGATGTAAAATTTTACCACGAAAGAGACATCGAAAGAGAGATTTTGTACAAATTATTTCAATTTTGAATTGAAAGGATAAAACAAAAGAGATACAAATATATTTTATTTATATTGGACATTATATTATTTTATTTATATTGGACACTTGGGGGTTTTGTTTTATATTTATGATATTTTTTTAAATAAAAATAAATTTAAAAGTTGAAATGAAAGTAGGTATTTTACTTTATTCTTCATAATAATTTTTTATTGAAATAAATTTTAATAGGAATGAAAGGCCTGTTACAAATAGACTGCAATATGAAAAGATATAGTGTAAATAATGAGACACCATTATAAATTTTCCAAAGAGGTACCAGGATATCTTGTACTCACAAAACCAATTACCTGATTATGATCACATATCTAAAAACAAAAACTGTTATAATAATGTAAACTAATTACAATAAAGTATAAACTTATCAGAATTGCATTAATGCTAAAAAATCCCTTTCTACTATAACATAAATGTTGTACGTTTTGCTTCGGTGATTTAATTTGAATAAGCTTTCCATCTACTGCTCCAATTATTTCAGTAATTCTGCTTTAATCATAAAAATAATGTTTGCCTGACTTTTTTCTTCTAGTACGTAATGGAATTTGATCCATTTTGCATATAATTATAAGCTGCAAATACATATAACACTTCTTTAAGAACAAAAAAAAATTAGCTGTGCTAGTCCGACATGGAAATCATTTCCTACGTTGAAAATCATTTGCTTGGTACAAACCGCACAGAATCTTAATACACTAACCAATTTAATTATATTTGGAATCGACGTATTACTTATTGGCTATTTCAATTTTTGTCCTAATTTAATAGTTTTAATAATGTAGATAATAACTCATCAAATTTTGTTTAAATAACATACGTATAATTTTCCAAATCTAGTGGATTAGAATAATCCCGAATATATGTTCGCTTGTTTTTTAATTCTGCAATTTGATAGCGTTTTTCAGCACTATCAGAAATTGAAAAATTTAACTCTGCTCAAATCATTTTATTTATAAAAACTTATAATATTATAATTATATTTTATTTAAACACTTCAACTTATTTTCAACTTCAAAATTTTAAATATAACATTGTTTTGTTTTTTTTCGTATAATAATTTGAATTTGACAGTTAAAGAATGAAACATATGTCATTTTCATCGTAGATTTGAATTTTACAATGGCAGCATTTTCTAACACTTTCGATCAAATTTTCATCGAAATACATAATGACACTAACGATCACAATCGAATAACTTTAACGATAACGATGAACGATTCGATTAATTTCGATCGAAATACATAATAGGCACCTAAATCTTAAAAAGTATTATTTAATAAAATAAAATAACTTAAAAAATAAAACATAAACTTAAAAATAAAAGATAATAATATTAAATAAAAATATAAAAGAATTTCTTCTTCGATGTATTCCTCAAAAGTTTCCATTTTTATTATTATAGTTAGTTTTAATAGTTTAACAATTAGTGTTTTTAGTTCAAATAGTTCGATTTTATTTTCACGTTGTTGATTGTCTAATGACCAAGTAATGTCACCTGTTATCTGTTATTGATTAAACGAATTTCTGATAAAATTTTGCACTGATTTTGAAGTTGTTTTTGCATTTATTTTTTGATAGGAAAAATTTTTTAACAGCATACTTAACTTTAAAGTCTAAACGTCAGTGCTTCAAATTTCACGAGTCAAGAGTTAAAGTCTAAAATCAGGCATTGTCATTGAAAATCATCGTGCGACTACCTTATGCGAGGCAATCACAATACTTATGCATTGAATATGTGTGTTCCATTTTAATCACCTCAAGAACAAAATGTCATTTCTATTTTCTTATACTATATATTAGATATATGAAATAGATATAGTATTATGTATTTGAAATTGATAGATGAAATAGATATATATCTAAACTATCGCATAAAAATATACTTCAATCTACAGAATATATACTTCTCATTTTTTTTGTTTTGCTTAAACGTCAGAAATATTTTGTTTTACCTGTAAATTTTACAGGTACAGTACTGTACATTACTGCCAGGTAGTATAGATAATATAAATTCTGAATATTTTCAAAATATGGTTATGAAATTATCCCGTCTATTCTACATAGAAGTTAAGAGTCTCTTATCTTTTAAATATTACTTAAGAGAAGTTAGAAGGTTTTCGTATTCAAGATTAAAAGTTAAAAGATGTCAAAAATCAGGTGGTCTCTTAACTTTTGTGTAGACTTTTTTAAAGAGATATTCGTATTCTACTTAAGAGGTTAAGAGACAAAATTTCTCTTAATTTAAGAGTTCCTCATCGAGGTCCTTTTAAAAATCTTTTAACTTTTAAAAATTAATAAGTTCCATTTTGTTTTATGTTTTGTTTTACATTTTAGCGTGGCTTGTACTTTTTTTTTGAATAAATTATACAAAAATATATTTTTTTCTTAAAATAAAATAATTTTAAATTTTTTTTTAATAATGGATACTATTGGTAAGTTACATTTTTTTGTTAATCAAATTTGTTTAGTGATATAGTTAATTTTATTAAATAAAAGTTGAATTCCGTATTTTAGATTTATTTACTAACTTTTATTTAATAAAAAAGATGATTTAAATGAAGAATTTTCAAATATTTTTACAGTGGAAGAACCGTCACTAAAAAGCTAGAGGAAGTCGTACGAGTAGGAGGCAACACAAAGTCTACGTCAAATACACAAAAGGATCCGTAGCATCCTTTAGGTATCGAAAATGACTAAATCGAGTGACAATAATAATAATTATGCCTATCCAACAAAACCTATAACATTATTTATTTTATAATAGATGGTTTGGTATATTCTATTCCCTACACTAAGGATTTCTAATACTCTTTCGATAATTACTGCTAACACAATTTCATCCATTTTATTCTTAATAAAGATAAACAAGATAAGTTAAACTTTATAAACTAAATATTTTGTAAAATTTTTAATAACCTTCTATAATATATAATCTATAAAAAAATTTAATAACAGCGCTCGATTGTAATTGCAATATGTATTTATTTTTATTCATAACTTTAACTATTTGATGAATGAATTGAATCAAATATTGTTTGATTTGTCATTTGACGTTTTGGAGATCTTTTAACTTTTAAAAGCAAAAATTCTACATTTTTCTCTTATCTAGAATATGAATAATCTCTTATCTCTTAACTTTAAAAGTTAAAAGTTAAGAGGTATCTTTTATCCAGAATATGGGGGTATGTTACAATTATACAAAATATTATATTAACTTCAAATTGAAATTACTATAATGAAAATTATTTAAACTTTTATTTATTTAATTTATTTTCATATTCTTCACAGTAGCTTGTTAGAATTATCTATTTAAAATTTATTGAAGACATTTGTTACTTTCAGTGGGTTATGTTTATATACATGATTACTTGAACATTTGACTTGAATTTTCCTTGAAATCTCAAGTTGTGTATTCGTTGATCAGCTTGACTTGCCGTCAGCTTAAAAATAGCTTGAGTTTGACATATGTAATTTTGATGGCATAAATTTTTCGCCTAAAATTTATAAAAAAATTTCTAAATGTAAAGAAAAATATATAAAAAATATACAATTGAATTTTTTTTATTTATTTACTATTTTAAGTCTTCTATTTTTTAAATTCACTCGAAATATTAACAAAAATTCGTAAATTTTTAACATTAAATGTCAACTTAAGCTCTCAAACTGGGTATTCGGTTAAAATTCTCAAGTCAGATAAGTAAATTTTTGTGATTGACTTGAGTGAAACTGGAGTGGCATTCTGTATTGTGATAAACGATAGTCACCCTTGTGACAGTCAAAGATGACACTAAAATTTTTTGGTATTCTGTATTGCGATCATTTAAATAATTTAATAAAACGGCAGCATTTTAAAAAATACAATTCGGAAATGGCAACACAAGTGATTTATTAAATGTCAAAGTGTCAAAACAATAGAAAACAAAAATAAGTTGAAAATTTTATTAGAGCTATTAATCAATAAAGTGAAATTATAAAAAAACAAGATTATATATTAAAAGAGAAAAAAATTAAAAGTAAATTTTATAAAAATGTTTTTAATAATGTAATTTAATAAAATGTATATTTAAACCAAAAATAAAATTTATTGCTGACTAAGATACTAAAAAAAAACATAAAGTGAAAATCATTTCAACTAATTTAATAAAATGAAAAAGAAAATTATATTCACATTTGAGTAAAATTCAGTTGGAAACTTATAATTAATTAATATAAATATGTATATATGTAATTGAAAACAAAATAAAATTCAAACTTATTAAAAAAAATTAACACATAATCACAGCATTTATTATTCAGTTCCATTATTTTTAAATCATTTGCAACTTTAGCTATTTCTAATAAATCATAATAAATCTTAAAAAACCAAAACATAAAAAATCTAAAAGTCTAAAATCTTAAAAAACAACCAAATTTTCATTTATTTTTATCATGAGTGACACCAAATTAGCTGTCACCCTAAAATCACAAAAAAAAAGCGACTATCACTGTGACAATCACCATATAGAATACCAATTATGGATATGCGACAGTCGCAGCGTGATTATCACAATACAGGAGTGGCATTCTGTATTATGATAAACGATAGTCACCCTTGTGACAGTCAAAGATGACAGTAAAAATTTTTGGTATTCTGTAATGCGATCACTTAAATAATTTAACAAAACGGCAGCATTTTAAAAAATACAATTCGGAAATGGCAGCACAAGTGATTTATTAAATGTTAAAGTGTCAAAACAATAGAAAACAAAACTAAAGTTTTAAATTTGATTAGTGTAACAAGTGTAATCATAAAGTAAAATTATAAAAATAAAAAGAATTATTAAAAATAATAACTTAAAAGTAAATTTCATAAAATAAATTTTCAAATACTAAAAAAAAACTTAAAGTGAAATTCATTACAACTAATTTAAGAAAATGAAAAAAAAAATTGTGTTCAAATTTGATTAAAATTCATTTGCAAACTTATAACTAATTAATATAAATATCTATACATGTAATTAAAAACCAAAATAAAATTCAAACTTATTAAAAAAAAATATTAACACATAATCACAGCATTTTTTATTCAGTTCCATTCTTTTTAAATCATTTGCAATTTTAGCGACTTCTTCATTTTGAACTGAAAATCCTATCAATAAACTTATTTCTTATTCGTAAACTTAAAAACTAATAATTTTAATGCACAAATTAAAATTATACACAAATTAAAATTATTACAACTTAAACAAAACCTGAAACACAAAAAACTTAACATAAATCTTAAAAAACCAAAACATTGAAAATCTAAAAGACTTAAATCTTAAAAAACTTTTATTTATTTTTATCATGAGTGACACCAAATTAGCTGTCACCCTAAAATCATAAAAAAAAAGCGACTATCACTGTGACAATCACCATATAGAATACCAATTATAGATATGCGACAGTCGCAGCGTGATTATCACAATACAGAATTCCACCCCAGAATACCACTCCTGATTTCAAGAAACTAGCGTATATATGATGTTGAAGTTTTCTTAAAGCTTACTTGAAGCTATCATACATACGGGGTAATAGTCTTTTATAGAAAGCATATGATGAATGAATAATTATTTTTTCTCTCTCCTGCTTTTATATATCTTCTCAGATATTAACATTATGCATGCTCATACGGTTAGAAAAGTGGTAGAAATGTACCAAAATTTGATGATAGTGAGGTGTGATTTGGTAAAAGGTAAGCAAGTCTACCAAAATGTAATATTTCTGGTAGATTTTTGACGTTTGAATTTTTTTTCTGGGAATATATGTCAGTGTCAATTTTTTTTTAAATATATACACAAAGTACAACGAAATTGTTGTCAACAACGTAATTTTTTGGATCGAATATTAATAAAACTAAAAAAATATAAATTATACAAATAATATTTTTGAATTGACATTAGAATATTAATAAAAAATTATTTCTTTGGCAAAATAACAGAAAATTACCAATTTTTTTTATGTATGAACAGTAAGGTAGATTTCTGCGGCAGATATGTGGTTCTCGTATAAACGTGGGCATTAAGATTTTCCACGTGTGTGCTTTTTCTCTCATTAACTGACATATCAGTATATGCATATTACTATATGACACTCCGGCCCAGAATCGAATTCAATAAATTTTTATTGAGCATTTTACAGTACAGAATTGTCGCAAATGAATTATCTGAGATGATACATTGCATAGGCAAGTTAGATTGCAGTTATAGCGATACGTACATTTTTTGTTTTCAATTTTACTGCAGCGGTAGACATAAAATTTGAATATAAAATTATAGGAATGGATGTTCTAGAAAACATATAACAATAACTTACGTTCAATATTTCCATATAAAATCTATTTTATTATTTTGTTGTTCCCTTGAAATGACAAAATATAATTTTTGATCAAATCCATAACTTAGGTTAAAATATTAAAATATGAAAATTTGTTTTTTTTTAACATTTTTATTTTTAATTCCTTTAAATAAAATGTTTATGACTACTTTTGCATATAATTGAAAACAAAAATTTTCATATATTCATTTGTTCAACTAAAGTCAAGTTAATGAATATAAATGTAACAAATTAATTGTCAAAAACTTATAAGTTTATAACCCATTTAAGGTTTCATTCAATATGGAAAATGCGCGGGAAATGAATATGTTATGCCAAGAAAAAACTTTAGCTAAATTTTAGAATGTTAAATAAATTTTTATTTAATTTTATGTTAATTTCAAATTAAAATTTTTACTCATTTGTTTTCAAGAATCTTTATAAAATCAATATATTAAATTTTAACCTATTGGCATCTAGAACCACGTATTCAAAATTTAAATACTAAAACAAATCTTGATAAAATAAAAAAATTAAATAAACAACACGCCAAAAAAAACATCCGCATCCACACAAACACAATTTCTTGCTATGCACGGTATCCGCAAGAAAAAACACTATGTATATTATATTGTATGTTCTATCAAAGAATATCCTTAATAAGAAGGTTCACTGGAAGTCAAGATATTTTTACAAACATATTTACAAAAAAAAAACCATTAGTTAAAGAAGCAAAGAACTATTGTAAATATTTTCTTATGTAAGAAGTTGTGAGAAAGAAAGAGTGCGATATAAACCATTTAAAAAACCACTTCATTTTTGCAATGTAATTTTAAATAGCCTACGGGAGATTTTTGTTTATTTTTTTAGCCCACTAGAGATTTTTCATGTGTACAGTCGTCTGAAATTTTGTGTACGAATTTTTTTTATAATAAACGTATTAAATTTATAAGGGTATGAGAATATATAAATTTTGAATGATTGATTTTTTACAGATCCCTATATAAAATAATATTCGTTTCAAAAACATAATATGTTATTTCTTAAATATCATATTATTTTATTTTATTGGCTTATAAGTACATTTTTTATCATTCATGTATTTTCAATATACACAGTTTTTCAGGTATTGAAATAGGTAGTTAAAAAGAATATCAAGCGGTTTTTTTTTATGAATAATCCGATGCCTTTTTAGTTTCTGAAAAATTAAATTGTGCATTTTAATCATCAATGAACTAATAATACATATTACATTATAAGTAATATAATGCATTTAGGTACCCGTTAATTTTATAAATAGGTAACCAAGTTGAATATTAATAATATGAACATTTCAAATTTGAATAAATAATATTTTTTATTGATATGCATTTTTTAAACAAATTAGTATATAAGAAAGTATTTGGAAAAAAAAATGCAGATTATATATGAAAATTAAGCAGTGTATGTTATATTTAAAAATAAATCAACTCTAACGCTTAAAAAAAGTTTTTATAAAAACTATTCTATACACAATTTTTTAAAAATGTTTCGAAATTGAGAAAACATAATCTTGTTAAGTGTTTTGTGTGCGGTGCTGAAACAAATTTTAATTTGAAATTAAAGTAACTAACTAAAAATAAAGACAATATTTTTTTCATACAAAAAAATTGTTCGTTCATTTTTTTTCCACTTTGTATTTTGAATTTTTATCTCTCTCTCACAAATTAAATTCTTATGACTATCTATTTCTTACAATATTGGAAATCGACTGGAAAAAAGGTGACCAACACATTGACAAATTATAAAATTTTATTCCAGTGAACCTTCTTATTATGGATATTCTTTGCTAAACTAACTACTAACCTATACCTACGACCTACCTAACCTAGCATTTTAATTAATTTATTTTAATTGAGAATCAAACAGAGACAGACAGTACACTTGATTTTAGTTGAGAGAAAAAGCATAAAGAAACGAACGAAAAAGAAAACTATAGCGTTAATGTTAAATGTGTAAGAAAGTAAAAACATCGGTTTAAAAAAAAAAATCATTTTTTTTTTCAACCATGTGGCGAGGTGATAGACAGTAGTAAAACAATTTTACTACTCTAATATTCAATAATGTGAATTTTGATGTGAACATTTTTGAAATTATCCAGAAACTAACTGAACATCAGCTGAATGAAATGATAAAAGAAAACCAAAACAATTAGAAAAATTTTTTTTAATTCAAAATTAACAAATATTTTATTTACAAAATCAAAAATAATCTGTGGATATGTTCATATATACTTACATGTCATATATTGTTTTATTGTGGGTAGAATTTTTTTTACTACTTTCGTTTTCTGACGAGTGACAATTCATGACGCTTTCATAATATGTCAATTTAATGGCATTCCAGTAAAAAAATCAAAATCAAATTTATTATCAATAATTCTTCTGTAATAAAACCCCCTCTTCAAATTTATTACCTTTTCTTAAATATTATCCTCTTTTCTCCGCAATCCGAATAAATACATAATAAAGCCTGTCTATTTTAAATTATAAATATGAATGTACATACATACATATCTATATAAATAGAAGTTATATGTGCAATTTTAAATTTAAAGAAAAACTTTTAAAATTCATGTGAATTATTTTTTTGTTTTTGGATCAAATGACATTAATAACAGCAAAACATAATAAAACAAAAAGGATTTTATTATATTACCTTACCATTGCTATGTTATGGATGTATTGATTGCACATATAGCTCTGTGTATGCATATCGAAATGTGTATGAAAAAATTACTAAAAACGGGTATAAATTCGCGCCATAAAATTGCAAATTGTTAAATAAGACGAACTGGAACATAGAAATAACTTTAAAGAAGGAAAACTTGTTTTTTTTTAAATATCTCTTACATTGTACAATTTGGTTGACAAGATGTTGTAAGTGTAACAGCTACAAATTGAAATGATATATTGTAAATAATATTTAATGGGGTAGCATTTACAATATCATTTCAATTTACATTGCAACCCTTATAGGATTTATAGGTATTGATTGTGATCATAAATATAATGTTTTTATAATTTTAATATAAATTTTTTTTTTTTTATAAGTGTGACATTAAAAAATTTTTTTTTTGATTTTATAGATTTTTTCTACAGAACATTGAAATGAAAAAAATGCATGCAGACACAAAGTTGTTTTGATGAATTAGAAAACAATGAAAAAGAACTTTAGATTTTAGCAAAATTGATGATCTGATTGAATTTTTCAGCCACACAGGGTGGCTCTTGTACTAAATCAACCAACAACTACAAATGGGTCCTTCGAGTCCTAGTAATAAAAAGGTACAATTAAGTGCTAATTGGTTTTCCTCAAGCAACTGAAATGGTCACTTCTACCTATCTATCTACACACAGTCCAAAAAATATTAAACTTTACGATTTGAATTACAATAATAAACGTAAAACACTTCTTTCTACACACCCAACGCGCCTAATTAGACGATTATGCAATTGCATGATATCTCTCTTTGCCTTTCGTTCCCTTCTCTAAAAACTAATGTTTATATGGAGACATTTTTTTTGCGACGTGGAGAGATTTTTTCATCAAAAAATTTTGTGCTTCACATGTTGCAAATTCAAAAATCCACATAAACAAAATAAATAAACAAAAATATGAATTGAGTTCAGATTTATTTTTGTGATAAAAAACAAATATTCTTATACAGGAATTTAAAAAAAAAAATATATGATATGCGGATTGAATTTTTTTGTTTTTTCAGGGTTTGAGTTTATGACAAAAATATTTTTATTTATGACTATTAAGTTGATTTTTTTTTGCTCGTAAAATATTTTAACAAAAAAATTAAAATAATTTAAATAAATATTTTTATTTATGACTATGTAATTAGTAATTACGTATTGATTTTTTTTTTGGTCATATATTTTTGCAGAAAAATAAAAATAATTTAAATATTGTTGATGTAGCAATAAAATAAAAATATTTTGAATTAGAGTTCCTTGAGTAATATTTTTATTTGTAATTATGGTTCGATTGTTGTTTTAAAGTTTTTCAAATTGAATCTGATTTATTTTTAGCAACGATCGTAAAACAATAATTTTGTTTGTTATATAGTAAGTATTACTCTTATTTAAAAAAAAAAACATTAAACGCCAAATGTCTCAACAAGATAGATATAACGCCAAATAAGATCAAAATCTTTTAACAAAAACAAAAAATTCGTTTATTTGCGAAATTAAATTTTTTCTTCTCTTTGTTATTTTAAAAAATATTTCTAAAATAAATACATAATGTGCTTTGCGTAAAACAAATACTTTATATTCTTTTGCGTAATATCCTTAAAATATAATAAAAAAAAGGAAAACAAAAAATAATGGAAAAATATTCGAATTCTTTTTTGTATTAGAAATATGAAATACGAAATAGCATGCGCGATGCTTTCAAGTTCAGAGTAAAATTTATTTTTACACTAAACATAGAAAAAATTCAAAGTGTTGATGACTGGATGCAACACTGGATACAACAATGTCTAATTCAAAATTATTGCGCCCGCCATTGCAATTGCATCATCGTCTAATTCGGCCCAACCGTTTCATTCAAAAAACAAAAATCCTGATCATTATAGAATCAGTAATAAATTAGGTGCAAAAAATTAACAAACAATAAGCTTAATTTCACTCTAACAGTTCATGTACTGATCAGATCAATACAATTCTTAAAATATATTGCAGAACAATTACGTAAATAAGCAGTTTTATTTTTTTGATATTACGAGTTTGCATTCAATACAATTTGCCGCTAGCATAAAATATAGAATTTGTTTATAGTTAAAACAGAATAACACAGTCAAGTTGATAAGCCTCACATAAAAGATACAAGTACAAAGAACTTCAATATAGTTAGATTAGGATTTTGTATCAAAAGCACTATCGTCTGAACCGATTAATATTGAATTAGCTATTCCTGGCTTAACATTCGACGCTCAAGCATTTAAAAGAATATTTCTTTCCTCTTCATTTAAATGTAGGCCTTTTCACAAGCGCATAATGCAACACGTTAATCACGTCATGGGTTCATAAATGATTTATACATTATTGTTTGCAATTCATAAATTACATTGCAACAACCATATGACACAAAATTGATTAGCAAACAAAGTCAGCTACGCATTATGAAATTTAATCCTGCAGAAAATATTTTCTCTTGCCAGTTTTGTTTTTTAGAGATAGATATGTTTAAATTTTCAAAACCGCTGAGGGTGAAGGCCAAGATATTATTATCAAAATAAAGTGCTCCATTTTGGTTGTAGGTATTATTTATTTATTTTAAATTTGCAACAAAAATAATTTGAAATTGTATACAAAAATTAAAACCAATGAAAACCAAATTTTAAAATATGTGTTCATAAACGTCAACAAATTATTGTAGTGTGACCGTGATAAACTAAATTCATAAGATTATAGTCAGTAACATGATGAAAAAAAAAAAAAAATATCGTCCAACTTAAGCATAACATTTTTGCTATATAGGGTAGCATTTTTATTTTTTTAATCTCCTTGCTATTACCTTCGCGAAGTCACCCATGAACAACTGTAAGTTTTGGTTTAAAATTTTCTTTTGCATACAACGGAGACACTATGTGGAAATAAGGAAGATTGTAGTTTTGTAATTTCAACACCGATTGAAAATAAAAAAAAATAAAATAAAAAAAATAGTCAATATTACCCTTTATATTATGTTCTCCACAATATAAATCTTCTTTCTCTTCTGTTTTACTAATAAGGAAGTTTTTTAGCAAATCTAATTAATTTTTAAACGTGGCAAAGCAAGATTTACTTATATTTTTTTCTCCTTGTCAATACTTTACTTTACAAAATAAACATTCATTTGAACTTAAAAATTGCTTCTGGAAAACCAATTAGCACTTAATTGCGCCTTTTTGATATCACAACCCGAGTGACCTATTTGTTGTTATTGGTTGTTATATATGGGATCAATCTTTCATTTTTACTTTTCCCAAGGACTCAGTACTAGAGCCATCCTGTGTGATTGAGAAGATCGACCAGATCTCCTATTTTGCTTTCCGCGATAAAAAACTATATTGCTGGGGAAATCCTCACCTAAAGTCCGAAGTCTAACTCTAGCTAATGCTGAACAACTACAAAGGAAGTGTTGAAGACTTTTTGTTTCATTCTCATCTGTGCAGCTGCTACTATAATGAGGATTGAACGGAATACCTAGCTTAACAGTATGGCTTCGTATCAGCCAATGACCCGTACTGATGGCTACTACTCTTGATATATCAGTACGGGGCCTGGCTACGAGCTGTTTGGTTTTACTGATATTATACGAGGATCATGATTTCCTCGAGATTGTACAGATATTTAGTCTATGCCACCTTTTATTCGCTCTAGCCTGAAAGTGTGAATATATACGTTGCTTGACGACTCATTGGATACGTTGCTTGACGATGGATTGGAGAGTGAATGCCCTCGCCAAGGGGCCTGTCAAGATTAAAACCTTGGCTGGCAAGTTCCTTCGCTCTCTCATTCCGATCTATGTTACTGTGACCAGGAATCCAGAAATCGAAAAACGGTGCTTTTAATTTCGTTTCGATATTGTTCCACCATCAGCTGAGCATAGATGGTGTCCGACACAAAAGCTTTGATAGCGGATTGCCTATGAAGGTGGAAGATATGGTGACTCTTAGTTTGGATGCATGAATATGATTAAGGGTTTTAAGACCTTAGAAAGACACTAGCATATTTAGGGAGACTATAAAACTTTGATATTTTTAGATCTACTGAGAAAGTTCCTGCATCTACTCCGCAGTTCGATTTCGATCCATCATTGAAATATACTATATCTTTTTCTCTTTTCTTCAAAACACGCTTCCTATCTGCCTTAGCCGAAAAACCTACCTCAGGCTTTTTGTTGAAGCTCAGTTTAGAAGTGATATAATCCGTTGTATCTAGCAGAAGTTCATTTGAAAACTCACCTATGATATTACCTTCCCTTAAGTCTGACTTTAATTGCAACCTATTTTATGTACAAATCGGGAGAAAGAAGATTTGGGATCACATTTAGAGCGTCAGTAGGGCACGAGCGCAAAGCACTTGTAACTCAAATTTTAGCCGCTCTGTGTATTCTCACAAGTTTGGTAATATGAATATATAGTAAAATAAGTTTTACCCCAATCATAAGAAAAAAAAATTTATTACAAAGCAAAATCCCTTAAAAATGAAGGGATATTAATATAATCAGTTAAAATACAGGTAATTAAAATCTACATATTTATTTATAAAGTTAATATTCATAAAAAATTGTACTCACCTAATAATCCGAATACTGATGGATACAGTGTTTTTGACGTTTATTTAAATAAAAAAGAAATATATTACAAAAACGTGTTTTTATAAATTTACCACAATTAAATAAAAAAAAAATTGTTTTTATACTTATTATAAAATAACGTAAAAGTTACAAAATTCAAATTTTAACCAAATCAAAATTTTAAATACTTATTTAAAGTTTATAAATTTTTAAAATAAAACAAAAAGAATACAAAAAAAACTCTTGATATATATATGTACAGTTAAGTTAATTAAATGTAGTTTTTTATAAATTGGAGTTCAGCTATTTTGCTTGTAGTTGTAGTCTTTCTCTTCTTTCTTTTTGTTTTTTGTCTTAATTTATGTTATCTATTCAAATTTTCTTATTATGTACACTTTCAAATTTTATTAATCTGAAAAAAAAAAAAACAATTATTAAATATTTATATTAAAATTAAATTAAATATAGTTTTGTAAATATTATTATTTAAGACTAATTTGACTAAAATATGGGTCAGTTCTATATGCAAAGTCAATATATATAAAAATTGTTTTAATAATATTTAATAACATAACGGTACTTTCGGAAATGCACCCTGCTACATAATTTAGTATCACTAAGCGTTTGCAGTATCACCAAACGCCTATCAAAATTTTCCAATAATATTGTTCTATATATTTATAGGTACCTTTTTTACTTTAGAAATAAAACTTTCACTTTAAGTGCAAGTATTTCTTTTTTGAATATTTTTTCTTTAGCTGACAAGGAAGAAAAATAAGCAATTAAAAGACCATTACTAACAATAACACCACAAACATATTATGGGCAGGCAAAGCAACATATACAAAACTTTAACCACACCAAAAGGCAAGAAGCATGGAACCATTCAAACTCATTTTGCCCACCATACGCCAAAAGAAAAACATTAATGACCACGGAAACACTAAAGATAACTAACTAAAAAGATATACAGATAATAAAAACCCTACGTAAAACCCACTACATTTAGAATTTATTACAGACAGAATAAAATTGATAGATAATAAAAAATGAAGAGAAGAACGCAATGCCTTTCTCCGGTTTAAAAGTAAAATAAAAACCCAAAAACAAAATAAATATATAAATAAAGCAAATTAAATAAAGGTAAATCCCAAATAACAACTGATTTAAATTTAATTTATATTACTTTTAAAAAGAGATATAAAATATGTAATGGAGAGATGACCCACATCCTACCTTGAAAAGGGTCTTAAATTTTGACTGTACATTTATGAACATATTATGTACAATTGCAATGTCAGACTATGTGAGAGAAAAGCATTTGATTACCGCAGGAACTTCCCATTTAGTGCGCGGTCCATCAACCAGCATCTGTTCATGATTGATCATGGCCCATTTAACCAGCATCTGTTCAAAGTTGGTAGATTGACCACAGACAGATGCACATTCTGCTTAGACAAAGAGGAAACCTTTCATATTATATTTGTTTGCGACGACATAGCTCGCAAAAGATATGAATATTTCCAGGAATACACTTTGCCTGATTCTGAAATTGATATCAAAGCAATAATAGGGTTTATCAAGGACATTATACCTATAATTTTCAGAAAAACGGGGAAGTATAATAGATCTACAGTCACACGCTGTAGGTAGAGCGCCTGCCTTTCAACCGAAAGGTCCCAGGTTCGATTCCCGATAGAGGCAAAAAATGCTTTCTGGATTTTTCGACCTGGTCCAGTACCCTTTATCATTGGGATAAAATAAATGATAAATAGCTGAGACTTTTGGTTATCACTAAAAATATAATGGAACTATGTCATTATGAAGGCGAAGTACTCTACAATAGATATAGTTTTCCACATTTAAATTAGTCTATACCACAAAAATTCTACAGAAAAAGCTATTGTATGTGTTTGTGTATTCCAAATGTCTGTTTAAAGCAGTTAAGGTGTTCATCCCATAGACTTGGAATTATATAAAAAAAAAAAAAAATCTATTGTACTTTACCGCGGACATATAGAACTGTCTATTAAAAAAAATAAAAAAAAACATAAATGAAGCAGTTAGCTATTTGGTTTAATATACGTTGGTTTAGATACGTTTCGCTTTGAGTAACTTTTCGTGGAATGATCCATTGCGACCTCCACCTTATTCCCACCGTGTTAATTTCATTGACTTACAGTCGTTGTCTGATCGTCGGGTTATTGCAGATATCTCTTTTATTCACCAGACCTTTCGGGTAAGACACTAGCCCCTGAAATTTCAAATTATTTGGCTGAAAGATCCAATCGGAATAATCTCAGAACCGTTGAGTTGTTCCACATTCCCTTCCACCCTACTGAATATGGTTGTTTCGAGCCAATAATTATAATGCTCCGTGAAGTAAATTCTAACTCTAGTTCTTTTGATCGACAACTTAGTGTTTTAACTGTTAAAAAACGATTACGTTTTAATGCACATACAACTGAGACTTACTAACAACTTTTGTTTTTTTTAGGGCCTAACTATTGGAAGTATTTTTAATAAAAGTATATATTTAATAGGCATTAACTTATGTGTTTTACCCTAGTATCTGGTTTAGTCTATTTTTAGTTTTTTCTAATCAATGGTGGTGGTTTTTTACTAACCCTGCTGGATTATGAATTATTGCACAATTAAATGAAGCAAGCCTTCGTCTAGTAATAGACGTCTGACAGTATATAAAAAACTTTATTGAAGTAAATTTTATACATTTTGCCCGGTCAATCTCGAATAATTTTGCTAGTCTATAAAAGGAACATTTGAAGTTTGATTATTTGTTAGTTCGCTATACTTGTACACGTTCATACAGCTTAAATAATAAATGGTTATTTATGAACAGAATGCTATACCAATGCTTCGGGTAGCTGCTATGGCATACAACTCAACTCTTAACATCTATTAAAAATATTTTAAAAATCAATTGTGTTACAGACATGAGAATTTGTACTTAGGTGTACCTAATCAGTCATAACTAACTAAACATGCCTTTTACCGTTGTCAAAAATTTTGACTGGTACATATATGACTTTATTTGTAATTTAATAAGGTATATATGTATTAAATGTTTAAGTCGATTCGATTTGTTCTATTCATGCCAATTTGTAGTCTGTACTCTACTCTGTACATAATTTATTTGTGTAAAAAAAGGTAAAATACAAAAATAAAATTTGCGTAAAAAAAATTGTCATTAAGATTTAAAAATTTCATTTTTATTCACTATTTATAATTAATATGTATATATATAGTTACATATATTCATTAATAGTCAAATCATAGGTATATAGTACCATATCATCAAATTATCAACATCACGATTCGCCATAAAATATGAATTTTTTTTTTGATTTCACATTCCCATATATTTTTATGTATATACAACAGAGCCAAACACATTACTCGTGCACACAATAATGTATGGAAACATTTAAAATTTCAACGCAACCGTGCAGTTGTGTATATATATGTATGTATATAAATATGGATGTATATAAATATGTATGGATATAAATATGTATGGATATAAATATATATATATATATATATGTATGGCTATAAATATATATATATATATATATATGTATGGCTATAAATATATATATATATATATATATATATATATATATATATGTATGGATATAAGTAAATATATAAATATAAATATATCCATACATAATTTATATCCATACATATATATAGATATATATATTTATATATATGTATGCATATAAATATATATATAAATAAAATATAGATATGTTATTATTGATAATTATATCTATATAAATAAGATATAGATGTGTTTACAAATCAACTACTATTTTAGTTTTGTTCGTTATTTAAAAAAAAAAAAATACAATAATAAAGAATTCGCAAATAAAGAGCACATGAATTATAATATAATATATTTGTAGATATAAAAATAAGTATGTATATATAGATATATATATATATATGAATAGGATATTGAAAAAAATAATCATAACGTGGCATATTATTGCAGATATGGAATAGAAATATAATAATGCAAAAATAGTATATAACGTAGTTATATACTCATAACCCTCCACACTTCATGTTTTTTTCTTATTATTGTTATTCTGAATGTGTTAATGATTTGAGGTGTATGATGACGTAGCATATTTTAAGCATCAAGTATAAAAAAAAAAACAGTAATTTATTCTTAGCAAATTCGTTGCATCTAAACTCTAAAGTGTGTATCATACTACCCATCACAGTCTACAAGTCCCAACATTATTAGAAAAATATCATCATGATATATCTCATACACCATATTTACAATTTTATTCGATTTAAAATATATATATAGATATAAAAATATATAATAACAATTAAATAATAATAAAAATGTTTTCCTTTTTTATTACGAGTTAATACAGTAGAGTGGTGCATTGAAATTCGGACAGTTTGAATTTCTATAAATGATTTTTGTTTTTTCTGCGTAAACTTAGATAATAATATGATTACAGGTATGGCTTTACTTTAAATTAAGCTTAAGGCGTATTTCTAAGACGCAGGACTTTATCAAGAAATTTCCCTGACTTCATTGGAACAAGCCGTCGATGCTCTGTTGAGCAAAGAACAAAATATTTTAATCCAGAGGGCCGCAAATGTTCACGCGTCGTAAGTGATTGTTACAGATTCAAATACCCTTGAAAAAATCTCAAATGAAAAGTATCAGTAAATGTATTCCAAAAAACAATCGAAACCTGAATTAAAATCATTTGCAGTGATAATTTTCTTTAGCGGATAATCGTACTGCATAGCTTAATTTTACTATTGGAAATATTCTATTTGTTGTTCTAATTTGAGTCTTCAGTTTATCTTTCATTTAATTCAGAATATAAAGGCTTTATTCAATCGAAAGTTTTTTTTCCACAAATTTTTTTTTTCTTTTTTATAAACAGCCAAAGCGTTAGGTATGAAAATGCCTTTACACTTACGTGACGCTTGGTTGGGATAGGGTAGGATAGGATAAATTAGGAAGAAAAAAAGGGGGATAGATTAGTAATTGGAAGTTGAAGAATGAAGGTATTAATATTTTCTTTAAACTTTTGCAAATTGTAAATTGGATGTGGAAACATGTTGGGAGGAATATGATTCCACATTCTTGAAGTGCGAACTATAAACGCGATTTTGAACGCGGTCAAGGTAGCCTAAGGCTGTAATGGAAGCGCCACCCGAAATATGTGAGTTATATTCCATCTTGGGACGTATTAAATGATTTATAGATATTAAGGAGTTCCAAAGGTGAAAGGACAACTTTACATCTGCTTAGATAGCCTAAACACTTGGCAGCTCCTTTCGCGATATCAAAAATATGGTCATTCCAAATAATTTTTTGATTCACGCGCATGCCTAAAATATTTAGACTATTAGTGTTTTGTAAAGTAACACCTTGAAAGGAGAGATTAGGTTGAAATCCTGGAATTTTGCGTGAGATAAGACAGTTTTGAGTTTTAGATGAGTTAAACTCAACTCTGTTTTTTTGCCCTAGTCAGCAATTTTGGTCAGATCGTGGCTAATCATGTTAACCATTATCTGTCATCTATTGCCAACTTCGGTAGTTGTAACATTAGATTTCCGAAGAAAATCGAAGGATGCCACCAGAGTACTATCATCAGCAAAACTGTGGATTGGTTTGAAGGTTGTTTGGAGTAAATCGTTGATGAAAATCAAAAAGAGAGCGGGTGAGAGAACGGATCCTTGCGGAACACCAGCATTTATATTAAGTTTCCCAGACGTGAAGCCGTCTACTAAGACGTGAATCGAACGATTCGAAAGGAAACCTTCAATCCATTTAGAAAATACAGACCCTAGACCAATAGCTTGACATTTGGCTATTAAAGCAGCATGCCATACTCGATCGAAAAGCTTTCGAGATATCTAAAGCAACAATATCAGCCTCACCAGAATTATTTAAGGTGATATTGAGATTTTCGCAAAGACAAGTCATCATGTCACCGGTGGACCGGTGCGATCTAAAACCGTATTGTCTATCTGAGATTATGCTTTTGCTTTCAAGATATTTCGAAAGTTTCTCATTAATTATACTTTCTATAACTTTGGAGAGAATTGAAACAATAGCTATAGGTCTATAGTTCGTGGGATCGCTTTTGTCACCTTTTTTTGGAATTGGATGAACGGGCGCAACTTTCATTGACTGGGATATTGACCAGTCGAAAAGGACAAGTTCCGCAGTGGTTTCGAAATGGCGAAGGCGGTTTTTTGAGAACTATTGCAGGAATTCCATCAGGACCGGTAGATTTATTTACATCAAGATTCGTCAGGGCTTTCACTATAGCTCTTCTTCTAAAGTAGAGTCTTCCAATTGAAAACTCTATCTGAGATATTGAGGGTGGAGTAAGAGCTGTAGGAGGTAGTGAGGAGTTTTGAGAGTTTGAAAGAGTTTTGCAAATAAGTTGGCTTTACCGGTTGGGTCCATTACGATTCCATCATCGTCAATCAGTGGAGGATAGGAAGACTCCGGAAAATTGTGCATAACATTCTTGGCAAAAGACCAGAAGGTTCTGCTATTTTTCGGGAGATTTAATATTTTTTGCCTCAACCGTCGGTTATGCATCAACTTTTGTTGATTGATAATGTGTTTGCATCTATTTCTAGCAACATTGTAGCACTTCCTTGAGTGTCCAGTTCTATCCAATTTAAATTTTTTGAAAGCTTCTTCTTTGCCCTTATTGGCTTCGACACAGATATTATTAAACCACGAGGTGGGCTTCTTTTTAGAACTCTTATACGAGTGTGGAATAAATGTTTTCGTTCCAAGTGAGATTATTTTACTAATGATATTAGTGGCGAAGTCAACGTCTCGAGACTGAAAGCACATGAACCAATCAAATGTTAATTAAAAATTGTTAAGGGCATCCCAGTTAGCTTGGGAATAATGCCAAACTAGTTTTTTGGGAGTAGGTTTGTGGTTGGTGCATGTGCTTTTTTGGAAGCTTGTAGAAACGAGACAATGATCTGATCCACCCAAGGGAGAGTTTACAGAAACGATGTACTTTTCAGAATGTGAAGTTAGAAATAGATCCAAAAGATGTTCCGTTTGGCCATTGCGATCAGGAATTCTTGTTGGTTTCTTTACAAGTTGAGAAAGATTATGTGAATTGGAAAAAAGTTCAACTTGTTTGCCTTCGGGGGAGTTGTGACTGGAGAAAGTGAGCCAGTCCTTGTTGTGAATTTTGAAGTCTCCGGCCAATACAATCTCAGATTGGGGATATTATTCTAAGATCTTATCAACCTGGCTGGATAAGTTATTCAGTACCACAACAGTTTCCTGCTCATTTGTTTGGGGAGATCTGTACAAAAAACAGAAATGAGTTGTACGCTTATCAACATGGATCTTTATCCATATGTATTGAAATAAAGCATTGGAGCTTGAAAAATTCTGAAGAGTGTTGAAAGCGACGTCAGATCTTACATATAAAGCGATACCACGATGGGAAACGAAGAGTGGCACAAGTGAATAATTAGGAATAGTAAAGAAGGAAGCGTCGCAAGTAGCTTGCGTTTCACTAAGTGCCAAAACTGCTGGGTTTTCGGACCAAAGATGGATCAATTGCCTGGAAGTTCGTTGATAGTCCACGAATATTACAAAAATTTTTGTTTAAACATTAAAACAAAATAAAGCTTAAGTTAATAATAATAACTATTTAGAATAAGCAAATAAAAGAAATTTAGTTAAGTCATTTATGTTAATTTATTACTTGTATCAGATGCATCAGAGACTACTACCATATATACGGCAGTTTTCAACACCTTACCGTATATATGCAGCAGTCGCCACTGACACATCTGCTACAAGCAAGCAAAAAGCTAAAATATCATGTGCATTGTTGTTTAAGATTAAGGTTTTTAAAATAAATAAGCAAAACATACCTTTATTCTTCATTACATTTGTTAGTTTGAGAGAAGGCTATTTATAATTAATTTATTCGAATATTAAGCAATTAAGATTTACAAAAATTAAAATAATTTAAATAACAATGATCAGTTTAAAAAAAAAAAAAAAAAAAAAATACAAATTGAACAGAATCAAAGACAAGATAAAAAGGCAAAACAATAAACAAAAAAAAAAATTTAATTTAAATAAAATTTGCAATACAATATAATAATTATATAAAGTTAAATTAAATTAATCCGAAATAAATAAACAATTAATTAATAAAACACAAATTAAATTAATACAGCCCCGCAGATACAAATTGATGAAGTTTGATTAATGGTTGATTAACATCTAATTGAGATTTCACTGGATATTTAGATATTGCTCTTTCAAGTTTTGTTAATTTCTGGCTCTTCATTTCAGCGATCGTCAAAATACGAAATACCCAACATTTATAATAATATTTCGTATTTTTTAAAAAATTAAAAGTTTAAATATTTTATTTGTTACATTCAATTTGTTAACTTTTCAAGTTAAGCATGTACAAATTTATATTAACTAGTGAATTAGTTCCATAAGTAAAAAACAAAAATATATATATAGACACAAATATGAAACAGCTGTTTTTAACACCATTTATGTATATATAATTGAAAATGTTAAGAAAAATCCCCAATAACGCAAATTTATAGTAATTTGTTTTGTTCTTTTTTTAAATTAAAAGTTTAGATCTTTTTATTTGTTTTATTCGTTTTGTTAACTTGTCAATTTAAGCAGGTGCAAATTTATATTAACTAATGAATTTATTTTATAAATAAAAATATATATACATGTATATATGAAACAACCGTTCTTAACACCATTTATGCATATATAATTAAAAATGTTAAGAAAAATCTACAATAATGCAAATTTATATTATTTGGTTTTATTATTTTATTATTAACTTGAATTTATTTTATATTTATTTTATGTTAACTAGTGAATTTATTTTATAAGTAAAACAAAAAGAAAAAAAATGTATAAATATATGAAACAAAGGCATCCACAATTTTTTAAAAATGCACATTGAACATTTGCACCTTCACACGTCAACGTAAATGACAGAACTGGTCAGTTATAGTTAAATAATTGTAAATTTTACCGACTATATTTAAAAATATATTCGGTAAAATTTACAATTATTTATAACTGACTACCTATATATATACATATATGTATTATGAAATATAAGACTACCCAGCATTAATGAAATAAATGTCTAAAACAAAATAAGACGGCAGGCGATGATGGGATACCAGCCGAATTGCTGTAAGTAGATATACAGACTATGGGTGTATTCATAAATGCTGCAAGCTGACAACAAGTTTGCTACCAGGTGGCGTACTTTGCATGAACGAACACAAACTCTACCTATATTCTACATTTGTTTGACAATTTTGCAAAGTTTCTGTTCATTAATACTGACATTTTGAAAATAACAATTTGTTCTTTAAATAACAAAATAAAAACTAAATAACTCAAAACAACAAAGAGAACTACTTTATGCATACTAAAAATTAATTCTGCCAAGTTCACGCCCAGTAGACTTTGAGTCTGCATTTATGAACAAAAAATCTGACAAGTATGTTCATAAATTGAGAATATTCAGATTGAATGCAGGTTTGCATTTATGAAAACAAGATATAGCTCAACTACTACTAAATGGCGAAGTAACATAATCCCGGATTTAAAAAATGTCCCGGAAATCATAATCCCGGATTTGAGAGCACATGTAAAATCCCGGAGTTCTCTGTATGAAAAATTCCCGAATTTTTTTAAAACTACTTTTAAAAATTTATCCATAATTTAATCCATAAATAATTTTTTCATCCAACAAAATTAAATAAAATTTCATAATTTATAGAAAAATATAAATAAATTTATTATAAACAAATATTGAAAATAAAATTTGCTTTTTAAATATTTTTTGCAAAACTATAAATAAGTAACGGCAATTGATTTTGTCTTTATATTTTACTTTTTCAGAATGTGACATTATGATTTTGGGGTTTAACGTCATATTACGTCATATTGGCATTAATGTAGAACGAAAAAAAGGTGTAGTAAATTTTAAATCAGTGTTAAAAAATTGTTTAAGCTGAAGCTGATAATACTGGGATTTAATATAAAAATAATAATGGAATGTGCAGCACTTTTAATTATTATTTTTATATTAAATTTCGGAGATTTTTAAATCCGGGATTTCAATACCAATCCTTACTACTTTAGTTAAAAATTTGGATAAGTCAAACAATTTTAAAAATGGATTTCCAGGAGCAAAATTGTTTTCCAATTTTCAAAGAAATTGACAAGATCTAACATCTAACTCAAAGAGTTCTACAAAATTTATCAAAACGTCGCTCTTCTTTGACTGAGTGCGCAATTAGAAATTAGTTTGAAAATATTGAAAAATATTTAACAGAACAAAAGTTATTAGACCCAAATAAGAATTCGAAATTAATTTTTAATTGTGATGCTTTTTTAATGTGTCCAAAGGAAAAGTGTGTTTTGTTCAAAAAAAGGTTCTAACCAAGTATACAATAGAATAGCAAATGATGAAAAAGAGTATTTATAATGACAAGTGCTGATGGTAAAATACTCCTTCCAACGATTTTTAAATTCATACACATACAAGGGATTGCCAGTACATACATTAGCAAAAATGCCCAAAGATTGGAGTTTTGGTCAATCGGAGAGTGAATGGATGACTCCAGAAACTTTCTATGAATATAGCGCAATGGCACCGTTCTCCATCCACCTTTTGATACCGATCACTTGAATAAATTCGCGGTATTTTTGGTTTTTATCGCTCAAATGAAATTTTTAATTTTTCTTTCAATAAATTATATTTTATTGCTCATCTCTTGTTAAAAAATTAGAATTTCATGACTGAGTTTATGTGTAGTCCAACTTATTTCAACAGGGTTTTTAAAACTTTGATTATTTCGGCTATATAAAAGTGGACGGAATCAGGGAACTGTTCAATTAATGAAATACCTGATTCCGTCCATGTGTGACTAGTTTTGATATTGAATAAAATTGCTTATTTATTTATTGTTTTTTCAGGTTAAAAACTTAATTAATGAATTAGTATTAAATTAAAACAATAAGGAACTTTTATAAATAATATCTTTTAATTTTCAATAAATCATAAACGACGATAAGAAGAATGGAATCGCCGGTAGTAGGATTTTTTGAAATTTCATGCGCCGATAATAGGACAATTTTAACGTGTTATTAAAATTTAATAAATATAAAAAAATATTATTTTTTCATTAATAATTTGTATTACAAATATGTTCAATTTGTAATAAAACCCAATTTTTATTTCAAATATAGATTAAAATACGAACTTTTACCTTAGTACTTAACTATTGCCATTTTTGTCACAACTCGAAAGATCTATTTGTTGTTGTTGTTGATTGTTTTAGGTGATTATTCGTCTGTAAGTAACTCTGTGATCGGCGTAGGACCTAATGACCTAGGCTATCCCTAGGATAGCTGAAATTGCTAGCTTTCAAAAAATACATATCTTTAGTGACGCATCTTATACTTTAAGGACGAAAAGGACATTTGAAAATATTCTGTCATGTAATTTCTTTAATCTAGTGTTGAGCATATAGTGCGACGTTCCGGTGTGAACACACAGGGTATTATATTTTACAAATCGGTGAAACTCCTGGGTTTCGCTGATGACGTCGATATTATCGGAACATCACGACGAACAGTCATCGAAGTCTTTACACAGATTGAAGAGGAACCAGGTAAAGCGGGTCTTCTTATAAATGAGAATAAAACAAAATATATGTTGTCAACAAATAAAATGTCCTCACAACATCATATAGGACACAACATCACTGTCGGCTCATAGAATTTTGAGGTAGTTCAGGAGTTTATCTACCTCGGAACCAACATCAATTCCACCAATAACATTGATGTTGAAGTAAGGCGAAGAATTACCCTTGAAAACCGTTGCTACTTCGATTTGACCAAACAACTGGGTTCAAAGCTCCTATCCCAAAATACCATGGCACAATCATACAAAACGCTCATCCTTCCGGTGCTGCTATATGGTTCTGAATCGTGGACATCACCAAAAGCAAGAGAGCATGCACTTGATATCTTTGAAAGAAACACTCATTATTGCATTTATGGTCCTCTGTCTGACGAAGGGATTTGGAGAAGAAGATACAATGCCGAACCATACCAGCTGTTCAACGATATGGACCTAGCTAAAAAAAAAAAGTCAGAATAAGACGTCTTCATTGACTGGGCCATGTAGAGTGTATGGATGAAAATGCTCCGGTTAGGAAACTTTTCGAATCCAAGCCCCAGGGAACACGTCGTCGAGGGAAGCCACACCTTCGTTGGAGAAATGAAGTATCGGCAGATATGAAAAACCTTCAAATCACCAACTGGAGATTCCGCTCGTGACCGAAATCAGTGGAGGACAATTTTGCCTCAGGCCCAGGAGCTTCAAGGTCTGTAGCGCCCAGTAAGTAAGTAAGTAAAATAACCTTTCCTTCCCTTCTTAAAAAGCTGATACGCATGCTCTGTAACACCCGGTATTTACACTAATCATAATCACAACTTGAAATTTTAATAATTGGACAATTTTTTTTTTTAATTTCTTGTGGTTTTTTATACTCAATAACAAATTTTTATGTAACATTACTGCTGTATTCATTAATAGGTTCGATACCACATTAGTGGCAAATTACTCTACAATAATCTCGACAATAATCTTAAATATTTAAATAGTCGCTTACTAAAAAAAGAAATAACAAGAAAATATATCGGCAACTATGATATAATGCAGCAATAAAGTAAATTAACAAAGCTCGTGTATTTAACTAACAAATTTTTTTTTTGTTTTTATTTTTATTTCCTTTGTACTTTTATTTTGTTTTATTTGATTTTTGAATCTATAGTAATAATAACTTTTTGAATAATTTTATTACTTTTATGCACTATAATATGAAAAAAAATATATATTAATTGTAAAGTTTAGAATGAGGGTAATCTTGCAAGGCATATTTTGGTTGAAATAAATAAATAAATAAATAAGTTAACGAGAAGAAATTTAGAGAATTACTTCTTGAACTTACTCAAAGCGAATTAGTTACATCAGAGTGATAATTCACAAATCATTAGAAATTGTTTTATATATTTTAAAACTATTTCTCTTCACAAAACTTAATTTTTGAAAAAGTAATGTAAAATGTAATATGATTTTGTTAATAACCTAATCACCGAAGGGTGTCAGGCGAATGGATTAACCATAAATCCCAACAAGACAAGTTTAGTGGCCTTTACCAATAGAAGGAGACTGAACAATCATGGTCTTCTCTCGATTAGAGGAAATAACGTAGAACTTCGAGACGAACTAAAATATCTAAGGATCATACTTGATAAGAATCTCAATTGGGCGAAACATATTGAAATGAAATGTACTAATTCCGTGAAAGTATTATGGCAGTGCAGAAGGACATTTGGCAACAATTGGGCCTAACACCGAAATGCTATGGAAAGACTGAGAAGACGAAACCTCACAGGACTCCCAAATAAAGTACAATTGATCTGGATATATACCGGGTCATAGTTGCTTGACTTGAAATGAGAAGGTTGACGAACTAGCCAGATCATCGGCGAACAACATTTATGAATCGGAATCGGCAATTGGTATATCTTTTAGTAACATTAAACTATCGATAGAAAAGACCCTGAAGAGCAGAAAATAAAGTACTTGTATAATGAGTTTGTAAGTGTAATGAGGTTTCTCATTATCGGTAATTAGTTTTGGAATAAGTGTTGCATTGAAATCCATATAGCACTACTAGCATTGTATAGTAAATGTCTAGCTAGTACATTAGAGTGAACATAGTTTGAACTTAGAATTTTGTGTGTATTGCATACATTGTCGTTCTTATAATTATTTATTTTAAATAATTAAAAAATTTGTATTTAAAATAGTTACAATTTTGAATTTAACAATATATAACTTACCTTATCAATTATAACAGTGTTTTACGCAATATAATGTGTAAATATGGTAAATAGTTATTGCTTCAAATTTAGATCATTACTTATACTTAATATTAATTTAAAAATATTATTTTTTGCTTATTTTAATAATTAATTGTTATTTTATTATTATATTTTTATTTTATTTTTGTTTTCACTACTTATGATCACAAAATTCATTTTTTTTAACTTATTAATATTAACTTATGATATTCAAATTTTAATATTCAAATTTTAATATTCAAATTTACTGATTAAAATTAACTTACATTAACTTATTTTAATTTTTTAATATTACTTGACTATTTTTAAATAATATATATATTCATTATTAAACTGTAAGAGAAAATTTTTGTAAAATATAATTAATTAAACAAAAAAATAATTTTAAAGTTTACTAATTAAGCAATAATAAATAAATTAATTATTTAAATAAACTAATCAAAAACTAAATAAAGAAGTGTTTCATTTTTGAACACTTCTGAACTAATGTGAAGTGTTGAAACTACATTACATAGACCACTTCCAGTTTGAATTTGAATAGTTTCAAAACTCATATATATATTTCGAAGAAATAAATAATATGTGAATTACAAAAACCAAACAAAACTCCCACTTGGTAAACAACAATTAATATAAAAATTAAATATATTTTTTTCTTTTTTTGTTTTTTTTTTTATTACTATTGCTGCTGTTTCATAATTTTTTATATAGACTTAACAAATTAGTTTTAGAACAATCGTTTTTTTAATGTTTTTTTTAAAGTTTATATTAATATTAAAAATAAAAAAAAAATAAAAGATTTGTTAGTGAATTGAAAAAGTTTTAGAATGTTCAAAATAAATAAATAAATTGATGGAAGAAATGTATAATAAGTAGATAATAAAACTTCATTATGTTACTTTCATGCAACTTCGATGGCAAGCACACCAACATGCAGTAAAAAAAAATCCATGCGTATATTAGAATAAATTAATAAAACTACAGAAAAAACATGATTTAACATGCGAACGATTTTAAAAGGAATAATAATAAAGGAAGAAAGAAGAATAAATAAAAAAGTATGAAAAACAATTATAACTACATAATAATGTTGAAAAGTTCCCTATATAAAAAAATAAAACATAAAAAATTAAAACTCTATGAATAGGAAATTAAATCAAAGCAATGAAAGTAATGCTATGTTCGCATTTACCGAGTTAACTATGATTAAGTAACTTAACCTTATTAACAATGATATATGTACACAAAAATAAAAATAGGGTTGGGAACGTAAATTTAATATATTTAATTTAAGTTTAATTCCTTTCTTTTTTAGCTTATTAAAAATAATCACACATGTAATCCTAAGACCTTTTCACAAACGTTAATCAACATTAATATCTTCATGTGTTCAGAAATAATTAATATATTTGTTTACAGTTCATAAATTACATTGTAACAATCATATGACACAAAATTCATTAGCAAAATAAAATCAGTTACGCATTATGAAATTTCATACCGCGAAGAAATAAAAATTTTTCTCTTGTCAGTTTTGTTTTTTAGAGCTTTGATTTTAAGAGATAGATTTGTTTAAATTTTTAAATTGGCTGAGGGTCAAGGACAAGATATTATCAAAATGAATTGCTTCATTTTTATTGTAGGTGTTACCTGTATATTTATTTTAAATTTACAACAAAATTAATTTGAAAATGTAAACCAAATTGAAACCAATCACAGCTAAAGTTGTATGTTAAATTTGTGTTCACAGACCTGCTTTTATATGTTATATCGTATTTTATTTTTTTTATTTTTGTGCTATCCTGACAATAATATTTTTGAAGTTTGAAACAAATAAAAATGTGAGTAAAATTTATTATAATAATTTCGTACCTACCTATACTTAAAAAAAAAATTTTGCTAAAATTTACAGCCAAAAGTGATTCTAATTTTTTTTTTTTTTTAATTTTGAAAATGAGACTAGATTTATGTATTTATTAATTTTTTAACTCATATGGTTATTTTCAATTTTCAAAACAGCGAAAGCGAATTAAAAACAAAACGTCAAACTTGACTATGATTAGTATAATGGGGAGATTTTTTTTAACTATAGTTAATAAACGTAATTTAAACATAATGCGAACATGCTTTAACTCGAAAATTATAAATCAAAGAAGAATACGATACAATGCTATGTTAATATTAGGCTGTTAATAGCTAAAGGCTAGGTTAATATTAGAATTTTTAAACATGATTAACTCAGTTTTAATCATGTTTAAAAAAAAACAATGTTCACATTGCACATAACTTGATTAATTTTGACAACTTTTTTTTTACAAACTATGAAATAATTTGTACCTCATAATGTATACGGATAGAAAAATTGTAGATATTTTGGAAAACTTGATGGTGAGAGGTGATTTCGGAATTACCCTTTTCAAATCAAATCTAATAAAATTTAAAATTTCTGGTATACTTATTTTTGACATTATAATTTTTTTTACTGGGAATATATGTCAGTGTCAAAAAGATTTTATTGTTGTACATTTTATGGCTTATAATATTTATTTCTTGAAAATTTATACTAATAAAAGGGAAATTCTGTTTTCTTGTTCGTTCGTTCGCCAGTATTCACTAATAATTTTTAATTGTTGATTGCAAATATCGATATTTTGGAAGCAACATTCTTTCCTCATCAGTGCTTGTGACTAACTGTTGCTTCCGAAATATCGATATTTGCAATCAAATATTAAAAATTACTAGTAAACGAAAACCTGACAACCTGTTACTTAAACTATACTACGTTTCTACTATATGAAATTTTGTAGTGTTTTACTTAAAATGTTATATCTTTTCCCTACAGTAATATAGAGAAGCTTTTTGATTAGAAAAAAATTAAAAATAAACTAAACCAGACACACGCTGTTAGCAGAACAGTAAAAGTCATAAGTTAATACCTATGTCAATAATTATACATTAATTAACAAATACTTGCAAAAGTTAGGCTGAACTAGTAAGTATCAAAAGCTGAAAAGAATAACAGTTGTTAGTTAGTCTCAGTCGTACGTACATTAAAACGTAATCGTAATCGTTTTTTACAGTTAAAACACTTAGGTGGTTATGCTGAAGTCCGTCGGAATGTAAAATTCCATTCGTATGCTGAAGTCCGTATTGTATTCCGCGGTCTGCACATTTCATTATTTATCCGAAATTCTGAAATTTATGAATGCTGTACTTCGTCGGAACGGAAAATAATTTGAAAATTGTACGACAGAATTTGTCATTCGGAAGTATTAGAATGGTGAATTATAAAGCATACAATTTTTTTATTTAGAATATTAGGAGAAGTAGAAAATGTAATATAAGTAAAAAAGTTATTTTTTTCAATTTTTTTTTCATTTAAGAAAAATATTTTTTTTTTATTTAGGAATAAAAAAGCGCTTCAAAAGAATAATATATTTTTTATTTTTAATATTATAATATAATATGTATGTATATTAAAAACGATACATATGTATTTATTTTAATTTCTTTAGAGAATTTTAAATTTTTCTAATGTAACAAAAAATTACTATAAAAATTTTAACTACTACATATGTAATTAAGAAAGTTATAACTTTTTCTTATAATGTATGCATATTGTATATATACCGGATCTTCCATAGCATGCGTATCATCTTTTTTAGAGAGGAAGGAGCTGTTATTTTAAAATTTAGGAAAAAGTTTGTTAACTAAATCGGGGGTGCTCTATCGATTGGTGGTATTTTCAACTTTCGGAAAGGACTGCAAATCGGGTTTTTAATATCAAAAATCGCCGAAATTGGCCGAAATCGAGATTTTTAAACGGGAAGGGGTATTTTTTAATGCAAATTCAGATTCTACGACAAAAATTAAGAAAATTATGTTAAATGATTTTTTTTTCGTTTTCTTAGTATTTTGCTTCAAAATTAATAACAATAAAACAAAAATGCTCAATATTTTCCTTTGGTAAACTAAAATTAATGATAATCATTTTTATAAATTAATTTGATTTTCGTGTTATCATATTTTTTATCTCAGTTTTGGGTTCCTACAAAGTTTAAACAAAAAAAAAAAACAAAAAACAAAAAAAAATTTAAAAAAAATGGAACACACGGTACATTATGTCATATACATTAAAATGAAAATGTTTGAAATGTACATGAGAAAAAAAAAAAATCTTCCGAAACATCTGATTTTAATTTCTGTACAGACTTTGCAGTCGAATGGATTTCAGCATACCGATTTTTTCGTATTGGGACCGGAATTTTTTTTCGGAGATATTCCGCTTCGGACTTCAGCATAACCACCTTAATTGACGATCAAAAAAACTAGAACTAAAATTTACTTCACGGAACATTCTAGTGATTGGCTCGAATCTACCATTTTCAATAGGGATTTTTTTTTTACACTCTTGACAGAAGCTTAGGTAGAATCACCTTTTCGTGCTTAATTAAGTACGGTACTGCAATTTTACACTACGTTATCTACAATATTTCGAGTATTTATTTAACAAATTACTGGCCTATCAACTCATTAAATGTGGAAAACTACTGCTATTGTCAGGAACTAAGCCTTCTTAAATAGGAAAGTTTCATTTTATTTAATTGGTTACCAAATTATGCTCTCAATTATTTTTTGTCATTTATTATATCCCAATTACAAAGGGTACTAGACCAGGTCGAAAAGCCAATAAAGAATTTTTTTTTTCATCATCGGGAATCGGGTGGAAGGGAATTTGGAACAACTCAACGGTTTTTCCGATTGGTTCTTTCAACCAAATGATTTGAAATTTCAGGGGCTAACGACTTACGCGAAAGAATCTTATTCCACGAAAAGTTACTCAAAGCGAAACGTAAAAACTTTCGTTGAACCGATTCAATTCGATTAATGTCACCCAAGTATTCAAGGGTAGGCTTTACATAATGCGCTCCCTTTTTCAAAGTCAATCCATTTTTTTTGTATGTAACAAAAATTTTAAAATAATTGACAAGAAAAATTCAACTTAGGCTAGGCGTACACATGCAATTTTTAGTTTTGCAACTGTTTGTGTGCACGTTTGTGTTCCATTAGTTTATATGAAAACGCGCACACATGCAACTATTTGATTGCATCTAATCAAGCAATCAAACAGTTTGTAATTTTTTACAAACTGATAGCAACTTTTAGTTGAAGCAATCGATAAATCGATTTGTATATTAAGTTTTATAATATACTGCCTACCTAAATTTTTATAATATACAATTAGTTATAAATTTGATATTTCTTACCTAAAAAATCTAAGAAAAAAATAAATTCTTTAATTTTTTATTACAGTACTTTTATGCAGTCAAAATTATGATCAAAAATGCCAAAATTATACTCAGTATTTTTTTTACGCTGCAGGGGCTATGTATCTAAACAATATTTCGATACAGTCTTGAAAACGCATTGAAACTGTTTTCACTGCATTTCCAATGTCACGGAACATTTAAATTATTTAATTTAAATTATCACTAAAAATGAAAAAAATACTATTAATAACTTAAAAAATTAAATTTCATTGAGTTGCCTTCAAAGTGTCAAAATTAAAAGAAAAAAATTTTTTTTTAAATTAATTTGCTATTTTTTCATCATGACAGCATTATCAGAAGTCACATAAGTAGCAATTTTTTTTTTATCGCAAAATTTATCAGTGTCTATTCACACAATTCAATATCTGGTAAATTTAGTTAGTTATCAGATTTACCGGGTAACTAACTCACATACAGATTGACCATATTTACTTCATAGTACACATAGTTAAAACAATGTACTGTTATCTGTAATATTTTTTTCAAACTCAATTCAATGATTTTCCATTTAGAAATAATTAGAACAAAAATCGCTTAAGATTTTATATTGTACTAAGGTAAATATGAATTAAAAAATTATAAAATATTCGTTTGAGCATCTACCTAGTGGTGAGTAGATGATGTGATATGTGATGTGGCGAGTAGACGATGTGATATGTGACGTGGTGAGTAGTAGTCATGCTAGTTATCAGCATTGAAAAAATAGCTTAATCTGTTAGTTATTAAATTCTCTGTTCACTCAAAATAATATTACTCAATTTTTAAATGCTTATAAGTTGAGCCTGTTGAGCGCAATGGATTTTGTACTCATAAATAAAAAAAACATTGTGTACCTATGAACATATTTACTTGTTATTATGCTGCCAACAGTGTCAACAATATAAAAGCTGTATGTATAGGTACTCAAAATGTATATATGCGAATGTGCTGTTCGCATTCCTACTTTAGTTATGTGAAAAATTAAAAATTACACAATGTGTGTATAAAAAACTACACATTCATTTAAAGTCCTTTCAATAGACCACAAACAATATTACAAATCAAAACATTGAATTTTTTTTTGAAAGAATTCAAGATTACTAGCTATTCCCGGCGTAACATTTGCCGGTCTAGCATTAGCATTATAAATGAAACAATTTATTTTATTTGCTTATTTTCTTAAAACAATCAATGTTTTAAATATTTTTTTATTAAATAATAAATAAGTTAAATTGAAAAACTTAAAGCTATAATTCACTTTATTTAATTTCTTAAAAATATTTTAGCATTTTAACACTTATTACATTTTAAACTACTTTTAAGATTGTTTTTGATAATCAGATTTGTTTTTAGTGATATATTTAAATTATGCAATAAAAGTCGAGTTTCCATTCACTAATCATTTGTATTTATTTTGCAAATTTCGATATTTCGGAAGCAACTTACTTCCTTCATCAGTGCTTTGCGACTAATTAATATTTACACTAATCCTTACATATAATTATATAATTTGAACCCTTAATAATATGCTCATTCTGTTAACAATAGTAATTCCTTAATAGTGCTACCTAATCTACAGTGTTTTATTTATTAATTTTTTTTTTTCAAGTAGAATTAAGATCATAAATACTAAAATAAGGGTTATTACGTAAGACTAGTTTAAATTCAATAAATAATAATTATACACAAAAACAAAACAAAAAAAAAAAATTAATAAATAAAACACTGTAGACTAGTTAGCACTATTAAGGAATTACTATTGTTAACAAAATGAGTATATTATTAAGGGTTCAAATTATATAATTATATGTAAGGATTAGTGTAAATATTAATTAGTCGCAAAGCACTGATGAAGGAAGTAAGTTGCTTCCGAAATATCGATATTTGCAAAATAAATACAAATGATTAGTGAAAGGAAACTCGACTTTTATTCCATAATTTACTTTTAAGATATTAAATAAAGTGAATTTTAGTTTTAAGTTTTTCAATTTGTAACTTATTTATTATGTAATAAAAAAATATGTAAAACATTGATTCTTTTTAAGAAAATAAAGAAAATATACAAATAAAATAAATTGTTTCATTTATAATGCTAATGCTAGACCGGCGAATGTTACGCCGGGAATAGCTTGTAATTTACAATATAGTTTGATCTATCTATAACTATTTTTTTTTATATTTCTTATTTACATATTTATTTATTTATTAAACAGTGGATCTGTAGATAAATCCGCAGGCCTACTTCAGGTTTATATTTTTTTCACTGTATGTATTAAAATTTTATTTTCACAACAGGTAGGTAGGTATTATAATACGTACGGTATCATAAATTATTATAATTGTAATTATTATTGTTATTTAAATAATAATAATAAAATGAATAAAATGAATAAAAAAATGAATAAAATTATAATTTACAATATTTATAATATACTTAATATGTATAATATAATAAATAATAATTTTATTTGTTTTTCATAGAATCAAATTGAAAATTTTGACCGCTAATAGTTTTGAAGAAAAACTTTTATACAGGGTGGCCCGGTTTAGAGCAAAAAGTTTTTAAGGGGTGATTCCTTGGAGTATTTTAGGAAAACAATTGTTCTAGAAGAGGGGTCTATCTTTAAATTTATCTGGGCTACAGAGGGTTAAAGAAAATCGGATTAGAAAAATTATGTCTAAAGAATATCCACTACAGCTCAGAAGAAATTGAAACTAGAGCAACATCTCCTTCATAGCTTTTTTTTAGAATTAATACACCTAATTAACGGTATAAGTTGAATGAGTATCAGACTTACCGTTTTTGAATAATAACTGCATAAACTTAAAATTTTGCTTTTAAAAACTTAAAATTTTGTAAAAAACGTTGATTATCTTGAAAAAATTCGCTAATTTTTTTTTTTTTTTATTGTTTTGATGCGCTATATCATCCCCTACAACTTTTTCATACACAACTTTCATATCAGACTTGCTGTTTTTCATGTAAAGTAAAGGACCACCCTGTATAAGGCAGCGTTTATACGTTTTTGAATTGTGTTTATAACGTATAAATGATGTTCATTAAAGTTTGACATCCGACTTTGTTATAGAATATCATAAATTTTTTTTTTTTAAATAATAGTGCTCGACACACATTTTCGTATTTCGCAAGTTGAAAAAGTGATTTTGCGAGTATTTATAAACTCCTAACTGTGTTATGCCATTATTATTCATCAATACAAATAATACTTGAATAATTGATTTACTATTTAAATATTTATATTTCATAAATGTTCTGAAATTATACTGAATATTTATATTTGTTTATAAGTATTTATTATTAGTACTCGTCACGCATATTCGTATCTTCGTATTTTGCAAGTTTAGAAAGTGGATTTTTCATGAAGAAATATAGTATACTTTGCAACTATTTTTGTTTATCTTTGAGATATGTAATTAAAACTTTTGAAATAAGATTTGATGTAATTGCAATAAAATTTGTAAATGTAATAAAAATAAGTAAAACAAAACTTTCATGAAATAAAATCTGATGTTTAAACGCTTCCTAACAAATACTATTGATAGAGACGTACATTTCAACAACATGTGGCGATCAGAGATGTCGCTGGCAGTATAGATAGGAAATTAAATGCATTTAAGCTAAATACATACCACACCCACATTAAAAACACATTAAAATAGCTATAGATACGTTTTTTGTGTTTTTTTTATTATCATAATAGCCCTAACTATTTAAAACTCAAAATAAATAAACAAAACATTTATTTATAGAATTTATATTTTTATTTCACTTCTTTGTTAAATCATATCGAATCATATAGGCCATTTAACGAAGTATCATATGAAATCATATGACGCTTTATGACTATTATAGTTCAGGGTAAAGCCAATAATTATGCTTTTTCTCTTATTGTTCAGTTTTTATTGACCCCTTATGACTATTATAGTTACGGGTAAAGTCAATAATTATGCTTTTTCTCTTATTCTTCAGTTTGTATTGTTATCACGCTAGGGTCTCTGATGTAAGTAAGGGTAGTCTGTGATTTTTCTTTTTAAAGTTTTTTCAATTTTCATGTTTACTAAATTTGCCGTCTATTGAATTGGAACTGATAATAATGTCATAACATATTTTGTTTTTATTGTTCTTAGCAGATCGTAAATTTCGGTTTATGATTCTCCATGTGCAATATAATATTTATTTAATGCTATTGCGCATTTGAATTTATACTTTTGAATTATTTGTTAATAAAATAAATAAATTTCAATTTGTGGAATTTGTGAACATGGTCTGACTGAGGTAAAAAATATATTTTCTAAATTTACTATTTATAAAGTTTTTTTGCTGTAATATCGTAATATCGTAATATTTTAACAAAGCTATTATAATAATATTATGATAATTCGGTTTTTGTCTTTGCTACTTTTTTTTTTTTAAATTAATTCATATAATCAGATAGTCAATGCTATTGCTCAATAGGTGAATTGTTTTTAGGTTAATTTTAATTTGTTTTTGGTTTTATTTGGTTTTATCGTTTTGTGGTTTATGTCTTTAAATAAAATTTTTCACACTATCGTAGTTCTTAATAGTTCTAATAAAGTTGTCTAATCTACTTGAAAAAAGCTTCGTGTTGTAAAAGCTTTGTGAAAAGTTTAACAGACGTTTAAGCGTATTAATATATAAGATTGCTGTGTTTGTTGTTATTTTGCTTTAATTTTTAAAATTTGAAGAATTAATATTTTTGTTTGGACTTGGTCAATGTGATTTATTAAATTTGTGATTTCAAACTTTATAGAGGAAAGGGACAAAAAACTTAATGTTGGTTTTGTAAAATTAAAAATAATTCAAATTGATTTCTATTGAAAAATATACTGAAAAGTAGGTACCTACATGTATTTTTAAATTTTCAGCAATTTTGATTTTGTTAATTTTGTCTGTTTGTTACCGTAGATAATAATATGAATAGTATATATATGAATACATAATATAATTATGAATAAAAGCAAACAAACAAGCTATCAAAATTTAAAAAAGTAAGTAAAAAAAGTAAAACTGGACATTTTATTCTTTATATGGATTGTTGGCTGTTTTTATTTCTTCTAAAATTATTTCATCTGAAATAGAAATACGATTTTTAACCAAGTTCTGAGAAAAGAAAACAAAACGGTATTCCGTACAGAGTTCACGATTTGTAATTTGTATAACTAATAAATTTTATTCTTTTATTACCATTATTTTTAAATTTTTTTCTGGATTATGTGATTCTATCATTGACCTATTGTATGTAGACTATATCATTCATTATCTTTGCGATTAATTGTGATTTTTGTTTACATTTTTCTATATACATTTTGTATATTGAATTAGATATGTAAATATATATAAATATATACTTATACTCTTCAAATTATCAAATAATGCCTCTATACTCCTAGCCTAGTCACTGGGAGAGCAAAACTTTATACACAACACTAAAACAAAACTTAAAACGAAATTGTAATTCAATAAAATTCCGGAAAAACCATTCTCTAAATAGGCTAGAAGTATAGAGGCATTGTATGAAATATTCTCCTCAATAAATAAAAAGTTTTGAGTAAAAATAATTGAGTTTCGAAAGTTATATTTGAGTGTTTTGGGGTATTGAGTGAAAATGGGACGGCATTTTCGTGTTTTGAGTAAAAATGGAACGGGATTTTTAGAAGAAAATGATTAACAAATATTTTTCTACGTGAATACTCTACTTATATGATTATTCTATACTTCTACCCATAAACAATATTGTTATGGGTATTTGTATCATTAATATTGTATTATAGGCGACTGGTTTTTTTTTTTTTTTACACGCTACCCAAACACTAGGAAAGGATTCCTTTATACAAAATTATTGTAGGTGTGGGTAAGGAAAAAAAGATTTGGAGGGAAAAAGGATGATAGAGGAGAATTGGAAGGTAAGTAAGAGACGAACCTGAAGACGTTCTTTTTGAAAAGTTGCAAATTGTATAATGGAGCATTTTTGTCGGTGGGGAACACGTGAGATGGGAGCATGTTCCACATTTTAGCAGTTCTTACAATAAAAGAATTTCCAAAACCAGTTTTAGACCACCTAGGTATTTCCACAGTGGTGGTCTAAATTAAATTTTCGTGCATGAACCTCTAAAAAGTTATATACATAGTTATAGCTGGCCTTTTGTTTTGTGTTCTTTGACAACTTATATATATACATTTTGTACGAGCTTTTAGCTTTTTTTGGAGATTTTAGAAATTTTTAAATTATTAAAAGTGACTATAGTACAACTGGATGACACTGACATAGTTAGCACTAATGAAATAAGTATGTGGCTTCCGAAATATCGATATTTGCAATTAAATATTAAAAATTTTTAGTGAAAGGAAACTTGGCAACAATTAAATTATTTAATTTAAATTATCACTCAAAATAAAAATAAATCCGATTAAAAAAATTCGGATGTTGATATTATGAAACACAATCACTATAATATAGATATTATCAAAAAGAAATCGAAAACGAAGATATGAACTCAACAGGATCTCTAGCTAAATAATTGGTTAAATCATATAGGCAATAAATGTTATAATGGATTAAGTATATAATATACGTTGTTTGGAATCATACTATAAGAAAAATGTAATTGATTAATATATATTTGGGTTTTTCATGAACACATACTGGAAAAACAAAGTACTACCGAAAAAAAAATGTTCTTGACAGAGTTATTAAAATTCGAATTTTCTACATTTACAGTTTCGTGTTATAAATTACTAAATATAATACTAAAAACGTATCTGAATCCAAAATATAATGCTTTTTCTAAATAGGCGTCGGTTATAGCGAACATTGAAAAGAATACGTACAATTTTTGTTTTCGATTTTACAACAACTATTTAAAGTCTCTTATTTTCTGACGTAGAATCCGAATTTGCATAAAAAAGAACCTCTTCCCATTTGAAAATCTCGATTTAGACCAATTTCGGCAAATTTTGAGCTTAAAAAACCCTTTTACGGTCCTTCTCGGAAGTTGATTTTATAGTACTATTTTTTATTTCTTTTAAATTCAATTTCTAATTTAATTTATTTTCTTTATAATTCAATAGCAAAAGTCCTAAAATAATTTTTTTTTCACATAATCAAAGAAAATTTAATTTCCTTAAAAATAATCCTCGAAAGGCTATACGGCGATCAATGCTTCACAATTTATGAACGGTTTTATAAACACATACAATTTAATTTAATTTTGTTTATACTCATAAAAAACAAACCAACTTCATACATCCATGTACATATATATTATGTGTATTGTTTTTTTATATTTGCAATTATATTTGCAAAATCGAAACTAATTTTGTTGAATGAAGCATATTTTGAAACTATTCCAATTTTATCGCAATTTTTATTGAAATTTCGATTTTAGAATGATGAGTTCAAATTTTTTTTTGTTTTTTGTTCTTTCCAAATAGAACCAATTTTTTTAAAACAAATTTTTTATTTATCCTACATTTCTACGTTCTTCCCAGTTACTTCAAGGATTTGAAAATACAAAAACAAACCACAAAAATTGGTTTTTGTTTTTTTTTTATAGTTTTTACAGATGCAAACGCATAACTGTAGGTCAGTGCCTAGCATAGCAATATAGTCTTACCATAATAATAGTGCTTGCTTTAAAGTTTTTAATTATGGTTATTAACAATGGAACTGTTATTCATATAAAAAAGTGAACAATGTGGAAGTTACATTCTCCTTTCTTTGGACTGCTATTTATCAAAAATTGTAAAACTGAATGTCATATAAATAAAAAAAAAATACCTATTTTAAACTGTAGGAAATAGAATACGATAAAATGTTGTATGGGATAGCGAAAAGATGCAAAAAAAATTTAAATCAAAATGCCCACTGCCAAATTTTCGAGCGTGCGATTCTAATTACTGCGGTACTGCGGTTGAAATAAGTGAAATTCTTTTGAATAAAATAAAAAGTGAAAAAATAATATATGAGCCTGGACGGCAATGATTTGATGCGCGAACAACTACAATATGTTGATTTCTTGGATGATCAATTATTGTTTTGCTTTAATGTAAAAATTTGTTTGGGTACGATAACTTATCCAAAAAAAGTTAGATTGCTGCGTTTTTGAGATTTTGGTTGCGTTCATTCTGTTCAAGAGATAAATATGATTTTTTGTGAAGATAAAAAATAGTATTTTGAGTTGATATGAAAATGAAATAATATTTATTAATAACGGTAGGAAGAACTCTTTTAGAACAAAATTTTTAATAACGGACAGCTTCTTAATATGAATTTATTGACTAGAATTATTTAAATTAATCAAAGTTTAGTAATGTAATGTAATTATAACTATGTACATGTCATATACTAAAGCATTTTTATGTATATTATATTAGGTATATATGCAAAATAAATATAATTCAAAAAAGTTAAAAACAAACAGGGTAGGGTAAAAGTTACATTTTTTTTTTATAAAATTGCGGGATAGTTGTAGATTTTGAATATACATTGCAAAAGAATGAAATTTTATTTAACTTTAAGCAAATGAGTAGATATAAATTTAAGATTTTTTTATAAAATTGAATCATTATTTTTCTCATCATTATTTTTCAAACACATTAAATTTACATTTAATTTTTTTTTGTTGTAATTAATTTTTGTAATAATTAATTTAATAAAAGTTTATTCCATAAATAATTGACTTCTTAAATATAAGATTTTATCTAACGTCATCAAATAAAACAAAAATGATATAATTAAACAAAACACAAAATTTTTTTAAAAAAATAACAATGAGTGGATTTGGAATTGTACAGTAATGTCATAGACGTTTCGAAATTATCATTTTCAACCTCTTTCGGATAATCAAAACATTTGTATTTTTTTGGAGTTTAGGGAAAATACCATAATTTTAGTGTGAATTTGAATTATTTTTAGTGATAGAACTGCTTTTGACAGATGATGAATTACATTTTGTTATGTTTGCCCATGTTTATACGAGACAGAAGTCTACCGCATAGCACCTCTATCTTCTACCTATAATCTACCTTCAAGTTCATACTAGTTCATACAAGTTCATATTATTGAAATATGAAGATAGCCTAAAATTAAATAATTGGCAAAGAAATAAATTTTTTTTTATTATTCTAATGTCACTCCAACAATATTATTTGTATAATTTATATTTTTTTTACTATATTAATATTCGATCCAAAAATTACATTGTATAAAATTTACATTGTATAAAAAAATAGTAAAAAAAAATTTCTAATAACGTTCCCAGAAAAAAAATTCAAACGTCAAAGATCTACCAGAAGTTTTAAAGTTTGGTTATAGATAAAAACTATAATAAAATAAATTATTCTTTTGAAGCGCTTTTTTATTCCTAAATAAAAAAAATATTTTTCATATATGAAAAAAAAATTGAAAAAAAAAACTATTTATACTAATATTACATTTTCTACTTCTCCTAATATTCTAAATACAAAAATTGTAGGCTTTATAATTCACTTCCGAACCATTCCAATACTTCCGAATGACAAGTTCTGTCCTACAATTTTCAAATTATTTTCCGTTCCGACGAAGTACAGCATATATAAATTTAAAAATTTCTGATAAATAATGAAATTTGTAGACCGCGGAATACAATACGGACTTCAGCATAACCACCTTAATCAAATTAATTTTTTATTAACAAACTTAAAAATTTTGTAAACATTTAAAATAAGTTAAATAAAAATAAATTTAAATGTGTAAGTGAAATTTTTATAAAAAAGGAAAATAAAAAATTAATTAAAATAAACATTTGCATTTGGAATTTCTTCTTTGCTGATTGGTATATAGTTTAAGTAAGTAGTAATTCTCAATATCGATCGGGCATCTAAAGTGTTTATCTTGTGCTCTTCTAAAAAATATATATATATGTCAACTAAAAAAGAAATAATAAACAATTTAATGGATGTGTTTAGACGGTCAGTTATTCAATCAGTTTTCACTGTCAGTTGAAACTCAGAAGTGTCTATACCTTCAGTTTTGAATGGAAAAATTTACAGATGACGAAAACTGAGAATTATCATTTATGTCATATCATAAATGGAAGTGAAATTTAATCAATAATAAAATGTAATTTTTAGAAAGTGCAGCATTTTTTATTTGTTGGTTCGTTTTAAGAAAGAACAGTTAGTTATGTTTATATTATTGAATGCCTTAATTCAAATGTTGCTGCTCTAATACGACGGTTATGCTATATATTTTGACATTAAGATTAGAAAAGTTGAACTATGAAACTAGGAACGATTGAAATCGAAAAACTGACAAGTTAAAAGCATTTTAACTTTTTTTTATTCTTTTCAAACAACAAATACATGAATTTCAGTGAAAACTGACAATGTTCACTGACTGTCTAGTGGAAATAATTAAAATTGGAAATCAAATTTAAACAGACGCCAGATATCAGCTGTCATTAAGAATCTACGAAATGAAAAATACGAAATTTACAAATTTACTCTTCACGCAAAATTAGCATTCGTAAATTTACGAAATACGAAGATACGAAATGCTTGACGAGCAGTATTGTATCATGATCGAAAATTTATTCGCGACGTAATTTTACAAAACGGTTTTTTAAATTGTGTATGTTGTGTTTAATTTTCTTTACACACGTAAATATTCAACTTAAAACTATAGGTATGGTAGATATAGGTATATAAGTATAATTTTTTGAATATTCGATTTGAAGTTTATTTTAAGTGTTTAGTATAGTGATCGGAAGTGTAAACTGACTACATTGCATTGGCTACACAATGTAGGCAGTTAAGAAAATTTGATACATTATATTTATATATACATTGCATCGGATTGTTGTTTTTGAATACGTGATAAATTATACGCATCAACTTTACAGGCCAGTGACGTAGACAAAGATGATTGTATGGAACGACGTTGAAACAGCAGATATTAAAATTGTTATGGAAGATTTTAATGCGAAATTGGTCAAGATAACAATAATCCGGAAGGAATTATGGGCGAAAACGGAATTGGAGTTATGAACGAAAATGTGGAAAGACGGGCGCAAGTGTGCGCAAACCATCAGTTTGTTATATGCGATACACTCTTTCCACATAAAAATGTTCATAAAACAACGTGGGCATCACCCGATGGACAAACTCAAAACGAAAGAGACCACATAAGCATAAGTAGTAAATGGAAAAAATCGCTGCTAAACGTACGAGCTAACAGAGGAGCTGATGTGCACAGTGACCATCATCCATTGTGCGGTCAAATTAGATTAAAACCTCTTCAAATAGATCGTTAGCGCCTGTGAGAAGGAGTAAAATAAACACCTTTCTTCTCCAAATTTTGTGGAAAATTTTCCACATTTGAATAAACCCACAGATGAAGAACAGCGCAGTCCATCAACACCAAGCGGTACGCGAGATTTTAACCGAAATCCGCCAAACTCAGAAAAAATTAAAAATGCGATCATTTAGCTAAAGAGCAATGAAGCGGCAGAAAAAGATCATATATACGCCGAAATGCTGCAAGCTACATCAACTTTGTTTGCTAAGACTCTATCACCAATAATCGAAGAAGCTTGGATATCAGAAAATATTTCGAAAAATTGCCATTAAAATACTGAAAAAAGGAGATCTCACTATCTGCTAAAACTAACGTGGTATCACACCGCTAAACGTCATCAATAAAATAATCTTCATAATGATCTACAAGCGATTATCAAGCCTTTGAGTCGCCTTGACTTAGCAATGAACAAGGAGGTTTCAGGCCAGAACGCTCAAAAATAGATAATATCAGCATCTTAACAATCATTGTTGAACCGAACGTGGAATGGCAAGTACCAGTATACATGCTGTTTGTCGACTTTAAACTATCAAAGGCTGCTTACAGCGTGATTTTATGTGGACTATTATTGTTAGCTATTGTGTGCCCATAAAAAATAATCAACTTCATGAAAAGGCTTTACAGGAACGCTAAGTTCAGTGTGTTACATAGAGGACTGGGGACGCTTTCAATGCGCACACCGGGGTAAAACAAGGCTGCATTTTATCCCCCCTACTTTTTATTTTAATTTGAGATTGGGTGTTGAAGAAAAGAAATCGTGGAGCAAAAGGTATTAGATGGACTCTTACAAGAGACCTTCACGACCTGGATTTTGCAGATGACACATACTTGCTCCCTCACACCAAAATCGACATGGCAAACAAACTGCAGTCACTAATCAAATATGCGGTGCAAATAGGATTCTGTATAAATGTAAACAAAACAAAACTGGTGTGTATCAACACAGCAGTCCCTTGCAACTTACAGATTGGTGATGAAAATGGAGAAGGAGTGACGTCATTCTGCTATTGGCAGTTTTATTACTGTGGATGGTGGTACGGACGTGGATGTTGAAAGCCGTATCCCAAAAGTCAGCATATGGAGTTTTGAAATACTTTACGAGATCTCCAAACATCTCACAAGACCTGAAACTTCACTTCTTCAAGTCTAACGTTCTCTCAGTTCTTTTATAAGGATGCGAAACATGGAAAACAACAGAAAGAATCATCTCGCGCAACCAGAATCAAGTCGCTTGCTTAAAACCGAGTTCGGTAGAGAAAACTTGTTGATGCCCTATGCACTCACCAGGAGCGACAGCATCAATGATGAAGATTAAAAAAAAAAAAAAAAAAACAGATTTTCAAAAACGATATTTTGAAAAGCGAAATTTTGATCAAACGACATTTTGAAAAGGGAGATTTGGAATCCCACCCATTTTTTATATACGGATATTAATTTTTGATTTTTAAATCACGTAATTATTATTTACTTACTCATTTATATTATATCGTTGGGTGATTTTATTTTATTGGAAAAACTCAAATGTGTTTTTTGCGAACATCTTATAAGTAAATTTGACAGTTAAAGAAAAAAAAGAACTTTAATTTAACAGTATAATAAAATAATTATGATTCTCGGCTGGAAGATACCAAGAAAAAACAGGTTGTTTATGATTTTTCTAAAAATAAATAAATGAAAAAATTAAATGGACTTGCGATGATAAGTATTTTATACTTTTATATTATATTATTATACATATTAGTTAACACTGTTTGTTTATTTATTTATTTGGTTGGTAGTTTCTCATTAAACCAAACGCAAAAAAAAAAAAATAATAATTTTGTTTAAAAAATGTGTAGATAGAGTTCTGAAATTTTGCAGTTATTCATGGTCAAAAAAGGGACCAAACACGAAACTTTACAAAGCGCTTATCAAATGACAGGTTCGGATAGCTGCCATACAACTCCTAGCACCTCGCAGGAATATTCCAAAAACCAATTGTGTTACAAACATGAAAATTTACACTTATATACTCTTTCACAAATAAATAGATTCGATTGTTACTGATTTCGAAACTTTGGACTGATTCAGGTTGGTGCCATACAATTCCTAGCACCTATCAGGAACTTTTCAAAAACTAATTGTGTTATAAAAGGCAAAGTTTACACTTATATACTCTTTCTGAAATTATAATAATTATTATAGGTTTCATTTAAAACTAAAAAGTATAAAATAAAATAATGTAAAAATAAAATTTTTTAATATACACTTTTATCAAAACAAAACTAGCCCCTTAAAAGGTAGTAAATAAAACTAGTGGTGGATGTTGAGCATCTAGAACTCTAAGATAAAACGTTAAAGTAAATAATGAATCTTGCTGCAATATTGCTAATGGAAATTTGAAATATTTGAACTTTATTGTAGAATTGTTGAATGTTGTTGTTGAAAAAAATCAAATTATGTACTTTTTCTTGGTTTTGGCCTTTTTGTCAATACAAACTAACTATATAAATAAGTTTTCAGATTTATGGAATAAAAGTCGAATTTCCTTTCACTAATCATTTGTATTTGTTTTGCAAATATCGATATTTCGGAAGCAACTTACTTCCTTCAGCAGTGCTTTGCGACCTTCAGGTTTTCAGGTTAGGTAGACTACTTTTTATTTAAATAGGAAAAATATTTGCTGGACATTTAAAAGCACAACAAAAATTTTACAGCAAATTTTTATAAATACAAATTTTTTTTGCAAAAATTTATTTAAGAGTTCTGCCGTCATGTTTTAAACTCTAAATTCTCTTAAATTTCTCAAAAATTTGTAAAGAGCATGCAAATATTTGCGCAAATTTATATAAATTTGTGAGTTCACATACAGATCTAATATTGTATAAGTTGTCAAACGTATGAAAATTATATGAATATTCAAAAAAGTTAATTGGATGGAATAGAACTATTTGAATTGGACGGAAGTATGTATGTATTTTTCATGTTCAATTTTTATCAAATTTTCAACTATGTAAATCGTACAATTAAAGCTGCAAAACGGGTTTTGATCGCCATATATTTTTTGATTGTGGAAGTTCTCTTATAAATTTTAATACAATCTGTTCTAGTCGATTACAAATTGCCCAATTTTTGATTTCTCATTTTGGACAATCAAAAAATGTTGAAAAAGGGCAATTAAAAATCTTTTTAATTTTTTAATCGGATTTTCCTTTCTAGAAATATTTTTAAATTAAATAATTTAATTGTGGTCAAGTGCCTTTTAACTAATAATTTTATATTTGTTTATATGGAAATTTCGAAAGTGCTTGTGACTAGACTAATTAATTTTCCTTTATTACTTATCTCTTCTTTTATTTAAAGATCACCCTTGCGCGATTATCCTAAATAGAACGTGTAAATGCTGGTTAAAATTACAGTGATTTGTTTATAGAGAATATGTTTAATTTAAAACATCAAATACTTAATGTTTGAAATAAAACAAAGCAAAGAAACATCTGCCAACATATTATTATTTATGCATATAAATAAATATATACATAACTATATTATAAATATATGTATATATATTTCTATATTCATCATAGTGGTAATAAAACGAAAAAAATAAAATAACGCGTATTTTGACATAAAATGCATTCTCTATATATATATATATCAGTGACGGGGCGTGGAATTTTCTACTGGGGAAGCACTATAAAAGGAAACATCAGTTGGCTTTGGCTTTCCTTTTCTATTGAATTTTTTGCTAATTTTGACAGTCAAAGTTGTTCGCATCTACTTCTCAACTCAACTGAATCGCTTAACTGCAGATCGCTGATCTTCTTAACTACTGATCTCTCAACTGAAGTAGTTATTATGTTATTAAAAATTTCTTGTTATTTCCCTTCTATCCTATAAATTCCCTGTTATTTTTTTTATTTGTAAATTCATTTTGTCTCATGCGATATTTTGTTGTTGTTTCCCTAGATAATCTATTTTCTATCAGATATTTTCTAATTATATCAAGTAGATTTGGAATGAATATCAGCAAATCAATAACTTTTTTTTCCTTTTGATTTTTTTTATTGTCGCTTCTCTTATTATTTTGTTGCTGTTGCTAAATAGAGACAGTGCGTTTGAGTTGAGTGTATGTATATTGTAAATGAAGACTGAGGAGTGGAGAATGATATTTTTAATTTGTCATTATAATTATGCAATGTATAATTGTTATAGCTATATTGAAAGAGAATAATGATTTTTAATAGGCATTATTTTCAAATATTTTAAATTTGTGGTTGTTGAATATCTCTTGTTGGCTTGTATGATTGAAAGAATAATAGTAACAGAAAATAATGATGTTTATATAGGCATTATTTTCTAAACATACATAATGTAGCTAATATCATTCTATGCATATAATTTTTGCTTGAAATTTTTTTTCATTCGATTTGAATTTTTGTAGTTAAGTTATTTTTATATTAAATTGTAAAAATAATAAATAATATTTTATTTGGGGAAGCACTCATTCAACTCAATATATGGACGCTTCGTGTCTGATATATATATATATATTATTTACTCATAATCTACATATATATATATATATATATATATATATATATATATATATATATTAATTATTATTTTAGTTAGTATGCAATTTTTATTAATTAATTCTAACTAACTATATTTAATTTTTTCTTTAACATTATTAAAAAATTGTAATTTAATAGGAAATAAATTATTATACGTATTATTTCCCCCATCACTTGGTGTATTACTAAATAAATAAATATAATAATATTATGTAAATATATTAAATATGTAGAGTTGAAAAGATAAACCTTAAGAAACAAAAAATTAGAGATTTGTCTTCGATTTTAATTTCTAAATAAAAGTGTTTTAATAACTATATTTATATACTCACAATATGATTTTACAAAATATATTTATTATTATACACCACATAGGTATTTACTCAGTTCATACCTATTTGTTCATATTTACATTTTGATATACTATGTATAATGTATATTATACTTTACTACCTCTTAATAAAGTATTTAATCTATTATATTATATGCATAACTAGGTATGAAATGAGTAAAAAATACGTATATGGTATATAATGATATAAAAAGTATTTAAAAACGTATTCACTTTGGCCGATATTCATATCTATTAATATATATTATATATATTTTAACAATCATAATAAAAACTACAAAAAAAGAAACAAACATAAGTTATTAAAAATTATATTTATATATGCATATAACCATGTTATATATATATATATATATATATACATATTTAAAAATTAAATAATAATTTGTAAGTTTTAACATTATATTTTGATTTAAATAATTAATTTATATAATTTTTATTTAATAAATGATTTTTTGTTTATTTTTTTTATTTCTTTATTTAATAAGATATTTTATTAGCCAGCAATTTTTTTATTTTTTTTCATTTCAATTAACTGCATAGATTATTATAACTTCTTTCTATTACGAAATAGCACACATGTGATTTGCATTTTATTGTATTTCTAATTTTTAATAGAAAAAGAAATTCTTATTTTCATTTACCTGAATTAGCAAGTTTTTCAATAAACATTATTTAAATATTTTATTTAAATAATATATTTCAAATTTTAAATTAATATAGTACCTATGCAAAATTAAAAGGGATATGTTATAATTTAGTTATAATAGGTAGGTATGTATATTATATACAGTATATACTCATGTAGCCTTTGAAAGATAATAATATGAAGCTTAGTTATTTAAAAATATGTATGTATGTATGTACGTACGTAATTTTATCAAATAAAAACTATGTTAAAGATTTTATTTTTTGTATTTACTAGTGATTTCAAATTAAATATTCTCATATAATTATTGTTAGTTCGTTAAATGTTCGATTTCACAATAATTTTTAATATTTTATACTTTTTTTCTTGTAAACTAAAAAGCACACTACTTTTTTTGTAATTAATTTATAAATGGATATATATGTATATATATATACTTATCCATCTTTATAGTTATCTACTTATATATATGTATATCTAATTTATTAATTAAAAAAATACTTATATATGTACATACATTTATATATATATATATATGTATTTGAAAATGTGGATATTTAAATTGTATTCACTTTAGAATATATATATTTAAAAATTTTGTTTTATAAATTTATTATATATATATATAATAAACATCCATATGGAATATGTAAATATTACATATAGGTAATAATAAGGTATATATTTGATTAACAAACTTTGTATTTTTAAATTGAATAACACAGCAGTAGAAAAAAGAAAGAATTAAAAATTAGAAATCAAAGTACAAAAAAAATGTTTTTTAACAATGTGTGAAATATATTTTGAGTACAATATAAAAGAAAAAAATCTAGAAAATATGACTTCAAAATCAAATTAAAATTTAAATAATTTTTTTCTTTTAGTAAAACTACATATTTTGAGAATCTAACTGTTTATATTTTTACATATATATTTTTTTAGTTTAATTATTTTAGGCTTTACGTTGTATTGTTTTTTGTCTTTTATTTGCTGCTTTAATTAATTTAAAATTATTTTTTGTTTTTTATATATCTTATTTTTATATTTATAATTTTTATATTATATTTTCTTATTATTTTCTTTTTTCCACATTTTTTGACACTAAAATGTACCATTTACCCCATGCAATATTCCTGCGTGGCAAAAGAACTACGATTTTTTTTTTGTTTTTCTTTTTTTTTTTACTTTTTATTTTATTTTTAAAAATTTTAATTTCATGCTACAGCGCAAAGAGTAAAGACAGTTATGACAATTTGTTTTTGTTATTTTTTGATTTTTTTTCAATTTCATTTGTTTTTCGATAATTTTGACAGTTAATTAATTTTTGAAGTAGCAACAGTTAATTGTGTGAAAAGAATGATGAAAAATTGAATTTGATTATGTCTATCGTGCTTGCGTGTGGTATTTTCTAGAAGAAAGAGTTCAACCAAAACTACTTTCATTGTACACGTGTAAAAAAAGTGAGCGCTTAGACAAGTAGATTAGATACCCTGTACATATATTGCCATAATTGTCAATCGGTAAGATGACACCTATCGGATTTTGTGTCAGGAAGAAAAAGAAGATAGAATATTTGACAATCTGTCATATCCATAAAATAAAACAAAAAATTGCCGGGTTTAAACAATAATATTAAATTGTAATATAATCAAATTGCAATTAAATTAAATATTTCTGAGGAGCAAGAATACTTTTGATTAATTTTGGAAAAACTTGGAGAAGTTGTAAATATATAACTATGTAATGTTGAGTTGTACGATTTATGCCAATAATTTTCTTTACTTTTTGCTTTGGTTACATAAGAATATGTACTTACATATAGGAAATAAAATATGTTTATCTTTTAGTTTTACATCAAACTATTCTATATATTTAACTATATATATTTACTATTTTATTCAAAAGTAATTAACAATTAGTAATTAATTTCATAAAAAGAAAAAGAAATATTTTTATTTAATCAGACCAAAAGTTCTAGCTTTACTCATAAAATCTGTTGAAACATAACAACCAGTCATAACACATTCACCAGAACATTCATCTCTTCCATGTAAAATTCTTCAATTATCAAATATTGTGGCAGTACCAGCTTTTAATCTAAATTCAAATATATTATTATCATCATTAACAATTTCAGCCAATTTCTTTAAACTTTTAAAAAATTTTTTCACTGTATTCAATTCAATTCTATTAAAATCACAATGATCATATAAATTAAAACGTATTTGTTTCGGTTGTTCTGTAATTGAATCGAATTGAATTATTGGTGCTGAATATTTATGATGTTTATCTTTATCGATATATTCGGCTGGTACATTCATTTTTGATAATATATCTAAAGATTCTGGATCTTCATATTGTAATTCTCAAATGACATTAAGTTCATCAACAAAAAATGATTTATCTCCTTTACCATATCGAAGACAATGAAATATTTGCAAACCAGCTGCGCCACAAAAATACATCCACATTTCACCGAATAAACTTTTATGTTTTGGAAATAATGTGGAAATTAAATTAAATTTCTCTGTCTTCTCCGTTTGATTTATTTCACATTTATTTTTTTTAAACTTTTTTTTGTATGCGCGCCATGTATAAAGGAATCAGCTGTTAGTTCTTTATCTCCATTTTCTTCGTACAAAAATTTCCGCTTGGTGCGTGAAAAGCAATTTCCCGATTGTCAATTGAACTTTTAAAATTTCTTACTGCCATCTGGTGGATTTCATATTTGATTCGATCATATGTGTGAAAACTCAACACATGCAGCGGACGACGACGTCGAGCGAATTTCGTCTGCACCACTACTACACCACTAGAACGAAATTTCGCGGTGAAAACATCTGTTTTTGTTTTTATTAAATATTTTATTGTAATTCAGTTTATTGAGTATGAAAAATGGATAAAATTTTGAAAATTATTAAAATAGTTTCTATTGTAGCTATAGTTTCGAACGTCAAGATGAAAACCAATTACAAAATTCTTCATCCAGTTCAATCGATTTTCAACAATAGCATTTAATTTAAGAAATGAATTGAAAACTAATTAAAATTAAATAAAATATTCAATTTTATAATTTCATATTCCCTTGTTCAAAATTCAAGCAAGATAAAAATTTAAAATCAGCAAACATAATTTAAAAAACAAAATAACGTAAAAAAAATTTATCACATACAATTATTACATATATATTAATAGCGACGAAATTTCGTTCTCGTTGTGTTCACTTTAATTTAAATACATGTATTTTAAACAGTTTTAGACATTTCGCGGCGAAAAATTGTGTTTTTGCCTGTTTTGATAGTGTACTCTACATAGATATATAAATTATAGATTGGCAGCTAGAGTAAAATTTTTTAGTTTTGAACTCCACTTTTGGTCAGCTGTTTTTAGAACATCTGGGTTGAAATAATTTAGTTTCTACCGCAAATAATTCCACTGAAAATGGAAACTTCGCAGCTCGCACCAGTGTAATAAGAAAAGTTTTAGAGTAAAAAGATTAACTTACAATAATTTTAATAGTTCGATTATTTTTAACGTAAAATCTCAATTAATTTAAAACATAGATTGGCAGCTTGGTATTGCTTTCTCTTTCTCTCTAATACATTATCATATTAATTATTAAATGTCAGATTCAGTCAAAAATGAGCATATGTTTTTCAATATTTCAACTCAGCTGATTTGATTTTATAAATTTAATAGCCATTTATCAATATTTTGATCGTTTTGTAGAATGAAATCTTTTCAATTTTCTTTTTGAATTTCAAATTAGCTTGCTGTTAACATTTATAACATTAGTCGAGTACAAAACACTGAAGAAGTCTGCAAGTAGTAGACGAAATACGCGTATCTGTATGATAAGCATATCAGTAAAATTAAAAGGAAAATATTC